>OX458323.1:32048125-33248125 GCA_949768715.1 Dascillus cervinus | reverse complement strand
ATCGAGCTCTAATATATCGTTATAAAATATGTTCCAAAGGGTTGGACCAAGAACCGAACCCTGTGGAACACCGCTGGTTACATTAATCCGTTCTCCGTGAGAAGTAACGATGCAACGATCTGATAAGTACGATTGTATCATCCTTATTATGTGAACCGAGATATTAGCTCTCTTTAATGCCGAAATAATTCCTGTCCACGGTGCCGAGTTAAACGCATTCTGCATGTCAACAGTTATCATCACGCAGAAACCGCGATTTTTATACGCCAATCGGTTAATTCGATTTGGCACTTGGAGAATTTTACTGACTGCATCTATCGTAGATCGCCCTGCCCTAAATCCAAATTGATTATCATTCAAAACACTTTTATCCTCTAATTCCCTCTCTAACAGACCCTTAGTAACACCTTCAAACAATTTACCCGCGACATCGAGCAGACATATCGGTCTGTATGTGATTAAATCTCCTTTCCGTGGTTTCTCTATCAATACTAGGAAAGCAGTTTTCCAGATGTTAGAAAAATCACCTGCTTTCCAACATTTATCCAGTACCCTGGCTCTGACCTCAGAGTACTTTAGAGACAAAGATTTAATCACCTCTGCAGGAATTCGATCAGGACCTGGAGCCTTACCCGCTCTGATCCGAGACGCAGCATGCAATACTTTCTCTGCCGTTAAAGTTTGAGCCTCTTACGGAGGCATGTCAAGCATCGGCCACACATTAATAGGATGAGATGGAAACAACTTCGCCACCTGTACGCGGGTATCCTCTCTACCTATTTCAATGTGTGAACTGATTCCTGCCCAAACCATTACAGACCCACCACCAAATGGAAGTCGTTGGTCAATACATACTTGAGTGTATCGTTCTCCGGGTCTGCTCCATACTCGTCGACGTCCGTCTGACCCATTGAGCGAAAAACGCGACTCATCTGTAAACAGTACCTTGCTCCAGTCCTTATTATTCCATGCCAAGTGATATCGAGCAAAAATCAATCTTGCAACTCGATGCCGACGTTGTAATAATGGACCTGTAGCCATCCTTCTACAAGACAATCCAGCAGCGCGAAGTCTTCTCCTAACGGTCCATTCACTAACATTTACATCTCTAACTTCTTGGAGTTGATTTCATAGCAAAACCGCAAAAGCTGTTCTATTCCGCAAACTAGCAGACACCAAAAACCGGTCATCTCTTTGGATGGTGATTCTTTTTCTCCCGGATCCTGGTCTTCTGGTTATCAGCCCAGTCTCCACATAGCGTTGGTACACCTTTTGTACAGCACAAAGGCTCTTACCAACAATTCTTCCAGCTTCACGTTGTCCTCGGCCATCTTGTATCGACGCTACAATTCTTGTCACAACAATTGGATCCATACCTAATTCAAGGTATGCCTCGACGCAGTCATTAACGCAAGAGGAGGGAATACACGTTATTAAAGATTAATAACAAAGTTTCAAATTTTGTTTAAAATGAGTAAATTTTTAAATAAATCGTAAAATCCGTAAAATATGCTTTAAGTTCAACTTTGACTTTTTAATTTAGCCTACAAATTATAAGTTGAATGGTTTACAACTGGCCAATATGAACTTAAGACACAAAATTCCACAAAGATATCATAAATATAAGTGACCTCAATTTTATGCTCGCCAGTGTATGTACACAATTTTCGATACCGATCAATCAGAACAACATTGAATTAACCGGGGAGTGGCCGCTTTATGTCTACTTGACGATTAAATAATTTTAAAAATTACTGATTTTTATGAATGTACGGTTTCATATAAAAATAAATTCAAAAAATGGATGCTTATAAAAGATTTGTATTACAAAAACAAATACTACATCATTTTTAATTTTGTTCCATGCAGATGTAACCAAAAATCAATAATTGTTCAGGTCATCCCTTGGATTCCCACGGTTTCCATTTTTGCAGCATCGCATTGAGTAGATTTATCAACAGTTATAGTTGTAGTTTTCCGCCTAGCTTGTTTGAATGGGGTAACTTTTCCAATGCTTGTATTGTTCCTAACTTGCTTCAACTTTTCCGTAGCGAACTTGGAAGGTTTGGAAGGTTCGTTAATTTTCGACCAGTTGTTCTTTTGGGTTGGTTCGTCGATTTCTTCTGGCCACACCTGGAGAGTGCTTGGCTTGAGGCAATGAACTTCGCGATTCAGGAAAGCAGCTCTTAAGCTATTGTAATCTGCTGTCGCATAACCTGGCCCATTCGGAACATGTCAAAAAATCCATTTCTGTGGGGTCGGTGTTTGTTCCTTTAGTTACAAAGGCCCTTCGACTCGGGCGGTTTAGGCATTCGGTATGTGGTGATTACAGTTCACATTGAACGATGATCGGTCGTTGGGATTCATTTTTCGATTGACGAGTGACAAAAATTTTAGCAATTTATTTGAAACTATCTTTGAAGTTTAAATTTCAATAAACAATTTTTTGACAAGTATGCAAATGTAAAACGTTGCAACTGTATTAGTTGACCGTGGTTTCGTAATCTTTTCCAAGTTTTTATGAACATAAATAATTGTGTATTCTACAATGTCGGTTGCGAATCCCTACCATGAGAAAACACAAAACTAAAAACTCCTGCTCATCAAATACCTGCACCACACGTCGATAATCAACCAAATGTAGATACTCGATCACTTTCGAAATGAATTTGCCCCGGGCACTGAAGCATATCCAGATGTATTCCAAAACTGCCCTACCTTCCGTCTCCGCACATTGAATTTCAGCCAAAATATCCTCCCGAATCTCAACCCCAATATTATTTCCATCCTCGATTTTGCGAATCAGAAAATTTATTTACATCTTCAACAGATTAGAGTCTTCCACAAATTTTCTGACGCGCGGCTCAATAATTTCAACTAATCCCACAAGATGCTTGTTTTAAGGGGAATTAAACCAAGTGAAAGAGTCTAAACGTAAGCGCGATCTTCAATTGAGATTCTGCGTCTTTTGGCTTTGGGCAATTCTGAGTGAGCATTCTTATGCACTATTATTTTTAAATTGCGGTGATTCCAAAATAAGATTAATCTGAGCAATTGTTACCGGCAAACCTTTGGAAATGAGTTCTTCAGATTTACCTTTAATCGAATCTTTGTACTCTGGAACTGTGCAATCCCTCAGAGGACGTGAAAAATTTGGGGAGCTGGCTGGAGGAAAGTAAAACGTACATGCGATTTGTAAAACTTAAATGTATCAAAATATGAATTTGAAAAGTGATTAAAATATTTCAATTAATTTTGGCAGTTTGTTTATCACAAATTTATTTAAAAAATGAAGTTGTTTGTTTCAGATAGACTGATTTTTATCAGAAACTTTCATTTAATGTAGCACTTAGCAACGTTGGTAGTAATACCAATAATTATCTCACCTGGACGGAAGCTGCTGGGATTGGTCACTTTTGATTCCCCTTTCTTCTTTTGTGTAATGCCCAAAAAAATAAATTTTCCGCTGGGTTGCGAGTAGTGGCCCACCTGTATAATGGCAATCTGATACAGTCTTGTATTGGCGTACAACAAGGTGACCCCCTCGGTCCTGCTCTTTTCAGTCTCACAATCCATCCAGTAATTAAACAATTGTCTTCGGATCTTAACATCTGGTATCTAGATGATGGTATCCTGGGGGGTTCTATAGAAGATGTATTGCATGATTTACATACAATTTCGAATGCATTTAAACTTTTAGGTTTATCCCTTAATTTTTCTAAATGTGAATTATATTTTTGTCAAGATTTTGATGAAGAGGAAAAATTGAATGTTTTGTCTCGTTTTGGAAAATTAGCACCCGATATTCGTATTCTTACTTCTAATAATCTATTTCTACTTGGTTCAGCTTTAACAGAAGATGCTATATCAAATATGTTTTCTGAAACCTTGGCAAACTTCTCAGAATTATCAGTTAATCTTCAACATATTAATCCACATATGGCTATCTTTTTATTATGTCATTGTTTTCGGATTCCTAAACTTAATTACTTGTTAAGATGTTGCCCTTTTTGGAAATATAAAGATGTTTGTAAAATTTTTGATGACAACATAAAATCAACATTGGAAAACCTTTTTAATATACAATTCGCTAACTCATCGTGGATACAATCATCACTCCCTATATCTTTTGGTGGTTTAGGATTTCGTCCTGTTAGCGACATCTCTATTTCAGCATTTCTTGCCTTTATTTATGCTTCTACAGATCTCATTGAATCTATTCTTATCAACAACTTTGAGATTATGTATTTTGCTGAGGCTTTAACTGTCTGGAAATCACGATACCCTTCTGAACCGATACCGGAGAAACCATTTTTACAACGTATTTGGGATTTACCTTGCATTAAATCCACATTTAATAATTTACTTTCAAGTTATGACACACGCCATTAGGCAGTTTTACTCGCCAGTACCTAACCAGAATCTGGTGCTTGGTTAAATGCGCTTCCATCTTCTCAATTAGAAACACTTTTGGACAAACAGGCCCTTCAAATTGTGACTTCTTTAAGAATTGGATCCGAAATTTGTCAAGCGCACACTTGTCTTTGCGGAGTTGCTGTGGACACTTTAGGACATCATGGGCTTTCTTGTGCGAAAAGCTCTAGAAGATTCTCCCGTCAAAGTAGTATCAACGATATTTTAAAACGTGCCTTTTCTTCTGCTGAAATCCTTTGTATTTTAGATCCTATTGGCTTGCTACGTGATGATGGTAAACGTCCTAATGGATTAACTTTAGTACCTTGGACTAAAGGGAAAAGTTTAGTCTGGGATGTAACTTGCGTCAACACTGTTGCTGCTTAGCTCCAGTCTTCTTCTCAAATTGCATGTTCAGCGGCTAATTTGGCACAATCAGTAAAACATAACAAGTACAGAATCATCAAGCACAATTACCTTTTTATTGCTTTTGCTGTAGAAACTTTTGGATCTTGGTCTGGTGATGCAAAAAATCTTTTTGTTAAACTATCTTGTTCCATTGTTTCACACACTGGTGTTTCTCAGGATGCCACCTATCTTAAACAAAGAATAAGTCTGGCTATACAGCGAGGAAATGCTGCTTGTGTTTTGGGTACTGTCCCCAAAATGGCGTGCTTAGATGAAATTTTTAATTTATTTTAATTTTTAATACTGTATTAAAAAAACTTATTTACCTTATTTCCTTTTCTTATACTCATGGTCACTTTTTTAACATTTTAAATTTTTTTTAAAAAAACACACATTTTACACAAAAGATTGTTTAGTCATACACACACATTAAACCATACAACGAGTTAATATTATATTTAATGATTTGGCTGGCAGTTTTTTGTATTAATCTACTAATTTTTGCATCATCGGTTTTATAAGGTATTGTAGCATACTTTGGAATTATTTTACGCTGTAAGCATTCCTGGTTGAACCAGATATTGGCCTTTATAACGTGCATTTTAATTTTCATCTTGTAAAAATCATATAATTCTAGTGCCATTTTCGGCTTAATGATTAACTTAATACTTTCCACACATGAGTTCAATTAATTAAAAAAATTATTTAATTATTTAATTTAATACTGTATAACTAATTATTCTACAATAAATATTATAAAGGAATTAGCTACAATTTATATAATAATTTATAATTTTATTTTATATTTTGATACATTTAAATTTTAAAAATGGCTTGTAAATTTTCCTTTCCTCCACCCAGCTCCCCAAATTTTTCACGTCCTCTAATTGATTGCACCGTTCATAAGTAATAAAGGTTCGATAGAAGCTAAAGCTGAAGAACTCATTTCCAAAGGTTTGCCGGAAACAATTGCCTAGATTAATCTTATTTTGGAAATACTGCAATTTAAAAATAAAGACTATTGACGTTCATCAAGATCTTAACATTCCCATTCCCAATGCAGTACATAATAATACTCACTCAGAATTTGTGGAAGACTCTAATCTGTTGAAGATGTGGATAAATTTTCTGATTCGCAAAATCAAGGATGGAAACAACTTCAAGGTTGAGATTCAGGAGAATATTTTGTCTGAAATTCAATGTGCGGAGACGGAAGGTAGGGCAGTTTTGGAACACATCTGGATATGCTTCAGTGCCCGGGGCAAATTAATTTCGAAAGTGATCGAGTATCCACATTTGGTTGATTATCGACGTGCAGTGCAGGAATTTGATGAGCAGGAAATTTTAGCTTTGTGCTTTCTCATGGTAGGGATTCGCAACCGACATGGTACAATACACAATATTGTTCTTAAAAACTTGGAAAAGATTACGAAGCCACGGTCAACTAATACAGTTGAATCGCTGTATTAAATTAAATGTTCTTAAATTTATATTATAAACTGATAATCATTTTGATTATTTGACAGTTCGTTTGTCACAATTTAAAAAAAAAAAAGAAGTTGTAACCAAGGTATCGAAACTGTACAGGTAGCCCTCGGTTTACGCCGCAGTTGCGTTCTTACAAGAGCCGGCGTAAATCGAATCGGCGTAAAATGAACCCATATTTACAGTGATGTATAGGGTTAGGTTCTACATAAGTGAAAAAGAAGGAAATAATTTTGTTTATTAATACAATATAATGCAAAATACATATGTATATTATAAATTTAATTTTTAAAATGTATTTTAAGATAAAATAAAGTGAAATGTTTTTATTAAAAAATATTAAGAAAAAAAATTAAATTTCAGTTTCGGATCTCTTATATGTTTCGAAAAAAAGAATCTAAAACGTCACGGCTCAGTAAATACTTCAACACTGAAACGAAAATCAGTCTAACATAGGGAGAATCGGTGAATTACCCAATTATGTGCACGGTGAAACTGTAGATTGCACAGCGACGTTATTGTGAATCGGCGTAAATTGAGCCGGCGTAAACCGAGGGCTACCTGTACTAGGTATGCTAGAACCGTATAGTGACACAGCGCATGCCTAAGCGTGACGTCACTGACGGATGAATCAAGCTTTGCTTGCGAGCGTATAGTTTAACGGCTCTCGGCAGAGAAACTTGTTTACTGCAATACTACAATTTTACGAGATCGTTCTTCAACTAAATGATAGGCAACCAAGGGTACCACCTTGGTCATAAATAATTGCAACAATAGAGCGCCGTCAAGTAGCTATAGATCACTCTCTTGAAACGACTTATATCTCACCATTTCCAGATATTTACAACGCCCGACACGTGTTTGGGTCGCTCCTTTATTCTTTGCAAACGCCAGGTATCTTAGGAAAAGTTCGTCTTTAACATCGTAACGAGTTTTTGTTACTTGAAAAATATTATTTATATTTCCCGTCAATTTTCGAATGTGCATCCTATATCGTTTAATTGATACAAACTAATAACAAACAATTTTTCACTTCCATTCACTGTACGTACATGAAATAGTAATTGACTAACGGTACAGGATATTTTTTTATTCACTAACGGCAACAAGTTTCCCGCCAGTGTGGTTTCCAGATGTGCACCAAACTATCTATACAAAAATCCATCATTCTCAATTCGCTTGTCGTTGCGAGAAAATATCCTAAATTGTCATAAAACTGTTTATTTCTCAAAACTGTTTTAAAACATTTGTATATTACTAAATTATCCATATTTATATTTGTAGAGTTTTATAGTGATTGGTGTTTGTACTTAAATATTAAGAATATTTAAATTGTAAGTTACATAATTATATAAGTAGTATTTTATTTGTATGCATTAATATTACGTAAAAATAATGGCCCGTATTACAAAATTACGATGTTCTGCGAAACGGAAAAGCAAAAAAAAATTAGGAAAGCGATCACAACAAAAGAAACAATTACATGTTGAATCGGGTAATAATGATAATAACGATAATAATCACTGTACTGGTAGGCAAATGTTCGAATTATGTGGGCGTCGTATTGTAAATGTTAAATATCTTTTTAATTCTCTCAAAGCTATCAAGCACGACGCTTTCAGCTGTAGTTTTTACGATATTAATATTGTAGGGGAGCAAAAGTTTGGCTTTTATAGTGTGTTTATATATAAATGTGAAATGTGCGGATTGGTAGGGTCGTTTTCAACAGATGAAAATACAGCGGAAATAAATAAAGCTGTAATAAGCGGTACAATTGCCATAGGAACAGGTTACACACAACTGTCAGAATTTTGCGGAACTATAGATATACCTCAAATTTCGGAAAAAACTTTTCAAAAATATGAATATATTGTATTCGGTTATATAAAGGACTTGGCTCTAGATGATATGATTGCAGCGGGAAAAGAGGAGTACCGGCTTGCTTTAGAAGCTTTAGATGGGGCTTGGGCCCGTCGCTCGTACAAAACTAATTATAACGCTTTATCGGGAGTAGGCTGCATTATTGGAGCACGAACTAAAAAAGTTCTTTATATCGGTGTAAAACATAAATATTGCAGATTATGAATTAAAAATCAAAATCAAGACATCAAAGTGCAACACCAGTGTTTTAAAAACTGGAATGGGACTTCAACTTCAATGGAAGCCAGTATAATTTTGGAAGGTTTTCAACAATCAATGCAAATGCATAATTTAAAATATAATAAAATTATAGGAGACGGTGACAGTAGCGTTTATAAAAAAATATTAGAGGCGAACCCATACGGAATAAATTTTTTTATTCAAAAAATTGAATGTAGAAATCATATATTACGTAATTATTGCACGAAACTCAGGGAATTGTCAAAATTTAGTGGGGGTAATATAGAATTGCGTTCATTTTTGAGAGCAAATATTTTGAAATTTCGGACAGCAGTGGTTAGCGCTGTAAAATATCGTAAACAAGAAAACTCTACCTTGCAATTAAAAATAAATAATTTGAAACGGGATATTTTAAACGGGCCTAACCATATTTTTGGCGATCATTCTAATTGTTGCGATTATTTTTGTAATAAACGTAGTGAGGAAAGTTCATCAGCAATAGCATATAATCAATTTTTAAATAGCTCGTTATATTTAAATTTCGCGAAAAGTTTAAATAGGGTTGCCGGTTTAGCTTCTAGTTTATTAATAGATGTCGACACTAATGCCGCGGAAAATTATAACAGTCTGGTGGGGGGGAAAAGGATAAATTTTTGTTTAAAAGGGTCGTATGAAGGACGATGTAACGCGGCAGTAATGGCCTATAATAATGGGCCAGCATATATTAAAATTCTTATTAACAAAATAAATGAAGGTAGGGTAGGTACATTTACGAACGCATACTGCACCAAATTCGATAAGAAAAAGAAAAAGAGTGTTCCTAATAAAAAAAAAGAAAATATCATAGCAAAGATGCTGATTACGGTTTTAGTGAAGACGATATTCCGGATATGAGACCGGATGAATATGAAATTAAAAAAAACGAGTTTCTTCAAACTTTATCTAAAATTGATCCGATTGAAATTGAAAAAAATACAAGGAATCAAAGTTCAGATCCGATGTGGCACATGCACAGACGAACCAGATTAACGGGAAGTAATTTTGGAAAAATTTGTAAGTTGAGGGCCAATACCAACACAGGTAATACCGTAAAATCACTGCTGTACTGCAATTTTCAGGTAGGGGGAAAATCATCATCTATGCAATACGGTATTGAAAATGAAAAATGGGCAATATTGGCATTTGAAAAGCAATATGGCTTGAAAGTCGAAAAATGCGGTTTATTGATAGACAATGAAAAAAAATTTCTAGCAGCCTCTCCTGATGGCGTTATAGGAGATAGTGCCACTATTGAAGTGAAATGTCCTTACTCCGCAAGGGATTATACCGTAAAAGAAGCTATCGAGAGAAAATTAATTACATCGTGTACTTTGCACGATGACGGTACGATTAGTTTGAAGGATAATCACAACTATATGTACCAAGTACAAGGACAATTGCACGTTACCAATAGAGACATCTGCTACTTCGTAATTTTTACAAAAAAAGATATAGCTTGTCAAATAATAAAACGCAACGACAATTTTTGGAAAACAAAAATGATTAATAATTTACAAATTTTTTTTACAAATGCGCTATTACCGGAAATAGTTGATTCACGAATTGCGAGAAACCAACAAATTCGAAACATTCTTGTCAAGGACTTGTTGCAACCCTAACGTAATCATTTTGTATAAACTTATATTTCCTCTTTTTAGAATTTAAATCGCATCAACTTATAAATCCGCTTATTGGCTGTCTATGGGTACATATAGTAAATGGTTATTTATTATTTAAACATGTGTTTGTTATTAATTGTAAGTAGTTCACCTTAATTCAATTTAAATTTTAAAATTATTAATTGTATTTTTAGATTAAATATCGCAATGTTTTAACCCATCAATTCAAGTTTGAAACCTTTATAAACCGTGTATTTTCAAATATCTGCATTTTTATCTATTTATCCGGCATCATGATTTTAGTATACTCTGAGGTAATAATAAATATAGATAATAGTGCAGATGTTGCAAATATGAAAAATCAATTGCAGTATGGCAGTGATAATTATTTTTAGTAGTACGTTACAGAATTGATAGGTATGTAAAACATGGTATGTAGATACACATTTTTAAACACGCCGCAATATTTTTCTATCGTAACTAACAAAGTTGGTTGATGTGTCGATTACATATAATTATTGTGCCAGTCCTAAGCCTGGAAAGAAGTGTGAAGGGAAGTGAAAAATTATTGAAATAAAGTCTTATGTATGCATATTTGTGTTTTAAAATCTTGCAATAACCCTTATTGCTTTATATCTAACCAGCTTAAATCGCAAATGACTGCGACTGTGAGTTGTAATGATATTTAAAACATCAAAACATCAAAAAGAACATAAGTCAACAAAATTGCAAAGCGACTTATTTGCGCGAATCGCTTATTTGGATGTCGTTACCTACAATTTTATCCGAATTTAAGACGTTCACTGTTAAAAAACGTGAGAATATTGACGTTTAAAATAAACTTTCATTCTTCGCCAAGATATTTCTTTTACATATAAAAGAAGGTCGGAAACAGGTAGTTAAAATAGACCCAAAATGTGCAGCGTTACCATTCAATGTTTCATATACCAAAATTAGAATTCTCTTGCTGGATCCGACTAGACCACAAGACATTAGTATCTTGAGTGCCCCCAATAAATCAAACTGACGGATGACTTCAGGCGATCTTTTTCTTGACCATTTCTCGGCAATTTTTTTTACATGAATTTACAAACATTGAAATAATTAAAAAACGGTAGTATATGAAGAAAAACGATATAGTGAGGGCCGCCGGTAAATGAGTAAGCTACAAGACCATTACAATTTTAAAGCAAAATGTTGAAAATTGGAGCCGTACAGGAAGTTGTAAGACTAGGTGAATTTGGACATTTTAATTAATAACAAGCTTAATTGACATAATATCAAACTGTAATTAAGTGGAAGTCGTCTGGCTAGCGTGTACTCGTCGTATAAGATAGCGACCTTCTTTTCAAATTTGAAAATGCGACTGTACGGACAACGTACAAAACCACTGAATTTAGTCTCGAGGTGCCGAGCAGTCTTAAGGTAATTTGCAGCCCTTAAAAAATATAATAAAACCATCTAGAACCAGTGCTCTTTTTGTAAAAAAAATGTGGTGGAACGCTAAAAATTTTTTTTTTTCGCAATTTTATATAATATTCATAATTGTAATTATCTTATAATCAGTGCTCTTTTTGTAAAAAAAAAGGTGGTGGAACGCCGTTCCCAAGCGTTCCATGACAGCACTGTTTTATTTATTTAATTTTTAACATAGTCTAAAACTGTATTCACATATTCTATTTATAACTAGCTGAAGTATCCGGCTTCGCTCGGTGTACAAAATTTGGTAGCTGTAGGACACCTCTTTCTATGCGAAAATATGTTTTGGTGATCCCTCCCACTAATTGTAAGATGCACTTGTGTACAAAATTTGGTGGCTGTAGTACACTTCTCTCCATGCGAAAATATGTTTGGGTAATAAGCCCCCCCCCCACCCAACTAAGATGCACTTGTGTACAAAATTTGGTAGCTGTAGGACACTTCTTGCTATGTTAAAATATGTTTCAGTGACCCCCCCCCCAACTAAGACAAAAATAAATTTAAAAAAAATAAATGCGAAACTGATAATTTAAATTTGCAAAATGTATTCAAACGATGAACGGCGAGTGTCACAAAAATGCAATTGTTGTAGCCAGATTTTACAGTCATGGTTACCCTGAGTGTTGACACTCAACCAAGGTAGATCACCAGGAGGATTTTTTAAGATTCGTGATGTTCAACGATGAGGCAAAAGTTTTGAATAATGTAGCAGTTAACCGCCGCAACTTGTTATTATTATGGCTTCGAAAATCCACACGGGATACGACAAATTGGCATTAAAGGGGCACAATACACAAAAAATAAGTTCGTTTAATTTAAAAGTACGTTTAATTCTAAGAAAAATGGCATATGTATTTTGTTTCTACTCAGATTATTTAATGAGTTATAATTAATTCAAAATCGGCCCGTGACGTCACTGAGCCGAGCTGTGCGTAGCGCCCTATCTTATACAGGCAAAAATTGCTCGCTTCACACGATCATTTACCTACCTTTAAACAATGTTTTCGAAATTTTGTTACGAGTATTTAGACTGTTTTTTTGTACTGAAGACGATAGTGCAACCAAAATTTTAATATAATGTCTAGTTTTAAAAAAAATATATTAAATGCGATGACACGGCGCGGTCATTCGTACCATTTTTACGCGCTTCTAAAGGTTATTTCTACCGCCCAGACAGAGCTCATAAAACAATTATTTTCAAGACGCCTGACCGTCGTGGTGTTTTGAATCTTTGGAATGTTTAGTTAACAATAGTATTCTAGTACTGCTAAATTGGTTGGTTGCACTTATAAATTTAATTTTTAATTATGACAACTCCTTATTTATTTGAACCTGAATACACAGATGACGACGAAGTTGATCCTTTTTTTGAACCTAGTAGTGTAAACATAAATTACGAAAATCGAAGTGGAATTTGTAATTAGTGTAAATGTGAAAAAAGTGTGTCTATGCCAACAGATGAAGAGTCTATATGTTGTCAAGAATATGATAATATAAAACATTTAATTGGTAATAATACATGCATTACACAAAATAATTTGATTGAAAAATTGGTTATTGACAAAGATGTTTTAAATATATCACGTCATAAACCCAACTTCCTGTAGCTTTCGAAAAATGTGACCCAATTCATATGTTTTTTTATTCAGTCAATATGTAGGGGAGAGGGTGGTACATTCGGCCATGGGGTACATTCGTCTATCCTATCCTGCACTGCCCTCATTTGATTTTACCGCTTACTTTTAGCGTAATTATGCTGGTGATGCATTTTTCTTATCCATGCGAAGTGTCGCCAGTTGTTTGTGCGGTTCTTTGTTTTTCAAGAAATAATAATAGATTTCCTTTATAAAATGTAAGTTTTTTTGCCTACTGTACAACTTCATAATTTTGAACTTTGTGAAGTATATTAAATATGAAAAAAATCTACAGCATGCAGTACTTCCCCATGAATGACGTCAATAAGAAATCTAACATAAAGTCTTGACGGTTTTTTTAAATGCAATTTTAATTTGTTCAAATGTCATGTGGGGTAGATTCGGCTGAAGTGTATGGGGTACATTCAGCCAGATAGCCGAAAGTGCCCCATCTATGGAATAAATATATAGGTACCTATTATTGTATTTCTATGTTATTTTGTTGTGATATTATATTTTCGTTACAAGTTGCGAAAGTGGCACTTATCGTGCGAGGAGTGAATTTCAAGTGAAATTCACAACGAGCTCCGATATAACACTTTCGAACGAGTTGCGAACACTATTTTTCAGACGACCCAACAATTTTGTCATTTAGATAAAAAAGGTTCGTCACTCCGCTATGGGCGCGAAAGAAAAGTGTCTGATCATATAAAAATCAAGTAGTCGAAAATTTCGTTAATGCAGTGTCAGTGTGCTGTTACTACTGTCAACATGGACGTTTCGGATGTCGACCAAATTTTAGAATGCACGCCACCAGAGCTTCGGGCAAGTGCTCAAGAAACTACCCTTGGATTGTTACCGGCCAAATCGAAACAAAGATACGAAATGTAAACAGTTTCATATTATTTAGAATGCATTCGAAGCGCCATGACGATAACAAACGGCGGCTCAGCGGATTTCGAATGTCGAAGTGGGATTGGCCAAGAGCTACTCGAACGATAAGTACTACATTTCGTGCTAGTAAGCTTGAACGATAGGAAGACTTATAGGGGGGGGTCGTCTGAAAATAACTATTATTATATATGTATAATTTAATCGGATGCCACGTACACATGTTTGCAAAACCAATCGGCGAGATATAGACGAGAATAATATGAAGGAAGCGATTATTAATTGTCTAAGAAAAATTCTGAGTGTTCATGAAGCTGCAAGGCGGTATGGAGTGAAAAGGTCGACGTTGCAGTCCAGAATAAAAACCCTGCTAAAGAAAAGAAAAGTAGAGGAAGTCTTAGCTACCATTGATAGAGATTTTGGAAATAAAGGCAGCGATGAAGAGAATAAATACCGTAGTAAATACACTGTTATAATATATTACATACCGAGGCGGAAAGTATTCCATTTCTGTCGAGAGAAGTATAGTTTACCGAAAGGCGTAGCCTTGAGGTGAACTAGTTCTCGAGACACAGGAATGGTACTTTCACCGAGGTCTGTATACTATTTTATTCGCAATCAATAAAAATTAAAAATAATATTATCGTTTATTTCGGTCAAATATTAACACTTAGTAGGCGCTGCACGACTGACATTTCTTTAAATTGCTTAACAAAAGGCACGCTAAATTTGTATTTGCTGTTTCTTTAACAAGCAAAATGTCTGATAGTGAAATAGAGTGTACTCCCCCCGAATTGCGGGAATCCGCACAAAATTTAAAACTCAATCTCTTACCTGAGAAAAGTAAACTGCGATACGAAAAAACATACAGAAATTTTCGCGACTGGTGCTCTAAAAAGGAGGTCCAAAAGTACGTTTCTGAGAGCATTATACTCGCTTATTTTAGTGACTTGGTTAAGACTCAAAAACCATCCTCCATGTCTCATTATTCTATGTTGAAGAGTACTGTCAACTTTAACGACAATGTTGACATTTCGAAATATATGTTAATTTGACATTTGTAGTTTAAATCGATAGTAACGCCCTCACAGGTTGGTTATGGTTCTTTTCTGACCGATTACGCCTCATAACTGACTCCTTTTTTAATATTTCTGAATGGCTGAAGTGTATTCATGAAATCCCTCACTTTCCAACTTTTAAAGAGTTAGAAAAGTTGTATGTTACTAACTGATTGTGAATAAAATAAATTTTCACAACATCTCAGGAAAGGGAGCTCGTTAAATATATTGAGAAATCATCCAATCTGAATTACGGGTTGTCATATAAACAAGTACGAAAATTGGCTTACGAGTTTTCACAAATGTTACCAGTTTGTGTGACACCAATCAATTGGAAAAGAAGTGAGTAAGTTATTATTTTGGCTTCTGTCCACACTCATAAGAATTTACCAAATTGATTAAACCGTAGGAATTGAATGGCTTAAAGGCTTCGTGTCTAGAAACAAACAGTTGTCTTTAAGAAAACCTGAGAATACCAGCCTGAACAGGGCCATGGCATTCAATAAAGACAGAGTGGAGGAATTTTTTTCCAATTATGTCACAGTCTTAGAAAGACACAAATTCAGAGCAAATATATAATTTGGACGAGACTGGCATACAAACTGTGATGAAACCAGTAAAAGTTGTCTCCACACGTGGAAAAAACAGGTTGGACAGGTAGCTTCGGCCGAACGAGGAGAATTGGTTACCTTTGTTGGTATAATCAGCGTCACTGGGGGAACCATTCCACCTGTTTTTGTTTATCCCCGCATAAGAAATGTGAGTGACTTTTTGAGGAAACCAGCGACAAAGACAATTTTGAATGAAAGCTCAAGTGATTCAAACAGGTTGATAGAACTCGTTGACACCTCTGATAGTGAAACTTTTTCGCTCCGTTCGAATGAATTACGTTCTCTTACTGTATATTTTGTATTGGTCAAATTTGCCACAAAGGTAACCACTTGCTACTATATTGGGCACATTTTGAAGAACATAGACGATTTAGAATATGAAATCAAGTTCTTGCGACGAAAAAATAAATCAAACATTTATATATCCTCAAGTAGAAGATATCAGCAGTGTAAATAAAAGTGATGTCATCGCATTGTTGCGGCAAGGAAGTAAACTGTCAACAGCCAGGACTTCTTTCTTGTACACTTTTAATTACAATTTTGAAGGACTTGATGTTCGTTAAATCTTTGTGCTGTTTTTTTTGTCAGTTTGTTTCGTTATTTGTATTATTGTAATAATTACTATACTTTGTATTTTTCATGAGTTCACTTTTGTTCAATAAAAATATTTGATTTACATCTATATAGCAATGAATTTTAACTGGATGAATGTACCCCACCCGATGGCCGAAACTACCTCACCGGTGGGGTACATTCGCCCATTTGCAGGTGTTTTTTCTAAATTCTATAAAAAATATATACGTTAAGATATAAGAGTTGAAACCTTGCAAAAAACCTAGACAAATGTGGAGATTAACTTTTGAAAATACAAGTTTTTTAATCAGTTACTGATTTTTAGAATTATGTAATTTAATGGGATAAGTAGCCGAATGTACCACCCTCTCCCCTACCTACTTTTTTTTAAACAAGGTTCTTTTGAAAATTTTTTCTTAGAACACACGATTAGTCTAAATCACTTTCTAAAAAACGTTTATTGCAAATTCTTGCATTTTGCCCTGGTTGAAATGATTGCCTTTTACAAAATTCTGACCAAAATGCAAATCGTTTCGGCGATTTTTCTCTATTAGGAAAATGATGTCCCGTTGGTTCACTGCATTCAAAAACTGGTCGGCGATGTTCTGGTGGCTACTGTTGCAAATAACTCGGAGTTATTCTGCATTTACTACTTTAAATCACAATCAACTTTTACTGATGATAATGAGGGTTCACTGCAAGGTGCAACAAACCCCGTTGCTTTTATGGACGGATCACTTATAGTATTGTAAAAGGCACAGTCATAAACTTAGCCGAACTTTACGCACAATTAAATAAAATAGGAACGAAACGCACAGTCGGAGCGCTGTTCTTATTTAATATTTAAAGAAAAAATTAAACACCGTATTAAAATTCTGATTCTTTTATCGTCTTTGGCAAAACCATTCACACAGTCTCATATAAATTAAGCATTAAAAATATAATTTTTAGGTAGATGGATCGTTGTGCGAAGCGAGTAACTTTTCCACGTGAGAGATACGGAGATTCGGTGAGCTCGGCTCAGTGACGTCACAAGCAATTCTGAAATATATTAATATCTTCTAAAACAATTTTTTTTACATTTGAGTTTTACCAAATAGTTTTTAATAGTTCTGACTGCAATAATTTAACATTAAATAATAATTTTTAAAAAAAAGTTTTTTGTGTAATGTGCTCCTTTAATGCTTTTTCCTTTCTAACACAATGGCGCATCGATTATGTGATTTGTTCCAATATTAACGAAGCTTATCAATTTTCTATCTCCGTCAATCTTAGAGCAGAACGATAAATTCTTGCAGAATCGTGTTGCCCGGACCCAAATTACTCTACGGCACTATACATGGTATTGCCTAGGTCTTTTTAGTTAAAAGCAAAAATTCTCGTGTTCTTAGACTACTCAAATTTAATTCGGCCATTCAACCAACTTTGTCATGTACACAATTTTCGTTACCGATCAATCAGAAAAACATCGAATTAACTGGGGAGTGGCCGCTTTATGTCAACTTGACGATTAAATAATTTTAAAAATTACTGATTTTTATGAATGTACGATTTAATATAAAAACAAATTCAAAAAGTGGATGCTTATAAAACATGTGTGCTACAAAAACAATTACTATATCATTTTTAATTTCTTTCCATGCAGATGTAACCAAAAATCAACGATTCTTCAAGCCATCCCTTGGATTCCCACGGTTTCCATTTTTTGCAGTAACGTATTGAGGAGATTTATGAACACTTATACTTTCATCACTATCCGACGAACTCATCGAACAATTTTCGGCCAAATCATTCCTTGTTTCCTTCTTAGTCTTTCTGAATGGAGTAATTTTTCCGATGATGGTATTGTTCCTTACTTGCTTCAACCTTTCCGTAGCGAACTTGGTGATCTGTCCCTTTTTAGTGAACATCTCCATCTGTGAAAGCGTCGTTTGGTTGGCCTTCGCGAAACTTCTGTTGTTGAGTTCCAAAGGATGTCTGTTCCGTGGATGTCTTGGTTGTTTCTGGTTGAAGCGAGGCAACAAATTATGTTCCGATTCAATTTCGTCCGAATCCGAAAGTAAATCCTCCGTGTCGCACGCGCTAAAATCGGTTTCGAAATCCAAATTTTTGGAAGGTTTGTTAATTTTCGACAAGTTGTTCTTCTGGGTTGGTACGTCGATTTCTTCTGGCCGCACCTGGAGAGTGCTTGGCCTGAGGGAATGAACTTCGCGATTCAGGAAAGCAGCTCTTAAGCTATTGCAATCTGCTGTTATCATGCTGGAATCGATTGGAAACAACATATTTCGTAAACTTTTTTTATTGTCGATGGGTCGAGTCGGATCATCAAATTGGATTCTACAAGGATTATCATCTTCAAGTTCTTCTTGCTTGACTTCAGGTATATTAGTGGTGATAAATTGTTCGGTTGCATAAACTTTTGTCACTTTATTTGTTATCCTACCATACTGGAAGGAATTCATATAGTTTTCATTGTAATGTGAACTGTTTGGTTGGGATTTATGTTTTGCTGGTTGGTCCTCACATTTGCCCAACGAATTTGCAAGTTGGATTTCTAAATTCCTGTTAGTTTGGGTTTGATTTTTCTTCTGATCAAACCCCCTGGGGAGGTTTTTCCCAACTACCCCTTGTTTCCTTTGGGTCTTTGGGACCATGATGGTAGCGTGACCTGGAGGTTTGTCGTGCAAATTGTGTCGAAAGCTTTCTTGTTGATTCGTTGGTTGCATGTCGGCTTCATACAACGGAGGAAAGCAGTTTGGAATTTTTTTAAAATAAGAAGAGGTAATGTAAGTGCTTTGTTTTTTTGGGGAGGACAACTCTTCATCTAAATCAAAGTACGGTCAAAAATAGAAAATTATAAATTGAGACACTTACAAGATCCGGGACTGCTTTCAATAATTTCGATATTGTCCTGAAGTAATTCGGAAGCATACCTATTCAGATCGCCTTCAGATATGTTATCGTAAACATTATCTCCGCTCATTCCCGATTTGTAATGTTCACTTTTTTCCTCAAGTCGTTTCGGACTCGGTACGTTATGATAATCCTGAGTTTTTGTTCTGCGGTTGCGATCGTCGCTCTCCACGCACATACAATTTGCGGGCCCTCTTTGATTGTCTTCATTTCTGTTTTTAGTGTTTTGTGGCAACGAACAGGACAAGCAAGATTTTGTTGTATTGATCACCTCGAAATCGTGTTCACAAGAAGATTCGTTGGAATCTAAATATTCCCTGATTCCTATTCTAGTATTGGTGTTGTTTCGAGATAGCTTTTCTTCCAAACTTAGAAACTCTTGCGATTCCTTCATCGATATTAATTTCGTCATCTGTCTTATTTGCTCGTGTTTGTAATTTTTTAGGGCCGCAATATATTCTTCGTTAGCTCGCCTGATCGAAGAGGATTTCGGAAGGGATCTGAACTGTTCTTCGTTGGTATTAACCACAGTCTTGCTGCTGGTTTCTGAACCGGCAACCTCTGTTTTTTCGCTAACGTTACTCAACTTCGTAAAAATGTCGATGAAGTTTGCGAAGTCTGGCATGATGAGTTTGGAGGAATCCTTCGAATCGCCTCCTTTGACAGCTTCATTTATCATCGAGTGGCAAAGGTTTATGTAATTTAGCGCTTTCACATAATTTTCATAAGTTTGTGTCTTAGTGGCGGTACTGTCGCATAACCTCGCCCATTCGGAACATGTTAAAGAACCCATTTCTGTGGGGTCGGTGTTTGTTCCTTTAGTTACAAGGGCCCTTCGACTCGGGCGGTTTAGGTATTCATCACTGATCGGTATGGGGTGATTACAGTTCACATTGAACGAGGGTCGGTCGCTGGGATTCATTTTTCGATTGACGAATGACAAAAATTTTAACAATTTATTTGAAACAAACTTTGAATTTTAAATTTCAATAAAACTTTTGAATAAAACAAATTTTTGACAAGTATTCCGCCAACGGTATCTATGCAAATGTAAAACGTTTAAAAAAATTAACAATTGAATTTAAATTTAACTAGATTTATCGTAACGCCGCTCCAGATTTATTTTATTTCGAAGAAATGAATTCATATTATTAACAATGGTTTTCTACATATTTTCAGCTTTGTTCTTGCTTGAATAATTAACAATAAATAATTAAAAATAATTTGTGTTGGATACATGAACGCAAATTAATAAACCAAATTTCCACCGATTGATTGCACTTATGTATAAACAAATCAGGACATTGAACAATAGTTTTCTTATATAATTCTTCATTAAAAAAGCTTGCATGTTAACAATCAAATTTGAATCTTGATTTCATTAGTTAATGGCGTTTAAAAGGTTTCTTGTCACAGAGTAGGCGTTATAATAGTTATTTAACCAACAAGTGCGTTAATGAGAGCCATTAATAATCGAGACAGTTTAACGTGTGAGCGTAGCGAGCACGTTAATTGTTGTCGAGATTATTAATCGCCGATTAACGCAAAAGTTGGTTACACTATTTTTCCGGTGATCGAAAGTTATGAAATTGAAGAGAATGTAATTTTTTCCGTGTAAAAAATTTCAATAGATATTGAAATCAAGCATGCCACGCAGTTTAAATTAACAAATCAAATTAATCAAATCAACGGTGCCATGACTTACAAATGTCAAAGCTGTAACATTCCAACTGAACTTTTTATAAAGTTTACTTATTTTATTGTTGTTAACTTTTATATAAATAGTATTACCAAACATAAAGTAAGTAATTAATTCAATTTGTAGTGCTTATTGGTATATTTTATTTTCATTTTGTCATAAATTGCAATTTTAAATTAATATTCAAATGCCAATTCTGAATGTCAACTGAAAAAAATAAAATTAACAATTCAAAAGATATAAACATTTAACGGCATTCGACCCGTAGATTTTCAATACATGTAAAACGACGTTCGCGTTTAAGCCTTCATTTTTAATTTTGAAAAGGAGGTCGATACTTCATCTTGCAGAGAATACCAATCTACTTTGAGCTGACGCCAAGCCATCATTAAATAATCATAATTAACCAAGTTATTAATTAAAACATCAAATTCCGAAATTCGTTTTTTTGCCTTCAGTTATCAAAATTTTGTATTACAATTTTGTGGACTCGTAGATTAGACTGTTTTCTTTTGAGCTGACCCCTATCTGTTTTAAACAACTCAATAGTTTTTGATTTATTTAATGTTCTTTAGATCAGAACCGAAATTGAAATAGCTAATTTTTGCCGATTTTCGAGCCACGTCAAGAAGATTTACAATCTTCTCAGCAGGTCATTATATTGGCCACAGGGAAGATACTTTAACGGAAATAATATCCGAATAGCCAGGGTTCGTTTTCAAATAGAATATTTGAAATAAGTTATAGCAAGAAGACTTTTTAAAAAACTTTAAAATCAATTTTGATATTGACCTAAATGATTAAAAATAAAAGCGTACATTTTAAGTCGGGTTTATGCAGCTGTTAATTTAATGTAATGTAAGATAATGTAATGCAATATAATTTAATTTTACTGTACGCGTTTATGCAGATTGTTTAATATTATTTACGCATGCGCAAAGGATAGTGTTTTAATGCTTCTGTCACGTGCACTTCTGTCAAACATTTCCAATTAACAGAAAATCTTTCATTTTGTTATTTCAATTTAAATGAAAACTAGATGCAAGTAAACATAACCTCACCACCTTTTACGTAAAATGCATGTAATCACTTGTAAACAAATTGACACAGATGACAGATCATACAGCTGACATGGTTGTGTTCACTTTCAACACAGGGCGCATGCGTAAATTTTCTTAAGATAAAAGTTGGTCATGTTTTATTTTAAATTATATTAAATTAAATTAAATTAAACTGCATAAACACTTCTATTGAAAGCATAGGTTTAAACTTTTTTTAAATTACATTAAATTAAATTAAATTAAATTAACAGCTGCATAAACCCAGCTTTAATAAAAGCTTGTTTTATTGAAAAAGTTATTTTACTATAAATTATTTTTTAGCCTTGGACAATTTTAATATTTATTATCTACATTAACTTAATAGGATATAAATTCAACTCTAAGGTCATATTAATTTTAAAAATCGCTCGTGAAGACCCCTTTAAACAAATGAATGCGAATAAGCGTAAATTATAATTTCTGTCCCAAAAAAATTGTTTGGCTTTTTTATCCCACATTAATTAAAAAAAATTAGCTGTAGTGCTAATAACTTATAATAAGCTAAAACTACAATTTTCTGCAAAAAAAAAACACTGTGCATTAAAGGGTTAATCTTTTACTCGTTGTGTTTTAAATTAGTAACAATTATTAGTGTTCCGGAATCTCAACGGTATTTTTTCGAAGAAATGTATAACTATATACATAAAATTCTAAGGCAAACGCGGTCCAATTTTCTGTAAACATAGACTGTGTCTGAAGGGGTTAATCTTTCACGCATTGTTTCGAAAAAGAAATTCAACATCTCTTCTGAGTTCTGAACAGAATTTTCTAGAATAAGTAATAAAATTTTATCACGTTTCACAATACATACAACCTTTCTTCAGACAGGTAATTTGGTCTTAAATTTTAACTACAGTCAGCTGCATTCCATTATCTGTTTGTTCGAATATCTAACAAATTGTCAAAAAATACTGTAACCGCAAAATTATTAAACGCGTACATTTCAAAATAAAGATTCTGATTATGGTGATGTGGAGATAGATGATACTCCGGATATGTCATTAATAGAATGTGAAACGGCTAAAAATGAATTTTTAAAAACGATTTACGATATAAATATAAATGACGTTGAAAAAAATACCCCCGATCAACATAATAACCCGTTTTGGCGTAAATTAAGACATTGTGAGCGAAAGTTTCAATTAAATTCGTTTTTATAATAAGATTTTTGGACCCGTAAACTGTTGTTTATAAAAATTTACATTTTAATATTTTATTTTGTTACATTTCAAAAAATATTTGCCTAATTGTAAGTGAAAAGAGATGGAGCTATGGAGATAGTAGAGATGCGAGATACGACTGCGGAGCGGGGAGGCCTACTAGGCAGTAACTCGATTATTGTCGAAAATGCATTTGTCTTACATTTAAACTCATATGTTGTTTATTATTTATGTAAAAAATATAGATAACACATGAACACCTTTTAAAAACACGTACAAACATTTTTTAAAAATATAATTCGTACAAAACTTTCAATGTCCTTAACACAAAATGATCACCGTGTTCTCTTCTACACGATGGTGTGGTTATCTCAATTTTTAATCATAGTGCCGTTTTGCCCGTTCTGATTAGTGATTACTTTTGGATTTAGATTTATTATGATATGAGCTTCAATCAGTGAAAGTTTCAGCTTGTGACTAATTCCTCCACAGAAGTTACTTTTAATACGATATAGCACTCCACGATTACAAAATATCGCTCTAAATTTATTGAAGAAAGAAAAATTTCGCATCTGTTGAACAGGTACAGGTACAGGAATGCAGCCGGTCGGAAGTCGTTTCTATTGTTATACATAGACCCATTATCCACTGAACTTGAGGTGATGTATGGGTTATAAAAAAGTCTGGGTCTTGCCTATATTTAGGCGTACGCTAAAGCAATTAAAGCAAATGGACTTTGGGAACAATTTTTTGGATGGCGCAGCCTTAATGCCTATCACATAGAACTTGAAAGTTCTCAACAGATCAACTCACTAACTAAACCAACTAAATGAAATACAAAATCTGACCGTTTCAGAAACAAGCGGCGCCTTAGTTACAAAACTCCTTCCGCATCCACAAAGATAGTTGCTTTGAATTTCCTAATTGAAGATTGAATTTTGCATTTTATTTGTGAAGGCAAACTCTTTACGTTGATACTTGTTAGAATAAAGGTTTGTTTTCACTTAACAGTAAAAGTCAAGACTTTTATTGCTGCAACAGTGTGACTTTTTTTTGGACGTTAATTTGAAATATAAATATTTAACAATATGGAATTGACTCCCCCCGAAATAGTAGAGACGGCGAAGACTGCAAGTCTGAGTTTGCTTCCCGCAAAAAGCAGAACAATTTACGAGAAAACCTATGATGAATTTGTTTCATGGTGTAAAGAAAAGCGGGCAGTGCACTATTCAGAAACGGTTCTGTTGGCATATTTCTGCAGTATAGTAGAAAGAGGCTTAATAGGCAGCTTATGGCCAAAATTTTCAATGCTGAAAGCCACATTAAACGTCAAAGAAAACATCGACATTGGCAAATATACTAAACTAATCCTGTATATCAAACGGCAAAAAGAAGGTTATGTGCCGAAAAAGTCACGGGTAATTGAAAAAGAACAATTACAAAAATTTATTTCCGATGCACCTAACAGCCTCTTTTTAATGATCAAGGTAGATAAATCTACAAGTTAAAACTATTAAACATAATATTATATTTGTATTCCCAAGGTTGCTCTAATTTTTGGAGTGGCTGGTGCACTAAGAAAGAATGAATTATTAAAATTAGAAATTAACGATGTACAAGATTTAAATTCAAAATTTTTAATCACAATTAGGGCATCAAAAACAAAAACAAAAACAAATCGAATATTCACGATAGTGGATAATGAAGAAAATACGCTTTTAAAATTGATTAGAGCCTACATCTCATTGAGACCATCACATACACCACACAAACGATTTTTTGTTTTTTTCAAAAATAATAAGTGTTCAACACAGCCTGTTGGAGTTAATACATTTTCCAAATTACCATCGCAAATAGCAGTCTTTTTAAAACTAGAACAACCGCATCTCTACACTGGGCATTGCTTTCGACGTTCTTCTGCTTCAATACTTTCCAATGCTGGTGCAGACTTTGCAGCCATTAAACGACATGGTGGTTGGAAATCCACTGCTGTGGCAGAAGGATACATAGAAAATTCAATCCAAAATAAGGTTAATATAGCTGAAAAAATCCTTTCAAACAACTTCATACAAACTCCCCAATCCTCAACCAATTCAGATGCACACAATTTAATATCTAATGATGTAAATTTAAATTTAAATTCAGAATATCATCGAACTGATAATCAATCTGCACCTACGATCAATTTTACTAGCTGCACTATCACGAACTTAAACATAAATAATATTACTAAGCACAATGCAAATAATTAGTTATTAATTAAATGTGTTGTATTTTTATGTTGTTTTCAGCTATATTAACCTTATTTTGGACATTACATCTTGTTTAATGGAAGTTACATTAATTTGACCTTGTGAATATATAACTTGTTCTGTGTTTTTGTTAAATTTTTTATAAAATGTATCAAATATTTTGTTCCGATCTTCTAATAAAAGTTTCTCGTAATAGTTCATATTGCACCTACAAGTAAATGAAAGCAATGTCTACCTCATATTTACGAAGGAAAATGTTTACTTACCTGCAAACCGGTCCTATTGTTTTTGCAACAACTTTTTTGGATTATCAATATAAAAAAGTGAGGTTAAGAACCAGTAAATGCAATCACAATTTTATTGTTGCAAGGCGTCATATCAGTGACTTATCCGCTTTCAACACTAAATAGTATGTAACAGTTGATTAAAAATCATCAGGAGCTAATCGGAGAAGATCCCTTTTTTGACATCAAGCTTCGTGTTTACATTGAAATATTAGAAATACCTTATATATTTTTGGTTGCCTAGTTACCGGAATCGTGCATTAATGAAAAATCATTCATTAATGCACGATTTCCTATTCACTAAACCGGTCCGTAAATCAACGATCATCGGAAAAAGTTGTTTTGTTCTCCTGAGTCACATTGAGTAATTATTTTGGTTAAAACCTTCGTTTTACTATTGTGGGAATAAAGAAGCCACCGTGATAGGAGGCAAGCGGAGAGGAAGCACGTGAAGGAAGAACAGTATGTTGAGTTATTCGAAGATGCGAGGAATTAAGTAGGATTCTTCTAAGATGTAAAGGTGAAAGTTGAATGTACAAAGGTGAAAGGTTGATTAAGTTGAAAGAAGTGAAAGTGCAAAGACAGGTAGAAAAACAGTATTAAGTTGTATTACGTGTGAAACGTAATCTTTAGTTAATTAGTTTTTTCTATTTTGCGTTTAAAATAAGTCCATTTAAGCACCCAAATGACGTCATTTGAGTGCTTTAATAAGTCGTTGGCGTGCTAGAATAGAGTAGGAAAATTTTTACTGTTTTGATGTTGGTAGCCTGGTAGCGTTGAACTGTCAACGTCAACTGACATACGTCAAAAAACAAAGCAAATTAATAAATAACAATGAAAAAGAAGTTTAATCTAAATTATTACCGTGGAAAGTACAATTATTATACACATTAACAGTTACATATGATGTATCTTGGGAATTTATAGTGACACCATGTAAATTCTGATCGGACACAGTATTTTGCCTATCACAGAAATGTTTCTATTTGTGCCATAATCAGACCGTTGTGAAATGGTGGAACATCCAGGTAAGGTTGAATCAGCTTGCTTAGACCCAAGCATTTGTGACACTTCAAGTTTTTTCTTTATGATACTGATAATCCTTCTTCAGCATTCATTTTCAAACATTAAACGCGAAAATAAAAAAAAACTGACTTGAAATTAAATTTTTTCACAACCACCTATAATTACGCCACAAAAATGTCAGCAATCATCACAAAAATCCCTAGATTTAAAATTTTTATTTTATAGTTTATAAAATGATATAAAGCTACAAAATAGAAAAAATAGTATAAAACACTCGTTGCAGAAGGTCCTTCAAGCACTCATTTGTTCCTCCACTCGCCTTGCGGCTCGTTTCGGAATTTCAAATTCGTGCTTGAATAGATGCCTTCTACAACTTGTATTTTAATATACTATTAAATCATGTATTTCTAAATAAATGGCTTAAAATAATATCGATTCCTACACTATTTAAAAGGTTTCTTGTTTCCATGAATTAACAGGTGTCTTTTAAGACTGCTATTTTGGGTAAAATATTTGTCACATTGTTGGCATTTAAAGGGTTTCTTGTTTTCATGAAGTACCATGTGTCTTCTAAGACTACTATTTTCGGTAAAACAACTGTCACATTGATGACATTTGAAACGTTTCTTGTTCTCATGAAATAATATGTGTGTTTTGAGATAGCAATTTCGGTTAAAATATTTATCACACAGATGGCATTTAAAAGGTTTCTCGTTTTCATGAATTAACAAGTGTCTTCTAAGACTGCTATTTTCGGTAAAATATCTGTCACATTGTTGGCATTTAAAACATTTCTTGTTTTTATGAATTAACCTGATATGTGTTTTGAGATTGATATTTCGGCTAAAACATTTAGCACACAGTTTGCATTTAAAAGATTTCTTGTTTTCATGAACTACCATGTGTCTTCTAAGACTACAATTTTCGGTAAAACAACTGTGACATTGTTGGCATTTGAAACGTTTCTTGTTCTCATGAAATAATATGTGCGTTTTGAGATAGCAATTTCGGTTAAAATATTTATCACACAGATGGCATTTAAAAGGTTTCTCGTTTTTATGAATTAACAAGTGTCTTCTAAGACTGCTATTTTCGGTAAAATATCTGTCGCATTGTTGGCATTTAAAACATTTCTTGTTTTTATGAATTAACCTGATATGTGTTTTGAGATTGATATTTCGGCTAAAACATTTAGCACACAGTTTGCATTTAAAAGATTTCTTGTTTTCATGAACTAACAAGTGTCTTCTAAGACTACTATTTTCGGTAAAACGACTGTGACATTGTTGGCATTTGAAACGTTTCTTGTTCTTATGAAATAATATGTGTGTTTTGAGATAGCAATTTCGGTTAAAATATTTATCACACAGATGGCATTTAAACGGTTTCTTGTTTTCATGAAGTACCATGTGTCTTCTAAGACTGCTACTTTCGGTAAAACATCCGTCACATTGTTGGCATTTGAAACGTTTCTGATTCTGATGGTCAGGAAGTCTGATAACTACAACGCCACATGTACAAATCTTAAGTAACGCTTCATTTGTATATATTGAAGGGTCAACTTTTATCTGAAAATAGAAACAAAATTTCTTAATTCAATACAGAACTTTATTCAATTGTTGTTTTTGAAAAGTAAAAAGTATACCTCGGTATTTGTTATATAATTTCTAATACCAAGTGTCGGAGGGTTTGTATCGTGTTTGATGATTTCAAGTGACCTGCATTCTTCAGGTTCATCTTTGATTATAAGCTCTTCTTGTTCTAATTTCATTTCCAATGCATTGAAATCATCAAGATTATCCATATTTTGCTAAAAGATATTATACTCATAAATTAATTGGAAAATAATTTGATTCGATGAAACAACACCATTAAACATTAGAATATTGAGGTGAAAAAATGTTACTTTATCAATTACCATATTTAATTACCATATATAATTCGACCTTATAAACTCGAAAATCCATCACGTTCTTTACAGATTAATGAAGATGTCAGTGGTTTTAATTGTTCGGCGGACGTTGGGAATGCAATATATATATTTTTTGCTTTTCTGCAACATACTGTTTATCCGATCGACTGTTACAAAGGAATATTGTTGGGGTCATTGCACAGTTTCTTATTGACTAAGCGGTTCTAATGCGGTATTTTCCGATGGTGGTTATTTAATTGTCGGCAAAATTGTCGCACGATAACTCAAAGCAATACAATTTTGGCTTAAAATAATTTTTCTTTTAACTAATTAAGTCAACGTTTAATAAATAAATATCTGTTTGAGGTTTGGCCTATAAAAATGTGTCTAAATTTAATTCTTCCCGGAATTCCATTCTTCTTATTGCTTTTTAAATTCAAATGGAACGTTTAAAATTGATGAATTACTTCGATTTGAATCCAAGTAAAGAATTCAATGAAATTTCTTTTACAATTTTGAATAAAGCCACGTCATTTCATCGCCAAGAAAGTTACTTGTGTAGGCCAGCAGAAGAAATGTCCCGTTTAGGAAGTGAATTCAAGTGGGCACGTTACATCCCACAAGATCATTAAGGTCAGTCCCCACGAACAATAGGGGCCGCAATACAGCAAAATTAACTTACTTTCCAACTTCCGCGCACGGTATGCTGTCCACGCAAACAGCAGCTCTCCTGAATCGGTGAAGAACCGACGGCGACGGCGGCAGTGGTTCAGTGGGATTCGGCGGCCTCAACTCTGGACCTTTCTTGAACGCCCCCGAAAAGTACGCGATTACCAAACTCACGCATAATACGATTATTACGACTAGTATCACAATGTACTTCCTCTGGATTTTCGGCCTGCAAGAATAAAACAATTAGCATTCATTGAGGGACCATCGCACCTACGCACATTCCTAATTCGAGCACGGACTAATTTTTCGACAGTTTTTCAGCCCGTTTTTAATAATAACCATGGTGGGGATAAGTGGAATTTTTATTTCTAAATAGTCGCCATATAGGAAACCCTCTCCTTTATAATAGCAGCTTCGACCCCGAAAAAACCAAACCGGTTGTAATCTTTAAAACTCACCAACGAATAGAAATTCTCATTTAGAGGAATTTGAAAGAAGAAATTGGAAAATTTTAAGAAATTTTTTGGAAAAGAATGCGAAATTAAACTTCGATGATAGGCTTGTTCGCAATGATGGTGTTACTTTGGTTGCATAACTTCAAGGTAAATTTGTCTTTGATTTGCTCGTTTTTTTAGCAAATTTTGAAACGGTTCTACTCACTGTTTGTACCTTTTGTATTTTCGGTAAATTTTGAAATTATCGTTTTGCACAATCTTATTTCCATTCTTTACACCCGGAAAATGGAAGTCTTTCGCGTCAGCTGATGCAGTGCTCCGAATCGATACGCGTTGCGACCGTTCGCGCAGGATCGTCTTTAAAAGCTCCCTTGGAAGGACTCATACCGAACGATAGGAACAACAGGTGTGTCCTTGCACACCTTCCGGATTTCCTTCCTGCGTTGTTTGCACAAGTTGGAAAATTCATTTTCCATTTTTCCGCCACTAAACTGAAAATTTTGACATTTTCCCGTGACCCCAAAACGTCACTTCCATCTGCTAACTAAGCGAAATAATTGTAAAATTTTATGGCCGCTTGTTACACAAAAATTAATTACGGCTGTTACAAGTTTCATTAATTAAAAAAACTGAGGCACGAATTTTTTCACTTGATAAACGAAGACGATAAACAAATTGCGGCTTTTAAACTACCCACAAATTGGGGGCGATACGGTGGTATAACTAATTATATCGTTATTGCTGCAATCATCTTGTGGTTGTATATAATTCTGCCAATAAAATGGGTACTGCCTGTGTGTCCACTGAGCGTTTACGAGGCCTGGAAGGGGAGGAACGCGTGTCCAATTTAAAAAATGTGACGCTGCATTTTTTAATTGCAAAGTGCACGAGATGAGACGACGTTGGAAAAATCTTGGAATGTTGACATACTTTGTTCCAATGAAAAGAACATTTATTTATCTAAAAATTTTAATGAGTATTTTATCTGCAAATTGTTTTGTTCTAAAAACCTAATTTGAAGTATAAATCGAGCACCTCCACCAAAATTGATAACCGCAAAATTATTTTGATTTAATGACGCGAGATCACGCTGAAAAATTTGTAATTATTGACTTATTTATTTGCACTAAAGAATAGTATGTTGTTGTATTAGGAATAAAAGTGTCACTTTTTGACGAACAAATTTTATGTTTGTGAGGCAGAGCCGTCAGTGGAACCGACCGAACACAAAATTGCAAACCAAAAAAAGTAACTTTTAATCCGAATGGAACATGTTATTTTTTCTCCAGCCAACAATACACGGCAAACCACAAAATATACAAATTCTAAAGTAGATATCCAAGTAGACGTAACTTTATTTAGTTATGTCATTGTTTTTTTGAAAAAAAAGGTATCTGCCAACTAAGGAGATCTGCCAAAAATGTATGTATTTTGTGTGAGTAAAAATGAATTGTGAAGAAGATTTACTTCCAGATGTGGCAGCAGTTGAACGTTTAAATTTAATTATTAATAAAATTTTCAAACCACAAATGGAAAACAATATTTTTTAAGTCTAGGATTAAAAGTGAATGTTGCCTTAACAGAACACTTTTTTCTTTGTTACAAAAACAATCAGTTTATCTTTGAAAAATGTGGATTAAAAGTTAGGTGTTAGACGACTGGAGACAACCATATTTTTTTCAATATCGACAAAATGAAACTTCTTGTCGAAGATTTTAAATCACGAAACCTAGCGTAACATCTAACAAATTAGGCTGATTTTAAAAATAAATACTGAATGAAACTAAATTGGAAAATTTTGAGTGCAATTAAAGGACTTGGGGCAACAAGGTTACATGGCACACTTTTAGCAAATTTGAGTTATCTATGTTACACATCATTGTGTAATGTGTTACAGGTCTCCTATTTTTGTGATAGCTATTCTCCCAAGAATGAAGCCACTGTCGCCTCATAACGTTATTAATTTTGCAACATATGCAAAAATATTCGTGTAATAACAGCACGATGCTTCAGACGTAGAAAAAGAAAGAGATAAATTAAACAAAACTATGGAGAAAATCAAAACTGAAAAATTGAAGATGGATGGAATAGTTAAAAAGAGATCATGGATGATCGACGAAATCATGCAGTTGTAGACAAATGTAGACAAGGAACAATACAACCAAACGCAGAGAATTATGAGACAGAAAATAAGAGATGTGAAGGAAAGAGAGATTACATAGAAGTGTAAAGAAATAGAGCTTCTTAAGGAGAAACATCATAGCTTTAATGTCCACCAGAAAGTCAAGAAAGTCATCGGAAAATGTAAAACAAGAACAACCAATACAGTGGTCAACAGGAAGGGGAATATAATAATTGATAAAGAGGAAGTCAAGAACGTTTGGAAAAGATATGTAGAACAACTGTTTCATGATGAAAGACCACATTTGTTCCAGACAGAAGTCCAAACATTTTAATGGCAGAAGTAAGAAAGGTAAACCAAGCAAATGAAGGAAGGAAAGAGACCGGGCCTTGACAACCTTCAAGCTGAATTCCTCAAGCTACTCGATGATGATGGAATTAAGTGGGTAACCAAGATATTCAACGACATAATAGAACGGGTAATATACCTCAAGAATGGCCTAGATCAGAATTTATAACAATACTAAAGAAAGCAAGAGCCAAAAGATGCGAGGAATATAGAACAATAAGTCTCATGAATCATCTACTCAAAATCTTCTTAATAATAATACACAGGAGAATCTACAAAAAATGTGAACGACGTGTAGCGCCCACGCAGTTTAGTTTCGGAGAAGCGTTTGGAACTAGAGAACTGTGACATCCATGCCTGCTTTGTGGATTACAGAAAAGCGTTTGACAAAGTGCAACATCACAAGTTGATAGAGATTCTGAGAGATACCGGCATATACGACAAGGACTTGCGAATAATAACAAATCTGTATTGGAACCAGACTGCCACAGTGAGAGTGGAGGAACAGGAACATTCTATGGGGAATAAGACAAGGCTATATATTGTCGCCGCTATTTGAAGCAAATAGTCAGAGAAGCCTTAGAAAATGTTCAAGAAAAAATCCGTGTAAATAGATAACGGTTTAACAACATTATATATGCCGACGACACAGTAATTATTACTGATAGTACGCAAGACCTAGAACGACTAATGAATAGTATAATGACCAGTAGTCAAAGATATAGACTTGAAATCAACATTGATAAGACCAAATATATGATTATAAGTAAAAGTAATATTACGACGGAACACCTGCGATTATACAATGGCATAATTAAAAGGGTTGATAAATATAAATACCTAGTCTCAATCATAAATGAGCAGTGGGACAACTCGGAAGAGATCAAAGCTAGAATCCAAAAGAATAGGAATGTGTTTATTAAAATGTCCTTAATCTTTAAGAGCCGAGATTTATCCATGAATACAAAACTCAGAATGTTGAGATATGGTTATATAGAAGGGTGCTGAGAGTATTTTGTACAGAACATGTAACTAACGTCGAAATCCTCAAAAGAATGAATAAAGAAAAAGAACTGTTTAATACAATTAAAACAAGGAAACTGCAGTATTTAGGACACATTATGAGGAATGAAAACAGATACAACCTCTTGCTAATGTATATTACAAGGGAAAGTACAAGGAAAAAGAGGAGGAGTAGGAGAAGGAGGATTTCATGGCTGAAAAATTTAAGAACTTCGTTCTCCATGACAACCAAAGATTTATTTAGAGCAGCTGTAAAGTTGGATTAGCCAAGATGGTCGCCAGCGTCTGGATACAAATAGGCACAAAACGTCACCAACATCGTTTTACTAACTATGCAATTTGATACACCATTCCGCTAATTCTGTGAAGCAACAAAAGTATAAAATTGATAGGAGAGGAAGTAAACTTAGAGATTGAAAAAAAGAATATTATAAAAGTTTGTCTATAGTAAAAAATAAATCGCATTGACTCAAATGGTTTGGAGGAGGTGGTTTCAGCCTCACAATGCTCAATGAGCGTTAAGAGAGACATTACTGTATGTGTAATTACTTACTTTTCAGTATTTGTTTGTAAAGGGCCGTAAGACAAATTAAATGGCTTGGCTTTTTAAATGAAATAATTTACATCCATTTAAATAAACATATTAAAAAAAAGCCTTTATTATTTATAGAAGTGACTCGTTAAAATTAATTACATTTTCATGACTGCACATATAATTGTTTCCTTCGTTTTAATGCATACCTAAAGAAAGTAATGAAAAACTGAATTGCTTTTAAAAACCTGCAAACGCTCATTCGAAAATGAAAACCTGCAAAATTAGAAAGCGGCTGAGCGCCTCCACCAAAATTTGTCCCAATTTCTTTTTCCTATAAACTGTATTTGGCGATTGATTTTCTATTATGTGCACCTTTGTGTACTAAGAGCCAAAATGGTTTAATTGAGAATAATTATTATTGCCAGTGCCATTGCAAACCGCATTAGATAATTAAATTTTCTTTGTGCCCTTAATTCGTCGAGATATAAACAGCCGCAATGAAGCTTAATATACATTTGCACGTTTAATGGATCGTGCTATTCTGAACTGAATAAATTTGCAACGGTTATAAAACCGTTTTATAAATATCCTGTGTACTAAGAAAATTACGAGTCGTACCGAAATCGGGTTTAAATAATAAATTTGCGAATGGAGACACTAAAAATTGAATGAATGTGATTCACCATGAGCAAATTTTGGTTTTCACAAAAACTAATTTGTTGCTTGATTCGTGAATGACAAATTACATATTTGAATTAAAATTGGTTATTTTGTTTGAATGATGTAATCAAGATTTCAAAATCAATCAAAATAAACCCCGGAATGCATCGACGTGACGTTGAATTCAATAAGATAATTTATAAAATAACATTCAGTGTTTTCTTCATAAATTATTAATTTCATCGGCATTGAATTTACCTACTCAATAATTTAGTTGTGTTTTGAAGAAAACTGTATTGATTCCTTAATGTAGAAAAACACCCATTGTGTTTGAGCTGAATGACAGGTTCTGATAGTACTGCACGGAATTTAACGGCGGTAATTTGATCGTAATGACGGAAATTCACCGCGTAATTCCAATTATTGTACAGGTATTTTCATGTCATCACGCCCAATCCTAAAATAACAACAAATGTTTGGGCCATTTAAAATTCGGTGCTCGCTATTGAATTTCTTGCCTCGTTAATATTCGGTCCTTTTAACCTGTAAAATAACTCAGGTATTATTTTTTTCCAATTAAATTCGAGATTAAATATTAAAAGGACCATCCCAATTGTGCAACGTATGGGGGTAAGTGAAAGATATTTGGTGAAGGTGGAAAAATGAAACTTGCTATACAAATATTTGTCACTGTGTCGCTGTAGAAAGTTATAAATTTCTAATTTATCAATCAATCAATATACCTATAATTAGAAGTATTTAAAATAAATGTGATTGCTCACGGTTTTGAAACTAATTACAAAAAAAAGTAATTGAGACAATTTTTGAAATAATTAAACTTTCACAATTCAACACTTACAATTTTAAAATAAAAATTACAGTGCTTACAAAGTAATATCTATAACTTTTGTTTTGTTTTCTTTGCATTTTGATGAACAAGGCCAAATTTCATGACTTCAATATTTTCGAATGCTCACGCAATCCTTTTATCATGGCCAACAAACTGATCGTTCACAAGATAATTGCTTTCTGTTGAGCTGAGATTAGTAGAAATTGTAATAAAAAAAATTCTGAAAGGAAAAGTGAAAAAATTCTAAGAAACGTTCAAAAATCATTTAAATACACTGAAGGCAATTCTGATTTTATAAGAACTCCAAATTGAGCAATTTCCCTATGATACTATACCGTATGTATCGACGAGATATATTGCCACTCCCGCGTGTTATTCACGTGCAACTTGAAAGTTGAATTTCTATTGGTTGCTGTAAATTTAGGTTGTTACTCGTACTTGCTTAGTCTCATGGATCAAGAGAGCTGAAGAGTGCGTGTTCAACACGTGATATGTGATCGTGAAATAAAGTACGAGTTGGGTCAAAACTTATACCTTATATGTTATCAATACACCACATTTTGCCACGTTTCCTGATTTTTTTTTAAATAGGCAATGCATCTATGCAACATTAGGAAAATGTGATCTAACCTAAGTCAATTGTTTTTTCTTTAACACAAACAAAATTGAATCTATCCAACGTTAGAAAAATATGATCACACCGAAGTCAATTGTAATTGTGCAACCTCTCAAATCGTTAAACATTCTTACTCTCACATTCAATAGATCCTTAATGTCATAATTTCTGGAGAGTATTTTCTTAACAACTGTTGACATTATTTATTTTTATTGCATCACTACCCATTACAGGACAAATATTTTCAACAATCATCTGGATCCCATAGAGCAAAACGTGCCCTAAATAGGGAAATGCAAACAAAATTATTATTATTTTATTGAAGACGAAGCCTGCTGCCATAGTAAAACACCGAAAGAACTCGTACAAAGATTTAAGGCACAATTTATATAACAAGTTGACTTCCATAATGTTTTTAAAATTTGGTAAGACAGACATTTGCATAGAATTGCCTTACTTGCAACTGAATTAATTTACACTATCTTATTTTATAAATAAATTAACCGCACAAATGTTAAAGCTTTCAATATCTAGGAGACTAAATATATCACTAAATCAAATTTCACTTTATAATCAATAAATACTCCTGATTTTTCCGCAATAAAGTTAAAGATACAATATTCGCATTGTCTAACACTTTTGGAGATCAATGTAATATCGTCGATGTCCATAATCGGGCACAAATTATAAAGGTTGGTTAAATAATTATCGAATAAAGTACTTACATCTTTTAAGCTCAATAGTTTTCCTTCAACAAATTATTTTTTGAATTAAAAATGTAATATAAAAAATTAATGTAGGTGCTTTGAACAACACACTGTGTAAAAATACCAAAAAAATCGGACCATCACGAAACGCATAAAACCCAAGAAAATAAAATTGCACCGAGTGTCCACAAGAGCCTTAAAAAAACCACGGACTAGATAAAAATTACAGATTAACTTTATTGCCCCATAAAAATTAATAGTTCCGTGCACCCCGAATTATCAATCCGACTACAAACAATAAAAATAAAACTAGGAATTAACCGTTAAAATCGATTGCTTTCCACCAATAAAAAAGAACCGTACACTTACATGCATCTTCGGCCGACAGTCCCTTCGGCTATATTCAACGACGTAATTACGTTGGTGGTGGCTTTACAAAGGGAGACCTCGACGACCACACCAACTGTAATGGAATACAATTAGATGCCGTTCAGGCGTTTATTACTGCTAATTGCCCTATTTTATTTCGAGACACGCCTTGGATCGATGCTAACACGAGATGACCATCAAGATGAGTTGCGTCATTAATCGTCGGATCACAGGTGCGTTTAATAACGCGGAAATGTGAAAATTGCGACCTTCGAGTGTTAACTCAATCCCGGCACGAATTGTCCGCAGTCCTTACCGGTTTAGATCCAGTTGATAAAGGTTCACTGCACCAAAACACACTCGGGTCCCCCCTAAGATCAACTTCTTAATTTCACCCGAGTTCCAATGCAAGCAACACGTGGATTTTAATGACAAGGTTGTTCTATGGAAGAGGTAGAGTCACGTTAAGTGGTGGACGGATTTTTTCTCCAATTTTTTTCAAGCTTTTGTCGATGGTTGTCGCGGTCGCGTGAACATCTTCCCGGTTATTGTAATGCGTACTGACCTGCGATTTTTTCGTTTCTTTCAGCCGACAGGTTGTGGAAAGTCGCCGTCTTATTGGTGCGATTTGAATTTTTTGTCGGCGAGGAGCGAGATCAGTAGGTTTCGCGTAAATATTTAGAAGTTATTAATCGAAATGGCTCGAGTTACGGTGATTTAATACAATCGGTCGTTTGGGCTGGTTATCGAGTTGAGTTTGTTTGGAATTATTCGCTGTTTACTAAATTCTTGTCCGGGGTGTCGTGTTTAAAATATGCATTTGTGGAGGGGGGGGGGATTGTTGTTTTTTTAATGAACTGGAGAAAATTGTTGTATTTTTGTGAAGTCGGGCTGAATGCCAAAATAATTTGATGTGATTTAAGTTTCAATTATATTTGAAGTCAGTTCAATTTAAAAAATGGAACAACACTGAAGAAAAATTATACATAATAATTAAAACTATACATCATTGCTTTTGAGTTATTTACGAAAAAATATTTTTTTAAATGTAATACATATTTTTAAGAAATGTTTATTTCTGAATAAATAAAAAGTCTAAATATTTAAAAATGACAGGTAATTTATTTTTTTATTACAACTAGCTACAAAAATCAAGAAGGCAATAAAACAGTTGAAAATTATTATTATTGAAATATCGAAAACAGTTGAATAAATCTGACATTCACGCGTAAAAACGTCGAAATTATCATCTTTGGTTGCTTTATTGTCTACTTGATTTTTTTTAGTTTGCGATATAATTAATTACTTCTAGATATTTAATTTAATAGAAAAATGTTGATTTGTTTGTTGTCACCATGGCAATCAACGGAAAAAAATAACAATTCTTTCTATGGTGTGTTTTTTTTTTAATTACAGAGACGGTTGGAAGGCTGCGAAAAAAATATTTTGTTTTACTTTGCGTTGGCAGTACATATACAATTTTGACAAAATCATTTAAATGTTAAAGAATATTGAAGATAAAGCTTTCCTCATCGCAAGTTTTGTGCTATATTTTCTAATTTTAAAACTACTTTACTAATATAACCTTAAATTCACAGATGCAAAATACCATTACTATCAACATAAAGCAAAAAAAAAAAACTGTAGCATAACTAAAAAATATAAAAACTCAGCCCAAGATATAAATCGAGTAATGTGGGTATTCTTAGTCATTTGTTAATTTTTTCAATCACAAATTTGTTTAATGTGGCTAAAAGTGGTGTCTCTACCCTACTAATAACGGTTACAATGGTAAACGCTTAATATAAATCAACTTTTATAGGCATTTAATAACCGAATTCGTTTGCTTTCAAATTACCGAATTATAATTTTAAAACAATTTCAAAGATTTAGCGGCAAAATGAATGTGTCAGAACCTTGTACTGTGTTATTTTACCAACTATGTGTGTGTAAAATGACATACCGGTGTATCGTTTTATTCAATTGTTTTCAAATTTTTAAGCTTCAAAAACGAGTAAGTAAACTTCACCGAAATCAATCTGTTTTGGTGCATCTTTTCTATTGGTCATGTATTCTGTCTTATCATATGATATTTGTAGTCCAGCTTTTTCTCTGTCTCTTACAGTATATTTATTTGTCTTCTTGCGTCTCTCATGCTTTCTGCAAAGGCCAGACAGTCATTCCAGGTTATTATTCTTTCTTCCTATTTTTATTTTAGGAATTCCTTTCTCCTCCATTTTTCCCCTCCACTCTCGCATTACCTTCTCCAGCACACAGCTAAAGAGCAGTGGGAAAGGCCCATTTCTCTGTCTTACTCCTGTTTTGACCTCAAAGGGTTCTGAGATCTCTCCCATAAATTTTACTCTTGACTTCATGTTCTTTAGAGTTTTTTTTGTGATTGAAATTGATTTGTCATTGTCTCCGAATTCCTGCAACGTATTGAAAAGTGTCTCTCTATCTATAGAATCCTATGCTTTTTCGAAGTCCACAATTATCACAAGTATGTCCTTGGCTTTCAGTGTCCTCTACCTTATTATGACTTTCAGGTTTAATAATTGTTCAGCGCACGATCTTCCCTTCCTAAATCCTCTCTGGTCACCTAATTGCGGGTCCAATTGGACTTTGTCTGGTATAACTTGTACAATGCCAGCATTGTACAGTTGTGTAATCTGGATTTTCTTTGATATCGTTTCTTATTAAATTATACGATTAATGTTATGGTTTAATTAAAAGAAGTAGACAGTAAGGGAAGAGAAATGTAAATAATTATATAATAAAAAATTACAAAATACTTAAAATGACCTTCGAAAACTGTTTGTTAAATATCGATCTATTGTCAATGCATTCTACTGCAATAATGTCTCACATGCCGATCATAAGAAAGTCTGAGGTGTTGCCTGTATCTTACGCTAAATTACTTTATTTTAATGACTTTCGGCAAAAGCCTAAAACTTTTTGCTACTACCATGAGTTTGTCTGCGGTTACAAGAGATGGTGTACAACCACCCTCTTGCGAGGAAAAACTACTGTCATTTGACCCAGGAATTGGACCGTTCCCTTCTGCGTAACAGTCTCGTTGCAAAATTTGTTTTAGCAATTCTACATACTCGCCTAGTCGTTGCCTACAACTTCTTAGCTGCTGCGAATTTAATTTAAGTTTAAGTATAAATTCGACACAAAACACATACAAGTCACCTTTGACCAATATTAACACAAAATAATCACAGTTGACTGAAACAATAGTTTGTTTAGTTTAACTGACAACCGAAAATTTTCCAAATTAAATTTTTTTGCAACTCTCGCCGTTTAATTCTATAACCAAATTATAAATTAGTGCAATCAAAAGTTTTGTTCGTTTTCATTTATTATTGGAACACCAAATTGAAAGACAGACCAAATTCCCGTATCAACATGAATCGAAAAAATAAAGAACCGAAATTGTTTTCAGCGGTTCTTCAGGCGATCGCAAGTTCAAAAGAAGACGAGGGACCAACTGCTAATCAGATCATCCAGAATGTGCATAAAGCTTTAGAACCAACAAAGATACCGACCCAGATCATCACGCAAGTTCACGCCGCGTTAAGATACGTGGTGGAATCCGGCATGGCTCAGCAGAGAAGAGGAAGGTATCGGTCAAACATCAATATTCAAAAGATGGTCAAAACCATCGAAACATTGCCGACAAAACCGCCTGCCCCGAAGCGAAAACAACTGAAAAGGAAACGCGAAGAAAGGTATTCAAGCAACTGTTCAAGTCGTAGTAGCTCGACCGCGTCAAACCAAACCTACCGTAGCGCATCCAGTGCCTATTCTAGTGCATCGTCGAGGTCCCGTTCTAGAAACCGACGCAAACGGCCGACACAAAACAAACGAAAACAACCAAAGCGAGAGGTTGATGATGATAAATGGCTGGATGACTTAGACTTGTAATGCTTTAGATATGATTTTGTATGTTACCGATAGGAATAAAATTTCTCTATAATTGTTTCCATCTGTTTTATTTCCTTTTTGTATATTGGGTGGATCATAGCTGTTTTCCAATTTTCCGGTATTTTCTCCATTTTCTAGATATGTAGGCTTTTGACTAACTTGGTATCTACATTTTTGCACATTTCTGCTACTATTGAGTCCTCTTCTGGGGCTTTATCGTTTTGTAGTTCTCTGTCGGATTTCTGCTAGATTCGGTGGCTTGGAGTTTTCAAATTTATATTTCGGATTTTGTTTTGGAAATTTAGTTTTCGGTTCTTCGCAGTTTAATAGTTTTTTGAAGAATATTGCAAGTATTTTGCAGTTTTCTTGGTTGTTTAAGGCTACCTTTCCTTCATCGATTTTGAAACATAAATTTGGTGGTCGATATCCTTGAAAGTTTTGCTTATTATAAATTATGTTTTGTTAAAAGATTTAAAATTGTTCAAAGAGGAAGATGTATTTTTATCAAAAACATTTTGAATTCAAAAAGAAAACATAAAATTTAGTTTCTTTGGATCTTTATTAATATCAAATTTCTATGAAGTAATATTAAATTTCAGATATATTTACCTTGTTTAAAGTGGTTATCGGTTACGCCCATATTTACTTCTCAAATGTCGCAATAAAATGAGATAATCAGCAATCAGTAGAATTGAATTTCTTATAAAGTGAATTTAAAATACTTCACTGAAATCAATCAAACAAAAATTCTCGTGAGACTGAATTAAATCAAATTTACCACATTTTTTTTTTGGTAAAAGTTAATTGCATAATTTTATGAGTCACTGACGTTCTCCAACTCTTTGCGGTTTAATTTTTTCAACAAATTTTAAATTAGAAAAGTTAAATCGAACAAACTGCAAAATCTATTATTACAACGGCGCTCCTGAGTTTGCCTCGCTGTTTTGTTACATGTAAATTTTAATACCATTTCACATAATGCTTTTATCGTCATTGTATTTCCTTTCGGTCGTATGTAGGTCGCAGCCGTAAAAAAAATTCTTGTTGTATCCTCAACGTTTAAAAATACTCGCGGAATTAAATTCCAACCCGGGAGACAAGGGAAAATTGCTTCATTTGTTGCTGGTTTTTTTAATTGGACGGAAATTGAACGGCTAGGTTTCACTTTTGTGTTTGGAAATCCGACCGCTAATATTACATTTCTTATCGATGAGAGCGATTAAAATAGAAAATTACACGTACTGTGCAAGCACTGATTAACGCTCGTTGTTTCAGTTGGCAGGCGAATAAAGCAAAATGTTTTCTGCGGAACTTTCCAGCGACCTGCAGCACACCATCGATGCGGTCACTGGTGGCTTCGAAGACAATCTCAAAAGGGTGAGCCTATTATACATTTATGCTAAATTTCAATGCGCATTCCAAAATGCTAATTGGCTTAATTAACAATTTTTGAAGAGCCGTTACTCAGAAAGTTTTGGTTTGGCCTTAAATTGTTAGCAAATTTTATCTACTTTAGAAAGGAACCAATAGCCTTTTCTGTAGAACGCATAATTTACAAGATATTGAGCAAACGATAGAGCTCTTTTTTGTGTCTAAATTGACTGGGCCAATTCGCATTTTAAAGGGTGAATACGGCAACTTTTGATTCTAACCAAATATATTTTTTCTCTGAAATTTCAGGCGTTCAAGAATTAAGGGGTACGTCGACAGAATTACGAAATCTACCACATACCACAACCCATCGACGACGTTCTCTTCACCGTCAACGACAACATCATGTAAGCGCCCCGAGGAATTCTTTTGTCGCAATAACCAATGCCTTTGTGTTTTAGCGAGCTGAGAAATTTATCGCTGCCGCGACTGCCAGATTTCCGGATAAACGACTTGAAAGCCGATTTTAAAATGTTAAATTTAGATTTGGATGTAAATGTCGGGGACCTGAGGGTGGAAGGCTGTTATGAGGTCAACAGTAAGGTGTTGCAGAAATTTCTGCCAATTTCGCATAATGGAAAAATTATGTACGCGTCCACCTTTTATTGTCCCGAGAGATGAATTGTTTTTTTTTTGCAGAACCACATTTAGGAACGTGAGTGCCAAAGGCCGTGTCGGACTTTACGTTAGAGGGGACTCGTTCGTGCCAGAAAATTACGATGTCGAGTACAAGCCGAGTGAGGTGTCAGTGCACGTGGGTGTCAACGTTAATTCTATTTTTGTGTAATAACTGAAACGCTTTTCAGGTGTGTTATCACGATGGAAGCGCCGAAATCGACAACGAAATCGTGGAAAGCGACGTCGGTTCGTATTGTTTTCGATTCAATTAAAACTAAGCTCTTCATGCCATGAAATTTGATGAAGTTTTAAATTTTGAAATTTCTCGAGGTAACTGCAAGTTTAGGCTTCATAACGCAGCTTGGTGGAATTTTCATGTGTGATTTATGTGGAAACGTAAGACGTGGCCTGCAATAAATACTTCACCCGAGAGTTTAATTTTGTCACTAATCTGATAAAATTTGTGGACTTGGAAAAAATTGTTTTTACTTCTCTTATCAATTTGTTAAGAAGTAATCTGATAAAATAATGTACATCAAAAAGTGCTTGAAGCTGTAAAACCGATCATCAGTCACTTCGAGTTATAGAAGATTATCTAATGTTTATGAAAATATTTATTCTGTAAGCTCCATCCGGTCGGAGGAAATTAAATCAAATTCGTTTACATCATTTATTTCATCAAATTGGGAACGAATTTTATTATTTATTTCTACCGAACAAAATAAATATTTTGAACTTTGATTCAATTTGCTTGTTTCAGTAATTGGTGATATTTGATTGAACGCATCTAAGAAGTACTTAAAAACCGCCGGCGAAATTATCATGATGTTCTGGTCGTAAAGTCGTAACCCGGTTTCAATTTTATCGTTACATGAACTGAAAAATGTGCTGGAGTACAAGTTATTGTGACATCTACGTTTCAGCATGTGTGGTTTGAAATGTATATCAAGCAAGCTTAACAAATCAAATATGACTGGGAATGGTACACCGTGCGATCAGTAAGTTCCTCTTAAGAGATGTCATTTCCACTGAAAATCAAAACGACGAAGAAATAATTTTATCGTTTTCGTAAACGTTAATTTAAAATACGATTTTAATTTCGAGAATGATGACTCGCAGATGACACATCAGAGTTACTGCCAATTTGGCTTACGAAGCTTTGAAATTTGCAAAATCTTTGTGGACTTTCCAAATGTGCATACTAATTTTAAAAACGACATTTCCTCTTTCGTTTCCTGTCCCGAAATAAATGCATTATTTATCATTGAAGCAAGTTTACCATTTCATCGATGATACAACAGAAATTCTGATCTAAAATTATTTTTTTTATAAATGAATTCTTGGACGTTTCGCAATAAATATTTCCATTGTCTTGAAGTTGACAAATTATTAAGTTCAAGTGTTTATTAGAAATTTAGGCCGACTCCATAAAGTAAAAATATGTTTAAATTTTTTGAAAAGGATGAAAATAAAGCACACATTTTAATACAAGATTGTCACTTAAAAAACTACTTTATCAATTCGCTGCAAAAAGACCATTTTTGCAATAAAAATAAAATAGAACGAAATAACTGTCACTGTAAAAATTAAGACTTTTTTGCCACTTGGATATTAAATCTGTCACTTCATTATTTTTATCACAATATATCAAGAACAATTTAAGGGCGTATGGTACCCTCAGAACGTTGATATGTTTAAATCTAAAATTTGGCTTTTTAGCAATAAATGAAAGAAAGATATGCATGGAATATGTTATAAGAATCTATTTCGCTTAATTGTAGATAATAAAAATAAAATTTATACTAATAGTTTAGAAGTTAGATTTATTTATTTTCTCGCATAAGTTATCCCTTTTATTCTTAAAAAAAATAAATTTGTTTTCACCATTCTATTAGGAAACGTGTTCTCTAGGAATTCTCCCAATATTATGCGTATTTTTTTTATCAATTAAGAGATATGAATTATTTTGTAATCCCGTGCCGTAACTGAAAACTAAATATTTTTTTTTTAAGAATAAAAGGGGTAACTTATGCGAGAAAATAAATAAATCTAACTTCTAAACTATTAGTAATAATTTTATTTTTTTTATCTACAATTAAGCGAAATAGATTCTTATAACATATTCCATGCATCTCTTTCTTTCATTTATTGCTAAAAAGCCAAATTTTAGATTTAAACATATCAACGTTCTGAGGGTACCATACGCCCATAACCTCGAAGAACCGAATTTCGACCAGCTATTATTATCTGCGGTCGAGACACTGCCCACAGATCATACCTATAATTAATACACCGGGTTTTTACAACTTACAATTTCATGAACGTTGGAGTAATTCGTGCCATATTTGTAACAAGAAAAAATTTAAACGAAAATATTTGGTATTTAAGAATCTAAAAAATGTCTTTTAAAATTGACAACATTGACGGGGTCGTTCAAAAACTAAAATGTGCTCTACAGTTCTTCAATTTATTATTAGGTTGGATTGTTTCCTTTTTGGTGCGGATGCGATGAATACCTGAAATTTAATACAATGGCACAACAAAGATATTTGAAAAGATCTGACGGATTTATGCTCAAATACGACCCCTTGGTGGTAGTGATGAAATAGTTGAAAAAGTGGCAATGTTCCGCTGCTTGGGCCAGAAACTGAATCCTTCCAGGATGAGTTTGGTCGGCAGGAGGATGGACTTGACCGGGTCGGATTTCACATGCAAAAAGAATTCTGAAGGTCGCAACTGACTCTGGGAATTTTACTTTTGCGTCTGAAGTTACTCGCCATGATTTCAACCCTTATTCTGTGCCTGCCTTTTTATTTTCGGAGATAATTGCAGCGGGAATTATTCATGCCTGTTGCACCGAAAGCAAAGAAAGATGGGACGATCAACGAATGGACGAAAGAAAAAAACACTTAGATCGAAGTATAGGACATCTTGCGACAACAGTAACCAAAGGGCCATTTTTGTACCTCGGACTCAAAACGATAGCATATCTGAAGACAATCTGAATAGATATGCTTCGGAATTACTTCAGGACAACATCAAATCTAATGAAAGCAGTCCCGGATCTTGTAAGCGTCTCAATTTATAATTTTCAATTTTTGACCGTCCTTTGATTTAGACAAAACAGGAGTGAATGATGAGGCTTTTTACTTTAAAAAAATTCCAAACTGCTTTCCTCCTTCGTATCAAGCCGGCAAGCAACCAACAAATCAACAATAAAGTTTTCTACGCATTTTGCGTACAAAACCTCCGTTCCCAAATTATGATACCACCAAGGTGGATTGTTACAGCAACCGCCCATGTCCAAATGGAAATCATTTGGTTAAATGTTCACCGATAACCAAGTAAAAAAATCAAGGACAAACAAGTTTCACTAAAAATAAGAAAAAATGAAATATTGTCGTTAAAATTGAATCTGAGATTCAATTGAAGAAAAGGCAAATATGGACGACAGTAAGTCATTAGTACATAGTTCAATTTAATAATAATAACTTTTCTTATGCTTTAGGCAACAGCAAATACAATATGCAATAGAAGAAAAAAAGAAATATTTAGAAGAGGTAGAAGAATGGGTGAAAGGTGAAAAAAAAAGTGGCAGAAATGGAGAGCAGTTTGATGCACACTGCAGAATGACAGGAGGGATTCCAATTAGTCCTGGGGATAGCTCACATCCATACTTGCATAAATACATAATTCAATTTAATAATAATAACTTTTCTTACACTTTAGGCGAAAGAGTAAAATGTGACAAATTTGATAGAAAAGTTGATAGTAAACGACTTGATAATAACGAAGGCGAAAGACAGTTGATGTGAATGTAAAAAATAAATAGAAATGTAAGAAACTCTTTTTCTTTGAATAGGTGTAATTTTTGTTTGTCTTCTGTATCATACTGAGGGTGAAGAAAACCAGCTCGGAACCTATCTCATTGGTGATCGTCCAGGTGGTTGGTTATCAGTATAAAATAATAAGATGTAATTGTCTGCATACGGAACAAACATACAATTTTAAGAATCAGTTTTACTTTTTGTTCCATATGCAAACGTTTTTAATTTTTTTTTTACTTGGAAGTTGGAATAAAGTTTAAAAAAATCCACAAGCTCGATTATTGTTAACTCTTTTTTTCATGTTGGTGCAAAGTTTTAGGGTGTAGTAACAGAGCAGTATTAAATCTTTCAAGTGCATTATCTCGGAACGCTAAAATGGTATATATAACAAATAAGCACTAGGGCGACGAGTTTGCCATAAAGGGATCGGGAGTTAATGTTGAACTACGTACAAAGTTGTCTTCTTTTCTTTACAGGTACGAATGTGTTAAAATATTGTCATTTATTTATCAAGTGCAAATAAACGATATCTGACTAACATATAAACCTAATCTAATCTAATTTAGTGATGTGAATAATCAAAAACTATCCTTCCTTTTACTAGCTAGGCTAAAAGCCTGTTTCTCTTCGACTATGCCTCATTTTTCTTTTCTCAAACTGATGATTAATGCAAATAATCAAAAACTCCATACACATTTATTCCAAATTTAGTTACATTTTGATTAAAAAATATAAATTCTAGAGTATGATTTCACCAAACAGTAAATTTTTTTCTCACAATGTACACAATACAAATTATCATTATTACTTGGTATATATTGATGTTTTGTTGCAAGGTCGCGTTCTTTTCTTCAAAAAGTTTGTTTTTCTCTTCACTGGCTGCTAATTTTCTTTTAAGTTGTCATCTCCTCGAGTTAGTGTTCCCCTCGAAAAACTCACCCCAAAAGCATTCATTTGTGATTGAGTTGCCGTGAATGGACCTGGAATTGATGTTGAACACCGTATAAAGTTGTCTTCATTTTTACTTGGTATCAATGCCATTTTAATTCAATAGGGAAAATAATGTTAAAATATTTCATTTTTATTTATGTAGCGCAGATAAATCATTTCTGGCTAAAACACAAATCTAATCTAATCAAATTTAATAATATGTATGAACAATCTAAAACGAGATTGAATTAAATGTTTAAATATTTAACATGAATTAGTTAACCGGCGCCGGCGTCAGTTATCTTTTGAATTGTAGGGAACTCGAGAAAAACAGGAATAGAAATTAATATTTTTTTATGGTTTCCAGCAAGTTTATTTGCTTTCGAAAAATTTATTTTCTTACTGCTATTGTTTTGCAATTTCTGCATTTTCCAAATCTTTTATTTTCATACTTAAGGTTTATTGCAATTCTTTGATTTTCTAAAACTTTTTTTCCATGCTGAAGGTATGTTGCAATTTATATTGTTTTCTTTTTCCAAATTTTTTATTTCCTTACTGTAGGTTATTGCAATTTCTTGCTGAAAGCTAACATTGAAAATATAAAGATATAATGCACGTAGTTTATGTACACGGGTTTATTATTTTGCAAGTATGATACACTTAAGGCTGCGCCATCCAAAAAATTGTTCCCAAAGTCCATTTGCTTTAATTGCTTTAGCGTACGCCTAAATATAGGCAAAACCCAGACTTTTTTATAACCCATACATCACCTCGAGTTCAGTGGATAATGGGTCTATGTATAACAATAGAAACGACTTCCGACCGGCTGCATTCCTGTACCTGTACCTGTTCAACAGATGCGAAATTTTTCTTTCTTCAATAAATTTAGAGCGATATTTTGTAATCGTGGAGTGCTATATCGTATTAAAAGTAACTTCTGTGGAGGAATTAGTCACAAGCTGAAACTTTCACTGATTGAAGCTCATATCATAATAAATCTAAATCCAAAAGTAATCACTAATCAGAACGGGCAAAACGGCACTATGATTAAAAATTGAGATAACCACACCATCGTGTAGAAGAGAACACGGTGATCATTTTGTGTTAAGGACATTGAAAGTTTTGTACGAATTATATTTTATTTCATTTTTCAAAGTTTCAAAAATGTATGGAGTCTTATGGGAGAAAAAAACTAAATAATTCAATATCTCGGTTAGGGCTTAACAAAAATCTTTAGCAAATTTGAAAGTTTTCACCTTTACACCGATTTTTCTTCCAAACGGTTGCGTAAATCGAAAAATTTTGTTCTTTAAAAAATGTTTGTACGTGTTTTTAAAAGGTGTTCATGTGTTATCTATATTTTTTACATAAATAATAAACAACATATGAGTTTAAATGTAAGACAAATGCATTTTCGACAATAATCGAGTTACTGCCTAGTAGGCCTCCCCGCTCCGCAGTCGTATCTCGCATCTCTACTATCTCCATAGCTCCATCTCTTTTCACTTACAATTAGGCAAATATTTTTTGAAATGTAACAAAATAAAATATTAAAATGTAAATTTTTATAAACAACAGTTTACGGGTCCAAAAATCTTATTATAAAAACGAATTTAATTGAAACTTTCGCTCACAATGTCTTAATTTACGCCAAAACGGGTTATTATGTTGATCGGGGGTATTTTTTTCAACGTCATTTATATTTATATCGTAAATCGTTTTTAAAAATTCATTTTTAGCCGTTTCACATTCTATTAATGACATATCCGGAGTATCATCTATCTCCACATCACCATAATCAGAATCTTTATTTTGAAATGTACGCGTTTAATAATTTTGCGGTTACAGTATTTTTTGACAATTTGTTAGATATTCGAACAAACAGATAATGGAATGCAGCTGACTGTAGTTAAAATTTAAGACCAAATTACCTGTCTGAAGAAAGGTTGTATGTATTGTGAAACGTGATAAAATTTTATTACTTATTCTAGAAAATTCTGTTCAGAACTCAGAAGAGATGTTGAATTTCTTTTTCGAAACAATGCGTGAAAGATTAACCCCTTCAGACACAGTCTATGTTTACAGAAAATTGGACCGCGTTTGCCTTAGAATTTTATGTATATAGTTATACATTTCTTCGAAAAAATACCGTTGAGATTCCGGAACACTAATAATTGTTACTAATTTAAAACACAACGAGTAAAAGATTAACCCTTTAATGCACAGTGTTTTTTTTTGCAGAAAATTGTAGTTTTAGCTTATTATAAGTTATTAGCACTACAGCTAATTTTTTTTAATTAATGTGGGATAAAAAAGCTAAACAATTTTTTTGGGACAGAAATTATAATTTAAGCTTATTCGCATTCATTTGTTTAAAGGGGTCTTCACGAGCGATTTTTAAAATTAATATGACCTTAGAGTTGAATTTATATCCTATTAAGTTAATGTAGATAATAAATATTAAAATTGTCCAAGGCTAAAAAATAATTTATAGTAAAATAACTTTTTCAATAAAACAAGCTTTTATTAAAATGTACGCTTTTATTTTTAATCATTTAGGTCAATATCAAAATTGATTTTAAAGTTTTTTAAAAAGTCTTCATGCTATAACTTATTTCAAATATGCTATTTGAAAACGAACCCTGGCTTTAAAAGCATTTCGGATATTATTTCCGTTAAAGTATCTTCCCTGTGGCCAATATAATGACCTGCTGAGAAGATTGTAAATCTTCTTGACGTGGCTCGAAAATCGGCAAAAATTAGCTATTTCAATTTCGGTTCTGATCTAAAGAACATTGAATAAATCAAAAACTATTGAGTTGTTTAAAACAGATAGGGGTCAGCTCAAAAGAAAACAGTCTAATCTACGAGTCCACAAAATTTTAATACAAAATTTTGATAACTGAAGGCAAAAAAACGAATTTCGGAATTTGATGTTTTAATTAATAACTTGGTAAATTATGATTATTTAATGATGGCTTGGCGTCAGCTCAAAGTAGATTGGTATTCTCTGTAAGATGAAGTATCGACCTCCTTTTCAAAATTAAAAATGAAGGCTTAAACGCGAACGTCGTTTTACATGTATTGAAAATCTACGGGTCGAATGCCGTTAAATATATTACAAACAAATGAAACGAACTCGAATGATGATGGCCGGAGTCGCTGGAACGAAAGAGAGGGCTCAAGTCCCAATGCTTCAGTTTTTGTACCCATCCTAGGGGTTGGTATAGTGGGGATAGGTGCTGTGTGGGTGGCCTACCCACGAGGGTTAAAATAACCACCGGCTACAAAGGGAGATTTGGACCCTGACGTAAACAAAGACGAAAATACTTCAAATCGGAAAAGCATCGGGTCCAGATTAATTGGAAGACGCCGACGAAGTAATTCTTCTACCCTTTGTAACATGACTCTGTTACGAATCATTGCAACAGCAAGTTCCACCCGTTCTTGCAACATTTCGATGGTATCAATTGGTACAGAGTATACTGAATCCTTCATGTACCCCCACAAAAAGAAGTCGCAAGGGTTCAAGTCCGGTGATCGGGCAGGCCAGGCTACAGGACCACTTCGTCCTATCCAACGAACAGGAAAATTGTCGTTCAGCCAATCACGTACAATGCGTGCATAATGACAAAGGAGCACCATCATGCAGATACCACATGTTTGCGCGAATTTCTAAGGGTACTCCTTCGAGTAACTCGTTCAAACTGTTATTTAAAAAATTTAAATATCTTTCTCCGTTTAAACGCGGTGTCCGTTTATAATTCCAGCCCAGACATTGATTGTAAATTGATGTTGAAAGTGATTTTCCCTAACAGATGTGAGTATTGTGACTATTAAAAATTCCTTCTCGTGTGAATCCAGCCTCATCAGTTGCTAACTAACACAAAAGATACAAAATTTTGGTCTGTTTATTTTTCTTCGGAGTCATTTGCAAAATTGCAGTCTGCGAGGTAAATCTTGTGGTTGTAAGAACTGCACTTTTCGAACATGATAAGGATACAATTGCTGTTCTTTTAGTATTTTCCAAATTGTATCATGCGATACTCCATGTTGCAGTGCTAGCCTTCTTGTGCTGAGCCCAGATCAAACCTCGATACTGTGCAGAACAGCCTCCTCAATGTTTGCAACTCGAGCTGGACGCTGCCGACCACGATCGTAAGCTGCAGGCTGAAAAGATCCGTGATCTTGAAGATGCTGCACCACATTTACAAATGTGCAAACATTCGGAAGATGACGGTTCAGAAATCGGTCCATGTAAATTCTTCGAGCTAAGGCTGCATTCCCTTGACTCTCACCATAGGTTAACACAATATCAGTAAATTCGTTGTTGGTAAATCAGGGCATTTTTTCAGATTTCACTTGACAGAAATGACAAATTAATTTTCAATAATAAAAAGTCGTTATTTTTCTTTGTTGGAGCATTTCATAAAAGGTTCGTCAATTTGTAGGGGGGGAAAATGATTTTAAAAAATGCGATTGCGAAAAAATGGTACATAAAAAGGGGCTTTTCTCGACGAGTTCTACTACTGGTTTCGCTTACACCTTGTATATATTACTATAATATATACATGCATTCCGTTTATTCCTGAAACCGTTTAACGCACATCCAGGCCCGCTTCGCTACATATACAATGTCAAACTGACAGTAAGTATGGTTGGAAAGTAAATATAGCGGGAGTAGTATAGCTATACGGGTTCGGGCGCACTTTACATAGGGAATTAACATGTGTTAAAATATGTCGTTTGGTGTAACGTGGGTTGCCTACTTCGCGGATGTTGCAGCATCCTTCGCGCTTACCCCCACTCCTTCCACCTCTCTCTTTTGCAGGTTTATCGTGGATTATCGGAATTTATCGTGGATTCTCGTAATTTCGCGTGATTGATTAATCAATTTTGCGGATTCTTGGAATTTCGCGTGATTCATGTGTTAATGAGATCATTAACCTAATGAGTTATTAATGAGTCCTTTCAGTTTCAAGGTCACATAACATCATCAAACGATTAGCTTAATGAGTCATTTCAAGGTCAACAGGTGCATTCTTATGTGATGACGTCACCATGTAATTAGCTCAAGATCACCAGGTGCATTCTTTCATAATTAGCTTAATGGTTAATTAATGACCTCTAAGCTTCAAGGTCATGAGGTGTATTCTTTCATGATGAGTAATAATTCATGATTAGAAAGACGGCGGATGATTTAATTGATTCCGTGAGATGCGCGCGCAGGAATTGGTGAAAAAGAACACTGATAATATTACATAAATTTTTATTAAGATATTAATGCTAAATACATTACTAAATACGTTTGTTTGATAATGTTTGAAGTATAATCAACAATCGGTTACTTACATATCTAATTGGAACTTCAGAGATAACTTATTACAATCTCAAACCCTAAAGATGTTGCAGAGCATCCTCACTGTAACGCTTTACACCTATCAGCCATCCTTACAATCGTGTGATATCGGAAAATGTCAGTTATCAAAATAACTTGAATTTGTTGTATGTTAATAATGATAATGTTGAATTCCAGCTACATTAGTAATATAACTAATTACAAATATGCTCGTTAACCTCATTAACTCAATATCGAAAACATTTATTGAAATAACTCAAACAATATCCATTATTCATGTATGTTAATAGTCAAAAATAATAATTATGGGTGATGATAACAAAATGAAAAATTTTCCACTCATTAGTATGATGAGTCATTATGAATAACCCTGGTGGTCAAATTAGAAAGTAGCTCCGAACACCACCATATAAAAGGGATAGTTATCACAATAACTCAAAAAACTAATTGCAAAATATGCTCCTTAAAGATATTAACTAAAAATCAAAAAAAACATTTATTGAAATAACTCAAATAATATCTATTACAAAAATTATACCAATCTTACTTATTGAATATAAATACATTCTTTTAAATGCTTTTTAAGATAGCTGACCTCTGATAGCTAGCTCATAACAATTCAAACTGTACATACACTTGAAATAATAATTCATTGGATTGTATTAAACATTTAATTGTACCGCACAATACATATAAATAATAAATTCAAATAGGAATATGATTTCACTGAATTAGAATCTAATTTTCTAAGTCAGAATAAGCAGAATAAGCTTTTTCTGAGACATAAGCTAATTTTCTGAGTCAGAATAAGCTTTTTCTGAAACATAATAAGCTTTTTCTGAGTCAGAATATGATTTTTCTGAGACATAAACTATTTTTCTGAGTCAGAATAAACATTCTCTGAGACATAAACTAATTTTATGACTCACAATAAGCTTTTTCTGAGTCACAATAAGCTTTTTCTGAGTCACAATAAGCTTTTTCTGAGTCACAATAAGCTTTTTCTGAGTCACAATAAGCTTTTTCTGAGTCACAATAAGCTTTTCTGAGTCACAATAAACATTCTCTGAGATATACACTAATTTTCAGAGTCACAATAAGATTTGTATGAGTAGGAATCTAATTTTTTGAGTCAGAATACTATTAGTTAAGTTGGCATCCTGAGTTTCATAATTTAATATTATAAGGTTGTGCATCAATAGTGGTCTGCAGTATCGCTTTGGAGTGCGATGAGTGAACAAGCAGGCATTCTAGATAAAATGATTTGCCGAAAACATAAAATGGTTAAAGTGAATAAGGTTACAGCTAAGAGGGCGGCACTGCATGAAATAATGCAACCTGTGGTTGATGAATGTAAAGAGATGGATAATGATATAAAGGATGATTTCCTCAATCAGTACCTTGAGAGGTTAATGGGTGATAATAAGAGAGGATTAGATACAATATATGGTGTACGGAAGCTTGAAGGAGATCGACTAATGATTGGTGATACACCGATTAATTTTACCACTACTCATATTCTTGTGGGTGATATAAGTTATCCTAAAACTGAAGGTTTGATTGAGTTGCTGTTCAAGAAATCACCCAATATGAATTTCGTGAATCAAAACGATTTGGAAACTTATGAAAAAATTGTAATTTCAACAAACAGCCATCGGAAACGTTATAATCAAGATCAACCGATTCGAAAAAATAGGAGTTTTAAATTTCAACATATTATTATAAAAATGATATCATCAAGTGGACCTCCAAGTGATCAAGAAGATGATCATGTGAACCAGGTTGATTCTATACGTCACTTCATTGTATCACAAGCTGCTAGAAAATCGAAGTAATTCTGAAATCATGTACTAGTGTACACCAGTACATTAATAAAACAATTATTGTACAATATATAACATTTATGTTTATGAAAATAATTTGTGTCATATTTATTTATATTGTACATAGTGATACAAATTTATATGTTTGTATTATAATACTTTGTATCTTATTGTATATACTATTACACATAATTTGTTTGTTCTACATGCATTTACAAAAAAAATAAAAAAACAATGTAGAACAAACAAATTATGTGTAATAGTATATACAATAAGATACAAAGTATTATAATACAAACATATAAATTTGTATCACTATGTACAATATAAATAAATATGACACAAATTATTTTCATAAACATAAATGTTATATATTGTACAATAATTGTTTTATTAATGTACTGGTGTACACTAGTACATGATTTCAGAATTACTTCGATTTTCTAGCAGCTTGTGATACAATGAAGTGACGTATAGAATCAACCTGGTTCACATGATCATCTTCTTGATCACTTGGAGGTCCACTTGATGATATCATTTTTATAATAATATGTTGAAATTTAAAACTCCTATTTTTTCGAATCGGTTGATCTTGATTATAACGTTTCCGATGGCTGTTTGTTGAAATTACAATTTTTTCATAAGTTTCCAAATCGTTTTGATTCACGAAATTCATATTGGGTGATTTCTTGAACAGCAACTCAATCAAACCTTCAGTTTTAGGATAACTTATATCACCCACAAGAATATGAGTAGTGGTAAAATTAATCGGTGTATCACCAATCATTAGTCGATCTCCTTCAAGCTTCCGTACACCATATATTGTATCTAATCCTCTCTTATTATCACCCATTAACCTCTCAAGGTACTGATTGAGGAAATCATCCTTTATATCATTATCCATCTCTTTACATTCATCAACCACAGGTTGCATTATTTCATGCAGTGCCGCCCTCTTAGCTGTAACCTTATTCACTTTAACCATTTTATGTTTTCGGCAAATCATTTTATCTAGAATGCCTGCTTGTTCACTCATCGCACTCCAAAGCGATACTGCAGACCACTATTGATGCACAACCTTATAATATTAAATTATGAAACTCAGGATGCCAACTTAACTAATAGTATTCTGACTCAAAAAATTAGATTCCTACTCATACAAATCTTATTGTGACTCTGAAAATTAGTGTATATCTCAGAGAATGTTTATTGTGACTCAGAAAAGCTTATTGTGACTCAGAAAAAGCTTATTGTGACTCAGAAAAAGCTTATTGTGACTCAGAAAAAGCTTATTGTGACTCAGAAAAAGCTTATTGTGACTCAGAAAAAGCTTATTGTGAGTCATAAAATTAGTTTATGTCTCAGAGAATGTTTATTCTGACTCAGAAAAATAGTTTATGTCTCAGAAAAATCATATTCTGACTCAGAAAAAGCTTATTATGTTTCAGAAAAAGCTTATTCTGACTCAGAAAATTAGCTTATGTCTCAGAAAAAGCTTATTCTGCTTATTCTGACTTAGAAAATTAGATTCTAATTCAGTGAAATCATATTCCTATTTGAATTTATTATTTATATGTATTGTGCGGTACAATTAAATGTTTAATACAATCCAATGAATTATTATTTCAAGTGTATGTACAGTTTGAATTGTTATGAGCTAGCTATCAGAGGTCAGCTATCTTAAAAAGCATTTAAAAGAATGTATTTATATTCAATAAGTAAGATTGGTATAATTTTTGTAATAGATATTATTTGAGTTATTTCAATAAATGTTTTTTTTGATTTTTAGTTAATATCTTTAAGGAGCATATTTTGCAATTAGTTTTTTGAGTTATTGTGATAACTATCCCTTTTATATGGTGGTGTTCGGAGCTACTTTCTAATTTGACCACCAGGGTTATTCATAATGACTCATCATACTAATGAGTGGAAAATTTTTCATTTTGTTATCATCACCCATAATTATTATTTTTGACTATTAACATACATGAATAATGGATATTGTTTGAGTTATTTCAATAAATGTTTTCGATATTGAGTTAATGAGGTTAACGAGCATATTTGTAATTAGTTATATTACTAATGTAGCTGGAATTCAACATTATCATTATTAACATACAACAAATTCAAGTTATTTTGATAACTGACATTTTCCGATATCACACGATTGTAAGGATGGCTGATAGGTGTAAAGCGTTACAGTGAGGATGCTCTGCAACATCTTTAGGGTTTGAGATTGTAATAAGTTATCTCTGAAGTTCCAATTAGATATGTAAGTAACCGATTGTTGATTATACTTCAAACATTATCAAACAAACGTATTTAGTAATGTATTTAGCATTAATATCTTAATAAAAATTTATGTAATATTATCAGTGTTCTTTTCACCAATTCCTGCGCGCGCATCTCACGGAATCAATTAAATCATCCGCCGTCTTTCTAATCATGAATTATTACTCATCATGAAAGAATACACCTCATGACCTTGAAGCTTAGAGGTAATTAATTAACCATTAAGCTAATTATGAAAGAATGCACCTGGTGATCTTGAGCTAATTACATGGTGACGTCATCACATAAGAATGCACCTGTTGACCTTGAAATGACTCATTAAGCTAATCGTTTGATGATGTTATGTGACCTTGAAACTGAAAGGACTCATTAATAACTCATTAGGTTAATGATCTCATTAACACATGAATCACGCGAAATTCCAAGAATCCGCAAAATTGATTAATCAATCACGCGAAATTACGAGAATCCACGATAAATTCCGATAATCCACGATAAACCTGCAAAAGAGAGGTGGAAGGAGTGGGGGTAAGCGCGAAGGATGCTGCAACATCCGCGAAGTAGGCAACCCACGTTACACCAAACGACATATTTTAACACATGTTAATTCCCTATGTAAAGTGCGCCCGAACCCGTATAGCTATACTACTAGCGGGACACAAAATGTCATTATTAATGTAAAGTGGCGCGTTCACTATTAATGAACAACACTGTATAAACAGGTACTTAATATTTATTTCATTTGATACAAATTCGGTAGAAACTCTGAAGAAAAAGTCAAATGTAAGAATTGGATAACGTAAAGCGGCGTTAAAACTTTAGGGAACTAATAACAGTAATTTATTTATCTGCTTTGAAGCTATTATAATATAGGGTTAATACAATTCATTGAATCCAGTCTGATATAACGTCCTGCATAAGCTGTTTTGCAATTTTCAATTCATATGGTGTTTCCTCTTCAGAAAAGAAGAAATTACTACAATGCGCTGTTTCTAAAAAAACAAAACTGGTTAACTTATATAAAACAATAAAATAACAATATTAACTTTCAACAAAATATACTGGTGCTAAATCAGATAAATTTTTCGTTGGACCATACAAATGCCACGGATCTACACCGCCACTATAGAAAACTACATTTTCCATTTTCCTCTGTGAGTTACCATATACTAGTTTGGTGCGTGCGACGCCTTCATTAATAACATCAGGTGTTAAACTGGAAAGTTAGGTATAATTATTGCGGCATTCAGGACATTTAAATGAAATTTAAATGAAAGTCAGACAAGTTTCATTTAGATTTTTATTTGCAAGTGCAGCAATTTTTTCTAATGGTTTTCCGTTGTGTTTCATTAACTGATTGCAAGTTTCAATTATAACTTTGATACCTGCAATTTGAGGATTCGGTATTACTGAGACCATGAATGTACTAACAAAATATGCAAGATAAGGATGATCAGGATTAATTTTGGTGCACGTACTAAAAAGAAATGTTCATAAAACTATTAATTTCAATTGAAATAATGTACTTAAAAAGTTTTGATAAGTAATCGATACCAGTAGATGAATTTAGATACTCAGTTAGTTCATGAAAACCATCCTGGTACGTTTTTAGACATTCTGGTGAAATTTTACCAATTTGATCATTTATTACTTCCAAATATTCTAAAAATATATGACTTATGATTTGAAATTTTTGTCTTTATCCTTACTAGGAACTCCTACTTCCAAAGCAAAGACGGGGTTCGAAGCGTAAGCGGCGTCAACCAAATGTGGATACTTCATTCTGGCCCACGATGCTAACATAGCTGAATATGAACAACCGAAAACAACTACTTTACTGTTTTTCAAGCCATCTGTATTAATTTTCATGTAGTCAATAAAATACGCCAAATCCTCCAATGCTTGGTCTATTGAAAAATATTGAAAATTTCTTTTGTCTAATTTTCTAAAATTTCAAAATGAAATAAACTGTTTAAACCGATTTCATAAACAATTTACTTGAACGGAATACTGTCTCCATAAAATCGGTGTTCAGTGTAGAACATGTGTGCATTATGTTTTCTTGCGAGATCGAACATGGGACCGCCAAGAAGAAAATGTCCGATATCTTCATTTATACTCCACTCACCACCAATAAAAATAAACATGGGCCCTCCATTTTTATGAAACCGGCTTTCGGAAAAGTATCTCTAAAAATATATAAATGAGAAAGATTTATAAAACGTTTAAATTTATGAACCATATTCCATATTCTGTTGTCTACAGGATTGAAATGATCAATTTTTTGAACAATCCATTTATCATCTGGCTTAACGACCGTTTCATCAGTTTTGAAATTCTCCATGGCGTTGAAACTCTAAACAAGAACAATTAATTATTCTACATTCGTTTCAACCCTAGCAAATTAATATGTTACATTTTTTTTTTTTTGATTTTGTAAACAAACTTCCATGTTACAAGCATTCTGATTCTCATTCTTCGAAAGAATTGAGGATAAAGAAATGAAAGAAGGAATTGCGTGTAACAATAATTTATTATCATTAATAAAATTTACGTTTCAACATTTACATAAGCACTAAGAAATGCAACAATTTGTGTACCGCATACGTAGCATCATATTGAATTGTTAAAATAGGGCGAGCATTTATTGTTTAATGTAATTTTATTATTTATTGAATTTTATATTATTAACATTACCTACATAAAAACAAATTGAATACGACAAAATTAATTTATATTTTGTTACAAAAATTAAGACAAAACATGAAATCCAAAGTGAGTGTATGTTTGTATATACGCTTCATTTGATTTCGACGTTTACTTGATTTACGTTCGCAATTTCTACATTCACTAAAATTATGAAAAGAACACAGGCATGACTAATAATTTTTAATCGTGATAAATAACTAAATTTAACTATTTTCAAAAGATTTATTAGAAAATTTATTTGCTAGTGTTTGATATAAAAAGTACAATGATAGTGATAATAGAATGTTTGCGCCTAGAGTTTTCCCTTATAATTATAATACAAATGATTTAATATTTAAGTCAATTTAGAAATAAAAAATTTGATTGTGGAAGTTTAAGTTTGAAATTTTGCTATTCAAATATATTCAAAAGAAGAAAAAATTAATATTGTGAATTGATATAAAAATAACAATAACTTCAGACAAGTTAGATTTACTTTCCATCAATTATCCCGACATATCTACAGGGTGTTCACGAAAAAACGCCCCAGCTCCTAGCGCTATTATTAGGAGTCCAATTGTAACAAACGATACGTCAAATTAAATGGTTCAAAAAGTACTACAATGTGTAGCTCAAACATAATTTTTACCTGTTTCTCCATTCAAAGGTCAAAGGTCAACTTCATTTTTTCAAATTACAACCTTATATTTTTCTTTGACAATTTGATAGAGATTTTTTTTCTGAATTCAACGATGTATCACAATCAATATTTCTGATTTATTTTAGGGTAATAAAGAAATTAAAATAATAATTAATATTATTAGCAGTAGGCTTTGAAAAATAACTGAGACGTAGCGGTGGCTATGGAAACGATGTGTCAGTACGGAAACAACGTATTTTAAAGAATTAATTTATGAACAACAACAGATAACATTTAATAACTAAATAATTAAATAAAGAAATGGCAAATTAACAAAAATGTTCAAATTGGGCATCGTTTCTTTCCAGACATTTTCGTCGACATCTAGATCCTACATTAATTAAAATTTCTGCTGGTGTCTCCCGATAAGCGTTGACTATTCTCTCTCTCAAAATTTCCTCCGTTTCCGGGCGCGTAGCATAAACAATATCTTGGATGTATCCCCAAAAGAAAAACTCTAGAGGTCACAAGACCGGGCGGGCCATGGTATAGGTACATATGCTCCAATCCATTTGTCTTCATTATTCTATATTTAAATAGTCCCTAATCATAAGAGCGTTTTGTGTGGTGCAGCGCCATCTTGTTGAAATACTAGTTCATTCCATTCAATGGCAACGGCAAGTCATCTAAAATTTCTTCTAAGTCTTCAGGCAAAATTTGAAGATATTTTTCTTGGTTGAGATTTCCATCAATGAAAATTGGTCCTATTAGGTATCCTGGCGCCTAATATTCCGCACCAAACGTTCACCGAAAATTTTATCTGAGGATTTTGTTCGATGGTAATATGTGGGTTTTCTACACTCCAATAGCGGTGATTGAAACGATTAAAATGTCTGTTGTTTGTAAATTGACACTCATCAGACCACAAATTTTTTGTTTAAAATGATTGATCTCGCCTTAACTCGCTTAAAAAGAAATTACACAAATTTATTCTACGCCAGTGGATCGTTTAGTTCACTATTTCACTAGTTCACTATTATTCATTTTTATTGCAAAAAATAGGTAAACAAACTAATAGCCAGTTTCTGACGGCGATGTTAACGTATTTCTCCAGTTAAATGTCCCGGTTACCATGGTTATTACCATTGTTGCAACAATAGTAATAGTAATTTTTATTTGCGAGACGTCGTTTCCATAGCCACCGCTACGTCTCAGTTATTTTTCAAAGCCTACTGCTAATAATATTAGTTACTATTTTAATTTCTTTATTACCCTAAAATAAATCAGAAATATTGATTGTGATACATCGTTGAATTCAGAAAAAAAATTTCTATCAAATTGTCAAAGAAAAATATAAGGGTGTAATTTGAAAAAATAAAGTTGACCTTTGACCTTTGAATGGAGAAACAGGTAAAAATTATGTTAGAGCTACACATCGTAGTACTTTTTGAACCATTCAATTTGACGTATCGTTTGTTACAATTGGACTCCTAATAATAGCGCTAGGAGCTGGGGCGTTTTTTCGTGAACACCCTGTATAACGTCTGTCGGAACAGTAATGAATTAAATCCCATTTGTTTAAGAAATCCGGTGCAGGATTTTACAGTCAGTAAGTGTAGTGCATGTTAGAATCTGAAGAGGGACAATTTGAGCATTTATTGTAATTAGTCTTTTATAGTTATTTATGTATCTAGAACGAAAAGTGAAACTTTAAAGTACGAGCAGTTGTTTACAGCCGAGGCGTTTAGCCGAGGCTGGAATTACTTGCGAGTACCTTCTAAGTTACTTTTCGTTTGAGATACATACAAAACTTTATTTCATACTGGATATTTTACGTGTTAAATTATTGTGAACAGAAATTTTGACGTTTTATTTTTGACAACCAATTCGTAATAATTTATTATAAGTAAGCGATGAGCAATTTTCATAACAACGGAAGTTTGTTTACTTAATGACAAATCAAAATTTTACTTTTTCGTGACGTTTTCTATATTTTAAGGTGCCCGTCGGCTAGAAAGAAAATCGTCATTTTACGTCTATCTTTTTTTAATGTATAGGAGTTGCCTACGTGAGTATTTTTTAATTGGCCCACTGGTTGGGAATAGTTGTAGTAAAATTGAATCGGTGTAGAGAGAGGATAGTCTATTGCCGACAAGAACCAAAAACCGCAGTTTGCTTCTTTACCTTTATAAAAATAATTCAAAATTAAAAAATTTGAAAAATGAAAATTTTACCGTGTTTAATTCTGTGATTGCTACAATTACATTTCTGCAATTTCGACAGTATTTCTTTCCGCTAATAATGATAATTTGTAATTTTCAATAATTACACCAATCTAACTGGAATTAATAATTGATACTTCGCAGTTTAATTACCTTCCGTTATACTTTAATATTTATGTTAAAAATGTTTGTTAATCGTTTTCTAAGCGTTATTTGAGTGAATACTGTCGTTGAGATTTTCTTACCGGCTCTGCATTCAAATATGATTAATTAAGGCCTCTCCACCCAAAAGATTGTTGACAAATGCAATTTGCTTTAATTGCTTTAGCGTATGGCTAAATATAGACAAGACCCAGACTTTTTTATAACCCAGACATCACCATAATTACCCTCAAGTTCAGTGGATGTGTAACAATGAAATCGACTTCCGACCGGCTACATTCCAATATAGCTAGGTACCTGTTCAACAGATGCGAAATTTTTCTGTCCCCAATAAATTTAGAGCGATATTTTGTAATACTGGAGTGTTAAAATTAACTTCTGTGGGGGAATTAGAGTTAATAATGTTTTCATTTGTTGTGAGAATATCTTGGAACTGGTCCGAATTTGAATACGAAATATGTTGAATTCAAATTTATTAAATTCGAAAATTAATTCGCTGTTCAACGAAATTATTTAATTTAATTATTTAATTTAATTTAAATATTTAATTAGTTAAATGCAATTAAAAAGTTCATTGAAATTTAATTGCCACACAAACCTAAATTTTACTTTCCCTGAAAATAAAAATCAAACTTTACAAAATTTTGGGGACAACTCTAAAAATTAACAATTTTGTAAAATCCGGCGCTACAAAGAAATAATCAAAATACACGTTATCAATCTGAAAATATTTGACGGCAACATTTGCCAAAAATGTATACAGTAAACCCTCGTTAACACGAACTCGGTTAAGACGAACACCTCGTTAACGCGAACGAACACTTCGGTCCCGGCCGGTTTCTTATTGTTTCTTATGGAATATCGCTCGGTTAACACGAATTCTCGTTAACACGAACTTCGAACAAAATTTTGAAACCTAAAAGCTAACAATTTCGTTTAGCACGAACACAACACATGTTTTACTGTCTTATTTGCATACTAACCCCTATTAATATTTTCTCTCATTCTAACAAACGTTTGTAGCAGTTCGTACCATAATGCGTGCTACCCAAGATATATCAAAGAGTGAAGTGTATAAAGTGTATGTTGAATGTAACAGAAGAAGTTAGAATAATGAGTAAGTTTCGGTTTTAAAACAACGCGATAATTCTATAGGTGTCAGCATTCACGGAACGAGTCATTGATAAGTCGAAAAAATGAAACGAATTAAAGTTAGTACCTACCCTATTTCAATAAACAATTAAAGACGTTTTGTGGTTTAGAATGGCGCCTCCGCAATCTAAAAGGTCTCAACAGCCAATAAGTTTAAAAACTAAGCAAGCAATTTTAGTTGAAGTTGACAAAGGCGAATTAAAAAAAACTGCTATTGCGGCTGAGGATGGGAAAATACGAAGATGTGGAATTTGAAATTATGAAATGGTTTCAACATTTAAGAGCGTCCAATCTGCCGATTTCTGGTCCCAACATTCAATGTAAGGCCAAGGGAATTGCTCTATCTTTCGGAATTCAGAATTTTGATTGTTCCGCTGGTTGGCTTTGGCGTTTTCAAATTAAAATTACGTCAAATCCTACGCCAAACCAAGATTGAGGAGTTTTTTAAGTAATGTGCACATAAATTGTACTTATTGTGTATTATTGTACCTATTTTGTATTTTATTGTTGTAACTTTTTTTATATTACATATTACGTGACTTGTTTTATTTGATTTATTTTCCCATATAAAACATGAGACAAAGCAAAAAAATTTAAGTAACTTAAAAACCTATAACTCGGTTAACGCGAACAAATATAACACGAACTCGGAATTTTCCGGTCCCTTCGAGTTCGTGTTAACGACGGTTTACTGTATATCTACTTGAAAACCGGTTGTTTTGTAGGTAGGGCGATGCACCCTTAGCAGTTACGAGGAAATGGATTTGTGTGACAAATAGTTTTATGTAAATACTGACGTTGATTTGGAAGTACAGTAAAACCCCTCATAGTGGACACCCCTCTAATACGGGCACCCCTCTTAATGGACACTTTTTTAACAGTCCCGGCATTCCTTCATAAAATTACATTATACAAACACCCCTCTAATGTGGACACCCCTCTATTACGGACATTGGACACTAGTTGTTTTCCCGAATTTCCCCCTCTATTGTGGACGCTTGATAAGCATTTTGGAGAATTTATATCATGTTTTCAAAAAAATTCTGTTGTAACTTGTGGTGAATTAGACACACATTAAAAACGTTTATTTTAAATAAAGGCAATGAACCTGCTCTGTATTAATTATCAAATTTGAAAATATATTTTGAGGAGAAAAATGTTCCAATATGTATAAACATAATAGGGGAAACCGTACAATTATTGGACATCGCTAGTTATTGGACAAGCTACTTTTTTATTACAGAAATAAAATTTCTGTAAAGGTTAAACTTTTTTGCTACCCTTCAAAGCGACACCTATGCTACACCTATTCAATATTTTAATACTCGGTGAATATTTTACAGGTTTACAGGTGTGTCCAATAACTGTCCTTTTGTGTAATAATTGTTTAAAAACATTCTAATTTTGAACATAAATAAATTCTATAAAAATTAATCATACCATTCTTTGGCTAATACTTTAAGGATTACATCTTGTTAATTTAATTCTCTGGGATGACCTATTATGTCAAATAAAATAATTTCAAAGATAGTTATTTTCTTAAGTGTCCAATAACTATCGGGTTTACCCTACATGTTTACATATAATGTTTAATAAACTGCTTAAAATTTGTAGTAGTTTTGTAAATTTTCAACAAAAATAATCAGGACCCCCTCGAATACGGACACCCCTCTATAGTGGACCGATTTGCCCAGTCCCTTGAGTGTCCACTATGGAGGGGTTTTACTGTAATAAGAATTCAAAAAAATAAAGAATTTTCGGATAATTGCATATTGTTGGTACTTTTTAATAAATTTTTTATCATAGCCAAATAGATGTTTTTAAATCAGTAGAAATTTGTTCACAAAATTTGCTTTTAAATTTAAGAAATCGAAACTAAAATAAAATAAAACATTTACAAGACCCACCCTCAAGAGACAACACGAACCATTACGAGGTTATTTAAGTTTTGGGTGAGAATTGGGTCATTTTAATGTTAACATATGTTAAAAGACACGCTTGGTTTCTGACCGATATTTACTCCAGAAATAGGATAGTCTGGATTCTTTTGATAGTACGTACCTACCTCCAAGACCATATATTTCTCATTCTTTGTTACTTTCGACATTTATATTAGTGTTTTAGCGTTATCTGGAAAACCGGTCCTCTCACTTCACAAGTGTGGTGTTTAATTATTTTCCGTAAAATTGTTTTCCACGTTGAAAGGGGACTTTTCAAGATATCATTCTATTGATTTTTGTACCTCTAAAATTTTTGGGAAAATGCATTCTAGTCCTTTATAAATATTTAATTTTAAAAAAAATGATTAGAAGAAAGGCATTTTTAATTTAAAAGAAACTTTAATCCTGCGTGGATAATTTTTGTACAAATTATGCAAAAAAATATATTCAATAATCAAATAAAGTTAGAATTTGTGTCGTCACCATCGCCATCGCCATCGGTATTTAACTACAGCTACGAACCTACTCCATATCACAGATGGTCCGACAAAGTGGCATCTTTTTAAAAATTGCTACACTACAAGCCCTAACTAAAACGGACCGTTATGGAAGAACTCTGCCCTTTTTATGAAAACATGGCTGGCTAAATTCCAATTATGTGTTTATACAATCAAAAGCACAATACAGCTAAATAATTCGCTTATTTGCGTTGAATTAGGCACCAAAATAAAGAGAATGTTTTTCTTCTTAATATAAGCTATTAATAAGCTTGCAATTATTTATATATTGGATGTAATTACCATATAAAGTAGAAGATTTTGGGTTCAAAAAATACCTCATTTTCAACATTTTTTCTTCATATGATTAGGAGAAATTTCAGTTATTAAAATCATCTTGTAACATGGAGAAAGGTTTATAGATTATGCCGGTATTTTTTTTTTATCAGTTTGTTGCTTATTAACGGAGTCTTGCGCTCTTAATTAACAGCGCGTTTGCAATGTAATTGGTATAGGCCAGACCGCAACCTTAAATGAGGCTAATCAGGCAAAGAAAAATGTAATACCAAAAAAGCGAAAAATCAGTACTAAAAGGAATAGAAGATGTTATGTAACTGGAAGGAGGAAAAGAATATTTCGATTGTGAATGAACATATCCTCTTGGTTTATTTTTCAAATAAGGTAGGTACGTAGGGCATTGTTATCGACATAGCTCAGCTACTATGCTAGCAGACGCCGGAGCAACCTGGGTCAATATTAAAACACATAAGGGACGGAAGAGTTCCACTATGGCTGAAAGTTATTTAGAGGGTTCAATTGAAAATAAGAAGAGATGCTCAAAAATTATATTGCAGTCAGAGAAGAATGTTATCGGAACCTCATACTCTCCTGTTGTGGCAGAAGCAATTGTAAATTGGACCTTTAATGTGTCCGGCTCCGATAAATTGTCATTTGAAGTTGTTGCCATAGAAACAAATTGACGTAAAATTTTAAAGTTCTAGGACTTTTAAAATTTTACTTTAAAGTACTAGCACTTTAAAGATCTACTTTTCGTAGCATAAATTGACCAAAAAGCGACACTTTAGAAACCAGTATGAAATAAAATAAATTGTTCTTCTGTTTTAACGTCTTGTCATTACAATTTAATAATACGTAACCTAAAATAAATTGACGTGAGAGTACACACAAACACAAAGAATACACATGTTCTTACGTTGTATGTAACTTCAGTTGTTGCGCATGATCATATCTGGTTATAGTCCTAGTATCATGGTTGCATACATTGCCTGATTGAAATTTTTAAATTCAATATCTACATCATAATTCAATGCTAAAAGAAAACCCGGTATAGAAATTCGAAACAACATTCCCAAAACATCGTTAAATTCTAACTAGTGGGAATAGCTGTTTTCATTTTTGAAGTTTAACGTGCAGTCAAAGAGGCAACACACCTTGCCAAAATCACTTTCCATTAATTACATTAAATTATGTAGTACAATAATTGGAATAATATATCTATGCGCTGTAATATTATTTCTATCAATTGAACCTACTAATTTTAAGAAATACAAGATATTTAAATCAAAGTGAGTAAATTAAAATTAAAGGAATACGACAGAATTCATCTACGGGTACATACCTAAATATACTTACAGATATTTGTTTAACAGCTAACATTACTATGAAACATGAAATCCAAAGTGACGACATGTTTATGCTGATTTCGCGGTTTACCTGCTTATGCACGAAATTTTGGGATTCATTAACATATATATGATGAGAATAGCACAGTAAAAATTTTAAAATGTTTATTTTTAACGTGAAATGTAGCCATAAAATGTTAAATAAATTTCACTATTTCATTAAGTTGTTATTAAATAATCTATTCGTTAGGGTTATACATAAAAACAGTAGCGTTATGACGTTATAACGTTATGTTGAGTAATAAATTTAATATTTTTCTAAAACTAAAGATATTTTTAATGTTCTTTTTATGTTCAGCTGTAGTCATAAATACTGATAATAATTTTTTTTTTGTTTTTAATATTACATTGACAACGACACGGGAAATAAGAAATCTCAATGTTGCAACGGAAGGAGAAGAATTTTATGAAAAAATGAAAATTTAACTTCGCTTTAACAAAATATAGCCAAACACTTCAAAACGGGAGTTGTATGCCTATTATGCCTACACCTACTGCCTATTCCAAAAATACACCTTACTTAAGAAAAATCGAAAGAAGTAAGGTCACAGCAGACTGTCCAAAATGGTAACAAGTTTTACACAAACAACCGGAACTTTTTACACACGTGTTGAGAAAGCATTAAACATGGCTCTGCAGAGCGAGAAATTAAAAAAAATATTAGCTAAATCTGAAAATATTCAAATAGAGCTTAAGTAGCCAATAACTAAGAAAGGGCCAAACAATTGGGTGGTTTACCCTACAATCCGTAGGTGTTAATTAAATTAAGTCATTTTAAGAACATACAGAGGATTTCCTCCAAACTTACATTCTACATTGAAGAATTCTGTAAGTAGGTATAACTCTCAGTTATTATTGGGACAACTTCTTCATCTAACATCGATGGTTCACTACATTCCGAAACGATATTACTTTTTTTAATACATCTAACGTTTTTTCACCGGATTTTTCGTTGTGTTTAATAAATAGAGAAAAATACAATTCTTTATTATTTAAGTTACACAATAATTTACAACATGCAATGTAATAATTTAATTAAATGAGAGTAATTATAAAATCTAAAATTTATTGTCCAAGTGCGTATTGACCACAATTATTACGATTGTGCTTGTTAAAGTTTGTTTCCTTCAAATACGATTAGTGATCTTGATACTCGTGGATCTTTAATTGTTGCCTTGTTTTAAAATCTTTTCGAGAAATCGTAGAAAAGCGTGAGTTATTTACAACAAACTAAAACGTGCTGCTTCGTATATTTTTTGGACGCAAAAGTTTTTTTGCACTTAATGCAACCGAACGGCTTGCAGGTGAAGTGTACAATTTCATGTGCAAAGAAATTAGATAAGTAGATAATTCTTTTTCCACATAGTTTGCAAAAATACGAGTCTGGATCTAAATGACGTTGCAAGTGTACTATCAGAAGATATATCCGCTCAAAGAATTCACCACAGATCCTGCAGATAGAATCGCTGGACAAACGGTGAAAAATAAGGTGATCATAGTATTTTCCTATTTCATTGAAGTACTTGTGACATATGTGGCAAGAAAATATAGAATGGATTTCCTTTTTATGATTGAGTAGGCCCTGTGCGTTAGGGAAGGTGCTATTACATAGTTCACAGATGTACAATTTCTGATTCTGTTCGACGGTCATGTAAAACTGCAAAAAAAAACAATAATTACTAAACAAATCTTTTTTTTTATACAAATCATTTTATTTAATTAAATTGAATAAATACCGACCGTTGCTTTCCCCACAGTTGTAGTCATTTGAGCTCGTGATTCCTTAATTTCCCTCCACAAAGCCACCCATTGCCGATCTAAAAGTCCCTCAACATATTGAACGAATTGTTCTGTACTTATGGACGGTTCAGGTTCGACTTCTTCAATATTATTGATGGTTATCGCTCCAGTAGCGTCGATTAAATCAGGTATTATTAGGAATGGTTGTTCCATTGTTGGAATTGATTCACAAGCAGGTACTTGAGGTAGACTATTTACGAATATTGGGATTAGTTCTTCTTCTGAGGAAAAGAAAACGTCGTCTTCTTCGAAATATTCCATAACAACTAACCGGTTTATCAAATAAAGTAAATTTTTTAATCACCAAAAACTCAAGGTGTAATCTAAATTCTTTCAAAATTAGAACGTCACGATTATAACCCGAGACACAAAAACAATTGAAGCGTTTTTTACAAAAACAACCGTAGTCCTATTTTTTTTGTTGTGATATTACTTATGAATATCGAGTGGGCAATGGCTGTTTTTGCGGAACATGCAAATATTTACTTAAGACTTCTCGGCATAGAGGACCTGTCTTTGTAGAAGTTGAATTTTAAGACGTTAGGCGTTGCATTAAATGATAGGCAACCACGCTACCATCTCGGTCATAAATCATTAGGCATAATAGAACCCGGTAAAGTAGCCATAAATAACTTCCTTGAAACGACTTACATTTACTCGAAATACAGTTTACAATACTGGCGACACAATATGTATTCGGGCGTATCGGCTCCTTTATTCTTTTAAATACCAGATGTGTAGCAAAATATTTTTGTACTGGAATGGGACTTACAGAGGAAGAAGGGTTTTTTTTGTTGACTTAAATGGTTTTTGAATGTTATTAGTAAAACAAAATAAAAAACCGAAAATTTGTTGTGATGTAATTAGCGTTATTTAAATATTTGTAAACTTTATAGTACCTATCGGTAGGAATTGCAAATAGGAAAACAACTTTGGTTTTTATTAATTGATTACTTGAATATTTGCTTCCGGCTTTTCGATCTCTGCACTCGTACGTTTTCGTGGGTCTATGATTTGAGGTAAAACCGCTTTTTCAAAACAAAATTTCAAATTTGAAAACAATGTATTTAGTCCAGTAAAAATGTATTTTTACCCTGCAAAAGGTTGGTCAGGTTTGGTTTTTTGATATGTTTTATCATAAATGCCCCTAATGTTAATGTCAAGTTTTTGACCTCGCGACCTTTTCGGAAAATGTTGAAAATGTGGGTTGAACTTTAAAAAAACACGTTCTTGAGTGCGCTGAGCAAACGGCTTTTTGGAAAAAAAAAATTTGATTCATTTAAATACCTAACGATATAGGCACTCAGAATCGAATCGAGACCGCTACTCTAGGACCAATAGTTTATGAGCTATGATTTTTTGAAGTTCACCACTTTGATTGCTTAAACCGCAAATGAACTGTTTTTGCTGTTATCTCACGTCTCGTGCGCTCCAGGCTGATGCACTGGTTACATCGAAACAAATGATATGTCAGTCTAATGGGCATTAAATGCTCTGTATTATGGTTTTTTGTTTGATCCAATTGGATGAAAAATGACCACACGGCGAGCAATCAAACGTGGAAAATTATTGAAAAAACTGCCTATATTTAGTATTGCGTGCTCTAAAACCTGCCCATTATAACCGATCTCAAAAATTTTACATTCCATGAATACGTGACAGCTTAAGGGGCACAGAAGTGCAAAATTTTTTTTTCGCTACTGACACCCTTGAACCAGTGCAGCTTTATTTCAAACGGGGCGCGGACTCAAAAATAACTGGTTGTTTTTGTTTATTTTGGGAAACAGAAATATTTCTAATTTACAAATGGAAAAATGACTTTTGCTACATTTATGTACACTAATTCACGCAAAATTTTCATTTGAAACATTTTTTTATATCTCCGATATACAGGGAGCGCCAGCCAACTGGAATAAATTCATTATCTCAATTATTGTGCATGTTGAGAAAAAATCCCGAAACACGTCATTTTTAGTCTATCACGTCATATCTTGTAAAGTGAAAATTTCATTCCTAACCTCAACCCCCTTCGAGTGACAGTTGCAACCCTCAAATTTTGAAATAGGAAGAGGGGCCTTGTGATACCTCGTTTGAAAGGTCTCTTCATGCTCTATACAAAAATGATATAATTTAAAAATTTATTGCAAAAATGAAGAGTAAAAAAAAATTAATCTGTTTAACGAAATTCGTTATGACGCACTAAAAAAATCAAAAACTAATAGCGTTTGGTCCTTGATACTGAGAAGGCAAGCAAAAACAATTGAAATGTTCAGAAAGTGACATAAAAACTTATGAACATTTTTCGTTAGTTGAAATTGTTAGTTTAGTTTAAAGCGTTGATTGATATATTTTTTATTGTATTAGATTACTAAGAACGAAACGCTATTAATTTTTGATTTTTTAATGTGTTGTAGCGAATTTCGTTAAACAGATTAATTTTTTTTTACTCTTCATTTTTACAATAAATTTTTAAACCATAGCATTTTTGAATAGAGCATGAAGAGACCTTTCAAATGAGGTATCACAAGCCCCCCCCTTTCCCATTTAAAAATTTGGGGGTTGCAACTGTCACTCGAACGGGGTTGAGGTTAGGGATGAAATTTTCACTTTACAGGATATGATGTGTTAGACTAAAAATTACGTGTTTCGGGATTTTTTCTCAATATGCACAATAATTGAAATAATGAATTTATTCCAGTTGGCTGGCGCTCACTGTGTATTCAGTAAGCGCCAGCCAACTGGAATAAATTCATTATCTAAATTATTCTGCATATTGAAAACAAATCCCGAAACACGTAATTTTTAGTCTATCACATGATATCCTGTAAAGTGAAAGTTTCATTCCTAACCTCAACCCCTTTCGAGTTACAGTTGCAACCCCCAAATTTTTAAATGGAAAGCGGGGTTTGTGATATCTCATTTTAAATGTCTCTTCATGGTCTATTCAAAAATGCTATGGTTTAAAAAATTATTGCAAAAATGAAGAGTATACAAAATTAATCTGTTTAACGAAAAAAAAAAAACAAATGAAAATAGAAGATTGAAATATTTAGTTTTTTTATCTACACATACACGTGATTGCACGTGCCAACTTAAATGATAAATGAGTAATCTACAAGACATATCAAACTGTAAGTAATGATATTTAAAACATCAAAATCGTTCGTTTCAAAAAGAACATAAGTCAACAAGTCGGCAAGATATTTATTTTTCACATAAAACAGGGTTCGAAGCTGGTAGTAGTTAGAAATACCAAAAATGTGCAGTTTTGTCATTGAATGTTTCATATACCAAAATTAGAATTCACTTGCTTCCTCCAACCACACCGCATGCCATTATTACTCTGAAGTACGGTTGTAAATCAAACTGACGGATGACTTCAGGCGATCTTTTTCTTGACCAATTCTCGGCAATTTTTTTTACATGAATTTACAAACATTGAAATAATTAAAAAACGGTAGTATATGAAGAAAAACGATTAAGTGAGGGCCGCCGATAAATGAGTAAGCTACAAGACCATTACAATTTTAAAGCAAAATGTTGAAAATTGGAGGCGCACAGCAAGTTGTACGACTAGGTGAAATTTGGACATTTTAATTAATAACAAGCTTAATTGACATAATATCAAACTGTAATTAAATGGAAGTCGTCTGGCTAGCGTGTACTCGTCGTATAAGATAGCGACCTTCTTTTCAAATTTGAAAATGAGACCGTACGGACAACGTACAAAACCATTGAATTTAGTCTCGGGGCGCCGAGGACTGTTAACTATAACGTTGGACTATAGGGGCATTCAATGCAGTAATCGCATTGCGTTTCTCGATTTCAATCGATTGTCATCGATTAGGTGGCAGGTTGAACGCATTTTGAACTGTCAAAATTGTCGTTGCATGCTGTCAGTTTTTTGTCATAAAAAATGGAACATAATAATTTCATCAATATGCTACTGATAAACGAGTTGGCCGAAGATAACAATATTATACCACTAATTGGAGAGTTCATAGCAAATAATTATAATGAAGATGTGGAAAACGACGTATATGTCGGCAATTATTTTGAAAAAGTGGTTCCGAATTATTCAGATGGGACATACACTATTGGACAAATTAAATGAGACACGGCGTTCGAGCGCTCGCAGGCGGTTTTGCAAGAGTGTTTGGATGGTTGTCTACAAATTTGAAGGCAGTACTCAGTAAAATTGTCAGGGCCCCATCAAAAATAAAAAAATTAAGGAAACAATTCAAACGGTGGGCGCGTTCAGGAAAGTTGACGTATATTGGAGAAAATCGTTAGTCTCCGGAAAAAAAGTTTGGAAATTTGTTAAAATGTTTACGGAAACGACTTTATATAATTAGTTCTTATGCATAGTTTATGAATAAAAATGTTTTAAACAAATTTTCATCAACTTTAAAAAATAATTTTTAATTTCGTAAATTTTTGTTGGTGAGATAAAAAATTGTAATCACGTGTTTGTTTACTAGAAACATTGTATTTATATTCTAATCATTTTTTTCTAATTTTGTAAAGTTTAATGAAAAGATGTGCCTCTGTTTTTATTAGTATAGCAAACACACTGTTTTAAACAGATATCGCTGGCGTTAATAATGTTTTCATTTGTTGTGAGAATATCTTGGAACTGGTCCGAATTTGAATACGAAATATGTTGAATTAAAATTTATTAAATTCGAAAATTAATTCGCCGTTCAACAAAATCATTTAATCTTACGTTAGTAAAATGCAATTAAAAAATTCATTGAAATTTAATTGCCACACAAACCTAAATTTTACTTTCCCTGAAAATAAAAATCAAACGACTAATTTTCAATAGTAGCCACTTTTGAAAAATCCGGCGATACAAATAAATAATAAAAAATATATATAAATAACTTTATTAAAAAACCCACGTTAAGTTAATATCTCTTAATAAATAATATCTTAATATCTCTTATAAAGACAAATATTTGTTCGCTATCGAAATGCATTAAGTACTGAAAAACTAAACATTTATTAGTAAATAACATATGTCTTAAAAACAAACGACTTTGAAACGAACAAAAATTGAACATTTACTTCAACTTAAATAACTGAATTAAAAAAGAGACATCACTATCTTAAACACTTTCAGAAAGCACGTTATCAAACTGAAAATATTTGAGGCCAATATTTGCTAAAAATTAATATCGAGTTTAACACCATCGATAATATAAAATAAAGTTCAACACCTGTTCGCAGGTATAACTCCGAGAAACCCCTAAAGCTACGTCGAAATCCATCCATCTGCTTCATAAGCAGTGAAAAAATCGTTGAAACCAAAAATTATTGTTGAGTTTTAAAAAAAATCCAAAAACAGGTTGATTTTTAAATTTTATTTCACATCTTTATTTTGTAGACAATTTGTAAGTATGGAGATAAATGCACACCGCAAGATTTCTTATTATTTAGTAAAAGGTTTTTTTAGATTTCGTATAAAAAATTCTTTCGTTTTGTTTATAAATTTTATTTTTGAAGATATATTTACGTAAAGGTTAATAACAAAAGAAACAGTCAAGTTGTAAATACTTCTTAAACTGAAAGGGAACCGTTATTTCGTTTTTGGGGCAATTTTTAATGAAGTAAATAATACTGGATTTAGGATTGTTTTTTACTTTCCCTTCTCAACGATGAAATGTTATTTTGCACTCAAACATTTATCGTTATTATTATATGCAATTGTAAATAATAGGCACTTTACGGAACTTAAATTTTTCAAATAATTTTAAATCAATAATAACATAAAAGCATTAAGTTTTAATAATAAAAAATAAGCTTATTTAAATAATCTTATTACAAAATTTACATTAAGTCCATCTGGATTATAACTGTAACTTTTAAAAAAGTTAAACTTATTTACAAAATGGACACAAATTGTAAATTTTCTTTCCAATTCGAGTATAATTATCTAAAAATGAAACATGTGCCAAAAATGTGTCACCCGGCTTCCTTGAAAATGTCACCCCAATAAAAGAAGAGAGGTTCCTCTACTAACCACAGTTTGAGGTCTGTCGTAAATTACAGGCGCTGACCAGTCCGAATTTCTACCTACTTTCTCAACATCGTTTGTAAAGCATTTGAACAATTATTAGTTCTTCAATAGATTGGATATCTCGTCGAAGATCAATTTATTAACGAAATATGTATTTGCATTATTTTAATTTATTGTAAAAGACCGACGTCGTTGCTCTAGAAATCGCTAAATAAACACTTTGTAACCCATCAGTTCAAAATTAACTATCGTTATTGTTTTAGCTTGATTTAGGGTCGGTATTTGATTCACCGAAAAGTCCTAGATAGCGACTTAGCAAGAATTGTTGTAGTAATAGCAACGATTGTTATTAACTATCGGTTAAATCTAGCTGCATATTGATAAACCGCCGCTTAATGGTAGGTATTTGAATAGTGTTGTGAATATTTTCATTTTGAATTGATATAAATGACGTGATAAATCTATTGCAGAAGCGGCAATTATTCTTATGGGTAGAAGAATGAACTGAAATTTTTATAAATGGACAATTTTCATTATTTCATCTTATTTTAAAAACAACGTAGATATTTTTTATAATTTTATTTTACAACGTATGGGTAATAAATTTTCGGTAATTGGCGAATTATAAATAATACAAATAACTAGAGAAAATTATTTTGGTTAGCTGTAAAGATGATGGTCGATAACCGACGCAGAATTTGTTATCGCACAATGTTACCTGTAATTAAAGGTAGGGTAATTTATAGATTGGTGCGATTGTTAAAAAAAATTATTCTCCGATTACAATCAGAACGTAACGCTTCAAATGTCAGCAACGCAGTTTCTTTCACTTATTTTATCTTCCCTCTCGTTTCTAAGGAAGATTCGCGTTGTCCTTGCAATCGGGGCATATTTAATTTTACAAGATGACAAACACACTTTTATTAGTTAAAACCTCAGATCTGATGTGATCTCTGTGACTACTAACTAAGGACTTGTGTTAAACATTTGTGCAAAATCGAATACCTTTTTTCTGGGTATGTTCGAAGAAGGTTAAAAAAGGCCGGTTCGTACCCATGCCATAAATAGTTTGCGGTTTCACTTTTATGATCTGTTGTAAATCACCAGCGAAATATTTCTGAAAGTCTATCGCAATTTTAATAATCGTATAGTCAAAATATCTTCATTATTATCATACATTCATCATTATCATTATACATTCATTATTATCATACATTAGAACCCCCATAAGAGAATAAATTTGAACCTGGCCTTAAGCGGTTCCGTTAAGAAATCATTTCCACCCTCATCAGTATCGGCTTGTCATCTATCAATGACAGACAACGCGACAACATTTGTTGGTGCTGACCGAGAATTAACCAAAGTAGCAAACTTACTCGGCAACACCAAACAGCCAAATAAATTCCAGGCATTTTTAAATTCAAACACAATACATTGGCATTTCATACCCGCAAGATCACCCCACTTTGGGGGATTATGGGAAGGCGGAATAAAGTCGGCCAAGGGCCACACAAAAAGAATAGCACGCGAAAGCGCGTTAACATTTGAGGAAATGGTCACCCTGCTTGCGCAAATCGAAGCTTGCATGAACTCATGAACTCAGAGAAAGTAAAATTTAGGTTTGTGTGACAATTAAATTTCAATGAATTTTTTAATTGCATTTTACTAACGTAAGATTAAATGATTTTGTTGAACGGCGAATTAATTTTCGAATTTAATAAATTTTAATTCAACATATTTCGTATTCAAATTCGGACCAGTTCCAAGATATTCTCACAACAAATGAAAACATTATTAACGCCAGCGATATCTGTTTAAAACAGTGTGTTTGCTATACTAATAAAAACAGAGGCACATCTTTTCATTAAACTTTACAAAATTAGAAAAAAATGATTAGAATATAAATACAATGTTTCTAGTAAACAAACACGTGATTACAATTTTTTTATCTCACCAACAAAAATTTACGAAATTAAAAATTATTTTTTAAAGTTGATGAAAATTTGTTTAAAACATTTTTATTCATAAACTATGCATAAGAACTAATTATATAAAGTCGTTTCCGTAAACATTTTAACAAATTTCCAAACTTTTTTTTCCGGAGACTAACGATTTTCTCCAATATACGTCAACTTTCCTGAACGCGCCCACCGTTTGAATTGTTTCCTTAATTTTTTTATTTTTGATGGGGCCCTGACAATTTTACTGAGTACTGCCTTCAAATTTGTAGACAACCATCCAAACACTCTTGCAAAACCGCCTGCGAGCGCTCGAACGCCGTGTCTCATTTAATTTGTCCAATGGTGTACGAGCCGGACAAACCACGTCAACTCTGCGGCTGCCATTTAGACTTAAGCAGGTATCGTAAAAATGTGCTTGGCAACTCCCCGGCGCAGAACAAAAGGTAAACCACTTAATTTCCACATACCGGGTTCTTATTTTAAAATTGAACATACGATATAAATGTCCCTATGTTCAATTTTAAAATAAATTTTATCACTGCGTCAATGTATGCAACCAAACATACTTTTAAACGTCAACCACAGAAAATAATAACGTTAACTTAAGTTATGTGTTTTTAAATTTGTAACGGCCAGACGTTAAAACAATAAAACGACTTATTTAATAGAAAATTACAATAAATTTTCGAATTGTCCTCTTTCGCATTCTAAACAATGCGCCAAACGATTGTAAAATCCTTGTACAGCGTTTGTTAAACGAACGGGATTTAATTCATTGCAGGCGGTAAGTATTCGCTGTCGTAACTGTGCAATATTCTTTGGTGGTACATTATTGTACACCTGTGATTTAAGGTAACCCCAAAGAAAGAAGTCGTTTGGGGCTAAATCTCGTGACCGGGCTGGCCAAGTTATAGGGCCATATCTTTCTATCCACCTATTTTGAAATGTATCGTTGAAGAAACGTGTGATGGTTGCCGTCGAATCGGGTGGCACTCGATCCATTTGCAATCGCACGTTATCAATGTTTAAATTCCGAATTTGTGGTAAAATCTGTGTCCGGAGGAGTTCTAGAAACTTGGTTGAGTTTATTGAGTGAAGATCCCAGCAATCCTTGATAATACAAATAATTTAACATTTGTATCAATTTGTTTAGAATGCGCAAGAGGCCAATTCGAAAATTTATTGTAATTTTCCATTAAATAAATCGTTTCATTGTTTTAACATATGGTCCTTACAAATTTAAAAACCCATAACTTAACGTTATTATTTTCTGTGGTTGACGTTTAAAAGTATGTTTGGTTGCATACATTGACGCAGTGACAAAATTTATTTTAAAATTGAACATAGGGATATTTACATTGTATGTTCAATTTTAAAATAAGAACCCGGTATATAGCACAATGCAAAACACAAAACAATCGCATACGCAAACCCAAATCGTCGGTCTATTCCGGGTATATGTAAGTACATGCAAGGTTACTGCAAGCGTTTCAAACGCAACGGTTGAAACGCAATGCAGAAACGCATGTCTAATCCTACCCTTACTAGCACAAACGCTATCCGTCGCGTCGGTGGTCGGATTTTTCAAATACATCACAAGATTTTCTTGCTCAGTGTGGACGGGTAAAGAAAATTGTGTGCATAAATGTTTTAAAATGGAATGGAGTAATGATATGGTTCTGCAGCTAATCGACGAGTATAAAAAGTTTCCGGTGTTATGGAATCTAAATTTCATTTTTCACGGAATAAAATACAGTTATTCATTTTCTTGCCGAAAGGCAAAACTGTGAATGAACTAACGCAGCGTTTCCCAAAGTGTGGGTCGCGGCCCGGCACCGGGCCGCAGAAAAATGCTGCTGGGTCGCGAAACATTTTAAAACCTCGTACCGGGTCGCGGTCAAAAAAGTTTGGGAAACGCTGAACTAACGCGTTCAGCTGGAGCGGTTTTTGTGTGCTAAATAATTTTAACGCTCAAAAGTTGTTGCGCGCACAGGGTTCGTGCGCGTAAATTTTTCAAACGTGTACAAGGCTCTTCAATGGCATCTTCTTGACCTGCTTTTAATTGCTGCGTTTATACATTTCCAGTATGTATTCGGTTATTTCGTCTTAACCCTAGTTTTATAGTAGTCCAGTCATCCTTGCAGAAGGTCGTTGTATAAATTGACTGGCTCCTATAATGCTTCGTACACATTTGAGCAAATTTACGCGCACGAACGCTGTGCGCGTAAATTTTCACAGAAAAGTGGGCGGGTCCACACACTTTTACGCGCAAGAACGCTATCCGTCGGTTGTCGGTTTTTTCAAACACATCAAGGGATTTGTGTGACTCTGTACAGCTGGTGCGGGTTTTGTGCGCGCAACTGTGTGTGGTAAATAATTTGTACGCACAAAAGTTTTTAGGCATAAATTTGCTCAAATGCATACAAGGCTTTAAGGTGGGTTTCGCAGGTCTAGAAGTGAGGTTAGAATTATTGAATTTTCAATCCAAGTTAATTTAAATAGATGTCGACGAAAATGTCTGGAAAGAAACGATGCCCAATTTGAACATTTTTGTTAATTTGCCATTTCTTTATTTAATTGTTTAGTTATTAAATGTTATCTGTTGTTGTTCATAAATTAATTCTTTAAAATACGTTGTTTCCGTACTGACACATCGTTTCCATAGCCACCGCTACGTCTCAGTTATTTTTCAAAACCTACTGCTAATAATATTAATTATTATTTTAATTTCTTTATTACCCTAAAATAAATCAGAAATATTGATTGTGATACATCGTTGAATTCAGAAAAAAAATCTCTATCAAATTGTCAAAAAAAAATATAAGGTTGTAATTTGAAAAAATGAAGTTGACCTTTGACCTTTGAATGGAGAAACAGGTAAAAATTATGTTTGAGCTACACATTGTAGTACTTTTTGAACCATTTAATTTGACGTATCGTTTGTTACAATTGGACTCCTAATAATAGCGCTAGGAGCTGGGGCGTTTTTTCGTGAACACTCTGTATATAATTTTTGAACTAATAAATTTTGAAATATTTACAAAACATAATAGTTGAATGGAGAAGACTTAGTGTTTTTATTCAAACCCAATCACCATATCCAATGAAAATTAATTTGTACTTCTTTTGTATAAAAACTAGTTTTTCACCTTAGATTAAAGTTCTCCAAGACTAAAAAATAATTTACAGTAAAATAACTTTTTCAATAAAACAAGCCTTTATTAAAATGTACGCTTTTATTTTTCATTATTTGGGTCAATATTAAAATTAGTTTTAAATTTTTACTACGTCTTAATAGAAGCTTATAACTCACGTAGTTTATGTACACGGGTTTATTATTTTACAAGTATGATACACTAAAGTATATTACAAACAAATGAAACGAACTCGAATGGTGATGAGGCCAAAGTCGCTGGAGCGTAAGAGAGGGCTCAAGTCCCGATGCTTCAGTATTTATACCCATCCTAGGGGTCGGTATAGTGAGGTAGGTGCTGTGTGGGTGGCCTACCCACAAGGGTTAAAATAACACCCGGCTACAAGCTTATTTTTTAAAAAGTCTTTCTACTATAAATTATTTTAAATATACTGCTTGAAAACGGTACCTGACTTTAAAAATATTTTGGATATTATTGCTGTTAAATTACCTCTACGGGGAAACGTTAAGCACCTGCTGAGACTGTTGTAAATCTTTTTGACGTAGCTCGGAAATCGGTAAAAATTAGCTGTTTCAATTTCGGTTCGTGATCTAAAGAACATTGAATAAATCAAAAACTATTGCGTTGTTTAAAACAGCTAGGGGTCAGTTCAAAATAAAAAGTCTAATCTACGAGTCCAAAAAATTTTAATACAAAATTTTGATAGCTGAAGGCAAAAAAAAGGATTTTCGGAATTTAATGTTTTGATTAATAACTTGGTTAATTATGATTATTTAATTACGGCTTGAGGTCATCCCCAAGTAGATTGGTATTCTCTGTGAGATGAAGTATCAACCTACTTTTCTAAATTAAAACTGAAGGCTTAAAATCGAATCGCGTTTTACATGTATTGAAAATCTTGGGGTGGAACGCCGTTAAAGGCAAACCCAACGTCAAAGATAACTTATTTACACGCAAAAGTTGCTGTAGAACAATATTTATAGTTCATTATCTTTTTAATCGTCATTGCATCAACTCTAATTAAGAGCATAGAACCATATGTTTATCTCTGGATTTAAAATTTCTACCACCATTACGGCGGCAATTAGTAATTACAGATTTACAATCGCATACAGTGAACGGTCCATAAATTATAATAAATTTGGATTACGGTTTGGTCGTATAAAATTTTGATGGCACTAATTTAAAATGAATTGGTTTACAATTATTAATATATTTTAACACTTGAATCTTTATTTCAGCAATTAATTTAATCGTTCATTTTCAGAATAAGAAAAGAAAGTTAATCGAGGAGCATAATTGTAGCGTGAAATTATAATTGAAAGTTAAGGAAATAAACCCAACTTTAGTTTCTAGATTTCTTGAAACTTCTTAATGAAGAATAAATAATAGAATTATAAACCTTCAATTTTACTTTTTCGAACGAATTACCGCATGCGAATAAAGCCGTATTCCATATAATACATCCACTTGCGAGATTAATAGACAATTTTTTAGTATTTTTCTAACCACTTAAAAGCTCAACTCGGAATCGCCGAAAAATCCAGTTTGGCCCCACTTAAAAGCTCAGTCTATTTGCTTTACGACTGCGGTGGTGAGTGGACACAGATTGTACTTTGGTTATTTATTTACAGGTGCCGGCTGGGTCGGTAAATAATTCATCATGCCAGCACCGTTAAAAAAACGGAAAATAAATAACTATTCCTCGGTCTCCCGACACTGGGCGGACTTTAGTTGTTGATTTAGCATTTCCAATTTGGTCTCTGTACGTTCCAAATGAGTTCTGTTTGATTGTTTAGATTTATTATACCGAATTCTCGGTTTAATTCCCGAACATTTACGTATTACCAACGTACGATTAATTACTTCGAGCGTAACAAAAAAAGGCGACCAATTTCGCATTAAAATTAATAAAGCAAGAAATTTTATAAAACTTATAGGCCAAGCAACAGAGCAAAATAAATGTCATAATTTGCCATAAATACTACCCGGAAACCGACTATGCGAGTACATAAAGAACAGTTACTAGATGAATTCTGCATAATTCCCACTCGAGGACCATAATTTTTAATTTGTTATGAACAATTTACAAGAAAAAATCTGTTTTTTCTTAGTTCTTTGCTTGTAAAATGGAAACTAATGAAGCAATCTTAATGTTGTCAATAGACGAATTGTAGAGAATTAAATTACGAAGAGAATGAGAGGTTGAATGTCCCGATCGAATAATTAGAACCGGAGAAAACCCGGAAAACCCGGAAATTTGAGTGTTTTCTTAAAAAATTCACAATTCCCACAATGTTTAATTTTAAGAACTGCAACTTTACACACAGATAGCTATTTATATGTATTTTATGTGTTCAAAACCCCGATTCTATCGGACTAACGGTTATTACACAATCACCATTTCATTTTTTTTTCTGCGATATTTTCGCGGAGGACTGCTTGCTCCTGTAGTTGTCCGATTTAAATTCTTAAAACAGAATTGGAAACTAGACGTACATAGCAACAAAACGCTTATTTTGGTTTTTCTATGAAATGCAGCGAAATAGGTGAAAAACGGTCGTGAATATGAGTCAAAACCGCCGACCCCGCGAAAGTGTACGAAGTGGGGGGAGACTGGCCGCTGAGGGAAAGTTTTTTATGTAGGAATAGAACCGGGCTGCGCTTCCGGTGCATGTCTAGTTTCCAATTCTGTTTTTAAAATTTAAATCGGACAACCACAGGAGCAAGCAGCCCTTCGTGAAAATATCGCAGAAAAAAATTGAAATGGTGATTGTGCAATAACCGTTGGTCCGATAGAATCGGGGTTTTGCACACATAAAACACATATAAATAGGTATCTGTGTGCAAAGTTTCAGTTCTTAAAATTAAAAAATGTGGAAATTGTGAATTTTTTAAGAAAACACTGAAATTTCCGGGTTTTCTCCGGTTCTAATTATTTGATCGGGACATTCGACCTCTCATTCTTTTCGTAATTTAATTCTCTACAATTCGTCTATTGACAATATTAAGATTGCTTCATTAGTTTCCATTTTACAAGCAAAGAACTAAGAAAAAACCGATTTTTTCTTGTAAATTGTTCATAACAAATTAAAAATTATGGTCCTCGAGTGGGAAATTATGCAGAATTCTTCTACTAACTGTCCTTTATGTAATCGCACAGTCGGTTTCCGGGTAGTATTTATGACAAATCATGACTTTTTTTTTGCTCTCTTGCTTGGCCTATCTCTTAATATCGAGCAACATAACGCAAAAATTTAAAAACAAAAAAAAGCCGAAAATAACGAAAGGTAAAGATCTAAGTGTTCTTAAAAACGTGAAATTTCACACAATGAGGATGATTCACCGTCGTCTAGGCAACATGCTTTAATAAAATTGGAATAGGCGCAATCTAGACTTCTTCTGTAGATCCGTCTCTACTAAAACGAAACGAAGCCAAGCACTGAGATTACACGGTGAGTGAACAAATATTTACTTGAAATCAAAAGTAATTATAGTTTATTTTCCTTTTTATATTTTACATTTATTGCGAAAATAGTTAATTAAAGTTATTAAAATCGTTCGTTAAATCTGAAATTAATTTGTTCAATTTTCTTGTTAAGCTGTCGTAACTGTAGTGGACTCTGAATTTTTCTTTTGCCATATCGCCTAGATACCCCTGCAGTGTAGGTTTAAGCATGATTTTGTACATGGCAGCTGCAAATATCCCTGAATCAGGTGCGATTAATATCCCAGACAGTCGATGTATCAATACCTCAGCAGCGAAACCGGTATTGGTCGCAATTATAGGCCTTCCAAGATTCATAGCTGCTAAAATAGCTGCCGAATAAAAATCGTGTTTCATTGGATGGACTACGGCGACCGATTTTTCTATGAGTGTTTTCATGTGGACGGTAGGAAGTTGTCGCAAGAAGGTAACATTAGATGCGTACATTTTTTCCTTGGTTGCTTGTAACAATTCTGTGTAAAAGATTTTTTGCTGCACCGAACGTTCACTGCAATGTCCGGCTATGACCATATGCACCTGTTGTCTTAGCGAATCGTTCTCAATCATCAAAAGTAGTTGCTCCAAAGCGTCTAATGCTAGTCTGAAATTCGACCGGCGACGATATTCACCGAAGACCACGAACAAAATAGGTTTCTTCGGGATATCAGGAACTATTCTGTGTATATTGGTGATTTGTTGTTTCCAGTACCCCGTGTCGACGCAGGGATAACAAATGTGAATTTCTTTTTTGATGCTTGGGAATGATCTTTTAAATAGAACAGCCAGCTCTTCGGATCGTACTATTATTTTGTGGGCGCATTTGAGTGCTTTGGCGGTAAATAAATCGGGCATTATCTTTAACGATTCATGATATACCTGCGTCTCTTGTAGCTGAGGAAAGTTATGCAGATAGACCACTTTTGAACGCGTCAAGTAGTATAGGATGGGTAGTGCCGCTACATCGCCATCTACGAAGATCACCGCCGGCTTCGGTTTCGGTGGTAAAAACACCAATCTTAATGCCCTCCACGCTGACTTTATTCGTACCATGCAGTTCGTAAATCTTCCGAACACACTGTTGGGCAGCCACCATCCGGAGAAATTCACTGCTAATTTGCTCGTCACGGGCTAAAAATTGCCGTTTAAACATATTAGAATATTTTTTATATATGCAACTTACATCAAGTTCTTGCAGACAATCGTTTTCGTCAAATTCCGAGGTGTTAATTGTGACCGGATGACCATAACTTCTCATAGCCGTAGCCAAATCGACCAAATAACGGTCATCATAATCTTTACTTAACTTCTCATGCAGAAATACCACATGTTCTAAGGGGACTTCAGGTATCTGACTGGCTCGTAATGTTTCTTGTCTGCTCATATTAAAAAAAAAACTAAATGCCCGTAGGCACTTTCGCGTTTATTGGTAATATAAGGTATTTCAAGTTGTGATGAAATATATAAAACTTTGGAGAAGAAATTTTACATAAATTTGTTAGAACAAAATTTTTTCAACTTGGACGCGATATTTTGACAATTGTTATGTAAACAACGAACAGCGTCTAGATAATCCAAATTAATAAAAACATTCAACGCCATTTTGGATCTTAATTATGAAACACTGGTAAACAGTATTCTTTGAAAGTTTTGGTTGCAATTTGTGTAAAGACGTGTGAATAGACGACGGTGTTGTCACAATTTTATTGCTTTGTGGTGTAATAATAAGTTGAAGTGTTTGGTTTCACGCTGTGGACGGAATTGCTATAAAACTTCATATTTCCTCATGTAACGAAATTGAAGACGTCCAGTACTAGATTTTATTGTAACAATCGGAAATCCACAGCACTATGTCAATAGAGGTTACTTCTTTGGAACATAACAAGTCCTCCAGAAAGTACTATTGTATGAGCTATATTCATATTATATACCTGACTGTAAATAAGGAGAAGGTGGAAAAAATAAGATAGTGGTAGAATAACAATAACCAGTAAAGCATGCAACTTTCAGTGTGTTTGTTTTAACGTGTTTATATACAGGGTGTTCACGAAAAAACGCCCCAGCTCATTACGCTATTATTAGAAGTCCAATTGTAACAAACGATACGTCAAATTAAATGGTTCAAAAAGTACTACAATGTGTAGCTCTAACATAATTTTTACCTGTTTCTCCATTCAAAGGTCAAAGGTCAACTTCATTTTTTCAAATTACAACCTTATATTTTTCTTTGACAATTTGATAGAGATTTTTTTTCTGAATTCAACGATGTATCACAATCAATATTTCTGATTTATTTTAGGGTAATAAAGAAATTAAAATAATAATTAATATTATTAGCAGTAGGTTTTGAAAAATAACTGAGACGTAGCGGTGGCTATGGAAACGATGTGTCAGTACGGAAACAACGTATTTTAAAGAATTAATTTATGAACAACAACAGATAACATTTAATAACTAAACAATTAAATAAAGAAATGGCAAATTAACAAAAATGTTCAAATTGGGCATCGTTTCTTTCCAGACATTTTCGTCGACATCTAGATCCTACATTAATTAAAATTTCTGCTGGTGTCTCCCGATAAGCGTTGACTATTCTCTCTCTCAAAATTTCCTCTGTTTCCGGGCGCGTAGCATAAACAATATCTTGGATGTATCCCCAAAAGAAAAACTCTAGAGGTCACAAGACCGGGCGGGCCATGGTATAGGTCCATATGTTCCAATCCATTTGTCTTCATTATTCTATATTTAAATAGTCCCTAATCATAAGAGCCTTTTGTGTGGTGCAGCGCCATCTTGTTGAAATACTAGTTCATTCCATTCAATGGCAACGGCAAGTCATCTAAAATTTCTTCCAAGTCTTCAGGCAAAATTTGAAGATATTTTTTTTGGGTTGAGATTTCCATCAATGAAAATTATTTTCTGTTTTATAGGTGTAACTTAAGGTAAGTTGACGTGCGAGTACGATTGGTTGCAGGTTGGTTGCAGTTGGTCCGCTGTTAACGGTGAAAAATATTTGTGCTAGATAAAATAAAAGGCTTGTTGAGGTTTGACATTCCCGTATACATGAACTCGTACAATGGGCAGTGGTCATTTCCGTCAGTTTCCAAAGGAATCACTTGATAAGGCGTCTGCTATAACAAAATTATTCTGTTGGAAAACATTTCAATTTTTGGAATATATTTTAATATTTTGTCAATATTCTAAGAATGAATGGTTTCGAGTGCTCCAAAATTTGTGACTCGAGCTTAATATGTCTCCTACACCATTGGGTATGTAATATACTATTTTACTTACTCTTGCGGCTGCGCTACCAGACCCAGTCGGTTGCTTGGTACTTGCGGTCGGCGCTGCTGTTGGTTGCTGCTCATTGTTCGCATCTCTCGCGATCCTTCTGCGCCTCCAGTTGCTGCAGAAGACGATGGTTCACTTGGTGGCGCCGATTCTATTCCAGTATTCGTTGGCGTGGTAATCAATGTATTCGGTGCTCCAATCGGTTTCTGTTTGTCTTCTAAGGCTTCTTCTTTCGGAGTTTTTTTTATAATCTGAATCACTGTAACTCGTTGTTACCCACTAGTATTAACAGTTAAAACCTTACCGAAAATTCCTCCTGCAACAATGGAATTCAATGTTCGTTTCGGTGGCCTCTCCCCAGAAACTTTCGATTCGTCTTGCGGTGTTTCAACACGATTTTGTTCGACTGAAGTCCCTGCTGACATTCCTACGGCATCTTGATCTGCCCGCCGTGCGCCTTCTTCTTGAGGACGCGGGCGTTTTAAAGTTTCTGAAAAAAAACGCTTCTTAATCTGTTTTCTCATTGCTGTATTTTAGGTTTAGCTCAAGTTACACAAAGTTAATTAAATTGATTTGTGTTCTATTGATATTTTATGACAACTTTAACATTGACTGACATTCGTTTCGAGGCGAAAATCGAGACTAACAAAAGCTGTCACAAAACATAGTCTTCTTTGATCGAGCTGAATTTTGGGTTTTTGAAAGAGGGCCTAAATTAAAAATGTTATTAATTATTAAAAAATACATAAAAGTAACTAGTCAAAAGACTGGTAAGAGAACTGGTTAATTTATCATATCGAGTAAATGATTTGAATTGTCAAAAATTGGCATATGTTAAATAAATTTCAGTTTTATTCATAAAAGATATGAAGCGATTTAAATGGATATTTTGAAATAATGCAATTTAGAACTACTTTACTCTACAATCGTTCTAAATATCTAGTTTCCATATCGAACAAGACACTTTAAAAAGTAGCTTACAATAAATGAAAAACCAAACTAAGCAAAACTAAACATCGTGTTCGTAACGAACCATTTTGCGTCTTATGGTTGCTCTGGTGCGACCATAAACCAGCTTACTACTTCAATCACCATTTTGTCTTAGTCACGATTGTTTGGATCAATGTGTAGATCGAAAAAGACAGTTTTATAATCTAAAATTTGAACACAATAATAGCCTTGTTTCAACACAGAAAGAGAATATTAACTTTAAGAAAATTTTCGAGGTTTAAATTTATTAAATTTGCCCCCGACAATATCATGTCTTGTTGAGACATTTGCATTATTAATAAAATTTCCTTTTTCAATTCGTTATTCGTAAACTGTTCCCAGTTCGATTTGTATGCGGCATTGGCAAGTAGCAATCCCTAAAAAATAGACAATTATAGGTAATTATAAAAAGTATCATTTCGTGAATATCCCACAAACTTGGAGTTCAATTGTTTCTTGTGCCATTTTGAAAAAAGGCAACACATTCAACATTCACATATACATATTTAGGAACCAATTATGTGCGAAAGTCAAGCGTCGCCTTAATTATACATTTAGAGCTGCGTTTGGATCCTAAGGTGTGCAGCGCCGAAGGATGTAGCGCCCGAAGGTTATGATAATACTTCTCCCCGTGGTGTATACACCCAGGTCTTTTTTTGTGCGGTAGATAACTTCCACAGAAAACCGTATAAAAAAATTGCATAAAAGAAGACATTGGTAAAAATAGGAATAGGTTTACAAGTTTACATAAAACTTTATTTTAAAACACAAAATTTTATAACATAGGAAATTTAGAAAAACACTTAGTAAACCTAAACCCTATTTTATTTATTTCTATTATCCCATTATGGGCAAAAACTATTTAATTTTATTCCTACAGCAAGATATTATTGAAGAATGATATATAAAATCTAAATCTCAATAAAACTTTATTTAAAAATGTAAAATTTTGTAACATACGAAATTTAGGAAACCGTCCCATCCTGTTAAACACTCCAAAACAATAAGCTCACTAGTTTAATAAATGAATTAATTTTAATAAAACATCAAAAAAATAAGTACAGCGCAGTTGCACTTGGAGCTTTCGATCGAGCGCGCGTATATCGCTCTCGATGTAATCGCATTTTCACGGGTTTTAATAAAGAAAAAATGATAACCAAAGCATGAAATTATCCAATAGCTTTTTTGCCCTTTCATCGAAGTTACACAATAAAAAAGCCTTATAAACAAATTAAAACCGCGTTTTCGTTCAAATTTCACAGACTTTTAACCTGCTATTAATTGTTAAATAAATAAACAAATAAAGGCAATAAATCCATTATAAAATAAAGTTCAAGCGTCCAATAGAAGTAGAGCAATTGTAAAATTGATGCGCGCAAAGACGGAAAACGTAATGTACTTGCACTAACTTTGCAATAACTTTTGTTAAACTTAATTTTTTTTTAAATTTCAAAAAAATATAAGTTTCCTATATAAGACTGAATCTTTTAATGCATTAAAAGTGTTACTATCTACAATAATAAAGTTTTTATTGCCATTTAAACATTTAATTTGTTAATAACAATTAAACTGACCACTTTCAGACTTTGCGACCAAAATTTTTGGAATCAGGAGGTTCAAAATACTTAGGAATAAGTCTTTTGCAGCCGTCGCACTCTGAATGGCTACGAAATCCTATGGGCTCCTAGACTAAATATAATTTTCTAATCAAAAGAAGTAAAAACGTACTTACCTTTTTTTTTGTCTCAAACGATATAAATTCTTCTTGCTTCGACGTCTTCCTGTAGTCGGCAAAGATACATGTTCAAACACCATAAAATCACTTATTTTCACTTCAAGAGTCAAAGTGATAATGAACAATTTTTCAAATTTTGCATATTTTATCTACGTCGTCTAAGAAATGTTAACCAATTCCAAAACAGAAAATTAGGTAGAATACCTATGTACAATAGTCTGCCAGATGTATTACAAATTCGTTGTTGAAAAGTTTAAAGGCACACAGGCAATTAGGCAATTTAGGCCTGGCTCCCAGGTGCCAGACGTACCGCATCCCTACTTAACTTCAACAAGATAGAAAATATTAAAAATCAGCCGTCTTAAAATTCACTTTTTCCTGACGTTGTTAGCTCTTATACTATTACTTTGCCAAATGTTAATAAAATTAAAATTTTATTTTTATAATACGTTCATTCGAGCTGATAAATGAATATTTACCGACAAAATGTTCTGAATGTGCAAACGTAATATTCACTTTCCTTTCCTCGAAACAGGCAAGCAACACATCGTGGAAATCAATTTTTAAATCGGCCTTGAGCTCGTAAAACGATCAAGTCCAAGAGAGTTGACCATCTTAATTTTCTGATTGTCGATTTATTAACAAAATTAAAAAAATCTTGCTCTCCTTTAAACTAGTGTTGATGTCTCATTATAAAATAAGACAAGAAATGCAATCGATCTGCTAATAGTCATATCCTCTATAATGATTTCTTCTTTACAGTGATGTTTTTGTCGAGAACGTACATTTTTGCACGTTTTGCATATAAAAATTCCTCTCTATTATGTTGTTAAGCCTCTATATGTGCCGTGGGCAGTTAAAAGGGACCTATCGTCCGAAAACATCTATTGATTTTTTAACGTTTTTAAGTTCTTGTGTTCTCTTTTAAAGTGCATTCGTAAAATAAATAATACAAATAAAAATCTGCAGTTTGCTTCATTAAAAAGAGTGTACTTTTTTTCTATCAGAATCGCCAAAAAAGTAAAAATCAATTTTTCGGACGATAGGTCCATTTTAACTGTCCAAGACGCATATCGCTCATCCGGTAGAACAACGACGCAAATGCGAAAACAAGTTTCTCCATAAATCACATTTTAATGTGTCGTTGTTAGTCGTCGTCGAAATTTGAGTTATGCCCGGTCTTGTGAAACTTTTTACTTTACAAGTAAAATTTACTTTGAGAATAAATTAACTTACTCTGTAGATTTGAGTATTATAAACGCAAAATAACTTTACTTGGCAAGTAAATCTCCAAAGTAAACTATTCGAGATTTTTGGACCAAGTAAATTTTATTCGGTGAGTAAATTGACAGTTCGAAGCGTTCGAAGTGGTGAAAATGAAATGAAGCGTTCCAGTGCCTCCAGTGACCAATCTGAACCACAACGGATCGTAAGACGTCGAAGACCGAGAGTTTTCAGAATCAGAAACAATCCATTTGATTTATATAACGAACACGAATTTAAAAGTAGATTCAGACTCAACAAACGTTCTGTTCGGTACATTTTAAATTTAATTAGCAACCACATCAAACCTCTAACAGCGAAAAATCAATCTATATCTGCAATGAATCAATTGCTTATAACACTTCGGTTTTATGCAAGTGGAACATTTCAAATCAATGTTGGTGACCATTTCAATGTTACAAAAGCTACAGTGTGCAGAATTATACATAAAGTCAGTCATGCTATAGCCAGGCTTCGTAACAGATTTATTAAAATGCCGAGATCAGCAGAAGAACAACGTGAAATTTGCCAACAATTTTATGACATGGCAAAGTTTCCAGGCGTTATTGGTATCATAGATGGAAGCCACATCCGGATACAATCACCTGGAGGACTGACGGCCGAAACCTTTCGAAATACAAAAGGTTATTTTTCTTTAAACATCCAGGTTATTTGTGATGCCCGAATAAATGTAATTAATGTGGTAGCAAGGTGGCCAGGGTCTGCACATGACAGCCATATTTTTGACAATTCATTAATAAGGGCTCGATTTGAAAATTATGAATTTCACGAAACATATTTATTGGGTGATAGTGGCTACCTTTGCCGGCGTTATATTCTTACCCCATTACTAAATCCGCAATCAGCAGCAGAACGAAAATATAACCCAACCCACATCAAAACGAGAAATGCTATTGAAAGAACATGTGGAGTACTTAAAAGGAGGTTTCCTTGTTTATCTATGGGATTGATAGTTTCTGTGGAAAAAGCTATCCCGATTATAGTATCAACATGTATTTTACACAACATATGCATAAGTATGAATGACCACATCGATGAAAATGAAGAAAATGTTTCAGGTTCATACTCATTTTCGTCGCTTTCTTCTTTTTCTATTGTGTCTTCTTCTTATTCTTGCTTTGTAATCTGGTCTTGATGTTCTTTTTTACATCTGAGATTTCTGAGTGGTACCTCAACTCTCTCTTCGCAATCTCCTAGCATCTCAAGAAACTGAACGTCTCTGGACAAAACGACTTTGTGCTGTTCTTTCACATAGATTCTGTATCGCTCGTCACCATCGTATCCCACTAGGTATCCTTTTACAGCTTTCTCATCCATCTTTCTTCGTTTCTGAACTGGAATGTGAACGTAGCACGTAGATCCAATAATTCGTAAGTGTTTTATCCGTGGTTGTTGACCCATCCATAGTTCATATGGGCTGACTCTTTTTTCCGACGATTTTCCTGTTCTATTGAGAACGTAAACTGCGGTGTTCACTAGCTCTGCCCAAATTTCTATTGGGAATTTGACATCTGAATTTGAGTATTTGAAAGTTCTTGCCATTTCAACTATGGTCCGATTTTCTCTTTCAGAACTACCATTTTGCTCAGGCGTGTATGGAGCCGTTAGCCTCTGTGTGACTCCATAATCTCGTAGAATTTTCCTTACTTCTTCATTGTCAAATTCTCCTCCATTATCGCTAAGCAACTCTTTGATTTGATAATCTTGGGTCTTTGCGTGTTCTAGTACCTGCTTGAGCACGTCTTTAACTTCTGATTTTACTTTTACTGTAAAACCATAGCGAAATTTAGTGTAGCTGTCTTTAAACACAACTAAATATCGCCTTTTCGTAAACGATTCGTCAAAAGGTCCACATACATCGGTTGACATCAGCTCTCCAGGTTTAGTTGCTTTAATTCTGGTACCAAATGGTAGACGATGTATTTTTCCATAGATACAGGGCTCGCATATTTCTTTATTCATTTTGACTTTAATGCCTAACTCCCTTTCAAGCTTCTCTTTGACATGTCGTTTATCTTGGTGCCCCCATTTCTCGTGATATAACTGGAGTCTCGAGTTATCATCAACTGCAATGTTTATTTTTGTTTCTTTCTTAGGAAAAATTGATTCGATGGATGTCCTATATAGCGTTCCACCTATTTTGAGAACTCCGCACAATATTACTTTTCCATTGACCTCGAGCCAGCATCTGGTTGCTGTCGACTTGAACTCGCTCGTTATATTTCTGTCTTGAGCTGCTAAAACAGAGAATAAATTTCTTGAAATTTTTGGGACGTACCACACATCTTTTAACTCCATTTTTTGACTTATGCGGTTGACTGTCGATACAATCTGAATGGTTCCTTTCCCAATTGCCTGAAGTGTCTCTTCTCCAGCACCTCTTATGACACACGGGTTGTCAAACTTTATGAACTCAACAAACTGATTAGGGAGATTTGTCACATGTCTTGTCGCTCCATTGTCAATCCACCAGTCAGCTGCATTTACCTCTGTTGTGTAAACTTCATTGCACAAAGTAACTATAGCTACATTGGTATCGAGTGCGTTGCTCTGAGCATCACCTACAGTTTTGGCTTTTGGCGGTCGTCCGTCAGCTATCCACTTTCTGCAGTCCCGAACCCAATGCCCCTTCTTTTTACAATAATTACAACTGTCTTCCTTTTTGGACCTCGTGTAATTTGATTTTGCTTTATTTTGTTTTTCTGATTTTGCCACTAGCGCCTCTTGTTCAAATTTGTCGCTGTTTGCAGTTTTTCTGAAGTTTCTCTCAAACATGCACAACTGCATTGTTAACTCGTCAAATGTTTTCGAATCGTCCTTCGTCAGCAGCATCCAACTAGATCGAAAAGTCTCAAATTTGCTTGGCAAAATGTGTAACGCCTTGCACACCAACATTAAATCTGGTAGCGTGTTCTCACCCTTTGCTTTGAGTCCATTGTTTAACTCATTCCACAAACTTCTTAACTGTGCAATGTGCGTTGAAACATCTCCCGACGTCCAACTGAATGCAAAGAAATCTGTACATATTTTGAACAGCTGATCCTTAGATGTTGCCTCAAATTGTTGCTTTAATGCCTCCCACGCATCATGAGCCGTTTCTTTGTCCATAATTTTCTGATAGACTGCATCTGTTACTGAACTTGTTATCATTGACTTAGCATAACTATTTGCCTTACGATACAAGTGACTATCTTCTTTGTGTTTCTTTCTTTCGGCTTCAGACGCATCTGCTGCTATCGGTTCTGGCTTCACTAACTTCTTGTCAATGGCATCCAATGCTCCCTCGTGATAATCTAGCAGATCTCTGATTTTCCTTTTCCATATGGGCCAGTCTGATTCGCCCGTCAACGGTTTAATGTGCTTCGCTAAATCCATCTTAATTTGAACGAGACTTCACAAGAAACTTTTTTAATTATTCTCATAAGTAATATCACAAGAGAGTGGGAATAAATTGAAAATAATTCGATAGATTTTCGAAAACTTGTTGCCAGGGAATAGACACGAGAGCCCGTAGGGCTCGAGTGGCTATTCCCAAATGGCAACAAGTTTGAAAAAATAACTGGAGAATTATTTTCTAATTAATTCGCACTCTCGAGTGGTATTCGGAAGATTATTTTTTAACGTTTAAATAAAAAATACAGCATAAAAATACAGTTTAATTCATTATAAACTAAAATCAAACTGGCGACAGATGTCAAAACTAGAAAATGTGCTGTCAAGTAACATATGTAAACAAAATACTAGAAATTATGCTCGCGGGAATAATGTACAGTAGAAAATTCTCACTATAATAATGTTGTGATTGGACAGAATTAAACACGTGTGCCCAAATACTGCTAAAAGATTGGTGAATGAAATCATTAAAAAATAATCACTTAAAATAAAAAGCATGGCTGTTCCCATAACCTATTATTTTTTACTGTATTTATTAACTCGCTTTTGTACATACTGCGCCACCTATTAAATTACTTTTTAACTTAACATTTTACAGTATACAGATATCTACTTTAACACGGACGAGTTCATATTTTAAATGTTAGGTGTGTATTCTTCCCGCCCAGCTGACGTTAAAAATCACATGTTTAAGGTTAGGTATGTATTCTGACGACGCAATTCTTGTTTGTATCGATTGTGTGCAGTATTTCTTGTAAGTAAACTAATAAAGTTATCATATTTGTGTTTAGTGTCGTACATTTTTACAGATTAGTTGAAAATGAATGAAGAATTTAAACCATCTAAATCCACTTTCGGCAAGCGGGGTCAAATTGTTCACAGCCAGGCTCGTGAAATTGCCAGCAATATTATAAGTTCACGAAGACTGAAGCTGAAAATTTCAAGCGTTGTAATCAGCCTTTGATACCATTGCAGAACTTTAAGGAACGAAGTAAGTTTGCGACAGGAATATCAGAAGGATTATATAACAGTATCACAGCATCAACATCGTTTTCTACACCAAGAAAAAAGAGGCCAAAAAAATCGATATATGATGGACTTTTTGAAGGCGAAAAGGAAACAATAAGGAATATCATTCATGAGTATCACATAATCAAGAAAAATTACCAACTGTAAAAGGTGAGAATTACAAATATTAAATCAACATTAATTTAATTAATTTTGTATTAGGTATTATGGAATACATGAATCAAAGAGGAATCCCTGCCAATTACAGCGAGCGTACGTTTAGGGGCATCAATTTCACGAAAACTGAAGCTGAAAATTTCAAACGTTGCAATCATCCGTTGATACCATTGCAGAACTTTAAGGAACGATTTTAAAAAATGGCTGGAAACCCAATTAATTCCTAATTTGCCACCAAACCAAATAGTTGACCACTATTTCCAAACGGAGCGTCTCCTAGATGATGCGCTGGATCAGTTTGAATTTGTAGTCAATACGGGCTCCAGCGATAAAGAGGATGATAATGAAGAACTGGAAGACAATGAAGATAATGTTTCGTCAGATGAATCAGATCTGGGTGTATGCCCTTTAAGTAATTGGTAAATATAGAAATATGATAATTAATCTATATACAGGGTGTTCACGAAAAAACGCCCCAGCTCCTAGCGCTATTATTAGGAGTCCAATTGTAACAAACGATACGTCAAATTAAATGGTTTAAAAAGTACTACAAAGTGCAGCTCAAACATAATTTTTAGCTGTTTCTCCATTCAAAGGCCAAAGGTCAACTTCATTTATTTAAATTACAACCTTATATTTTTCTTTGACAATTTGATAGAGATTTTTTTTCTGAATTCAACGATGTATCACAATCAATATTTCGGATTTATTTTAGGGTAATAAAAAAATTAAAATAATAACTGATATTATTAGCAGTAAGCTTTGAAAAATAACTGAGAGGTAGCGGTGGCTATGGAAACGATGTATCAGTACGGAAACAACGTATTTTAAATGATTAATTTACGAACAACAAAAGTTAACATTTAATAACTAAACAATTAAATAAAGAAATGCCAAATTAACGATAATGTTCAAATTGAGCACCGTTTCTTTCTAGACATTGTCGACATCTAGATCCTACACTTTGTGTAGTATTAATTAAAATTTCTGCTGGTGTTTCCTGACAAGTGCTGTTAACGTATTTCTCCAGTTAAATGTCCCGGTTACCATGGTTACCATTGTTGCAACAATAGTAATAGTAATTTTTATTTGTGACACGTCGTTTCTATAGCCACCTCTACGTCTCAGTTATTTTTCAAAGCCAACTGCTAATAATATCAGTTATTATTTTAATGTTTTTATTACCCTAAAATAAATCAGAAATATTGATTGTGATACATCGTTGAATTCAGAAAAAAAATCTCTATCAAATTGTCAAAGAAAAATATAAGGGTGTAATTTAAAAAAATTAAGTTGACCTTTGGCCTATGAATGGAGAAACAGCTAAAAATTATGTTTGAGCTACACTTTGTAGTACTTTTTAAACCATTTAATTTGACGTATCGTTTGTTACAATTGGACTCCTAATAATAGCGCTAGAAGCTGGGGCGTTTTTTCGTGAACACCCTGTATATAATAGCGTAACTTATTAAATCAACGGCTCCGAGGAATTTTAAGTTTCATACATCAAATTGTAGGTCTTGCGACCCTGATCTATGTAGTGAGGTCGGTATTGCCGGAATAAATACTCATTTTCGCTACAGATATTAAAAACTGAAAAAACAGCGTTTCAGGTAAAGTCACACCATCTCACAGACGCAGATTACAATCGTTGACAGACATCAGATATTTCTTAAGTACAACTAAAATGAGCAGATTGTAAGAATAAAATGCGGATACACAGAGATCTAATCGGAAAAGTGTACAATGTGAACATTTTGCACATGGGTTTCGGCCGAACCCGCCTGAAATTGCTGTAACGTTATTTACTTAATTTTCAGTCAAAATTTGTGAAGATCTGAACATGACTCCGTTCAGATTTTGTGGTACGAGGGCTTTAGTATTTTCGAGGTCCAATATACCATCAAATGAAATCTCAATTTATAATAACTAGATAAATAATTTCTATCGTAACTTACCCGTATTAAATTAATAATAATGAAAAATGTTCAACTTTTAATAAAAAATTGATAGGTATGTCACTGTTTAACGTTTACAAACTTTATATTTTTGCCAATATAAAATGTTTTTAAAATTACAATGGTACTTAATGTTTCTTTATATTTCCGATTTTATTTACTTTCACTGCGTAGTTGAATAATTTTTAAAGTGAATTAAAATAAAAAAATTTCTACGTCCAAAGCTGATCGAAGCTTAAGTCAAGGTAAATTACACATTTCTTTCAAATCCGTCTGTCATTTCATTACTGTATGTAAGGTAAGCTCAGAGCATATTACAGAACGAATGTGGCGATTTGACTTTGCATTCACGCAAATGTCACACGAGTCCAGAAAATTATTTATCCAATGTAATTTCTTGGCGAGTTTAGTATTTGTTCTCAAATTGCATAACTAAATTTTAGCAAAGATGCAGTGATTATTAAAACACTATTTTCTGCAACTTTTTATACTTAAGTTTAAGGTGGGTTTGGTAGGTCTAGAAGTGAGGTTAGAATTATTGAATTTTCAATCCAAGTTAATTTAAATATTACAACTTTAAGAAACATTTACTCAGTGTTACACTGTAGCCTACTTAATACCGAATGAGGAGACATAATTGAGAAATTTAGGTAATGAGCAAAATCGCTTGAAAATATTTTAATATAACATAATCAATTATCAAAAGTATATGTCATCATAGCTTCATGCCAGTGGTTTGCGATTTCTTCCTTTTGAAGCTTATCTGCACTGTACATTTTAAATTAACTTGGATTGAAAATTCAATAATTCTAACCTACCAAACCCACCTTAATATTATTTGTTATTTTTTATTTATCCAAGCTGCTATATTTTTTATTGTGCACAAACCAACAAACCTTAATTTCTAAAATACTTATTTTCAACTGAAACTTTCCAGAGTGATTTCCCAATTAATAAAACATTTGCAAAAAGGTTAACATTGAAAATTTCAGATATTTACCGGATATCAATGAAATTAAAAATTGATGATCCTTTTGAAATAGGGGAGACCGGGCCTAGTTGTCACAGTCGCCATAACAGCCAAGATAAACACTTTGACTGTGCGTCGGGCCAGTCTTGATAACCATTATAGGTATCTTAATTACCCTACAAAGTTTGACTGTGGTAACCTATATAGCGCCTAAATTATTCTTTATTTTGTGTTTGACAGAAGTGTAAGTAAATTTTATCGCTGTCTTTTAGAGTCGTCTGGACCGTAGAAACGTGATTCAAAGTAAGTATCAATTTTATTTTATGAAAGCCTCATCTTTTAGCTACAAATTAATGTAAAAATTATAATGTGAGTTTGTAAGGTTAAAATAAATAATTTGGTTTTCATCTCAAAAGTTGGCTTGGGGCTAGTTGTCACAATGTTTTTGGGGCAAGTTGTCACAGTGGCAACTTGCCCCCGTGTGTAATAAACAATATCAAAGATATTTCTGTACCATTTCAGATGGTTAGAACGTACAAAAGAAAAACAAATCGGTCTACTCCACCTACGGATATTTTAATCAGGGCTGCACGAGAAGTTAGGATCAGAAATCCGCCTCTTTCATTTGTTTGTGTCACTTTATTTGTTTTGTTTAGTTTTTAATACATTTCTGTTTCCACAATAGAATAGAATATAAATTCTACTCACTACCATGTTTTTTTTGGCCTGTGAGAACTTATCCCATATATTGTGACAACATGCCCCGCCTCGGGGCATGTTGTCACACTTTACATGCAGACAGAAAATATTTTCTTGCACATACGTTACTAGATATAACAAAATCAACTGTTCATAATCTAAATCACGACACATGTAAGTATATATCTAAAAAAAAAGATATCCCAAAATGTCAAAGTTAAACGAAAAAAAAAGCAAACGTAAATTTTGTGACAACTAGCCCCGGTCTTTCCTACAGGAGTAACATTTGCAAATCTCGGTTTTCTGATAGTAAAGTGCCCAAAAAAAAAGATACTGAAAAAAGTGTTGAGAAAATTCAATGAGGGCGGTACGCCCGCTGATTTAGCCTAGTATATTATATAATGTAGACCAGTTTATTCTTTAAAATTTAGTTTAATGTTTTTTAGAATTGGTGACATGCTCTTATCTTCATCATCTTCAAACACGATCTTGGCTGTGAACAATTCGACCCTGTTTGCCGAAAGTGGATTTATATATTAATAATTATATATATAATTGTATATAATATAACATTTGTAATTTTAAACCGACTTTTTATTTATCTTCTGAACGATTTATTTGCTTAAGCCTTAATATCAATAAGTATGAATCAAATCATTGATTTATAAACATCAACATTAAAAAAAATAATTAATAAAGTGGAAATAATATTTTCCTTTAAACCACTCCTATGTGACGCTACTGGGATTTGCTACGCCACTGGGGCATTTCGTTTGCGCAGATTTTCGGCACGCTATACTCGTTCTCATCTTCCGGCGAAATTAAAGCTTTTTGGGTTGCGTCAATGTAGATATCACGCTTTTACGCGCACTGTATTGGGTTTCCCCGAATTGCTGCTATAATGGTAAGAAAAAGTAGGGATTTTTATACTACTGAGTTGGTTAAGAAATGTTAGCGTCAAGTAGTGTTTCCGGCTAGCAAGGGAAGAGGGTGACGAGACTTCCGTTCGTGTAAACATCCATTGTCTTTGACGTCTCGTTGGTGTTAGTGATAATAATTGATAGTGATTTTATTATTTGTCGGTTTTGTTGTCATCCTTGCGTTATAGTTCAATCGGGAATAGTCAGATGTTCGGTTAACGTAAATTTTGCAATTACGTTTGGAAGTTAATTATCTAAATTCTCAAAGCGAAGTTTTTGGTCGCGATTTTAAGGAAAGAAGACGAACAAGTCCTGCCACAATTCGTCCTACTACTTCATGAATAATTGAATTCACGTTTTTGGATTCGACTGCTGCTGGGCCGCTGTGAGAGGTAAATTTTTACATTAATTTACTAATAAATCGACTGTGTACAAAACAGGTACGCCCTGACAAAGAAATTTCGCTTACACGATTTTATTGAAACCTGTAGAGAACCGACCAAGCTTTCCTTATATTACCTAAAAATAATTTAATGAAACTTTCCAATTTTTTTTGGGCCACCAAAATTTAAACAGCAAATGTCAATTATTGTGCTCAAAGGATTTAAGCTCTTTATTAAATCATCTTGTCTTTGCCAAAATTTCATGACGTGTGGATAATATTGTTCCACTACAAATTTGAGCAACTTCGGTGCATTATTTTTAAAACTAACACAAACTAAATTTAGATCCTTCAATGTTTCACTTAGATAGAAGTCTCTAATTCTGAATTCTAGTTGCAGAAAATAATAAACAGTTGCTGCTTCTGCTAAATTCAATTTCCATCCCCCAGAAAATGTCTGCATGTGGTTGGAAACCGTATCTAACTCAACCACAGCAACAAAAAGGAAGAGGAATTACCATTGAAGACATCCGTAGAAGAGAAGAGGCTATGAAGAAAAAGGAAGCAGATATGGCTGACGCCATAAATGAACAAGTGGCGCAATCTTATGCACATGGAAACCTTAACACATTGGCATTTTATTTAGTCCACGTTAATCATTTTTGCTTCTGCCATGGTAATGGGCGTTACTACCCGGCAGAACTGGCTGTTATTAAAATTTCTTTAGAAAATGGTGTTAGAAGTAGCAATGTCTTTCACATGATGGTCAAACCAGGTTCGTTTTTTTATTACTTTCATTAATAAAGTTCATAAGTGTGGTTACAGGCGATCTTCCACCGGGTTATGCCAACGATGCTAAACAACATTCTAAGAACGTTCATTTAATTCGTCCTCCGATATTCCTTGGTAATGAAAATAACTGTAAGGAAGTCTTCACACGATTGAGAGACTTTCTAAATGTAAGATAATTTAGTCGAATCAGTTTGTGGGTATTTAGCAGCAATTTTCAAACAAAGTAATTTCGTTCATTTAGGGTCGGTCTTTTCACCTCTGAGTAAAGTACCAAATAGTTAGGGTGGTTACTTTTTGAAAAACCTTGAAAAGCCTGGAAAAGTTGGAGGGGGGGAATTTGGTTTAGTCTGAAAAGTCAGGGAAAAATCAGGGAATTTTGCAAAAAAAAAACGAAAAAGTCAGGGAATTTTTTGTCATTGACTTCAGGGTTCACAGTAACCTGGAAAACCTGGAAATGTCAGGAAATTTAGAAGTAAGTCAAAATGTCTGGGAAAAATCAGAAGTCGTGTATTTCATCAGAAAATTACGGAATTTATTTTATGTGCCTGAAAAAAAGTTTCAGATGTGACAGAAACAAATTTCATTCCTATCTCTATCGTTATTTCTAGGTATTTGCCACTATGTAACGATTTTTGGGTGTTTCCATCTCATCAGAGCATTATTCGACAACATAGAAATACACAAATCGGCAAATTTAAATGAACAGACTTCTCTACACATATTGTTAATATTTCTCCCAATATGAAGTTAGGTGAAATGTGTAGAAAGACCTCTTGGCGTTGTTACACTTTCAACAGTGGAGTTTATGTTATGTTAATTCTTACAATATCTATAGGCCTATTTTGTTTTGTACAATATAGGAATTGAACTGAAAATAATGGAAAACCTTAAAAATACAGAATTGCTGCGAACCGTGGTGTTTTCATTTTGGTTGTTTGCCCAAAGTCATAATCTTAATTTTTGTCTAACGATTGCTCATTGCTGTTAATTGCATTGTTATGTAACATTGTTCTTGCCATCTGAATAAGATTTAAATTGCAAATAAAATGTTTCGATTTAAATCAATCACACAATTAAAAATAAACTATATTGAAACAAAAAAATTGGAAAGTTAAAACTACCTGCACCAAGTTGTTGTCAGATGTTCCAATTTTACAGAATTCGTGCCTGAAAAAGATGCAGCAATCTAAATTATTAAAAAGTATGAATTTAAATTTAAACAATTATCAGCTAAAAGATGAAAGTTTTTCATTCACTCTGCAGCAGATATTGAAAGAGCGATGTTTTGTTTTGGTAAAATGTTTGTCATTAGAATTATTCTTTTGAAACCCTTTATTGGAATTAAAGTTGTTGATGCCTTATATACGTACAGACTCTTGGTGAAGGCAGATTGTTATGTAATGCATATTCATAATATCATTTCTACAATGAAATTACCCAGTGGCTTCACTTCAATTTTTCATTTGTAAATTCCAATTCTTTCAAGGTCTTCTGTTGCCTCTTCCAGCCATGTTGATCTTTGTCTACTGAACTTCCACCTGATCTCCACACATGGCCCAAGCATCTCACTCTCTGTTGCTTTATTTTCTTCACCAAATCTTCCGTCTTGGTACATTCTAATTCCATATTCATTTTCTCTTATTTTTATGTAGTTCTCAAAATTTTTCTTTCCAATATTCTCAAATTTTCTTCCTGCTTTTTTGTCATGGTCATTGTTTCCGCAACGTACTGTATTGTTGATCTTATTATAGTTTTATATTATCTTTGTTCTCTTCCCAAGAGTCTTACTTCTCAATAATTCGTTGTTGCTCCCTTGTCTTTAGCTTTTCTTTAATTTCAAAGTCTCTATTTCCATCATTTGATATTATTCCTATATATTTAAAACTACCTACTCACTAATTTAAAATTAAATCCTTCCATGCTATAATTCTTGGTTTAATTTGGAATAATTTTTTTACTTTCTAATTTTTGTCCAGTTTCATATACCACTGAAACAATACACAAATAACAACAGGACATTATTCTGTCAAAATGTTGTATTGGCCACCTAAAAATATTCTTTCTATAAGTAATGAACCAGACAATAGATTTGGTGGAAAAGGCTTAAAAAAACTAATGTTACCAGTAAAGACCACCGTCAAGTAGTTATTCAGCATTTTATGCAGAGGTGAAAAGACTGACCCTTAATTAACAATTCAATGTGTCACAAGGGTCCTACACTCTTGTAAACTTTCTTGTGTTTGATTTGGCAAGAAAGGCTTCGCTTACCTTGAATGTGATTCAAAAAGCTATGAAATTTGAGAACTTGATATTGCAACATTACAGAATCAACTTAAAATTAACAGCTGAGAATTGACCCGCATTTTTAATAAATAAAGCAGCCGAATGCCCTCAAATGTACAAACTGACTTGATATATGAATATTTTTAATCAGAACATTTTTTTTAGATGGATTCGTCCAGTGTTCCACCTCTTTATGCGGACAATAAGAACCGTTCCGTCGTGGAAAATGTTCTAAATAATATGTGCCTTGATAACGGTAAATTAATTTCATTGCTTCTGATTTTAAACGTACAAATTTTCTTTAAACAGATATGCCACTGAACTACATTAAGATATATGGTGTTCAGCAATTACTATTCACACTTCGTAATGCTGTTGCAAGGTACAGAATATGGGTAGCAGTCACGATAGCCGAGATTAAGTTGGAAAAAGATTACTACAAATACACCCCGGGAATTGCTTGTGATGTACAGATTACAAACATTATTTCAGAGAATTTATGTGTTTTGTTGCAGTACCATGAAAGTGGCCACTCTTCACATAATTGTAGCCTCGCGCATGTAACTTGCCAGGCTTACTTAATTTGTTTTCATTGTTGTGGCGATTTGGGTATTAAATTAATTCCAGGCATGCACGTGCCAAACAAATCATTTGAACCAACTGTTAGTTAATTATATTGTAATTTTGTTGTTTGATATTAAGTGTTGAATGATTTTAGGCAAGCAGCAGCCGTTTACAAGATTTTAGCTCAAATTGTTTTGCAGACGTCAGTGAAACAGAAGAATCAGTAAGTAACTGCATTTTTCATTCCATTTTAATTTAAAAATAATATTGTGATGGTAATTTAAATAAAAATTTAAGGGTGATTCTTTGAGTGTGGTAAAATCACGTTCCGATGCAAAATATTCATCAAAAAATAACATAACATCAAAAAGCCCAACCACTTTAGGTAAGCGATTAGAATTTATTCTGCCAAATTTACATGATTGTCTTATAGCCCAAGCTAAAATGGTCGACTCTTCACAGTCAGATTTTTCTAGTCTCGCAGGTTTTCCTGTGCTGCCAGGTAAATTTAAAATTTATCAGCGAATTTATGTAGCACTAATTAAAAATTTTTTTCCAGTAGTAGGAAGAGGTAAGAATATTTTTTGAAAGTTCGCTGGAATAGTAGTATTAAATATTTTAGGACGTGGTCGTGGAGTTGGTGGTTATTTTCGAACATCAAAAAGCCCAACCACTTTAGGTAAGCGATTAGAATTTATTCTGCCAAATTTACATGATTGTCTTATAGCCCAAGCTAAAATGGTCGACTCTTCACAGTCAGATTTTTCTAGTCTCGCAGGTTTTCCTGTGCTGCCAGGTAAATTTAAAATTTATCAGCGAATTTATGTAGCACTAATTAAAAATTTTTTTCCAGTAGTAGGAAGAGGTAAGAATATTTTTTGAAAGTTCGCTGGAATAGTAGTATTAAATATTTTAGGACGTGGTCGTGGAGTTGGTGGTTATTTTCGAACATCAAAAAGCCCAACCACTTTAGGTAAGCGATTAGAATTTATTCTGCCAAATTTACATGATTGTCTTATAGCCCAAGCTAAAATGGTCGACTCTTCACAGTCAGATTTTTCTAGTCTCGCAGGTTTTCCTGTGCTGCCAGGTAAATTTAAAATTTATCAGCGAATTTATGTAGCACTAATTAAAAATTTTTTTCCAGTAGTAGGAAGAGGTAAGAATATTTTTTGAAAGTTCGCTGGAATAGTAGTATTAAATATTTTAGGACATGGTCGTGGAGTTGGTGGTTATTTTCGAACATCAAAAAGCCCAACCACTTTAGGTAAGCGATTAGAATTTATTCTGCCAAATTTACATGATTGTCTTATAGCCCAAGCTAAAATGGTCGACTCTTCACAGTCAGATTTTTCTAGTCTCGCAGGTTTTCCTGTGCTGCCAGGTAAATTTAAAATTTATCAGCGAATTTATGTAGCACTAATTAAAAATTTTTTTCCAGTAGTAGGAAGAGGTAAGAATATTTTTTGAAAGTTCGCTGGAATAGTAGTATTAAATATTTTAGGACATGGTCGTGGAGTTGGTGGTTATTTTCGAACATCAAAAAGCCCAACCACTTTAGGTAAGCGATTAGAATTTATTCTGCCAAATTTACATGATTGTCTTATAGCCCAAGCTAAAATGGTCGACTCTTCACAGTCAGATTTTTCTAGTCTCGCAGGTTTTCCTGTGCTGCCAGGTAAATTTAAAATTTATCAGCGAATTTATGTAGCACTAATTAAAAATTTTTTTCCAGTAGTAGTAAGAGGTAAGAATATTTTTTGAAAGTTCGCTGGAATAGTAGTATTAAATATTTTAGGACATGGTCGTGGAGTTGGTGGTTATTTTCGAACATCAAAAAGCCCAACCACTTTAGGTAAGCGATTAGAATTTATTCTGCCAAATTTACATGATTGTCTTATAGCCCAAGCTAAAATGGTCGACTCTTCACAGTCAGATTTTTCTAGTCTCGCAGGTTTTCCTGTGCTGCCAGGTAAATTTAAAATTTATCAGCGAATTTATGTAGCACTAATTAAAAATTTTTTTCCAGTAGTAGTAAGAGGTAAGAATATTTTTTGAAAGTTCGCTGGAATAGTAGTATTAAATATTTTAGGACATGGTCGTGAAGTTGGTGGTTATTTTCGAACATCAAAAAGCCCAACCACTTTAGGTAAGCGATTAGAATTTATTCTGCCAAATTTACATGATTGTCTTATAGCCCAAGCTAAAATGGTCGACTCTTCACAGTCAGATTTTTCTAGTCCCGCAGGTTTTCCTGTGCTGCCAGGTAAATTTAAAATTTATCAGCGAATTTATGTAGCACTAATTAAAAATTTTTTTCCAGTAGTAGGAAGAGGTAAGAATATTTTTTGAAAGTTCGCTGGAATAGTAGTATTAAATATTTTAGGACATGGTCGTTGAGTTGGTGGTTATTTTCCAAAGAAGTAGAATGAGATCACTTCAACAGAATTGATTATTTTATTTTTGTGTGACATCTATTCATATTTTAATTGTTTTTGGTGATTATACTTGTGTTCTAGAGGCTGTTTTTAATTTCCTTATTTATGTTTAAAATAATTTATTAAAATTTTATTTTTATAATACGTTTATTCGAACTGATAAATGAATATTTATCGACAAAATGTTCTGAATGTGCAAACGTAATATTCACGACTTTCCTCGAAACTGGAAAGCAGCACATTGTGGAAATCAATTTTTTTTAAATAGGTCTCTTTTAACTGTCCAAGACACATACAGTGAGGACGCGTGGGTTGGAATAAATTCATTTAAAATTCATGGGTTTGGTTTTTGGAAAAACGCTCGGATACGTCGATTTTTATTTTTAAAACTGCATCTTTTTTGATATTTATAATTTTACGATCGTCTTTTGTTTTCGCACTATGACGTCATCAATAATTTTTTTAAATTGCACCCCATATTTTTGTTCAGGAATTTGGATGCAGCACATTTTTCTGAGTACAGAAATGTCAAATTCGTATGACCTTGAAGAGGAAAGTTTTCGAAATAATCAGTCCTAAAGTTTAAAAAATTTATGATAAAATTATTATAGTAGACCACTAATAATATCATCAAGAAAGCGCTGGAAATCGATCAAAACATTCAATTGTGTGTTTATTTTGTTTTTTTTTTATTATTGACTTGTCAAGTACAGTTGCAAAGTTTGAAGAATGGCGCGTTTAACTGAGAAACAACGAATAGAAATGTTGATGATGGTAGGATATGGCGATAATACTCGAACACAAGCTGAAGTTTGCGAATTATTCAATGATAAGTACCCAGAGAGGCCTATTACACAATCAGTAGTTAGTAAGATAGAGAAAAAGTTTGGAGACTTTGGCCACGTAAGAGACAATTACAAAACCAACCATGTTGCATTACCAGAAAACACACAATTTAATGTTTTGCTCGATTTACAAGAAAATCCTCACAAATCAAGTCGACAAGTAGCTGCAGAACAGTCAGTAAGTAAATTTTCTGTTCTAAAATATTTACACAAGAAGAAATCGGATCCATACAAAGTACATTTTGTTCAGGAACTTATTGAAGACAATCTCGACTGCAGATTAGAATTTTGCGAAATAATGATGGATAGGTGCAATGCCAACCCGGAATTTTTACGTAAGATAGTTTTTTCCGACGAGGCAATCTTTTGTTTGAATGGTTCGGTAAACAGGCAAAATTTTCGATATTGGGCACCAGAAAACCCACATTGGAGAATGGAAAGTCATACACAATTTCCTCAGAAAGTAAACGTTTGGGCCGGAATTGTGGGTACCTCAATTGAATGTTTTGCTCTATTTCCAGCGCTTCCTTGATGATATTATTAGTGGTCTACTCTAATAATTTTATCATAAATTTTTTAAACTTTAGGTCTGATTATTTCGAAAACTTTCCTCTTCAAGGTCATACGAATTTGACATTTCTGTACTCAGAAAAATGTGCTGCATCCAAATTCCTGAACAAAAGTAAAAATCTTCTTGACACTGTCACGAAATAAGGACTTCAGAGCAAAATGTCTGATTGATTTTTTTCATTTAAATCAACGTATAGTTGAAAGAAAAATAAGTGTCAAACAACGTAACTTTTTGTTCAATTTTTAACATGAACTAAATCAAAAAAATCTGCTGTATAGGCTATACACGATCAGTTGGGGCGATGTTGTTAGAGATAAGAAATAAACGATTTTACGCTAGTCGTCGTAACAAAAGATTGAAATATATATGTGTATGTATGTGATTGCACGTGCCAACTTTCAGGAATCTAGGAAAATTTTAACGGTTTCGTTATTTTTGAGTCCGCGCCCCGTTTGGATTAAAGCTGCACTGGTCCAAGGGTGTCAGTAGTAAAAAAAAATTTTTTTTGCACTTCTGTGCCCCATAAGCTGCCACGTATTCATGGAATGTAAAATTTTTGAGATTGGTTATAATGGGCAGGTTTGAGAGCACACTGAAACCGTACTAAAAATAGGGAGTTTTTTAAAATAATTTTCCAAGTTTGATTGCTCGCCGTGTGGTCATTTTTCATCCAATTGGATGAAACAAACAACCATAGTAAAGAGCCTTTAATGCCCATTACAGTGCCATATTATTTGTTTCGATGTAACCAGTGAATCAGACAGGAGCGCACGAGACGTGAGATAACAGCAAAAACAATTCATTTGCGGTTTAAGCAATCAAAGTGGTGAACTTCAAAAAATCGTAGCTCATAAACTATTGGTCCTAGAGTAGCGGTCTCGGTTCGATTCTGAATGCCCATATCGTCAGGTATTTAAATGAATCAAAAATTATTTTTTTCTAAATAGCCGTTTGCGCAGCGTACTCAAAAACGTGTTTTTCTTAAGTTCAAACCCCATTTTCAACACCTTCCGGAAAGGTCACGAGATCAAAAACTGGACATTAACATTAGGGGCATTTATGATAAAACATATCAAAAAACCAAACCTGACCGACCTTTTGCTGGGTAAAAATACATTTTTTACTGGGCTACTGGTATAAATTTCATATTTTTAACATCATTTTATACATATAGGTGATACATCCTTAATATTGTTGAGATTATTAATCGCCGATTAACTTTAACTTTAAACCTAGTGCTGAATCGCGTTTGTGTACCAAACATTTTAAAAAGGTTGATATAGACGAATCACAATTACTGAAGTTAAAGTTAGTGGGCAATGGGCAATTACGAGGACCAACATTAAAACCGGGTGCAATACCTTGCGTAAAATTGGATGGCATTAATGGCAATGTTTTGCAAAAAAGAAATATCGCTGAATTACCGTCGACATCTTTAAGTGAAGAAATCAAAATTACTTCCCGTCAGTTTAGATATGAAAAGAAAAGACGTCAACAAATTGCAGCGTCCACACTCGGTACATATTCTCATATTTAGTACATATTTTTTGAAGAAGATCATAAAACATCATAAATTTAGGGAAATTTCATAAAAGTACATATTTATGTATTCTTGAGCCCGGTCTTACAATGATTATACCGCCGCCCGCGCCAACGCGCGCTTTGTATCGGTCACGTCTCAGCAGCCCATAGCCCGATAGAACAAATTGTTCATTGTACACATGTGCGACACTCTATTTTTGTTGAGAATTTTAAGAATCGTATTTTCTTAGTCACTTCTGTTCAAAAGCGGTGTGGTGGGGGTGATGCAGTTTTAAAGTTTCGTTACTTCAGTAGAAGAAAAACCACGTGTTTGATTCAGTGTTTCGAAAGTGACAAATTGCGATGGCTCCGTGCAAGTTCAATTCTTCTTGGCTGAGCCAGAAGGATAAAAACAATAATTTAATTGGATCCTACCTGAAAAAAGTAAATGATTCCACAGCCATGTGCACAGCATGCGATAGGAAATTTACTGTAGTTTGTGGGATTTTTTCGGTACATCAACATTCCAGTGGGGAAAAGCATACAGGAAACTTTCAGTTGAAATATGGTGCGTCTCAAACGCATTTGCATAAAGTAAGGAGGAAGGTTGATTATTTTTTCTAATAAGTAGAATTATCATAAGGTCGTTGCTAAATGGCGAACCAAATTCCTGTTCACTGTTGTCAAAAGTACTTAAAAATTTTTGAGTTTATTTACCACATCAACTTAAAATTTTTAAAATTTTGTTAAGATATTTATGAGCGATACTGTTATAGTTAATTAAAATTTTGTAGGACGATACGCATAATGATGTAAAAGTGCACAATTCAAAAGACCAGGCTACAAGAGCAGAAATTTTGTGTTTATTGCGAATAATAATACACAATCAATCACTAGAGTCATTAGATTACTTAAAACAGTTTTTGGTAGTTACGTTTCCCGATTGCTCGTTTCTATCCGAATTTAGCATGTCTCCTTCAAAAGCACGGTACATATTATCTGAGGCATTGGCACCCTACACAAAGACACTGTTAGTAGAGGATATACAGGCTGTCCCATCACTTGTGGCCACCCCCAAAATTGAGCTTTAATTGAAAGCTATGAATTTGAAATTTGGTGCACGTATGACTCTGATATAAGGCTAGAAATTTCCGGTTTTAAATGTTAATTGTCGGCGTTAGTTTTCGAGAAAAAAAATAAAAACTGATTTTTTATAAAAATACTATCTCCCAATTTCATCAAATTTCACTTTTCAGGATCAGTATTAGTGGAAACCAGGGCAAGAGAACGTCAGTAGCGTACCTAAATCGAACCTTTTTACATTCTTGTAAATTTCTAAAATTTTTGTAAGTCCTCTAATAAATTATGATTATGAGAACGAACATGATTTAATGTCTGGATGTTGAATTATATTTTTTAAGTCGAAGAGGACTTATTACATTTTGAATTAATGTTTGAGTGCAAAGATGAATACGAAAGAGTTTGAACTGAATGATTTCGGAACTCGTTCGAGACTCACTTTGTCGTCCCCGTAAATTTGGAAATTAGTTTCACGGATTATTGTCGTCGTACTGGGCTTTCCATTAGCCCATTGGCAAAAATTTACGCGGCTTTCGAAATCTCGATCATGCAGTTGCTGATGTAATTCTATGTGGTAAGGATGATATTTGTGCTTTTTTAATATCCTCCCTACTGAAGACCGACTAATTCCCGTGTCTTGACTGATTTTCCTAATGCTCAATTGGGGATTATTATCGGCGAGATTTAAAACTGCAGCTTGATTGACTTCATGCGTTACCGTGGGATTCACTGTCGTTTTTTCTTTTCCCTTTAAATTTCCGTTTTGTTTCAAGGAATCAACAAGTCTTTGAAATATTTTTCTTTCTGGCGGAGTTCTTTGTGGAAAACGTTGAGCGTAAATTTGAGCAGCTTGAACATAATTTTGCCGTGCTTCTCCATAAATTAATATCATATCAGTCTTTTCTTCGAAGGTAAAGGTAACCGGCATTATAAACGAAAACTAATTAAAACACACAGAAATAAAACACAGATAAAAACTTTTTGGACAAAGTTACTCTTCAAAAGCTGAAGTTGAACTGATAACAATAGTAATACACCCACCCTACATTTATAACTGGCAGTCGATATTTACGACTAGATGAATACGTTTACTATTGAAAAATGCAATTCCGAAGCAATTTTAGCAATAAAGTCATTAAATATTTATGGATGAAACGTGCGTTTGAACAGGTTCTCACGAAAGACTCAACCAGTACGACCACAATAATCCGTGAAACTAATTTCCAAATTTACGGGGACGACAAAGTTAGTCTCGAACGAGTTCCGAAATCATTCAGTTCAAAATCTTTCGTATTCATCTTTGCACTCAAACATTAATTCAAAATGTAATAAGTCCTCTTCGACTTAAAAAATCTAATTCAACATCCATACTTTAAATCATGTTCGTTCTCATAATCATAATTTATTAGAGGACTTACAAAAATTTTAGAAATTTACAAGAATGTAAAAAGGTTCGATTTAGGTACGCTACTGACGTTCTCTTGCCCTGGTTTCCACTAGACACTGACAAATTTTTACAATGCCATAAATTTAAATTGTACTCGACTTTGCGGATGGCTTCTTGAGGATTATTAGGGCCATAAATCATTACATTTACTGTTAAGATTCGAATATAAGGGAATTTTAGGCTAATTACAGCTTTTGGATTTTTGTTTTTTACTTTGGACATCTTTGTCTCAATAATACTGATCCTGAAAAGTGAAATTTGACGAAATTGGGAGATAGTATTTTTATAAAAAATCAGTTTTTATTTTTTTTCTCGAAAACTAACGCCGACAATTAACATTTAAAACCGGAAATTTCTAGCCTTATATCAGAGTCATACGTGCACCAAATTTCAAATTCATAGCTTTCAATTAAAGCTCAATTTTGGGGGTGGCCACAAGTGATGGAACACCCTGTACAAGGTAGGTACAAACAGATGAAATAAAACAATTGCAATTATTATTAATTAATTAAACGACGAAAAAAATAAATTCGAATCTAACCACTGATCCGAATTAATTTATTTACACAAAAAAGCTACAATATGGAATCATGAAAGTTTTAGGGCCCTTTTCCATACTATATGACGAGACAACTAACAAAGGTTCAAATAAAGAACTTGAAATTAAAATTAAGTTCTGGTCTAAGACAAAAAATCAAGTGGTAACATCACACATGCATACTTTTTATTTGGAGCATGCAAAAGCAGAAGATATCATTTCGAAAATACATGAGGCCTTTCTTGATTTCAATTTGCCACAAAACCAGCTACTGACTCTTGGAAGTGATGGACCAAATATAAATTAAAAAATTTTTCGTCTTCTAAATGAAGAAGTTACAACCTCAAGAAAATCTTCGTTATTGGATATAGGCACATGCAATATCCATATCATACACAATGCATTTTTGAAAGGTTTACAGGCGTTTGGTGAAGACGTGAGTGAGCTGTTGGTATCTGTGAAATATTTTTTCAAGGATCGACCGAGTAGGTGGGCAGATTATGAATTAATACAAAAGAAAACTGGTGTGCTAAAAATCACTTTCTGAAGCATGTGTCCACTAGGTGGCTTACTGTAGGTGCAGCTTCAGAACGGCTGATGGAACAGTGGTCTGCCATAATTGATTATTTTATGGATTATATTCCTACAAAATGTGGCTCAATTGAAAAAACAAACACCTACAAGACTATAAAAAGATATCTTTCAAAATCTAATATGAAACTTCAAATCATGTTTGTCATATCCAGTTCTCAGATATTTACAAAATTTACGTTATTTTTTCAAAGAAACGAACCTCTCATACATGTCCTGTATGATGAACTAGAAATATTACTTACAATCATTATTAAAAGAGTATGTAACGATAAAATTTCTATACCGGAAATCTTCACGGATATATCCTCTGAAAGGATATTCCATATAAACCATCAAAAAAAATCCGAGGAGTACCTACAAGTTTTAGGAATAGAAATATGCCATGAATTTCAACTATTAAATATGCCAGAAGCGGAACGTCTAATTTTCTGCCACAATGCTAAAAAACATTTAATTGCCGCTGGGAGCCATATCATTAAAAAAATATTTTCTTCTTCCTCTATTAATTTATTGCGGGCAATATCTTGCATTAATCCGAAAAACATAAAAAGCAATAGTGCCAAGGACATTATGTTTTTATCAAAACAATTGCCATTAGCTTTGAACCCCACTACTGTTTTGAATGAGTGGCTTCTTCTGACATGTGACATTAATTTATTTGAATATCATGCCGGACAAAAAAATTGATCAATATTGGTCACAGCTTTTTGAATTAAAAAATAATGATGGCACGCCTAAGTATTGCCAAATATCAATTATTGTCAAATGTATACTATGCCTTCCACACGGCAATGCTGATGTTGAAAGAGGATTTTCCAATTCTGGGAGGATAGTTACAGTTGACCGAAATAAATTATCCGAAAATATGCTTAACGCCATTTTGAGTGTTTTGGATTATATGGCAGTGTACTGCAATAAAAATGTCGCAAATTTCAGTATAACTAGAAAACTCATTAACTTAACGCGAATGGCACACAATACCTATATGCTTAAAAAAGAGCGAGAAGCAGAAGAGAAAAAAAGAAAAGTCCGCGAAGAAGACGAAAGAAAGGAACAAGAAAGACTGCGGTGTACTAGAGAGTCTGATCAACGCAAGAAACTCAAGGAGTTGGAAAATAAACTTATTGAAGTTACTAAAGTGAAATCGGAAAAAACCAAAGCAGCTACAAGCTTGCTTGAAGAAGCCCAAAATAAACTAAAGGAAGCTATTGGAAAATCTAATATGGTTGATGCAAATGTGGCGGAAGGCTTGTTAGAGGGAGTGCATAAACTGCAAGAGGAAAGCAACAAATGTGAAATGGAAATATGTGGGTTAACGAAGAAAATAAACAAAAGAAAAAGTGATTTTCTAAGTTATTTCAGTAAGACAAGAAAGACTGAATAAAAATTTTAAATATTATATTTTGTTTGTTTCTCAAATTTTATTATTTTTAAATATATTTACGTATATTATATTCTTGTTATTCTCATTGAATATTTTTTGTCACAATTTAAAATCGTTAGATATAGCAGAATCAATAAAGCTTTTAACTTTGTGATCCCTGGAAACAGCACCAATTTTAATGATTTTTTCTTATACCCTATTATCTGAAATCAGAAACATTTAACCGGGCGGACTTAATTATTTGTATTTGTTTATTTCCATTGATATTCAATAAAAGGTGAGTTTCATATTTTTTTAAATTTAGTACATAAAAAGTTCATAATTTTGAAAATTTAGGTACATAAAAACATAATGCCAACGTCAAATTTGGCTGTGGACGCTGAAATTGTAACCGATTTATTATCCGTTGACAATAATTTTTCAACAGAAGTTAACAGCATACTAAAAGCACCTGAATCATCATTTATTTTTCATACCGACTCTGAAGATTTAAACAAAAATATACAGCGCGAATTAGGCACTGAAGTACTCAGAAATTTTATACCACCGCTTGACAGAAATGAAAATCCAAATGACACCAGTTTTGAATACAATGAATCAGAAGAAAGTGATGACGATAGCGACGTGGAGCAAATGTTAGAGGAAGAGTTTGAAAATCAGATGACAAATCATGGGTACTATTTTGTTGCTTGGGCCTGTTTACTTCAACTTTTTAGCGTATGTAGTGTATGTAGTGAGCAAAACAAAAATGTGATCCATTACACTAAGGGCACGATGTTGTGTGTTAAAACTGTATGTGAGTGTGGTAAACAATGTGTTTGGTTATTCTCAGCCTATGGTAGGAAAACGACCAAAAGGAAATATTTTAATAGCTTCAGCATTGTTACTTTCGGGTTTACTGTATAGCCCGTTTAGGTCATTTTGTAAAACATTAAAGTGTGCCATAATATCTCGAACTGTTTTCGACCGTATAGTTAACAACATTACCGGTCCTATTATAAGAAATATTTGGAATGTTGAGAGAAAAAATAATTTGGAAAAAATCAAAAATTGTGGAAAAGAAGTTTGGATTGCTGGAGATGGGCAGTACGATTCTCCTGGTTTCAGTGCCAAATATTTGACTTATTCCACTATGGACCTACATACCGGCATTATTGTCGACTTTGAGCTTGTGCAAAAAGGCTTGATAAAAGGAGAACTTGAAAGAGCCGCTTGTGAAAAATTAATTAATAAGTTAATTACTCAAGAGCAGTGCGACATAAAACTTTTTCTTTCTGATAGACACAAAGGAGTTCGCTGCTTTCTTAGAGTTCATCATCCGGATATTGAGCATGAGTTTGATGTATGGCATTTATCAAAAAGTTTGATGGAAAAATTAAAAGCCACAGAAAAGAAATACCCAGATATTATGGCGTGGAAAAATAGTATATGCAATCACTTGTGGTGGTCCGCCCAGTCATGTGGGGGAGATGGTGAAGTTTTGGTTGAAAAATTTACCTCAATCTTGCATCACATTAAAAATGAACACGTATGGATAGATGGTGGATTAAAGAAAACTTGTGAGCATGACCCGCTAAATAAGAACGAAGAAAGAATTAAAATGTGGATGAAAAGTGGATCAAGTGCATATCAAACTTTTAAAAAAATCATTCTTGAGCCTTCGTTTTTAAAAGATTTGAAATGCATAAAACACTATGTGCACACGGGTTCTCTCGAGAGTTACCATAACTTGCGCTTAAAGTATGCTCCCAAAAGAATTCATTTTTCTTATAATGGTTTATTTTTAAGATCAGTTTTGGCAATACTTGACCACAACTGGAATATAAATAAAAAAATTATTGGTGAGAAAATTCAATATTCGAAATCATCAGCGGCATGGGTCCGTAAGCATAGATATGAGTCGTCAACCGATGGATGGAAAGAAAATATAATGGCTCAAGTTAGAGACTACTTTTTTAACAACACTACTGCTCTTATTACAGAAGAACCCTTCGATCTGAGCTTACCAAAGAACATTGCGCCCATACCTTGTCCGCCAACGGAAAATTTGAATGCAAGGCAATTTTCAAGATTTAAATAATTAAATGAACAATAAATTGATATAATCTTTTGATATAATTATAAGCCAAGACGTATTTTTAGAAAAACCAGTATAATGTGGAATATGTAATAATATGAAACAATTTCAATATTCAATTAAGATGAAATGTTCAGAATACTAAATTTTAATCGCGTGTGTGTGTTTTTTAAATGCATTAAGAAAGGTGTACCGTAAATTTGAAACGTGTTTACGAGAAATGAGGAAAAACATTTGATGTAAATAAATTGATGTATGTAGTTTAAATATTTTTTACTTTTTTGATGACTTACAAAAATAATACAAAGATAATATAAAGATAAATAAAAATATTAAATACTAAGCGGGTAGTATCGAGAAGGGCTTAAAATCTATATAAATTCCATTTTCATCGGGAAATGTTTTGCGGATTTTGACAACGACACATGACGGAATGATCACTCTATTTCCATGACCTATTGCTGTCCAAGAGTTTATCCAAGATATAAATTGCTTGTAAGCTAAATATCTCCACGTTTTATTAGGAACAACATCCACGGACAATAAACGTCTTTTATGTCCACTTTTCGTTTTTAAACATATGTTGTGACGACATATATTTAAAATTTCCGTATCGAGGATCAATTTTTCAAAAGAACGATTTAAAATAATGCACGACACTGTTTCAGTTTTAACATTTGCCACCTTTTTTGTTCAGTACAACACACACTTTCTTCATTTGTCACCATTTGTTGACACTTTGTGCACTTACACCATGTAATAGTTCCGACCCGATTCGTGGTGTCCAGATACTCGTTATCTGAATCTTCACTTATTATACCGCATTGGCTAAATGTTTCAGAATAATAGAATTTTTCAGTCCTATTTCATGCATATTGCTAACACGTGTCCGGCGCGCTTGCCCCGATGACGTCACACGAAATATTTCAAAGAACTGTAGCAGCCAGGACCGGTACTCCGTAAGCCGATAGGAAGGAGATCTCCTCCTTGAACTTATCGCGCGTGTGTCGCTTGAACAATCGTATATTTTCGAATAGTTCGGACCGAGCTCGCTAGACGGAATATGGAAACATTTCACGGTATTTGTATTCGGCACCGGCCCTTTGTAAGCCGATCAACCATGGATCTCTTTACTGTGTGTACGCTCGTCTATCGCTCGTAATATCGTACATTTTCGACTGGTCCGAGTCAAAGCTCGTTAAAAACACCTTCGAACCACTGGCTTATCTCTTTGCAATTTTTTACCTCTGTCTAACTACAGTGCTTTTCGGAGTCGTTCTTTCTTACTGGTTGAGCTTCTTGTGACCTCCTACAATAGCGGGACGCAAAGTTTACCTGCTTTTACGACGGCATCTGGCTCAAAAATTTTGGCTTTAAATGAAGCATGAAATATGTGTTAAAAATATATTTTGCAGAATTGTGAACAAAAAGAAATTTATATTACTAATATTTTAGAAGTTACATCAAACATTTTTCTCGCATTTAAAAAAAACACTCGATCATGGAATATTTTAAATGCATATATTTTTATCAATTAAGAGATATTAATTATTTCACAACAACGGTTTGTAGTTAGGTTACAATGTATGCTTGTAACAACAGTAATTTTGAATTATTAATATTTTGAATTAGACTAGTTCTTCATTTCAATGAGACCGACGGATTCTTTTAAACTCGCGGTCCGGCAAATTTAAAGTTTCACATCTATTTCTTAAAAAACGCCTTTCAATTTTTAGTTCATCTTTACGTTGCAGATCTTCCTTCAAATTGATATAATAACCATATATTACATTCATTTTGAAGCGTTAAAAAATCACAAAACCAATGGTAATAATAAAAAATTAACACTTGATTTTATTATATCACCTCAATGAAACAAATTACTAGGCAAAATTGGTTCTCAAAAGAATTGATTTTGGTCGATAACCAAACGCAAACCGCAAAATTAACGCTAATAATAAAACAGTGAATCGTACAATATATTTATTTATTATTCTCCAGTAGAATCGCGGAATAGTTAGTCGAGATTTTTCAACTTCCAAGATTATGTTATGGCACTTAATAACCGTACAGTCCACAACGTTTTTTGCACAATCGCTTATACGAAATGAAATAAAGAAATTTAGACTAACTGAGGTAATTTTTTTTTGAGAAGAATATTTTGAAGCTATATTATGTGTCACAAATTACTGTCAACAACAATGGTAAGTAGCGTAGCTGGTAACAATATGATTGTGCGAAAAATTATTTAATTAAATTAATTATCCATGATTAAATTTTAGTATTCAAAATTGTCCCTGTTCAAAGTGCAATAGACTTCCGCGAAATTTAAAAATTCGGTTCGGTTGTCCAATGGCAATGTTATATTCCTGTCCAACCCCCTTTTGATAAGACCCTGTCGCGAAAAACCTTAAAGCAGCTAAAATACTCGAGCTAATTGATAATTTAGTGCTTCTTTGCCCTGGTGCCATGTGGGGTGTCAATTCATCAACCAAATCTAAGTATAGTTGTTTAGTAAACCGGAACAATTTTTTAAATTCGCGGTCCGGTAAATTTAAAGGTTCACATCTATTTCTTAAAAAACGCCTTTCAATTTTTAGTTCAGCTTTGCGTTGCAGATCATCCTCCAAATTGATAATAATCATATATCACATTCATTTTGAAGCGTTAAAAAATCACAAAACCAACGGTATTAATAAAAAATTAACACTAGATTTTATTATATCACCTCAATGAAACAAATTACTAGGCAAAATTAGTTCTCAAAAAAATTGATTTTGGTCCATAACCAAACGCAAACTGCAAAATTCACGCTAATAATAAAACAGTGCGATGGAGACATGAAGTCGGTGAATAGTACAATGAAGTGACCACCAATAGGAATAGCTACCTATAACGATTATAGTTTATTTTATTACTGCAGCTGGTAGTTGTACAATATTGCTATTATTAGAAGAGACGTTACCGTCGAAGATTTATTTTTTTATTATTCTCCAGTATTGGAATGCCCGTTTTGCAGATAACATCTATTTGGGTAAATGTGAAACTTTTTAACCTTCACCCACAGCGGCGTTACCACCGTTTATTACGGTTCGCTTATTATATGCTTTGAACCTTACAGCGCAATTTTTGCTTAAAAGATAAAATAGGTTTACAATGCGACATACTTCACTTTGGGTTGAATGACCTAAATTCACATCGAAATTAACCATATTTTTTATGAACATCAACAAAAACAATTGCTTCGCATTTAAAAGAAAAATCAAATTATGGAAATACTTGGAATGTCTTTGAATGTTTGTTATATCGCGAATAATTTCTAAGAATAAAATGTGTTTTTTCTCTTTCACTAGGTACATTGATTTAATACTTTATAACTAGGTAATGCTGAAATTAAAACTTCTGTGAATACTTCAAAATACATACTTTAAACCTACAATTTTACCAGCTGGATATTTTTATTTATGTCGAATATTGCCGAATGCGCAGCGAAGTTTCTTCCTATCTCGTGTTTATCCTTATTTTCTGCAAGTTACGGAGTGCCGGTGCAGGCGACGAGTTGCTAAAAATTAATCAAATTAATTTCATCTAGATTTTATTGAAACTGAATGAAGAACTAAGATTTAACTCATTCGAGAAATCAGAATACAGTGAAGTTCGGATATAGTGAACTTGGAAAATGCATCAAAATTGGTCCATTATATTCGAATTCCATTGTATTATTTTTTCACAGTTTTATGTTCGTTATTGTAGCCTGTTTATGACAAGGACAGTACTTCAATATCAGCCTCGAACACACTTACAATTTCTTCCATTGTTGGGAATAACCAGAGACGCTTCCTGTGCCCATTCTGCGACAAGACATACGTGAGAAAATTTCGACTGAAAGCGCACACATATCGAGAACACGGAATTACGACATACACTTGCAGAAGCTGTTTGCAAATCTTCACCGATAAAAATTCGTACTGCAACCACATAAAAATCCACAACGTAGGTTGCGCTTTGTGCAAAAGAACTTTTCAGAATAAAACTTTGAAACAAAAGCACCAATGCTCTCACAAAATACAATTCGTAGGAAACAGAGAAACAAGAAAATCGAAGCAACTAACGGTAAGTAGAACAGTCCTAAACAAAAATTAGATTTTTTGGCAAAAGCAATAAAAGTTGTTAAAGATTGATTAACAAGAACAGGAACGTATATTTAACTCCTTTAAAAGATTAGAATAGTATATTTTTACAACTTTAGTATTTTATTGCAGCCTGTTTCTGATGATGCCAGTACTCCAGTATCAGCCCCGGACAACCTTACAATCCATTCCACTGTTGTGAATGACCGGAGACGCTTTTTGTGCCAGTTTTGCGACTATACCTATTTCAACAAAAAGTTACTCAAACGACACACAAACCGCAAACACGGAATGACAACATACACTTGCAGAAGCTGTTTGCAAGTCTTCACCAATAGGGATTTCTATTGCAGTCACATAAAAACGCACAGTGTAGTTTGTACTTTGTGCAAAAGAACTTTTCGAAACAAAACAATACACTGTAAACATGAATGTCTTCATACAAAAGAAGTAGAAGGATAGTTTAAGAAATTTGCCAAAAAGCAAAGATAGCAAATATTTCATTCTTATAACCAAATTTGGATCGTGGCCACAATTTTTAGCTTTACCTGTTATAAACGTGATTTTATAGTGGTTCGTTATCATATATGTATATAAAAAGTAAAGTTACTCACACATTGCGAATTATCCTAAAATAAAGTAGTTTATGCAAAATAATTTAAAATTTTTAAACGACACCATTAAACACACGGACTCTAGAAAGCAATCTTGTTCTATTTCGAAACAGTACGAATATGCAACAATAACTTCGCCAATCCTGAACATTCTTTAATTACAACGTTAGAAATTTGAGAATCTTGTTCCCCAACACAATCAGCAATTTTGAATATGTCGTTGGATTTAAGTGAAGAATACCAGGAATACAATAAGCAGCAATTCGAAAATACAGTCGAACTCCTCTATAGTGATGTTCGAAAAGCCATGAAAAAACATCACCATAGAGAAACTTCACTATACAGGGTGTTCCGTTTCGTATCCATGAAAATTAAATGTGCGATAGAACTTTAAATTTTGAAACAAAAAGTTCATATAAACATATATCGCAAAATGCTTCCTAAGGGAATTACGCCCCTTAAAAGGAATTCTTATTGATGAAAAAATCTTTCAAAAGTTCATTGCGCAGCAATACTTTTAAAAATGGAAATTCCCGTAAGTAAGGGATTTACAAGAAATTCTTCCAAGGATTTTTCAGGTAGCCGGAATTTGGGGAAAATCCAGTTGTTCAATACATCCACTGTATTTTCTATTAGCGAAAATTCCGTTCTCTGAGAATTTTGGTAAACCTTTCTTAGAGAATAATCACTATACAACGTGTCCCAGAAATAATGCCATTAATTGTAACCAGTGATAGAACTCGTCAAATCCAAAAACTTTTTTAAATAACTTTTTGGTGTAAACGTTTTGATTAACAAGTTAAAATTGTTGACAGATTTGACTCTTATTTCGTTAATAATGCTAAATGTTAAACACCGATAAGCGTAGAACAAAAAACCAATGCAAGAAAACATTTCCCTGCTTTTTAGTTCTGTCAACGCAGCAACTCATTCATTTGACCGTTACTGTTATTGTAAAGTTCTGGAATGCAATTTGAAAAATGCTATGGTAATACATAAATGAAATAATTTAAGTCCTTGTCAAAGTTTTACTACCAAAAATGGCGTGTTCAAAATAATTGTTACAAACATTTACAAGTCACAATAACAAAGACTAGACGTGCGGCGGATGGTTTAAATAAGTGAGTAACAAAAATATTTATTATAAAACGCACATACCTTGAATGTCCAATGAAAGAAAGAACAATACGAAGCAGGACAAGAAACATACTAACAAAACGTAGATCATTTTTTATGCAGTCAGCAAAAACTAATATTCACGATCACCGTCAGTGATTTATCAAATCAAGGCGGCTCGTCAATTTCGGGGAGGGTAAAATGCCAAAACAAAATTGCGATTTCGACAAAATGGTACATAGAAAAAATGTTTGTTTTGAGGAGTTCTACTACGGGTTAAAATTAATGACATTATTTCCGGGACACGTTGTATAACGAAGTTTCTCTATAACGAATTATTTTAAGCTCACCGTGACGCTTCGTTATATGGAAGTTCGACTGTATTAACTGGCACATTTATTCAATTGTTTTTGGCGTTTCAATAATTATAATTTTTAACTGTTGCATTGCCTACATGATTTCTGTAGTTAATTGAAATAAAAACTTCAATATTGCTTATAACTTCTTGGTAGTTAATTTAATAGTACTAATTCATTAAACTTTTTATTACAAAAATATCCCATCGAAATATGTAAAAAAGTATTATTAAAAGTTGCCTATTACCGTATTTAGGCGTGTATAGCACGCGTGCGAGTATAAGACGCACTTGAATTTTGAGATAACATTGGGAAAATGTTTTTTTCTGAATTTCGCCATAGACTCTCAAAGTAGCTTCATTATACATGCCGAAACTGATAATCAGTTGCAACACCTCGCACAGGTAATAGGTACCTCGCCTTACGCTACCCCAACTTATACGATGCAACATTAACAATGGTTGTTTTAGATGCCACCATTCAGCATAAAATTATTAGCAGAAACTGAAAGAAATGATATTACCTTCAGAAATTTTAATGAACATCAATTAAATACATCATTTTACAAAAATATACTTAAAATAATATTTACAAATTGCCTACTTAGTAAGAAGAAAGCATTTCGTAAACTAAAATTTTATATAACATGTTGCTGCTTATGATTAGATTATAACTACAATGTTTTTAAAACATATTATAAATTAAACTGAAATTATTAATTACCACGAAGTAACAACAGTGCAATTTTATTAGAAGAATGTGGTTTATTAAAATTACTGCATTCATTATGAGGTTGTATTGACTGTTAACACGTATGTAATATCGCCTGCATCTCTATAGCAAGGCGGAAGATCATGTGTAGGAAAACTACTTTTTTCCGCTAAATTGAAAACACGCGACTTTATATTACAGTGGTCATGCTTAAAATGAATTGTAGTTTGGAAGCCTTTCTTGCAAGATGAATATACTTCCCATTCATGCTCTGGCCAATATTTAAAATAAACTACAAAAACTTCGTTATTAAATTTAATCAATAAATATTTAGCAACTCCGTCTATTTTCCCTTCAATTCGATTATCGGTAAAATAAATGCAGTTGTGGTTGATTTTTAAGTGAATTACCAAATCATCCAAAACATAAAAAAATTTTCTAGTACAGTGAATTGGGCAATTATATAATCGAAATTTACAGCTTAATTCATGATTTTGGATGTCGGATGCACCACAGACAAAACCGCAGTTTTTCCACTTACATGGATAGTTTAGGATGGAAGCTAAATCTTCAACTTCGCAATTTCTGGTACGATAATTGTGAGCAATATTACAAACAGAGCATATTAGCTTTATTCCATTAAAATAGAAAGGAGGAGTCGCATATATGCCACATTTAAAGCATTGTACCTTAGCAAGCATTTCATAATCTAGCGACTGTTGGGTTTCTGAAATACGTTTTTCGTTTATTAAAATGTTTACAGATATGGTCTGCTTATTGAGGTAGCTTAGCAGATTGCAACTAGAATATAAACGACTACACGGTAACATATAATAAAAACAAGGCTTTGTATTATCATCATTTACTTTTTCCAGAACAGAATTGTCGATAATTTTCAGCTGATACTCATAAGTAATTTTCTCTTGCAATAACGTTGCTACATAATAACTCAAAATCATTTCTTCTGCATAATATTCGTACTCAATTATAAATGGCTTCTTATCTACTAATGAAATGAAAACTTTACTTTCCGAAGTTTTCAAGTTCAATTCAAATGTACAAGTATTAATTAATATCAAATGTTTATGAGTTTCTCGAAAGTGTAAATAAAAATTAGAAACATATCCTTCCCACTGACATTTTGAATGAGGAGATGATGGACACAATAATGTTTTAAAACGGCAACTAGCTTCATGAACGGAATTGTCATTGAAAATTATTTCTTCTGGACATCCATTCGCTTTGAAACGGCACGGAAATTTAACTTTGGCGAAAATTTTCTCGTACAATAAATTTCTTACTTTTGGACCATTGTTAGTGGATGGCGAGCAGTTCCCACAAATGTTCGTTCCATCAGAATAAGCCCAAACGGGTCCACTCGAGATATAATGATGACAAACAGTGCACTTCACTTCGTCCAAAATATCTTCTGATAGTTCAACCAACATGTTTCTGCAAATTTAAAAATTACCTATGCTTAGGTATAATTTTTAACGACCGCATTCGGAACGTTAAAACCGCAAGGAAAGAACTCACTATTACTATTTAAAAAAGCAATGATTGGGCGACCTATGGCCAAGTTTTTGTGTATTTTATCAAATTTTAATTTAAAATTTAATAATGAAATTAATTTTACCTTTTGATTTCGGTTAAATATTTTGATATAAATTGTGACCGTCGAAATGGAGCAATGGATTTATAAACTGCACTTAATATTTTGGTAGTTTCGGGACGTTAAAGATATGAATCCTAGTTGAAGGTTGCCCTTATGTAATGAATTTACTAAAACAGCCAAACATCACTATGTGCTCCAGTGCAAACTAATAAAAATTAAATTAATTACAATGAGAATTCAAAATCACAGGAGACGCCAATTCAAATTCGTTATAGCTTTACTTAAATATGCAGCCTAAAAGACATGAAGAAATTTTAAATAAAATGCGCAGCAACAATTCAGTCACAATAAATTCCATTCAATAAATTGCCCGAAAAAACAGCTCGTACTACAGACTCGCTATTTTATCGGGGGCCATTTACTTCATCCAGTTATCTAGCAACTAAATTTTCTTTAAAAGCTGCAAATTTAACCGGACAAGAAGAAAGCTCTACTGCAATTAAATAAATGATAATGCCAATCAACTAAATTACTCTAACTGAGATTAGGAACATGCTTAATTAGGGTGCGCTGTTGTATATTTACTAATTAACATTACTTGTTTTTTTTAGATTAACATTAGTTAAATCTAAATATTACCTGATGTTGCAATTTAGTTGTAGAACAGCACGAATATATTTGAATAGTTTGTTAATCGAGTTGAATAACGAATTGATGAGTAAAAATTATCTTGAAAATGTATTGATAACATTACTGATGTACAGTCGAACTCCTCTATAGTGATGTTCGAAAAGCCCTGAAAAAAGATCACTATAGAGAAACTTCACTATAGAGAAGTCACATATAATTTTACAGTTTTGGCAGTCACTTTAAAAAACAATCGATATTCAAAATGAAACAAAAAATTAAAATTAAATTTTATTTATTGTTTGAAATGATATTTCCGTATTTAGAAATACATACAGATTTATATTACACAACATGTACTTATTGAAGAAAAAATCCATCTAAAGTTGATTGCACAGTACTCTTAAAAATTATTTTATTTTCGTAGAACGTTTCACACTTGTTTAATGCGTTGAATATTCTTTCTGGAACATTTTCTTGGCATTGCAAACCTCGGCGAATAGTCTCAAATGCCATGACCATCTCGGCTTTGGAAGGATTTTCGATAGAATCTTCTTCATCCTCTTCTTCCAAATTAGACAATTCGTTGTCTTTTCTGACACTTTCCAAAATCTCGATGTCATCAGGATATTCAGTAATTAACACATATTTATCAATGTTTAAAAAATCCTGAAATTCCACTTCATCACAAATAATGTCCAACGCTTTTAGCTGTTCCCAAGATTTCTTCAATTCTGACAATTGAAGGTTATCTTCTTCCTCCCAATTAGTCAAATTTAAATTAATAAACCCTGCCTTGCCAAAACAATTTTTTATTGTAATCTCCGTCACTTCAAATTGCCATACTTTTGCTATTTCAGATATGGACGTCCGAAAAATTTAAATTTTTTTATGATTCCTTGATCCATCGGTTGCAATTTTGACGTTAGATTTGGTGGTAAGAAAATCAATTCGACGTTTTTACATTTTGATTTTATAAGCGCAGGATGGGCTGGGCAGTTATCTATAATTAACGCAACTTTTCGTTTTTCTCTGCCCATTTGATTGTCAAACTTTAGCAACCACTTTTCAAAAATCTGACTGGTCATCCACGCTTTTTTATTGAAGTCATAATCCACTTCTAACGATTTGACGCCCTTAAAACAACGTGGATTTCTACTGCGACCTATTACAAGAAGCTTCATTTTTTCACTTCCAGTCATATTGGCACCAATCATGACAGTTATTCGCTCCTTGCTGTTTTTACCTCCAAAGCACTTATCGTTTTTAAACGTTAAAGTTCTATTTGGCGTACACTTAAAAAATAACCCAGTTTCGACAGCATTAAAGACGTCTTTAGGATGATATGTGTCCAAAATTTTTTTTAAAACCGACTTTAACCATTGGTTACAGGTATGGTCACTAATTATAGCACTTTCGCCGCTAATTACTTTTTCGGAAATTTTATGTCTCTGTTTAAACTTATCTAACCATCCGTTACTTGCTTGAAAATTTGAGTATCCCAAGGCTTCTGCGTAAACCAACGCTTTTTCTTTTACTAATGGCCCGGACACCGGAACATTTTGGGCGCGAATCACCTGTAGCCACTTTAACATCGCTTCATCTAAATCTTCATATGTACACAGCCTCATTTTTTTTCGTTCCGAATTAACTTCTTTTCTAAGTTTTTCACGATTTTTCACAATTACGGATACGCTATTTGCAGCAATACCAAATTTTGCGGCAACGTCTTTTTGCTTTACACCATTATCAACGTCTTCCAACACCTTTAATTTGTCTTGGATACTCAAACACTTTCGTTTCGCCATTTCACGTTCTAAAATGCGTGTGGTACAAAAATTGAAGCGAAACTAAAGTGCAAAAGTATAAATGCAAATGTAGCCAATGCATTTGGTGAGGGTAGAAATTTCCATAAATAAGGGACTTGCAATAAATTGTTCTAAGAATTTTTCAGGTAGGTTGTCGGAATTTGAGAAAAAAAACAGATGTTCAATACATCCATTGTATTTTTTATTACCGAAAATTTCGTTCCCCGAGAATGTTGGTAAATATTTCTCAAAGAATAATCACTATATAGAGGCTTAACATCATAATACGGAGGTATTTTTATATGCAAAACGTGCAAAAATGCACGTTCCTGACAAAAACATCATTATAGAGAAAAAATCATTATAGAGAAGTTCACTATAGAGAAGTTCGACTGTATTTGTTTTTTCCCGTTGCGGAACTTTATCTATTATTTTTTATTTTTACAGTTATCTTAATTTTCCACAACGACGCCGTATAACAAACTATCGGATCTATAAAAAGATAAATTAGAATAATTATTACCAGTACTCATTATTAGTTAATTAATTAATATGATTAGAAAAAGTATAATATTAAACTAATGAGAAATACAGCTTATTCCACCTCGAATGATTTACTCCGCTCGCCTTCGGCTCGTGTTGCGAATTTCATTCTCATGGAAATGACCAACTTTCTCACTCGTTGAACAATATACCTACTATTGATGTTACGTTAAAAAATAGTACACTTCGCTAGTCATCGATAGTGATGCGTAAATGTCGTCCTTTTTTGACATTTGTAGAAAAATACTTTAAAATGCTTTCAATGTAGGTATCATAAATAACTGAAGGGGGCCTGGAAAGGAGGTATGTCCACTCCTGGTCGAAAATGAGATAACTACGCCTTTTTTGTAGCAAAAATTGTTCCAAACTTAAATTAAAGAAATAAGAGCAGTTAGTCAGGAGATATAATTAGTTTTGATATTTGCATTACACAGCAAGAATAGTATGTCCGCGCGCTAAAAGTGCTCTCCTGAACAATTTAGAAATATGGACATACCTCTTTCTTTACCTGTACCCTTCAACTAATATTTATAATGTGACCCAACTCCGCTTTCCCCTTACTGACATTATAAGCGCATTTTACTGTATATATGTATACACGTCGATCGCAAAGTCAATTTTATTCGATCACTTGCGATATCTTGACTTAATGTGTATGCATGCAGTTATGTTAATGATTACTCATATTGTTTAAATTCCCCTGGAGAAGTCGATCGCGAAACATTTTTAAGATAAAAAGTAGATCTTATGTACACAAAAGTTGGCCATCGCTACTGTATATGAAAGAGTCAGTCGTCAGGTACACTATTGGACAAATTAAATGAGACACGGCGTTCGAGCGCTCGCAGGCGGTTTTGCAAGAGTGTTTGGATGGTTGTCTACAAATTTGAAGGCAGTACTCAGTAAAATTGTCAGGGCCCCATCAAAAATAAAAAAATTAAGGAAACAATTCAAACGGTGGGCGCGTTCAGGAAAGTTGACGTATATTGGAGAAAATCGTTAGTCTCCGGAAAAAAAGTTTGGAAATTTGTTAAAATGTTTACGGAAACGACTTTATATAATTAGTTCTTATACATAGTTTATGAATAAAAATGTTTTAAACAAATTTTCATCAACTTTAAAAAATAATTTTTAATTTCGTAAATTTTTGTTGGTGAGATAAAAAATTGTAATCACGTGTTTGTTTACTAGAAACATTGTATTTATATTCTAATCATTTTTTTCTAATTTTGTAAAGTTTAATGAAAAGATGTGCCTCTGTTTTTATTAGTATAGCAAACACACTGTTTTAAACAGATATCGCTGGCGTTAATAATGTTTTCATTTGTTGTGAGAATATCTTGGAACTGGTCCGAATTTGAATACGAAATATGTTGAATTCAAATTTATTAAATTCGAAAATTAATTCGCCGTTCAACAAAATCATTTAATCTTACGTTAGTAAAATGCAATTAAAAAATTCATTGAAATTTAATTGTCACACAAACCTAAATTTTACTTTCCCTGAAAATAAAAATCAAACGACTAATTTTCAATAGTAGCCACTTTTGAAAAATCCGGCGATACAAATAAATAATAAAAAATATATATAAATAACTTTATTAAAAAACCCACGTTAAGTTAATATCTCTTAATAAATAATATCTTAATATCTCTTATAAAGACAAATATTTGTTCGCTATCGAAATGCATTAAGTACTGAAAAACTAAACATTTATTAGTAAATAACATATGTCTTAAAAACAAACGACTTTGAAACGAACAAAAATTGAACATTTACTTCAACTTAAATAACTGAATTAAAAAAGAGACATCACTATCTTAAACACTTTCAGAAAGCACGTTATCAAACTGAAAATATTTGAGGCCAATATTTGCTAAAAATTAATATCGAGTTTAACACCATCGATAATATAAAATAAAGTTCAACACCTGTTCGCAGGTATAACTCCGAGAAACCCCTAAAGCTACGTCGAAATCCATCCATCTGCTTCATAAGCAGTGAAAAAATCGTTGAAACCAAAAATTATTGTTGAGTTTTAAAAAAAATCCAAAAACAGGTTGATTTTTAAATTTTATTTCACATCTTTATTTTGTAGACAATTTGTAAGTATGGAGATAAATGCACACCGCAAGATTTCTTATTATTTAGTAAAAGGTTTTTTTAGATTTCGTAAAAAAAATTCTTTCGTTTTGTTTATAAATTTTATTTTTGAAGATATATTTACGTAAAGGTTAATAACAAAAGAAACAGTCAAGTTGTAAATACTTCTTAAACTGAAAGGGAACCGTTATTTCGTTTTTGGGGCAATTTTTAATGAAGTAAATAATACTGGATTTAGGATTGTTTTTTACTTTCCCTTCTCAACGATGAAATGTTATTTTGCACTCAAACATTTATCGTTATTATTATATGCAATTGTAAATAATAGGCACTTTACGGAACTTAAATTTTTCAAATAATTTTAAATCAATAATAACATAAAAGCATTAAGTTTTAATAATAAAAAATAAGCTTATTTAAATAATCTTATTACAAAATTTACATTAAGTCCATCTGGATTATAACTGTAACTTTTAAAAAAGTTAAACTTATTTACAAAATGGACACAAATTGTAAATTTTCTTTCCAATTCGAGTATAATTATCTAAAAATGAAACATGTGCCAAAAATGTGTCACCCGGCTTCCTTGAAAATGTCACCCCAATAAAAGAAGAGAGGTTCCTCTACTAACCACAGTTTGAGGTCTGTCGTAAATTACAGGCGCTGACCAGTCCGAATTTCTACCTACTTTCTCAACATCGTTTGTAAAGCATTTGAACAATTATTAGTTCTTCAATAGATTGGATATCTCGTCGAAGATCAATTTATTAACGAAATATGTATTTGCATTATTTTAATTTATTGTAAAAGACCGACGTCGTTGCTCTAGAAATCGCTAAATAAACACTTTGTAACCCATCAGTTCAAAATTAACTATCGTTATTGTTTTAGCTTGATTTAGGGTCGGTATTTGATTCACCGAAAAGTCCTAGATAGCGACTTAGCAAGAATTGTTGTAGTAATAGCAACGATTGTTATTAACTATCGGTTAAATCTAGCTGCATATTGATAAACCGCCGCTTAATGGTAGGTATTTGAATAGTGTTGTGAATATTTTCATTTTGAATTGATATAAATGACGTGATAAATCTATTGCAGAAGCGGCAATTATTCTTATGGGTAGAAGAATGAACTGAAATTTTTATAAATGGACAATTTTCATTATTTCATCTTATTTTAAAAACAACGTAGATATTTTTTATAATTTTATTTTACAACGTATGGGTAATAAATTTTCGGTAATTGGCGAATTATAAATAATACAAATAACTAGAGAAAATTATTTTGGTTAGCTGTAAAGATGATGGTCGATAACCGACGCAGAATTTGTTATCGCACAATGTTACCTGTAATTAAAGGTAGGGTAATTTATAGATTGGTGCGATTGTTAAAAAAAATTATTCTCCGATTACAATCAGAACGTAACGCTTCAAATGTCAGCAACGCAGTTTCTTTCACTTATTTTATCTTCCCTCTCGTTTCTAAGGAAGATTCGCGTTGTCCTTGCAATCGGGGCATATTTAATTTTACAAGATGACAAACACACTTTTATTAGTTAAAACCTCAGATCTGATGTGATCTCTGTGACTACTAACTAAGGACTTGTGTTAAACATTTGTGCAAAATCGAATACCTTTTTTCTGGGTATGTTCGAAGAAGGTTAAAAAAGGCCGGTTCGTACCCATGCCATAAATAGTTTGCGGTTTCACTTTTATGATCTGTTGTAAATCACCAGCGAAATATTTCTGAAAGTCTATCGCAATTTTAATAATCGTATAGTCAAAATATCTTCATTATTATCATACATTCATCATTATCATTATACATTCATTATTATCATACATTAGAACCCCCATAAGAGAATAAATTTGAACCTGGCCTTAAGCGGTTCCGTTAAGAAATCATTTCCACCCTCATCAGTATCGGCTTGTCATCTATCAATGACAGACAACGCGACAACATTTGTTGGTGCTGACCGAGAATTAACCAAAGTAGCAAATTTACTCGGCAACACCAAACAGCCAAATAAATTCCAGGCATTTTTAAATTCAAACACAATACATTGGCATTTCATACCCGCAAGATCACCCCACTTTGGGGGATTATGGGAAGGCGGAATAAAGTCGGCCAAGGGCCACACAAAAAGAATAGCACGCGAAAGCGCGTTAACATTTGAGGAAATGGTCACCCTGCTTGCGCAAATCGAAGCTTGCATGAACTCATGAACTCAGAGAAAGTAAAATTTAGGTTTGTGTGGCAATTAAATTTCAATGAATTTTTTAATTGCATTTTACTAACGTAAGATTAAATGATTTTGTTGAACGGCGAATTAATTTTCGAATTTAATAAATTTTAATTCAACATATTTCGTATTCAAATTCGGACCAGTTCCAAGATATTCTCACAACAAATGAAAACATTATTAACGCCAGCGATATCTGTTTAAAACAGTGTGTTTGCTATACTAATAAAAACAGAGGCACATCTTTTCATTAAACTTTACAAAATTAGAAAAAAATGATTAGAATATAAATACAATGTTTCTAGTAAACAAACACGTGATTACAATTTTTTATCTCACCAACAAAAATTTACGAAATTAAAAATTATTTTTTAAAGTTGATGAAAATTTGTTTAAAACATTTTTATTCATAAACTATGCATAAGAACTAATTATATAAAGTCGTTTCCGTAAACATTTTAACAAATTTCCAAACTTTTTTTCCGGAGACTAACGATTTTCTCCAATATACGTCAACTTTCCTGAACGCGCCCACCGTTTGAATTGTTTCCTTAATTTTTTTATTTTTGATGGGGCCCTGACAATTTTACTGAGTACTGCCTTCAAATTTGTAGACAACCATCCAAACACTCTTGCAAAACCGCCTGCGAGCGCTCGAACGCCGTGTCTCATTTAATTTGTCCAATGGTGTACAAGAGTCATTTTCGAATAAAGTAGATATTCGCCCTCTCCATTCCTTACGGGCTTATTATCGCTATCTGTTACATAACAATTAGGCATTTTTATTTTTATTTGATAAGTATAAAAATTTAACTAAACAGCGGCACAAGAAACAAAATTAGTGTGGTTAACGTTACGGTCATGCGCGCCAGAAGCGATTATCCGATTGCAAACGGTGTAATAGAACGATGGAAAAGATTGAAATCGTTTGTAATCGCTTCATGTTCGTTGAACGCGTTTCGTGCTGTCATCGGAAAACCGATTGCAAACGTTTGATGCATTGAATGCCCCTAATGTATCTTCTTGCAGAAACCGATCACACCATTTGATTGGGCGTCCAAGAAACTCTGTAAATCAACACTAACCGCGAAATTCGCATTTTTGGACTATGGTCGTTTTTGTAAGAAGCGCCTCAATTGTAAAATATGTTTAATTTAGATTTGCTACCTTGTTGGTACTGTAATTTCAATGACGTGAAGAGGATTTCCTCCAACGTTTCCTTCTACATTGAAACTTTCGATACAACTCCTAGTTAGTATTAGGACAACTTCTTCACGTTATGTCAATGTTTCACGACATTCAGAAACGATATTAATTTCTTAAGTACATGCAGGGTATTAGGTATGTAAATGGCACACAACAATTATTCATTCTCGAATCCTTGTTAAAAATCAAGTGAAAGAATTCTAGTATCAGTTATGAAGTTATTGATGGTCAAACTTTAAAATTCGTTTAAGCTATGATTGCGAAATTAAATTACCGTATTTTCCGGCGTATAACACACGCATCTGATATCCAGATGTGAAAAATACCTAAGTGCCTAGCCAACGCCATCTTTATTTACAAGCCGTGAAGCCATGCTTGGCAACACCGCATTAATGCACAGAAGTAGGCCGGGTATCATTGCACGTCGGTTGCAATCGAAACTTATTAAAAAATAACTAACATGAAATGATCCATACTACATCATTATTCTGATAGTATTAAGAAATAAAACAAAAGTTAGTAAGGGCAGGAAATTTTATTTTGTGGTATTTATTAAACATTAAATAACATTATTTACAAATAACATATTTTTAACGTTTATTCTTCTCTTTTGTTAGCGTAGCTAATTTCCTTTTTTTCTCTAAATTTTTAGTGCCATTTGTTTCTTTTGAATATTTTGTGTAGTTATTCAACAGGATATTTGCAAAAACAGAATACAATGTTTTAAACAATCTAGAAACATCGTTGCCACACAGACAATGTAATTCAAATTGTTGAAAAAAGTTATTGGAATTTAAGCTTAACTGTGTCAGTTGAATTAAAATACCTTTTGATTGCAAAAGATTGCAAAAATTTTGTTTCCCACACGCTATTAGCTACAATATATTCTAACAAAGCATACATATGAGAGAAAACACACTTAACATGGTAACATGGTACACTTAAGCCACCTCGCTGTAAAAAGTCAAAATATTCGTTGCAAACATTACTACCGCGTCCTTCCTCAAATAAAAAAACACAGGCAGTACATTCCAGTTTTTTGCAAACAGATCGTGCTCCATAGCCACAAACATATATGCAGCTTGATTCCTCGATTTCACATAATTCAAGATAATTTGAAGTCATAATGGGGCGAAATTGATCAATGTCAACATTATATAAATTTGATTCAGTACTTTCATTAGCAAAGTTGCTAAAGCATGCTTCTTTTTTATTGATCATTTTCAAAATATGTCTTATTCGTAATTTGTTTTCTGATTCAATTACTTGCCTAACTGATACATTATAGTTTGATCCAGATAGTCGTCTGTACATTCCAAACCTTTTCTCTAACTTGTCTGTTTGAAATTTCCCCAAGAGTACATACGAAACATTAAATTTTGTTAAAGCATCGTTAGCAATTTTACATAACACTTGAGATGCTCTTCTTATTGCTTCAAATGTGTCGGAGCTTAAGCCAGCTTTGTCCTTGAAAGACTGCCATGCTTCTATCCAAGACAAAAAACGTTTCAAAAACAATAACTTTTCATCCTCAATACTACAAACTGGTCCTGCCCATTCATTTCTTTTTATTTTTCCTACGATAGGGTTTTTAGAATTTACAATATCCCACCAGATGCGGAAAATTTGTAAAAAATTTGCAGTATCTGTACATTTTTCTTCCGTTTGTAAAGCAGCAATAGTTGACATGAAAAACATTATCCACTAACAAAACGTTTTGTCTCTCTAAATTTGAGGGATACAAAGTTTTATAACTCAACTTATATGCTTTTTTAATTAACTTATTTTGCTCGTCCTTGAAAAATAGTCGCAAATGTTCGAAACATGCATACCGTTTTATTGTATAATTTTCAAAATCAGGATATATTAAAGTGTGAAAAGTATCTTTTTTGTTCAACCAGTTATTCGTAACATTTTTAAAAATGTGAACAGTGTCATACGATAGGTAAGTATTAATATCAGGGAAGCATGGATTTGGCATAGATTCGTTTGAAGAAATTAAAGTGAACATATTCTGATTTATTCTATTGTTATCAGTTAGTATCGCAACTATAGGAAAACCACATTTTTGAACAAATTCAATTACCTCATTAACGAGTATCTTTAACTGATCTCCTGTTGTGTTATTCACAGGAACTAGTCGAATAACTTCACTAAAATTACCAAAAGCAGAAGAGATCATAAAAGTTTGAATAGTTTTTGCCAGATCCTTAGCATTATTTTCTGAACTGCCAACAATTCCATTGGCTTTAAAATCTAACTTAGATTTCACATAAATTTCATCAATTTGTAATATTGTATATTTTTCTCGAACAGTCAAGTTTTTGGAAATTTGTTTCAAATAGTGACTTGTATTTGAAAGATTTTTGTCTGGTTTTACATTAAATCTAGAAGATATTTGTTGTAAATATCGTTTACTAGGCAGCAGCAAATGATCTTGTAAGAGCATGTAACAAGACGATGAATATGAATATGCCATAAATGCAAACAAAATAGTTGCTGGGGAATATTTTCGTCTTTTTAACAATATCATGTTTAACTGATCAATTAAAAGTTCCAATTGTTTTTTATGTTGATAGTCTTCCATTTCTTCAGCTTTTTCGTTACACGTAACTAAATTTTCATACGACTTTTGCAAGAAAAATTCAAAAGATCGAGTCCTTAAATTGTGTTGACTTACGTTGGCATACCTAACTAATATATTTTCAAGTTGCGACCATCGAGATAATTTTAAATCACAAGGGAGAATCCAGTTCAAATCATGAGCAGAAATTTCTTCTTTTCCAATAAAGAGTTTTAATGTTAAATCACTTTTCACAAGAACACTACATAAAATTTCGGCGGCACTTAACTCAGTTTCACTTTCAGAAGAACTATTAGAACACTCAATATTTAATAAATACAGCCAAACACCAAAGTTGCTCTTAATTTTAAAGTTCCACTTTGTTTCACTGTTTATACCATTTAGTTTTGTTTGAAAAGTGTCAAGAAAATTTGTAAAGTCATTTATAATATCAGATTTTACAAATTCTTCAATTTTTCCAGCTTCTTTTGATTGCAACGCTTTCCTTCTTACTTCAGGGTCTTTTCGTCTAACTACTGTTGAAGTTGAAGACAGATAAACTGGAAGATTTTGAAAAATTGTGGGTACAGCGTCTTCCTTTCATTTTGGGTGTGCTAATAGCAACGTAGTAACAGTTGACCCGTTTTTGTATATCTGATCTAATATAACATCATTTTCGTTAAAATGTTTTATACAAACAGATGAATACTTCGTAGGCTGCCAATTTTTCCTCGGGATAGCTCGAAGCCATTTCTTTTTCGTTTCTTCATCTTTTGGAAATGAAAACGTAGTAACTGCAGCTTGCCCCTTTACGGATACACTTTCGTAATTCGATTTGCAGCTTGGGACACAACATTTTCTAGTCATCTAAAAAGTTTTCATGTGAAAAGCATGAACCAAAGGTTAAATGTACTTACTTTCTATATTGTCGAATATCAAATTATTAAGTTAAATATTCTGATAAATACACACAGGTTTGGAAATACCACAACTATCTAACGTTAACTGCACTTTATAACAATATCAACAACAACTCAATGATGCAATGCTGAACTGAAGAACGCAAAATGTCCGCCTAGCAACACTGCTGCCAAATTTCTTAGTTCACGGCTTGTAAAATAAAGATGGCGTTGGCCTAGCTTAAAGCCAAGGTCTCTGTAGGTACAAAAAGAAATTGCATTATTCAATTCCAGTGTATTGTAATAGTTGAGTTATTTATGACAGCTGATCGTCATTAAAGTAGGGGAGGTTTTGCATATCCCAATATCTATAATTTCTGAAGCAATAATTTTTATACCCGGCGCATAAAACGCACCCACAAATTTAAGCTCATTTTTTAATCTTAAAAGTGCGTGTTATACGCCAGAAAATACGGTCAATAGCGTCAATAACTCATAATAGACGTAGATTACACGCTCAGTCTGGCATAAGTTCAGTCCATGACCTTGATCGTGAATGGACTGATGGTAAACTGATGGGCTGATGAATGATATTACTCGTTCGGTCCAAACTGACATAAGTATCCTACCGAACGCTGCCGAGATTGCACGTTTTTTCTTGAAGACGACGGATTTTGATTAAAAAAAAGCTTGTATTTCAGTAATACTAAGGCGACCAACTTTTTGCAAATGAAAAGGGCACAAGTAAATAAATTGAAGAAAAAAAAACCTTAAATAAAAGAAACTGTTACTTAATATAATATGTGTAATAATAATTATGTAGTGTAAATAATAAAAAAAATAAAAAAATAATAAACTTACATGCCTATTATTAATTTTAAAAAATATTCATTCAACGGAAACAATAATTAATAATATTGATTATTGTTATTTTTCTACTAAATTAATATTTTTTGTCAATGCATCATCTTCTAACAATATATTGGAAATATCTGAACAAGAAATATCATTCGTATTGAATTTTACGGTAAGCGCTGCAGCTAAAGTATCAACATGTAATCTCGATTTCTCATTTGTCCAAAAATCATTGGCAAAAGAAAAAACTCTCTCAACTGGTGCATTAGTTTCAGGACAGCACAACAAAAATTGAACACGAATAAATAAATTTTCACATGGAATATGTCTTTTTAAAATGGCTGAATATTTCTACCCATCTTTTATCACATTCAACTTGTTGATTTTCCCATTCTGTTAATTTTTCAGAATTTAAATATACAGTAAAACCCCGTTTTTACGTTTTTCAAAGGACCGACAAAAAAAAACGTAAATGGAGGGAAAACGTAAATTAAGGGCAATGAAAAATTTTCTTTAAAAAATCATGCAAATTAGTTTGGTGTAAATTTATTTCTTTTGTTTATAGGTTTCTTGCAATACTATAATTTCTTTGTACTTTGAAATTCTTTTGTGCATGCATTTTTTTGCCATGGGACGACATTGTATGGCACTTGTCAAGGCTGTTGGGTCGAATTAATTCTCCCAGGTATTTGAACTTGTGCCTCTTTCCTATAGGTCGTGTATTCTGTTTTTTCATATATTTGTATAGTACTTCAGCCTTTTCTGCCGTCTCTTTCAGTATATTTATTTGTTTTCTTGTGTCTTCCATGTTTTCCGCTAGTATTGCTAGATTGCCTGGAAAAGCCAAACAGTCAATTTCCAGGTTATCCTTTCTTCCTATTTCTATTTTAGGAAATTCGAATTATAATTTTTGAATTGTATTTTGATGTACAATCTCGTGATGTAGATATTATGCGCCACTTATACACTCTGTATAACCGTTTTTTATAATTTTACAAGTTTCTCAAGCGATAGAAAATAAGAAATCAGTAGTACATCATAGAACTTTATTGTTAAATTACCCCTTAACATCAATTATAAGAATTTAAATATAAGAACAGAACTAATCTAATGCAATTTATTCTCTACAGTAAAACATTTTTGTACAGGTATGCTCTTACAAGTATAAAAAAAAAACTAACTGTAAGAAACTTTAAAATTATTCTATTCTACAATATGAACTGCTACAATGATTACAGTGCTACTAAAAAATGAAACTAAACTAAATAAGTAAAAAAAAAAACGAATAATCCTGCAACAAGATGTTTTACTGTATCAACAAGAACTAATTCCACCATTTAGTTGAAAAACATGAATGTTTACAGTGCACAATCTAATCTGCGTTTTAAATTTATTGTGCAAACATATCTAAAAAATATCAATTTTCCCAACAGGGTTTTCTAAATAAAGTCTCTTCGATTAGAAATGACGATCAGACATAATATTTTCACTTTAAAATTCCAACGTGATTGCCATTTCCATTTACAATACAACGATAACGTTCTATATGAGAACCTACTGTTATCATCTATACATTTTTATTTTTTTGTGTTTTTGTACAACTATTTGGACCTTGTTAACCCTGCTTTAAGAGAAATATTTCAAACAGAAGCGTCGTATCCTAATTGTCACTCTCAAGGCCCGAAAATATAAAATAACCCAAATTGAAAACGCAACATGGCGTCAATTAAATTAAAAATAAGTAAATTTTAGGGAACTTTCAGAGCAACAGCACATAGTGTCGATAGGGGGATTTTGTCCCCCGCCCAGAATACATGTTGTCCTTAACCCTCATAGGTAAGAAGGCAAACACATACTTACTATGCACCACCGGCTCGAAAAGCTGGCGCAACTACTCTCACGAGATCTTGTTGCGCCACCACGAGTATAAAATTAGGGGAGACGCAAAGTCAGTGAATACGAATATTAAAATTGATAGAGTGAAGCAAATGTAAATAAAATAAAAATATGCGTTGAATGTGTAGTACGATTTTGTGGGCGATTCGAAATTTCTGCATTTCCTGTGAAAAATTGTTGTTTCAAAATATTTAGATTTTACAATATTGATAATAGTCTTTTTGTACTGGAATTTTTTGAAATGAGCCGCCGTGGAAGATAAAATACGCTGCACACAAAATCGCACCGATTCAACTAAGCTAAAGTAAATTAATATGCTGCGCAAAAACCAGTTGTGAACGGATCCGGATGGGAAGACCAATTTAAACAATTTTTTATTGTCGAAAGGGAATGAACGAATATTAATGTTGAAATAAAATTGTGTGAAACTGGTTTTGTGCAGAAAAGTGGGGAATGCGGAAAGGATTTGAGTTATTTTAGCTGTGTAGATGCAACACAGCTTTTCCTGAAACCCTCAGCTTGGGAATTTTGAATAAAATGCGTAAGTCAAATCGTAATTCTTGAAGCGACAGTGTTGGATGTCTTGCCTCGTCCATTCTCCTATCGACGGCAAACGCTGCATTTCTTTCGGCGCTTCCCTCGCTGTGGAGGACTAAGATCAAAAGATTTTAAATTAACTGCACAGTTAAAACAGATGGCCACAATGTTTTGGGATGTAGGGTTGAAGAAAGCCTTTTTGTGCTTGGCAACAAAAAGATTTGCTTGTAAATAGAGTGTCAGTACAAACCGCATTCGACAAACTGAATATACAGGGTCCTCTGATATGAATGGTCACGCTAAAAAAAAAACTCAATATTAACCTAATATAATTTTAATTTATTTCACTGACTTCTAATTTATTTTGAACAATTTTTTCTTGAAACTTTTTTCTCTGGACGAAATTCTAGTATGTCATCAAAAAGCAAAACCGCGTGCCATACCTTATCAGCTTTTTATTGAAATTCGCTGTTATTTCGATTAGAAATCCTGTGATGTCACTATGAAAGGTTATTTACAACTTTCAAGTCGTAACAAATAAATTAGGCAAGTGTAGTAAAATTACAAAAGTTTTTGAAGAAACAAGATGTCCCGGAGAAAACGTTTATTTTTATTCTAACCTGACAACCCCAGGTTATAGTGGGCTCTCATTTACTATTTGGGACCAATTTTGGTGGTGACAATTAACGTTTGTTTCTATGAACAATATTATATTTTATTGTTTTTTTACGTCAATTAAAAGTGGATCTTTAGGAGAATGCAGTTTGTGACGACTTATTATCTTAAAACATTAAAATATGGTTTAGTTGTCAAATTTCTTAATTTGAAATATTTAAGTTTCATGAAAATAATTCAAGTAGTTTTAACTGATCGTCCTTGATAAGTTTTCGTATTAGTTTCCAGATTTTGTAAAACAAAAACAATAAGATAGAGAAAGACTATTAGGGTTTTATTTGTGAATTTGGCGGCGCAGATTACTGGTTTTTTTTTGTCAACGACCTATCAGCTACTTTTTGAACGCACAGTATAATTAACAATTGTAACGTTCATTATAACCGAGTTTGACTGTATAAAATGAGATAAAAGGCGTTTTTAGTCCCTTAATTTTGTCATTTATTTAGGTCAAAATTCAACTTCATTTTTATTTCCTGCATTGCGTACTATGTAAAGTTCCTCACACCACCGGTCCCCGTGAACGGTTGACGATAAATTTTCTGGTGCAATTTTTGGCATGGTCTTTCTCATTGAATGCAGTAAATGTCGGTTCAACAAAATGGAAAGCAGGAAGTGTTCTTGTCAGATAAAATGGATTGATGTGCACTTGGTTTTCTTCAAAAATATAAGAAAGAAAAATATACGAGAAAATTTCAAACACTGATGGAAAAAGTTATTAGAAAAGTTGTAGAAAACAGAAAAATCAAATTTTTTTGGTCTCTATATACATTATGTTACATTATTGCTGAGATATCATAAAAGAACAAAAAATTACAAGAATAAAGTACCCCTCCCATTGGAAATTCGAAGAAAAGTTATTAGATAAGTTGTAGAAAATGGGAAAATTAAATTGATTTGTTCCATTATTACTGAGATATTGATAAAAGAACAAAAAATGACAAGAGAAAAGTGGGCACTCCAGATGAAAATATAAAGAAATGTTATTAGAAAGGTTGTAGAAAATAGAAAATGGTATTGTTTGTTACTGCATATTGCGATTTGTTGCATTATTTCTGAGATATAAAAATACAAAAAAAAAGTTATTTGAAAAGTTGAAGAAAAGCGTAAAATGAAATTGTTTTATCTCTATACAGGGTGAGTTAAATTTTTCCGGCGGTGGCAAAACAGCCCTTCAAAATAATTTCTCAATTCTCATAAATTGCATGAGTACTTAATTTTATATTAATAAGGAGCATAGAAACAAGAAAAAAATTAATTTTTTTAAATCAGGTAAAATTTTGGCTTTCTCTCAATTACGTGGCCTGCATGAAAACTTCTTATATTATGAATCAAATACGATTCACAAAACGTAGAGAACAAATTTAGTGCGAATCGTATACGATTCATGCAGCGGTTAACGTATTAAACATCGTTGGGTGAGAAGTGAAAATTAAAACTTCGTTTTGTGGAATAGTGAACATTTGTGTCTAGTACTAGTGCGTACAGTTATAATCATGCCATTTCAATACTCTTACAAATTTAAAAATACGGGCCTGGTAACAACTGAAAAGCTGTATCCTCCAATTTTATGGGTGGATCATAAACTATTATTAGGGTGGTAAACCGCATAATCCATTGTTGGAATAAAAGAAAATTCCTTGTTTTATCTTAAATTTGATTTAACTCAAAAAGTAATAATTTTTGTAACGAATGAAATTGCAAATATGAATGATACGAATAATTTGCCAAATTTTGAAATAAAAACTCCCAAAACTCATTTTTTTTACTTTGTGACTTAAAATAAAAATATTTTGGATTTTCTTTTGCGCTCATCAGTATACATTTCAACTGATGTAACATGTAAATTGCATACTTCCCCCTCAATTTTTAATAGTTATTAGGGGCCATGTACAAATTACGTAAGAGCGGAAGGGGGGGTAGGGTGTATGAAAACCCTGACGAGTCCTTACATGGGGAAGGGGGGGATTAAAACGACAATATTACGTAAGACGATTTTTTCCGATATTTTCAACATTTTTAAAAAAATTGGGTCTTGACACTGTATCCGATGAACGTAGCATACCAGTAATAACCTCTATTGTTGAATGGTTAATTAACCCTTTTTCCACATGAGAAATAATAAAATTATTAAATTATATTATTATAGAATTGTTTTTTTTATTAAATCATCATTTGAATGAATAATTATTACCTAATTGGATAGTTAATAAATAGCCGCAAATAACTGTATGAGAAAAATCAAATATTTTTCATAAACACGCTGTTCCCCCTCTTGAATTTGTAAAATCTTACGTAAGACAGGGGGGTAGGGGTCCTGCAAAACTTACGGTCTCTTACGTGGGGGTACGGGGGGGTTAAATATTGGAGTAAATGCCCTTACGTAATTTGTACACGGCCCCTTATGGCCGCGGCGGGTAAAATTTAACTAAAATGGTATTCTTGATTTTATGTTCAAATTATCAAAATAAAAATTAAGGATACCTTTGATAAAAAAAATTAATTGAATTAAAACATCTGCAAATTGTGCTGGGTTGTATGAACGAAATTGTCAGATGAGTCGTCTTCCGTGGCTCACGATATGCCAAATTCAAATTATGGGACAGATGAAATCAACAACGTTTTTTCTTACCTGATTAGTAAACACCGTTATGATAAACTTCCCCGGATGGAATGTATCCAGCACTTTTGCAATAATTTCGCGATAGGATGATGTCGCAATGTTTGTTTCGAAACTCACGTAAGAGAATTCAGGTTCGGGCGTAATGTGAATTGTCATGTAACAGCCCTGAAAATCAAAAATAAACACAAATCAAGCGATTATTTCCTACACAGTTAACAATATTGTTACTTACTTCGGAATAAATCTAGTAAAGGCATGTAAATAAAAAAAGGAAAAGTTGTAATCAGGAAACGAAAAAATAAACGAAATGTACTCACATTTTTGGAAATTCCGTTCATGGAATATCCGCACGGTTCAAACAGAAAGTCATCAATGACCATATTCGGCATTAACTTATCAATTCCAGACTTCTGCGAAAATAGGATTAATGTGAATGAGTTAACCCACAAAGATGCAAAAAGAAAATAATAGTTTGATCTAATAAAAAATAAGTAATGTAATAGACCAGCGTAATCAGTACCTCAAATGGTATGAATTACTATTGAAGGTTCGTGGACTGCTTCATGTGTGTCAATTGCTACCTGCACATACTCATTTCAAAAAACTTAACAGAAACATTTCACATTATTCACAATAAAGTCTATCTCAATTTAAATCTCTGTAATCCATCAGATCATTTCATAATAAGATTCGAACTTTAGACAAAATTGATGATTGGTTTTTAAAAACTCTGCCGTACTCACTTTTGTGGCTTCTGCCGCATTCAGGCATTCTTCTTTTGAAAACGTCGACATTATATCAGGATCTAAATCGGTCATGAGAATTTCCAAAGTCTGATCGGGATCAGGAGCAGGTATGGAACTTGTTACGTTGCCTTGATGTGGAGGATTTAGGGTATACAAATACCAGCAATCTTTGTTCATCGCGCCCAAACAATAAGCAGCACCTTCCGGAAACAACGTGTCCAGTAAAGATACCTAAAAAAAAGCGGCAATGAAATAAGTCGAGTGACCCATAAAATTGTAATTACTTCTTTTGCAAAGTCTCGGTGTGGAGCTACCTGGAGTTCCGGACGTTTGAAATTTTTCCTGGAATAAAACAGGTCCTCCACTTCTGTAAATCCAGCGTACTGTTCTACTAAGAGTAGAAGGGGTTGAAGGCACAACAGTGGGGTTGTTGTGCCGCATGTTTTCAAAATAAACCGACGCTTTGAAATGAACATGGAACTTTCGCTATAAATAAATTAGGAATTAATGTTTTTAATGTTTAGTAATGAGGAACTAATAAGGAACTGATGCATTGAATGCCACAAAAATTAAAACAATTAATTAAATAATAAAAAGTTGGCGAGAGAAATTAACAAAAGTTAATTTTTCTTAAAACAGTTAAATTGCAGATAGGACCTTTAGTTTAAGGACGGCAGTATGGTCAATATACTCTAACGTAATGTGACATGTCGATCATAAAAGAAGTCTGAGGTGTTGCCTGTATTACGGCGTAAAGTAATTTATTTTAATGAGCTTCGCTAAAAATCTTTAGACTTGAAGAGCCTTAACAATCCTTTCTTTACTTAACACAACTTGCATTTAATGTTTGCGCACATTCTTGTTTCTCAGTCTTATGACACTCCCTTTACGCCTACATTCATCCCGTAGCGCTAGAAAATCGACTATCCCACGGGAAAATCCATTTTCGACGATAAACATCAAAATTTTGCAATAAGTGACCAGTTTATAAAAACAACTTAATTTTAATAAATTAACTCTGTATGATATGTTTTATTTTGCATATGTGTGTGCATTTGAAAACAGCAGAAAAACTATTTTCCATTTTTTTACTATGACTTTGAACAACAAAAATGTGTTTTTAGAAAAATTAAACAATTTTTAACGTTATCAGCGGAACAATTTTATTTCTTATAAGCGACAGTGACTAATATTGGATTAAATACTTTTCTACTTAAACGAATAGAAGAGTCTGTAAAAAAATATATGTAAAAATAAAAACAACATTAATAACTGCCATATTAACAATATCAACAATATTTTGTCTATGAAAGAAGCTGTAAACAAGGCAGTCTGAATATCAATTATAAGAATACATACTAATAAAATGTGGTTAACTATTATTACTTTTTTTTAATAATTTGTGTCACCTTGCATCAAGCTTCAAAGAAACCTTACTTCGACCTTGTTAATAAGCTACACACTCCCATTAAACTGAGTATCAAATAAAACCGATAAATAATAGTTTTATAGAGAAATTTTATTTCCTTTCGCCTGAAGAAATATTTCTTGCCAATTGTAATCGCAATAAAGTTGTGTATCTTTCATTCTCGAATTATGTGATCGAATCGTACTGCATTGGTTTAAATTTTTATGGTTCTTGTTGGACACATAATAAAGAATAAATTAAAAAGTGCCGTAATTACACAGTAAGCCCCCAAATTGCACGATTTCGTAGATAAAGTAGTGGCAATTTAGCACGAACGACAGCAATGGCTGACAAACGTTTTTCTACCGATAACGCCCAACTTTTGCCCCACACTATAGTTATTTTTGGTGATTGTAATTTATTAAATCAATGAATCTATAAATATAAATCAATTGCATCCCTGAACAAATTGCCGAATTCTTCAAACAAGAAAAACTGCTCTTTAAATCTGAAAAAATCGAATAAGTGCTTAGAACCAAGAATAATCCACACTTGGGTTAAAATTAAAAACGTCAGTTTTAGATTAATGTTCGAATTTTTTTGTTGATTACAGTTACAATAGTAGATACGGTCATTCACTTTTGAAGTGCATTGAATCGCGTTATAGGTAAAATAAAGTAAAACATTGCTGTACTTGTGGTCTACAATATTAATTCAATTTCTTAACTGGGGGGCACCGCAAAAAATTTATATGTGGAACGTCAAGTTTTGTTTTCTGATTATTTTCGTCATAATAATTAGCAACAAAACTGCACACAACACCACTGGCGTTACCAAGTTGTGCAGTTAATTACCAACACTGGCTGCAACACACACCGCGATATCTAACATTACTAAGAGGACAAAGATAAAGAAGACGAAGACAGTTAGAAAATATTAATGAATTTCTACAAACAATGACTCAAGATATTTAACCCTTCAGTAGGTAGGCACGTAGTTGCAGTAATACGCGCCTATTGTGGGGTTAAGAGGACCGTGGCTATTAAAAAGTTAACAACCACTGATCTAATGAATGCAATTCCTTAACAATGTTCTTACTAAAGCAATTTGCGCCTGTAGGTATAATTTTGAATGCTGCGATAACCAAATATAAACCAAAACAAATTGGTCAACTGCACTTGTGAACAGTTTTATTAAAATATTGTTTTTATCAAACGTCGAAAGGTTATTTACGCCAACTACTTTCGAACACTGATGTCGAGACGGATAAGGATGTCGTTATCAGGTACTCATTAACTACCTACCAGGGCACTCCTAATAAATGCTAAAATTTTTTAATAAAAAGTAATAAAAAAAATTAATATAAAATGTAAAAAATTGTCGTAAAGTGTTTTTGTTTTTGGGAGTAACTCATTTGTCTACCATCAAACTCAGTTATAATAAACATGATTGGACAAAGATACTTTGACGTTCACAATGGTCAATTTTAAACAGCCCTGGGAAATTAAAAATAATAAAAGGTACATTATAAAGTCATTAATTTAGGCGCCTAATTTGTTGATAAATGGAGATAAGGGATGATTCTTTAATGAGAATGATTACTCCGTCTTGGAATCGAAAGGTTACATTTGTATACAGCGTTGAGAATCTAAACGACAACATATAAATTTCTATATTTACCAAGCCAATTTTCTCGAAACAGACTAGCCATTTGTATTAGTTGGCTTCTAGGGGCCTCAGGTATTTCTGTGTGCAAACATTTATCTATGTAAATTGAATAACTGCGCGAAATTAATTTAGCCAATTAAATAAATTTAAAAAATAATATTGGCCACTATTGCAGCTACTCAAAAATTTAATTTTAAAATCAGCCCAATCACGAGTCAGATCTATAGAAATAATCAACCAAATGTTCATGTAAAAGGAACATCAACACAGTAAAACTCGACTAGAAGTCACTCGAGAAAAATTGGTCAACTGGAGCATACAATGGAAGTAAGTTTTTTTCTAATAAACAATTAAATTTACAAGTTCCTGCGTCCAATGCAGTCGATTTATTTGAACTTAACCTTGCAACTACCGACCGGGCCCAATGGACCCAAATAATTATTTAATAATGCTAATAGCAATAGTAAAGAGTTGCACAATACACAAAGTTAGAAACTTCAAGAACTTCATCATAAACCTAAAGGTTATATAGTCGCAAACACTCAAACCATAAATAATTAATTAGGATTTAATTTTGGTTCGCGGTTCGGTGGATCCAGACGATGGATGTAGGTTTAAACCCGTTCGCAAACAACGTCCATAAAACAGACAATCAACCATTGAAATCCTTCACCACTGTCTCGCTTTCTGAAAATTCATTAAATAACATTTCGGCGTTTTTAATCTTTGTTTCTGGGCGCTTTGAAGGGGTCAAGGCACACAGAAAAAAATTAAAAAGTTGTACGAAGTTCAACCATCGGAACGAAAATATTTATGGAAAGATAAGTTCTCTTTAGCTCCCATGCCTACGCAGGTTATCGCATATTTGTCCATTTGTCGTTAATGTCAATGTCAGTGTTAAAATAATTTGACATCTAAATATAGGGTGATTCACGAAAAAATGTCAACTAAGGAGGAACTTATAAGGCAGGTCATTTTGATTAAAGAGGTTACAAAATTTATTATGGAAATGTTAATGGCACGTGCTTTTTTAACAGTAACCATTGTAAAACATGGTTTCCTCAAGATGGTATTATAATAGAAAGAGACGTAATCAACACATTTACTCGTTATAACCGATTTTCGTTATAAACAGTCGTGAATAGTACAAACTTATACACATGTATTATAAAATAAATATATTTAATAAGAAAGTTACAGATACACAGAGACAAGATTTAGTGAAAGAAAGCACCCATTAACAAAAACTTCCTAATCGTTTTAAAAGACTGTTCTACATTATGTGGTATTTGGCAAAGTTGTTATTAAAACTTCTTCATGATCTCCTTCCTCTTCTTCTTCTTCTTTTTCCCCATCGATGCTATTTTCATCGCAGATTTCTTCAATAATTTCCTCATCCGTTAAAGAGGGGCAAGTGGCAATGTTTTCGTCGAAGTTGAGGAATGCGTTATCTTCACTATCGCTGACTTCATCTGTTTGCACATTTTTTCATTCTGTCAATGGCAATGAAACCCTCTTGCCGCCATTACGCATGTTGAAAACTGCTTTTAATTGTTTTTGTCTCCGCAAGTAACCACGCTTTGTAGTTTTGATAACTTTTCAATAATACAGTAGAATTCCTCTACAACGAGTCCCGGTTATAACGAAAAATCGGCTGTAACTAGTTGGTACCGTGAACCCTAAGCCAGTAGGTCAACCAGTTCTTATTTAAATTATAGATGTAAGCGTAGTTTAAGTTATTTTCGTACTAGCCTTTAGTTTAACTATATAAGTTTTGTTTCATGATCTGTAATTTGTGTGCCCAATTTGGCACTCTCTTCTATTTACACTATCAATAGGCGTGGTCCAGGGCGCTTTAATAATAGTTATCTCATGTGTAGACAATTCTAAATAATATAATTACATTTAAACAACAAACAATTAAATAATTGTTTAAATGGGAAAATTTCCCTAATACCACCCTGTGCAGGTTTACATAAAGATCTGCAGGTAAGCAAATTTATAAATGTAAAGGTCCATTGTAAGCCACTTAAAGCGTAAAGTCATAACCACACTAAATCTTTTGCCGAACAATATGATATCCATACGTTCCAAAACAAACTGCATTTTTTTTGTAACAATTGATATTTGCACCTCAACGATATGTAACCACCGATATCTTATTACACAGTTTTTGTAAAAGTAATAGTAATTTGATATCATTTTAATTTAATTGCATGATGTTGGTTACACAACTAACACCCCACTACCCAATTTGTTATTTAGGGATCACGTCCAATCACAGGAAAATATCCCATAGAGTGGGGTGCGACACAAGGAAAAAAAATGTAAAATAAGCACATTTGTAGATGCCTCCTGGATCACGCAATTAGACAGGAAAGCAATCAACATATTTCTAGATTTTGTTATTCGCCGAGAAAAAGACACTATTCATCGAATTCTAAGTACAACCGTCTGATAAAACAATCTTTCCTTAAACCAATCATGTGATAAAATATTGTACACTATCGCGATTCAACATCTTATTAATATCTACTTTACTCGCTTATAGTGTAAATATCTATTATATTATTACTCTCCAAGTAAAAATTTATAATTCAATGAGGTCGAAAAAATGCGACAACATTTTTGCACGTGTTGCACATATTTTTTTTAATAGTGCAACAGTGATAGAGAAAAACACTTGACTTCCTACATTGATAATGGTAGGATACCCCGTAACATCCTGATTTTCAAATCATATGCACTTCTTGCACTCAAAACGATTCATGTAATTGTACTTTGTTGTACTAGTGCCGAAAAAACAATTAAAAGCATTCTTTTTGTGCAATCAAAAAATGCTATACATATTATGATTTCAGGGTTAAATTAAATAGATTTAAATTTCAACTGTTTTTGTTTTTGGATCTTTGATAGACAAATAATTGAATTATTATAAATGTAAGGTCTGATGGTGACCTTATAACGCCAGGTAGGGGAATAAATCCAAATAAAGGGTAGCTGAATGAGGTTGTAAATTGTGTTTGATTCGAATTAAACAACTCCTTCCTAAGTGCCATAGATAACAATAAACATTTAGCCTAAAATGCCAAAATTACACATTTTTACATTTAGTTTACTTGTAATTTACTAACTTTCAAATTATTAATAAAGGTATTTAAAAATAATAAAAGCATTAACTTGCAATTTATTAAGAATGAATAGGAAAAAAGTAGAATAACCTACCAATACACAATTTTATTATCATTTTGATCTTGAAGATATATTTGCCACGACCACTATAAACACACTAATACTAACGACTAAATAATTATAACCTAACTTTGAAATCACAATGGTATTTTTTTCTCTGCAATGCACTTCAATTTTTTAAGGTTCTATTAGCAATGTTGCTGCGAAAATTCGAAAATGTAACAAAAAAATTGACTTAATGAACATTCTGTGAAAGTCAAAATTGTGTAGGTTTTATTATTAAGTACCTGTATTCGTTACTACCAATATAAATTACAAAAAAAAATGACCTATAGTATAAAAGCTTTCGATCATACTGTACTTTGGTAAGGCCATTTGTAATTTACGACAGCAAATATTTTAGGGAAGTTACACTAATCATCGTGATTGGTTTATGATTTAACCCTTAACGAACTAATCCCGCCATATTCGCGATAATCAAAGTATTCTCAAAAGCCGCTGAAGGAGCTCACGAAATCAGTTCTTATGTGTTGTTATTATAGCGTCTGTGCAATCTTTCAATTATAATACCGTCGATGTAATGTCGATAGTTTTGAAAAAAATAGCTCGTTTGTTAAGGGCTTACGTTAGTATCTGCAACAAGTGGCCTCCAGCTAATATTCTAATAGTCTCGAGTATTGTTCTGAACAAGTTGACTATCCTGTATAATACGTCGTTATAAGAGAAAGTACAAAGCATATATTTAATTGGTAGTCATTATGAGACGTTATCAATCGGTTATCAATATTGTTGAAAATTGTATTTATAACTAGAAAAGAAATTGTAACACACATTTTTGTAAAATTGTGTTTATTATTTTCACATTCCAATCTGAAGTACAAAATTTCAGCCCAGAATACAAATCATTACAATAATAAAAACAATATTTAATGATTGGGTCATTTTAAGTTAGTTGAACTAATTCTAGGAACAAACAGAAATAAATTGATAAGTGTTAAGTTGATTGCACACATGGCATACAATGCAATCTATAACCACAACCAGCTATTTTAAAAGATTTATGTGATTATATTACTTTTGTTAGTTTGATATTACAACAGTAGACCAATATCAAGAATTTAAATGAACTGGGCGGTAAAATATTGTTTCACTAATAAATTATCCTCCATTTTCGTTGCTTATCCTTATCATTTATAAAAATTGAAAAGAAAATACAAGATTTATTTTTTGACTTAATTTGATTTAGTTAAAAAAACATAACAATAACTCAATCTACAGTAATACAGAATAACAGTAATATACATAGTGTCCCAGAACTGGCAATACACTATGGAATGTAAAACTACAGCCCCCCCCCCCCCTCACAACAACTTTCCAACAAATTGAATTGCCAATTTAAAATTGAGAGTAATTCATTTCAAATTGACACTAATCAATTTCAAATTGAGAATAATCAATTCCAATTTGGGAATAATCAACTTCCCAATTGAGACATGAGTACTACACAATTCAAATTGAAAGCAATTAATTCCAAATCGAGAATTTGGGAATAGGTAATCATTTTCACAATCGAGACAAATCAATTCCACATTGAGACTAAACAATTCAAAATTGTGACCGATCACAACTAAACAGAATAATCAATTTCAAATTGGAAATTATTTCAAATGAGACTAATCCATTTCAAGTTGAGACTAGATTTTCGGAAATATTAGCATTTTATTGTCTAGATGTATGCAACAAGTTTCGATAAGCACTTTAGACGTTATCAGAAAACTTAGCAACATGGAATGATGAACAAGGTAAGTCTGAATAATAGTATGCATACACAGAGCAAAGTTATTATTTATTCAAATATAAGGGGCCATCCATAAATTACGTAACGCCAAATGGGGCCGGGGGGGGGGGTATGTTGGCACGTTACGGCGTGTTACAGAGGGGGGCGTAGGGGTTTAACGTGTTGTTATATAACGATTGATAATTATACCAAAAATCATATTTTGAATTTATGTAAGTAAATGACATAATTGTTTTATTTAAAAAATCTTATTATTCATAACAATATCAACGTATCAAAATTAAATCCGCATTTATTATGAGTTCTATGCACGTGCTATTCTTCGAAAATTTGGAGTATCGGCCGTCAAAGAGGTTCCGCCGATGCCGCGTGACTTTTTTTCCAACACTTCAGATGAAAAGCCTACCAAAATAATTATTTATTGAACTATGCTTCAGTTGATAGGCCAAGCAATAAAGCATTTTTCATGCCATAAATACTACCCGGAAACTAACTGTGCGATTACATAAAGGACAGTTAGTAGATCAATTTGGCATAATTTTAGACTCGAGGACCATAATTTTTATTTTGTTATGAACAATTTAGAAGAAAAATCGTTTTTTTTTTAGTTTTTTGCTTGTAAAATGGAAACTAATGAAGCAATCTTAATGTTGTCAATAGGCGAATTGTAGAGAATTAAATTACGAAGAGAATGAGAGGTCGAATGTTCCGATCGAATAATTAGAACCGGAGAAAACCCGGAAAATCCGGAAATTTCAGTGTTTTTTAAAAAAATTTACAATTCCGACATTTTTTAATTTTAAGAACTGAAACTTTGCACGCAAATAGCTATTCATATGTATTTTATGTGTGCAAAACTCAGATTCTGTCGGACTAACGGTTATTGCACAATCACCATTTCAATTTTTTTCTGAGATATTTTCCAGGAGGGCGCTGCTTGCTCCTGTGGTTGTCCGATTTAAATTTTAAAAACAGAATTGGAAACTAGACGTACAGCGCAACAAAACATTCATCTTCAATTTTCCATAAAATGTAGCGAAATAGCTGAAAAACAGTTGTGAATATGATTAAAAACGGCCGACCCCGCAAAAGCGGTCGAGTAGTGGGGGGTGACAGCCCGTGAGGGGAAGCGCAGCCCGGTTCTATTCCCATATAAAAAACTGCCCCTGTCCCTCTGTAATTCCACAATTAGCGAATCGCGTTTGCCAATTTTGTGGACTTTATTTTGCCTCCAAGAAATCTGTCCTTCATTACAAAAGAATAATTCATTCAAAAGAAAAGCCTGAAATGACTTGCAGTAGAATTCGTCCAGTTCACACTGCTGCATATCGTGAAAATGAGGTGATGTGCATTTTACGCGATGATTTTGGCTGCGAGGATGTAGAATGGATCGATGTAGAAGAAATAGAAGCAATTGCAATATCTACCGATGACCAAACTCCTTCACTGACACCGTTAATTTATGATTATGAGAATCATTTTAATTCTTTCTGGCCAACTGAATAATCTATATAAATAAAAATGAAATGCCGTTCGTTGGTGACGCGATAACTTCAGATCGGCTCGACAGATTTGGCTAATTCTTTTATTAAAATTTTAGTAATACTTCGAGCCAGGTTATGACGGAAAGATATTTTTTAAAAGTTGCCTTTAAAATTAGAAGAATTTGTAAACATGAAACTGGGAACGAGGCTAAATATTTAACATTTGACATTTGACAACTGCTCAATTGTAAATAAACAACGCGGTTTTACAGTTATTTAGTTTCAGTTAGTTAGTTTCAGTTAGTTTCAGTTCCGTTGTAAGTTCATAGTTAAAAGAATGTGATACGCGGTAATTTCATGCCCACTTTCAAGGTAATTGCAACACAATCATACACAGAATTATTATTTATATAGGTTAACTTTTACAGATTCAAGGTCAAACAAATCAAACTTTTTGCACCAAAACAATGAATTGATTGCATTGTTCAAAACTGCACTGGACCGAATGCCATCTGATAATCACAAAATTGTTATCAGAGCCGATAAGACGCCTGCGGGAGAACATGCAAGACGTTTCAATGCGCTAACAATTGGTGATGTCATTGTTGTCGTTGGTGAAAATTTGGAATCCTGTAATATTGTTCTACATCGGCGGAACAATCAGCTGCAGCGTGTGTTTGAAACGCATCGATCATATGATGCGTTGCAATATCCCATCATATTTTGGCGAGGTGATGACGGTTATCATTTCTCAATCAAGATGATAACTCCACTTACAGGCGCTGAAGTGGACAAAAAGGTCAGTTCAATGAACTATTATTCATATCGACTGATGGTCCGTGAAAATGAGGAGAATCATATCTTGAAATGTCAGGGTCTATTTCACCAATATGATGTCGATATGTACGTCAAAGTTGAAACTGAGCGATTGACATTCATCAGATTGAACCAGAGAAAACTCAGTTCCAAACAGTATATTCACCTTCGAGATGCCATCAATTCAGACGGAAACGCACAGAATATTGGCCGAATTACGATTCTCCCAGCAACGTACATGTATGCTCAAGATGCCATGTCGTATGTTCGCCATTATGGCACATCAGATTTGTTTATCATGTTCACATGGCTGTGATTGGAGTTGGTGCGGAGAATTCCAGCAATGAAATCACTGAATATCAAATGGACCGCTATGTTAGTAGTAATGAAGCAATTTGGCGCATTTTTTCATTCGCCATTCATGAAAGACATCCCACTGTTGTTCACTTGGCCGTACATCTGGAAAATAGTCAGAGAGTATACTTCACTGTGGAAAATGCATTACAACGAGCTGATTGACCACCACCTACAACATTGACCAATTTTTTGGAAATGTGCCAGAATGATGACTTCGCCTGAACGATCCTATACTCCGAAATGTCAAGATATTATACTTGGAATCAATTGTCAAAGAAATTTCAACGACGGAAACAAGGACATCCAGTTCCAGGTTACCCACATGTATTTTCCAACGATGCATTAGGTCGCATTTACACAGTCCATTCAAACAATGACGAGTGTTTCTATTTGCGTTTGCTATTGGTCAACGTTCATGGCCCAACATCATTCCAACATCTACGAACTGTTAATGGTGAATTATGTGACACATATAGAGAAGCCGGTCAACGTTTGCGATTGCTAGAGAATGACACTCATTGAGATTATACCCTTCAAGATGCTGTGATTTCGTCAAATGCTCATCAAATACGAACATTGTTTTCGATAATTATCTCAACATGCTTCCCATCGAAACCGATTGATTTGTGGACCAAATACAAAGATGACATGTCTGATGATATATGGCATCAGACGCGTACTAGAACATCAAATCCAGATTTGCAACTAACCGAGGAAATTCGCAACGAGGCATTGATATTAATTGAGGACATGTGCTTAGTGATATCAATGAAAAACAATACGATTGTGATGCAATGAGAGAATCAGTTCAAACGAACGTTCCGTTGTTGAATCGGCAACAAAAATATGCATACGTCACTCTCATGAAAGTTGTGAACGATAGAACTGGAGGGATTTTCTTCTTGGACGCTACTGGTAGAACTGGGAAAACGTTTTTGATCGCATTGATTTTGGCAACCATTCGCTCGCAGAATGAAATTGCACTTGCACTTGCTTCATCAGGAATTGCAGCTACGTTGTTGGAAGATGGTCGAATAGCTCATTCAGCACTCAAGTTGCCGTTCAATTTGAATATCACTGAAACTCCAACATGCAACCTTTCAAAGAACTGTGCGATGGTCAAAGTTTTGCAGCAATGTAAATTGATCGTTTGGGATGAGTGTACGATGGCGCAGAAAAAGTATTTGGAGGCATTAGAACGAACGATGCAAGATCTACGAAGCAATCATAACCAGTTTGGTGGTGCGATGATTCTGTTGGCAGGTGATTTTCGCCAAACATTGCCACATCATTCCACGATAAACGCCAGCCGATGAACTTAATGCATGTTTGAAGTCGTCCGTTTTGTGGAAACACGTCAAGACACTCAAATTAAATATCAACATGCGTGTCGAGTTGCAGAACGACCAATCTGGAGAATTATTTTCAAAACAATTACTGGACATTGCCAATGGCAAAATCCCCGTTGACATTTCAACGGGCTGCATTACATTCCCCATCGATTTTTGCCAATTCACCAAATCAAAGACCGAACTCATTGGAAAGGTGTTCCCAAACATAGCCCAAAATCACAAAAATCATGATTGGTTGAGTGAACGTGCTATATTGGCTGCGAAAAACATTGATGTCAACGAATTGAATTTCAAGATTCAAGGTGAAATTGCTGGCGGATTGATGACTTACAAATCGGTAGATTCTGTTACTAACCAACTATCCAACAGAATTTTTAAACTCCCTGGAATTGCCCGGATTGCCGCCTCACAATCTCCAATTGAAAGTCGGATCGGTAATCATAATGTTGCGAAGTAACAAAAACAAAATGGTGATAAGTAACAGTTGAACTTTGAAAAATAAAACCAATATGTGGAAGAAACGCATTTACACTGGCTACTGATTCACTGGCATGCTGTTGATGTTCCAGACCGTATTTGCACGAAAGAAGAAATCTACGTACAAAAGTAAATATTTAAAAAAAAAAGAAAAATAAATGAAATTCGGTTCCACTATCGTCTTCAGTAAAAAAAGAGAAAACAATGCTTTCATTTCGATGGTGACTTTTGTTGCAATCGACATGGCGTTCTTAGAGTACAAATTCTTGGTGAGAATCACGAGTGGGGCATCGCCCTTCTTTTTAATCGCAGCATATCTGTCTGCATTGTTGTTGCTAATAGGGCACCTCATTGAGGCTTCAAAGTTGTGTACACCTCTTCCAGCTCTTCTAAATGATCTCCAGGCATTTCATCACGATTCTCATAACACAGAAGATGGTCGATGTAATTATTAAATCTATATATATATATATATATATATATATATATATATATGTTTCTAGATTGGTCCCTTTGGTGAACTATAAATTCATACAAGGGGACTTTCGAAGAAATTTGTGTCACTTTGGGGAACTCGAAATTGGTTCCTCAAAGTGACTCCCGTAAATTCATATACGCAATGGTCCCTTTCCAGAAGCGCTTGGCAATGCTACCGTGGCGTAATAGAAAACTAATCTCGCGGTCGATAAAACAGTTATTGAAAATTTCCTCAAGCACGTAGGCTTTTGTACATAATTTTGCTTAGTTGATTAACGTGTTGCATCACTGAAAACATTAACAGGTAATGCTTATGAGAGTTTTTCACTGCAGTAATAGTTATTTAACCAACAAGTGCGTTAATGAGAGCGATTAATAATTAATAATAACGCGTGAGCGGAGCGAGCGCGTTAATTTTTTCGAGATTTTTAATTGCCAATTAACTCAAACCTTGGTTACAATATTTTTCCGTTGATCGAATCTTACGAAATTGAAGAAAATGTAATTTTTTTCCGTGACAAAAATTCCAATGGATATTCGAATCAAGCATGCCATGCATGAGATTCAAATCAATGGTGCCATGAATTACAATAAATGTCAAAAGTTCGACAATACGTCTGCACTTTTTATTAATTTTGGTTGCCTAATGGGGGTCATTAATGCATGATTTCCTATTCATTATATTGGACCGTAAATCAATGATCATCGGAAAATGTCATTTTTACAGCCACAGCAGAAAAAGATACCAGAATCCAACAAGAATTTTTTTGCATTGCTCTTTGGTAATACAGTTATTAAGAAATTATGCATGTTAAATCATATAAGTGTAAAAAATGCAAACAATCAACATTTTCCGGGAAAGTTATAACATCTCAATTCTGTAATTTCTGGATATTGGTCAGTTCGGGAACTTCTCCCCACTCTTTGTGGCAAATATCCACTTACCACAGCATTTGATTTATATTAGTCTGATGGGATCATAAGGTAACCAAAAATTAGGCTTTTTAAAAATGTTTAGGTTTCACTGTTCCGCGTTCTTCAAATGAATCCTTACGTAGAATAATAAATTCAGATATTGGGCAGTTCGGGAACTTTTCTCCACTCTTTGTGGCAAATATCCACTTAGCACAGCATTTGATTTATATTAATCTAATGCGAACATAGAATAACCCAAAATTAGGCTTTTTAAAAAGGTTTAGGTTTTACAGTTCCGCGTTCTTCAAATGAATCCTTACATGGAATAATAAATTTAAATATTGGTTAGTTCGGGAACATCTCCCAACTTTGTTACCTGAAGATACATTTTTTGTATTAAAATATGATGTAAAATGATACTTTAGTCGTCTCTATTGAAACCAAACTGTCTAGGAAAATTTTTCAACTAAATTGTACTAAAACAACATTTGACATAACCACTTAGTCCCAGATATTCTCCAGTAAAGTTGTAAAGTGTCTACTCCGTAATTTCTGGCTACTTCGGGACGATCAGAAATAACTTGTTTACCCGTCAGTGGCAAATATCTGGTGGGATCATAGAGAACCCAAAATTAAGCTTTTTAAAAATGTTTCGGTTCTACTGTTTCGCGTTCTTCAAATGAATCCTTACATAGAATAATAAATGCAGATATTGGTCAGTTTGGGAACTTCTCTCCATTCTTTGTGGCAAATATCAATTTAGCTCAGCATGAGATTCATATTAGTCTGGTGCGATCATAGAATAACCCAAAATTTCCCTTTTTAAAAAAGTTTAGGGCTTACAGTTCTGCGTTCTTCAAATAAATCCTTACATGAAATAATAAATGTATATATTGGTCAGTTCGGGAACTTTTCTCAACTCTATGTCACGTGAGGCTGAATTTTTTCAATTAAAATATGATGTAATATGATACTTTAGTCGCATCTATTGCAACCAAACAGTTGACAAACATTTTTCCACAAACTGTATTAAAACAACATTTGAAATAACAACTTAGTTCGTGATATTCTCCAGTAAAGCTGTAAAGTGCCTACTGCGCAATTTCTGGCTATTTCGGAATGATCAGAAATGACATATTTACACGTCAGTGGCAAATATCAACTTAGAACAGCATTTGATTTATATTAGTCTGTTGCGATCATAAAATAACCCAAAATTACGTTCTTTAAAACTGCTTAGGTTTTACTGTTTCGTGTTCTTCAAATGAATCCTTATATGGAATAATAAATTTAGTTATTGGTCAGTTACGGAACTTCTCCCCACTCTTTTTCACATGAAGATAAATTTTTTTAATTAAAATATAATGTAAATATGTATAATGTAAAACTGTCAACGAACATTTCTCAACAAAATTGTACTAAAACAACATTTGAAATAACCACTTAATCCTTGATATTCTCCGGTAAAGTTGTAAAGTGTCTATTTCGCAATTTCTGGCTACTTCGGGACGATCAGAAATAAAATATTTACCCGTCATTAGCAAATATCAACCTAGCACAACATTTCATTCATATTCATCCACGGCTACTATTTTGCTTAATCATATTAATTTCCGGCCAAGTGCCCACAATGTCACTTGCAATTCAGTTCAGTAGCGTCACAATTGTCGAGGAGTAATACACTGAACACATTTTTACACGCTTTTTTTACACGAATTTCAAGTTACACGGTTTAAAAAAGTCTTCTTTTTGAGAAAATTTATTACATCTAACACGAATCCAAAGTCATTATCTTATAATTATGTACATGATCATGAGCGGTCTAGTACAATTGCTATCTTTGGTACAAATATGTCAAATAAATTCATGTTTTTACCACAATTCAAAAATTAGGCAACACTGCGCACTGCTATAATGTGGTAGTTGCGGGGAATCCCCTATTCTTAATTCTGGTTAGACATTTCTTTTTTTTTTTGTTTGCACTACTTATTTTAATCTAGGAATTATGTATATATTTTAAGTTTTATTACTCAATAAAATTACATATTTATACCTATATCGTTGGTAGATATGTATATCAGAACTCAATTTTTAACATTTTCTTTTACACGGGTTTTCAACTAAATAAAGTTCTGTATTAAATTAATCTTACATGGTTTTCGGATAACACGGAACGTGTCACCAATTTTACTATTGGGAATTCAAGCTAAGCGAGACGCCCTTAGCGGTGAGTAGATAAAACACTAAACGATGAAGAGACCGTTTATTTACACCAATGCACGTGCGATATTTTTGTGGTTTATTTTTTATAATCTGTGGTTTTATGGTTAATTAACATTAAACTACAACGATGATGACAACTATTTTGCTTCAAATTTATCTACTGCAAAATGCATCGATATCAGAACACCAAGCACATCGAAATACACAAGCATGTGCGAAGGTTATCCTTTCGATGACTCATCTTGCATGTGCAATAGGAAACTTATCTTATTTTACACGATTCTTTTTTACACGAATTTCTGAGGAACGTATCCACCGTGTAAAAAAAGATTAGGGTGTACTTCGCATTAGATACAGCGTTCCGAATTAATCTCTCACTGCCCCTTTGGTTCTGTTTCATTTTTCTTGCTACTGTATAATTTATGACAAGAACAGTACACAGTAGAAACAGGTAAAATAAGTGATTTTCGGTTTTGACTAATCGTAAGTAGCTAATTTATATCTGCATGTGTTGGCTACTCGAATTATGTCACGCCACTGACCCAAATCAGGGAATAGCAGAAAACGTGACTGAATGTTCGCGCGCTTTCCAAACCCAAACAAACGAAAGCGATAATGCAATAATTGTACATATTTTCCTCTTTCGTCTGGTAATTTTATTGAAAGACTGAATATTTGGGTTACTCTAAGGTAATACACCTGCTCTTTCGGTAGAAATGGCCGAGTGGACACTTTATTGGATTATATCGACGACAAAATCCATATTTGGAAAAATGTTTTAATAATTTTTTGTTCGAAAATTTTCGTTGACAGTTTCCCTTCAATAGACACGACAAATGCATCATATTACTTTATTTTAGTACAAAAATATCAGCGTTACCTAACAAGGAATGTGGAAAATGTTCTCGAACTGATCAATAGCTAAATTTATTTTTTCGTGTAAGGATTCATTTGAAGAACGCAGAACTGTAAGCCCTAAACCTTTTAGAAAACCAGAATTTTGGGTTATTCTATGATCGCATCAGACTAATATGAATCAATTGCTGTACTAAATTGATATTTGCCACTGACGGGTAAACATGTTATTTCTGATCATTCCGAAATCGCCAAAAATTATGGAGTAGATACTTTACAATTCTACTGGAGGAATACCAGAGACTGAGTGATCATTTCAAATGATATTTTAGTACAATTTTGTTGAAAAATGTTTCTCGCCAGTTTGGTTTCAATAGACACGACCAAAGTATCATATTACATCATTATTTTTTTATAAAATATTCTGCATAACGTGACAAGGAGTGGGGAGAAGTTCCCGAATTGACCAATATCTAAATTTATTATTCCATGTAAGGATTCATTTGAAGAACACAGAACTGTAAGCCCTAAACCTTTTAGAGAAACAGAATTTTGGGTTATTATATGATCGCATCAGACTAATATGAATCAAATGCTGTGCTAAGTTGATATTTGCCACTGACGGGTAAACATGTTATTTCTGCTCATTTCGAAATAGCCAAAAATTGTGGAGTAGATACTTTATAACTTTACTGGAGAACATCAGAGACTGAGTAGTTATTTTGTGCCCAATTGTGCTCAACTTCTTTTGTTTTGTGCCTGTCTGGTTTCAAAGTATTGCCAAAAAATGATGAGGGGGGCCACCGTAAAGCTAGCCCCCCCCCTCAACGTAACGATTTCAGGAACTCAATTGATGCCATTAAATTGTATTAATTTTGTGCTTAATTGTGCTCATATTTTTTCGTTTTGTGCCTTCCAGGTTTCAAAGATATTTCTAAAAAACGTTCGATTTCGTTAGTGGGTCAAGGAAGGTCTTACATTGAGATCAACCTTGACCGTCCAGAATTTGTTTATGTGGCTGTGATACGTTTCTAGCAACTCAGCACCAGGACCCGACTTAAAATAATTGCTTCTCCTTGTACACAACTTATCACTGCAAACACTTTAGTTTTAAATTGTTTAATTGGGAAAGTCTCTAGAATTTTTGGGGAGGTTTAAAAAACTTCTGGGTAAAGAGAATGTAAGTCGTGTCATTAAATTGTCTTTATTTTGTCTTCAATTTTGTAAGTGAGGGGCTAGCATTACGGTGGCCCCCCTCAACAATTTTTGGCAATATCTTTGAAACCAGAGAGGCACAAAACGAAAGGAGTTGAGCACAATTGGGCACAAAATAAGCACAATTCAATAGTACAACTTTCCTTTCATAATTCATTATGAGGGGGGCGAGTGTAACGGAAAATAATCCGACCGCATAAGAAAGGCATCTGACACATGGCTACTCCAAGTGACCGTCTCCGGCGCATGGATGCAGATAAAAACGCAAAAAGCAGACTCTGACGCACGAATCTCGGACTTTGAAAAAGATTCGGCCTCATATGAAAATTATTCGACACACAGATTATTCCAAAATAGCCAAAAATTGTGAAGTATACCCTTTATAACCACTCAGTCTCTGATGTTCTTCAGTAAAGTTATAGGTAAAGTATCTACTCCACAATTTTTGGCTATTTCGGAATGATCAGAAATAACTGACGGGTAAACATGTGGCAAATATCAACTTAGCACAGCATTTGATTCATATTAGTCTGATGCGATCATATAATAACTCAAAATTCTGTTCCTCTAAAAAGTTTAGGGCTTACAGTTCTGCGTTCTTCAAATGAATCCTTACATGTAATAATAAATTTAGATATTGGTCAGTTCGACTCTTATTGGCATCCGTGAATCGGAGATTAGGTGAAAGCAAAAGTTTGCGAGATCCGTGTGTCGAATATTTTTTATAGCGTTCTTCAAATGAATCCTTACATGACATAATAAATTTAGATATTGGTCAATTCGGGAACTTCTCCCCACTTCTTTTCACGTGATGCTGAATATTTTATAAAAAAATAATGATGTAATATGATACTTTGGTCGTGTCTATTGAAACCAAACTGGCGAGAAACATTTTTCAACAAAATTGTACTAAAATATCATTTGAAATGATCACTGTCTCTGGTATTCCTCCAGTAGAGTTGTAAAGTATCTACTCCACAATTTTTGGCTATTTCGGAATGATCAGAAATAACATGTTTACCCGTCAGTGGCAAATATCAATTTAGTACAGCATTTGATTCATATTAGTCTGATGCGATCATAGAATAACCCAAAATTTCCCTTTTTAAAAAGTTTAGGGCTTACAGTTCTGTGTTCTTCAAATGAATCCTTACATGGAATAATAAATTTAGCTATTGATCAGTTCGAGAACATTTTCCACATTTCTTGTTAGGTGACGCTGATATTTTTGTACTAAAATAAAGTAATATGATGCATTTGTCGTGTCTATTGAAGGGAAACTGTCAACGGAAATTTTCGAACAAAAAATTATTAAAACATTTTTCCAAATATGGATTTTGTCGTCGATATAATCCAATAAAATGTTTACTCGGCTATTTTTGCTGAAAGAACAGGTGTGTTACCTTGGAGTAACCCAAATATTCAGTCTTTCAATAAAATTACCAATCCTTAGATGAAAGAGGAAAATGTGTACAATTATTGTATTATCGCTTCGGTTTGTTTGGGTTTGGAAAGCGCGCGAACTTTCGGTCACGTTTTCTGCTATTTCTGCAATATGGATCAGTGGCGTGACATAATTTGAGTAGCCAACTCGTGCAGATATAGAATACCTACTTAGTCAAAACCAAAAATTACTTATTTTACCTGTTTCTACTGTGTAGTGTTCTTTTCATAAATTTTACAGTAGCAAAAAAAATTGAACAGAACCAAAGTGGCAGTGAGAGATTGATTCAGTGCAAAGTATTACTCCTCAAAAATTGTGACGCTACTGAACCGAATTGTAAGTGATATTGTGGGCACTTGGCGGGAAATTCATCTGTTTAAGCAAAATAGTGATCGTGGACAGTTCAGTTTCGATTGCAAGTTAATGTAAAAAAGGTGAAAGGTGAAAGGTAAGAATGGTGATTTTGTTTAGTTTTGTGACATGTTTTGGGAAATTGTAATGCAATTATATCGACCTATGTGCACCAACATTTCTCTTAACTTTTTAATTTATTGCAGACATATTTAGTTTACAGTAAATGGTTTTTTATAGTATCGTAAATCCGTAATTATGTACGCGCTGATAGAAGAGAGTGGCAAAGGATACGATGTTTGTCTGAAAAGGAATATTACGCAAAAAGATATACAAATATTGGCAATTAATGGTAGGCACCTACCTAAGTTTATCATAGCATTTAAACTAAAATGTTTATTGATTTTAAAGTTAATTATATTTTTTAGGCCGCCAAAAACAGAAAAAGGGTAAAAGCCCAATGGAAAGAAGGAAGGATCTTGTCAGGCGTAAGTTGTAATTTTTACTAATACATATTCCCAATATTATTTTGAATAATACTTAGATATGTTTAAAATTTATAACTACATTAACGGCTGCACACTGTCCTGTAAGGTTAAAAGTATAATAATTTCAGTAAAACCACGTTGGGAAGTCAGAGAAATTGAAGTGTTAGTAAAAGAATTTAAACAACATATTAAAGGACCACATTACACAAAAAACTTTTTTTTTAAAATTATTATTTAATGTTAAATTATTGTAGTCAGAACTATTAAAAACTATTTGGTAAAACTCCAATGTAAAAAAAAAAATTGTTTTAGAAGATATTTGGACATTTTAGAATTGCCTGTGACGTCACTGAGCCGAGCTCACCGAATCTCCGTATCTCTCACGTGCAAAAGTTACTCGCTTCGCACAACGATTCATCTACCTAAAAATTATATTTTTAATGCTTAATTTATATGAGACTGTGTGAATGGTTTTGCCAAAGACGATAAAAGAATCAGAATTTCAATACGGTGTTTAGTTTTTTCTTTAAATATTAAATAAGAACAGCGCCCCGACTGTGCGTTTCGTTCCTATTTTATCCAATTGTGCGTAAAGTTCGGCTAAGTTTATGACTGTGCCTTTTACAATACTATAAGTGATCCGTCCATAAAAGCAACGGGGTTTGTTGCACCCTGCAGTGAACCCTCATCATCAGTAAAAGTTGATTGTGATTTAAAGTCGTAAATGCAGAATAACTCCGAGTTATTTGCAACAGTAGCCACACCAGAACATCGCCGACCAGTTTTTGGATGCAGTGAACCAACGGGACATCGTTTTCCTAATAGAGAAAAATCGCCGAAACGATTTGCATTTTGGTCAGAATTTTGTAAAAGGCAATCATTTCAACCAGGACAAAATGCAAGAATTTGCAATAAACATTTTTTAGAAAGTGATTTAGACTAATCGTGTGTTCTAAGAAAAAATTTTCAAAAGAACCTTGTTTAAAAAAAAGTAGGTACATATTGGCTCAATAAAAAAACATATGAATTGGGTCACATTTTTCGAAAGCTACAGGAAGTTGGGTTTATGACGTGATATATTTAAAACATCTTTGTCAATAACCAATTTTTCAAACAAATTATTTTGTGTAATGCATGTATTATTACCAATTAAATGTTTTATATTATCATATTCTTGACAACATATAGACTCTTCATCTGTTGGCATAGACACACTTTTTTCACATTTACACTAATTACAAATTCCACTTCGATTTTCGTAATTTATGTTTACACTACTAGGTTGAAAAAAAGTATCAACTTCGTCGTCATCTGTGTATTCAGGTTCAAATAAATAAGAAGTTGTCATAATTAAAAATTAAATTTATAAGTGCAACCAACCAATTTAACAGTAAATACTGACTGATACGGAGTAACTGCTATTATCGTGTTTTCTACTAGAATACTATTCAAAACATTCAAAACTCCACGATGGTCAGGCGTCTAGAAAATAATTGTTTTATGAGCTCTGTCTGGGCGGTAGGAATAACCTTTACAAGCGCGTAAAACTGGTACGAATGACCGCGCCGTGTCATCGCATTTAATATATTTTTAAAAAAACTAGACGCTATATTAAAATTTTGGTTGCACTATCGTCTTCAGTACAAAAAAACAGTCTAAATACTCGTAACAAAATTTCGAAAACATTGTTTAAAGGTAGGTAAATGTACGTGTGAAGCGAGCAATTTTTGCCTGTATAAGATAGGCTGCTACGGGCAGCTCGGCTCAGTGACGTCACGGGCCGATTTTCAATTAATTATAACTCATTAAATAATCTGAGTAGAAACAAAATACATATGCCATTTTTCTTAGAATTAAACGTACTTTCAAATTAAATAAACTTATTTTTTGTGTAATGTGGTTCTTTAACAGCGATACTTATCCGTCTGGGGCAGAGATTATGTCTGTGATACGAAAACATCGTGAACTCCAAAACAGAACTCCCAAGAAAGTAAGGAGCAAGATTCAACAGTTGAAAAAAAATCAAGGTTTTAAAAGGTAAAACATTCATTTATTTATTAATGTTATAAAGAAATATCGATTATATGAGTGCCTCTTTAATTCATGACTATCAGTATTTTCTTACTTATGGCATTTTCATTTTCTTACTTTAACAGATATTTATTGTTTCAGGCTATTCTCGTAAATGCAAAACCATATTATTGTATTATTATTACATTATTATATTTTACTTTTTTTAAAAATAAATATATTCATCGATGATATTTGATCTTTATGTTATGCTGCATAAATGGTACAGCATAGCATAGCATATACCATGTGGCAAGGTTTTAATAAGCGTTATTATTTAGTTATTTAGTTATAGAATGTACTAAAATTAAGTTAAGTTAAGTTTTCATTTTCTTACTTTAACAAATATTTATTGTTTCAGGCGATTCTTGTAAATGCAAAACCATATTATATTATTATATTATTACATTATTATATTTCACAATTTTTTGAAATAAATATAATCATCCATGATATTTGCTCTTTATGTAATGCTGCATAAATGGTATAGCATAGCACAGCATGGGCCGTGTGGCAAGGTTTTAATAAGCGTTATTTAGTTAGATAGTTATCGTATGCACTAAAATTAAGTTACAACGGCATCAATTACTTTTTGGCTAGACCAAAGCTAGACGTTACCCTCGCCGACTGCAACCTGTAATAAAACGATTTCAAAAGTGACGAGACATTCACCCTATTCTAGCGGAGCCGTTTATTTTAAATGACAGTTTTACTCAGAATTTGGGTTCGTAGGTATGAAAGAAATGTTAACTCCATCATTTTCACTTCTTTTTAAGTAAGAACAACTTTATCCGGAGTGGTGACGCCAAGTCTCACAAACTTGTGGCAGACTATTACTGTGCTTGGCATTTAAATTAGGTGGGAATTGCGACTCATATTTTATGTACACAGGATTAATCGCGTAAGAGTTACTTCTGAAATATGTTAAAATGCAACCCAAAATACAAGTGTATACGAATGCCAGTGTTATTAGTATTTTGGGTTACGTTCATATAAATTTTAGCAATAAGTCTTACGTGACTATTGACTACTTGTTTGTGTCACTAATGAGAAAGTGTAATCATCTTACGGATTTATTTATTAGGCGTTAGTCAAATATAATAAATAATTTTTATTACTAGTAATTGCTCATAATATGTCATAAGAAGCAAAGCAGACACGCTGATTTGCACTGATGAATAAGTTGATCCTTTCAGTTATAACCAAGACTGCTAGCGAAGACAGAAACAACTATTGCAGAAGTACTTCTTCCAAATATTATAATAAATGTTGAATTATAATTACAACAAAAACCACACCGCTCCTTAAAGTGACGTGTATATCTAAATTACTGTACCTAATGTAGTATTATTTTTATTCAAAAATCCAATTTGTAAAAGCAAAATTATCAGTTCGCCAAAGGGGTCGGTATTTATACTTAATTTAGCCAAGACATCAACCGTGACTTGTTCCTCAAAGTGATCCTTCAGAGAATTTTGATAAATTTTCATGCTAAAAATGTAATTTTTTCGATTATTCTTTTACCTAGTTGAAAGGAAAGTTATAAAGAGTTTGAAATTGACAATAAATAGACAGTTAAAATTAGGTTCTTTGAAGGGACCAATCTAGAAATATATATATATATATAAAGAAAAGTTGACTGACTGATGATCAACGCATAGCTCAAACGGTTAAAGTAGAAATGTTGAATGTACAATTACCTATTTAAATAAAAAAAATGAAAAAATATGGAAAAAATTAAAGTGCTTTTTATTGAAATTTGGACAGGACAACGTCTGTCGGGTCACAGCTAGTAAATAATATATTAGATATAAATTAATTTTTTTATTACGCTAAAGGGGGGTTGTAGAGTCTTCGCGTTACGTAACTTTTAGGGGGGTGGGACTTGCATGGTGTTACAAACTGTTACAGATGGGGGGAGGGGGTAAAAATTGTTCAAATTCTGCGTTACGTAATTTATGGATGGCCCCTAACTAGAAAAGGTTTAATTTAGAAATAAAACATTATATTTTAACATGGCCATGAAAACGAACGACTATGGTAAACATTAAATTCAAGTGGGAAATAACAAAAACGGCTTCAAATTTTCTTTTAATTGTTCAGCTCATTGGCGTCAGAAAAATTTATTTTGCGCAGTAACAATGTTAGATAAAGGCGGATTCCATTAATTCAATAAGTTCAACCCGTCTGAACGCTCACTGCGGGTAAACTGTCGGTCACGTGACAGACTCTTTCTAATGTAAACTAACCCTACCTTAATAGTCGTCTAATAATAATTATGAACGATTTGTGGATTTATATTTAAAAAATGCGTTTCCTAGAATTCCGTAAGGTAATTCTCCAAACAGAAAATTATTAGGAAAATAATAAATTTTTTCATAATCTACAACTATTTGGGCGAAGGTTAAACGCTAACTAATTACTGAGAATGCAGCTAATACTAATAAAATCGTACATTAGTCACATTTTATTTTATAACTAACACATAACATTCAGCTGAACAATGTATGATAAATCCTTCCTGTGTATTTTTGAATTATGTACTTACTACATCATTCCAAAATGATTTTGTTTTTAAAACTTTGATGTACTCAATTTCCACAGTGATCATATCAGTTGCTTTTCAATAATTTGTAATTGTCCGCAAAAATTTCAATTCAAACAAAACATATGTATTTTGAATTTATTGTTATTGTACTAATTTTCCCGGCAGAATTCGAAAAATTGACAAATATCATACCCTCCCATTAACGGTAAATTAATTGGAAACTTTCGTTAATTTGTATATTAAAAAACAATTACACCAACAATAGCAATTTTAATAACCAAATTGTCCATTAAGACATAAAATACATAAAATTAACATAGAAAATAAACACATTATTTTTGTCGTTTTACAAATTAATATGTTCAGGGGTGACCATACACATCTGTGATCCCATTACATTTGGAATGGGCGAAATGATTAGTCCAACTACCTGACAAATGGCATTTAATGTTTAGGTTAGGTATTAGGGTTCATCATTTTCTTAAATCGTTGCTTACAGATATTTACGGTCACCCCGTACATATCCGAACCCATAGAATGCAGACATTCTAAACATGAATGATCAGAAATGGATTAAAACATCGTTATCGTTTAATGAACTTGTAAGTACTTCCGCGATTACTTATGAAGGATATTATCCAAAATACAACAATATTACAGTGCAACCTCGCTAATGCGAACTAATAAGTCGTGTTCGGATTAGCGATTTGTTCGCATTACTGAAGTATAATGTAATATAATTTAGCAACTAAAAAATCTTTAATTGTGGTGTGGGACGATTTATTATCTTAACCCTTTGTCGACGAGTGGTTTCATGGTGTTACCAATAAATCAAAAATTTATTTCTATTTGCCTGATGGATTCATCACGAAACTGCGACAGTCTCCATTACACACTATTTAGCAAAATTAACAAAATTAGTCAACAAAGGGTTAAAACATTAAAATATGGTTTAGTTGTCAGACTTCTTAATTTGAAATATTTAAGTTTCAAGAAAATAATTCAAGTAGTTTCAACTGATTCGTCCTTGATAAGTTTTCGTATTAGTTTCGAGGTTTTTTAAAACAAAAACAATAAGATAAAAAAAGACTATTGGGACTTTATTTGTGAATTTGGCAACGCAGATTATTGCAATTTTGTTTGTCATCGACTCATCAGCGACTTTTGAACACACGGTATAATTAACAATAGTAACGTTCATTATAACCGAGGCGGTTTTAGTCTCTTAATTTTGTCATTTATTTAGGTCAAAATTCAACTTCATTTTTATTTCCTGTATTGCGTACAATGTAAAGTTCCTCACACCACCGGTCTCCGTGAGCGGTTGACGATAAATTTTCTGGCACGACTTTTGGCATGGTCTTATTGAATGCAGTAAATGTCGATTCAACAAAATGGAAAGCGGGAAGTGTTCTTGTCAGACATAAATTGGAGTGCTCTACACTCGGCTTTCTCCAAAAATATGAGAAAGAAAAATATACGAGAAAATTTCAAACACTGATGGAAACAAAGAAAAATTATTAGAAAAGTTATAGAAAACAGAAAAATCAAATTTTTTGGTCTCTATATACATTATGTTACATTATTGCCAAGATATTCATAAAAGAACAAAAAATTACAAGAATAAAGTGCACCTCATGATGAAAATGAGAAGAAAAGTTATTAGATAAGTTGTAGGGAATGGGAAAATGAAATTGTATCGTGTCTACATATTTCGATTTGTTCCATTATTGCTGAGATATTAATAAAAGAACAAAAAATGACAAGAGGAAAGTGATACTCCTGATGGAAATTTGACAAGCAATGAACAACTGGGCTTTTTGAATTAGACAGGCAGGCCTAAATTTCACGTTTGGTCACTATACCACGTTTTATTAATGAGTTAGAAAGAATACACACCGACCATTTCAATCAAAATCAGGTGTACGGGGGACTTTTCATTATTATCACATTTTCCTTTCTAAGGAAAAACGCACTCAAAAGTAGTAAAAAAATAAAATTGTCACAAAAAAAGTCGTCGAAAATAAAGTTATAGACATATAATAATTTGAGAAAAATTATATCATAAAAAAAGACCTGAGACGTCAGTACCCCTCCCCTTATTTATTTATAGAAATATAAGGTACTAAAATGCTGAATTAAAAATAACATTAGCACGAGTGCGAGAAGACCTTTTATACTGTGTGATTTTTTCATTTCAACGCCAAGACAGAGCTACGTTTATGCTAAAATATGTATTCTGGAATTCGGTTTAGTCTGGTTTTATAGTATCCCAGTCAATTTATACACAAAAAAGGGCTCAACCTTGCAGAAGGTTTGTGAATAAATTGACTGGGTTACTATAAAACCATTTTTGTTAATGCGCATTGAGTTTAGCAGAAATGTAGCAAGTTATGACTTTTACAAGACCAAACGTAAGGGGTAACTCAACACAAAACATAACCTGCATTTCCAGCCACTGATAAACGAAAGTCCTACGTTTTTGTCTTGTATAGAACGGTAAAAGATTTAGTGCGTTTATAACGTCACGCTTTAAATATTTTACAACCGGACCTAAATGGATTAGGTAAATGTAATGGGCGGCACCTGCTAGACAACTCCGTTCGGGGGTGTATTACAATATCTTACATTTTTCGTACATAATATAACAGAACAATCTTTAAGGTAATTGCATAGTTATCTAACTAATCATGGTACCATGAACCCTAAGCCAGTAGGTCAACCAGTTCTTATTTAAATTATAGATGTAAGCGTAGTTTACGTTATTTTCGTACTAGCCTTTAATTTAACTTAAACTTAAAAATTTGTTTCATGATCTATAATTTGTGTGCCCAATTTAGCACTCTCTTGTATTTACACTATCAATAGGCGCGGCCCAGTTATATCATGTGTAGACAATTCTAAATAATATAATTACATTTAAACAACAAACAATTAATTAATTGTTTAAATGGGAAAATTTTCCTAATACCACCCTGTGTGGGTTTACATAAAGATCTGCAGGTAAGCAAATTTATAATTTACAGGCACACGCCGCTCCTTGAATTTTCCTTGTGTTCGAAGGGTTCATTGTAAGCTACTTGAAGCGAAAAGTCATAACCACACTAAATATTTTGCCGAACAATAACAAAAGTCACAGTTGTAAAAACACTCGGTAAAACTCAATAATCGTTGCACAATTTTCCGGCGTGTTTATTTTTAAAATTTTGTTTACAAGCAACTTTCCTACTTATTTCCGTCATATTTCGATTATTTCCAGTTAATGCCTAAATATAATTCGTGAACGAGGTTTATTTTTAAAAATTTAAATTTGATTTTGAAACGCTAACGTCACAGTACCGTGAAATATGCGTTTCTAAATTTTCCGCGGCTATTTCTAAAAAATGTGAGAACTGGTGCATTTAATTTCACAGCAAGACCGCATTGCTGCTGATAACGTTGTGTTATTTCTTTTGTACACTTCATGCGAATAAAAACTTCTTATTATTGCATTTAGACGCTATAGAAATGTAATACAGTTTGCTCTACGGAAATGTTTATCGAGTTCGTGCAAGTTTTATGCGGCGCGTTGCAAAAAAAATGCGAAAACAGCTCAATCAATACAATAGGAGTAATTACATGTTATGTAAGAAGAATTCAGCTAAATTAATCGCTTGCAGTTCCAAAAAAAAGACATGAAAGAAAAAAATATACATACAACCAGCGATAAGTTAATTCAAATAAGTATTAGATAAAGGAAGTTTTTTTTTTGTCAACGTTCCAAAAATAGATTCGGAATTCACATCACACATGTGCAACGAGTGTTTCAATAGGAAAGATCCGTGCACGTCCTTGCCCTTGGCGCTCACACATTGATCGCAAACTTAACCCCTTTCTCTCCGTCCGTTTCATCTCGCGAAGATCATTACTTTTACACATCCCCTGACCTACATAATACAACCGAAAGTATTGCGCAATTTTACAAAATTCGGGGTTTTTAATCTACCACGCGCCAATTACTCCCTGAATGACTTGGGGACGTTTCGGTCAATTTCCCCACATAGACAAAAACGACCATTAGGTCATTAAATGAACTTTGCACCGTAGATAGCGAATAGGATCAAAATTAATAATGAAAAATCGACATTAAAAAAACAGCTAAACGGCGCGTATCCTTGAAAAGTGTAATAAAAAAACCTATTACACCGAGTGCACAAAAATCGTGATAACACCTGAATTCACACAACCAATAATACTTTCTGTAAGACTGTGGCAGTGCCATAAAGCACTCAAATTGTTACATTTAATGTCGCGGCGTTATTGGTTGCCTAAATTACGGCGTTGAAGTAACGTGACTTTGAGCGAAAGTAAACAATACCGAAAACTCCGAAAAACATTATCCTTTTGATGAACTGATTTAATCGCAGCATAAAAATATGCGGCAGGTCGTTAAAAACAAGTGTCATTAACATTTAATGAACATTTAATGAGTTAAATTTGAAAATACATATTTATTTGCACTGCAGTTCTACCGTCTGTCTGCTGCCGGGATTTCTCGCAGTGACAAGGTCGCTCTATTATCCAACAACGTGTGGTTCAGTGAACGATTAAAAATAAAATTGTTTGGGAAGCGATCCGCAAGTTTTTAAGCGAGGTTTGGGAAATGCAGCGAAATTATATTGTGGCTCACCTGAGTACGTAGGCGTCTATTTGCTCATTGCAGGAAAAACTTATGATTTCACAGCGGACGATTTTCAGCAGCGCTTCCAATCTCAGCCTGAAAATGATAAAACAAAAGTTAAGTCGGCGCAATCAATTAACAGCTGACTGCGGTTGTTTTTTCGTCACTGTTTATATAAATCAAATGGTCTTTTTTTGAAAAATTCGTGAAACGATTTTGAATCGCACATGAAAAAATCAATGACAGTGCACGGACGGCACAATCCGGTCGGAAATTGTGTGCCGAAACTGAAATCAATTCGGTAATGGAAACATTACGCACGAACCTTGGAATTTTTCTCAGATCTGATTGTATATTGTTGTCATCGCCATTTGTAAACCAAATTTCGAGAAGTTTTTCAACTCCCTCGAAAAATTGCACACTGTCACTCATTGCGTCTTCAGAAGCAGCCATCCTACTGGCGCACTAATGCGTTCCCGGATTCTTAAATTATGAAAAACCGATTCGTTTAGCCGGTCGGTGGATCATGCGAAAATTGCGCGCGCATGTGCAATCGGTTTTGTTCGATTTTAACCGGCATCATCCGCCGAGATCTTCAAAAATATGCAGGCACGTACCAACAGTCGATCCAGGGCCGCGTTTTTATATTTTCAGGCTCTGATTTCATATATTTAGAACAACAAACAAGATTAATACTAAATATTTCTTCCCGTTGTTTCGTCAATCCTCTTATACAGGATTCTCCAACGTTAATGGTCACCTCCCAAAAAATCTCAAATTTAAAGATATTACTAAAAACACTTGGCTATATATTCAGTTATTAATAAGCATCGATATGATGTTAATTCCGTTTTCAGATCTTATCATCTTGCGTCGCAACACTCATTTATATCATTTTTCATGGATTTTATGAGTTTTAGTTCTTTTCATAACTCTATTATATATCATTTTTTTAATATAAAAATATCAATACAGCCTACAACTTCAAAAAGACATACGATTCTATAGATAGAGGGAGACACTATTCAATACGTTAGAGGAATTCAAAGCCAATGACAAATCAATTGCAATCACGAAAAAAAACTAACGAACACGAAGTCAAAAGTAAAATTTGTGGGAGAGATCTCAGACCTTTTGATGGCAAAACATGAGTGAGACAGGAAGATGGGCTTTCCTCACTGCTTTTTAACTGTATGCTGGAGAAGGTAATGAGAGAATGGAGGAAATGAATGGAGGAGGAAGGAGTTCCGAAAATAAAAATAGGAAGAAAGAAGGATAACCTGGAAATTTACTATCTGGCCATTGCAAACGATGTAGCAATACTATGTGGAAAGCATGGAAGACGCAAGACGGCAAATAAATATACTGAAAGAGACAGCAGAAAAAGCTGGACTACAAATAGCATATGAAAAGATGCACCGAAACAAATCACAACAAAGTATGGGAAAATTAAGGCGTTTAACAAGTTAAAATACGAAATGCCCTTGACAAAGAAGCGGTCCTAGCAAAAGCAAGGAAAATGGAATTGGCATTCCAGTTGAAGAAAAATATAAAAATAAGAAGACCATATCTATAAATGCAAAACTAAGACACTACATTACAGTTATCAAGCCAGCGAGCCTCTACGCCTCAGAATGCCTTTCGCTAAATACGGCCAGGCAGTTAGATGAGGTAGAAAAAAGGAAAGAAAAATTGTACGGAAAAACCTGGGACCAAAATATGAAGATGGAAAATGTAAACTGAAAAGCAACAAGGAGATCTACACAGAAACAGAAAAAATAACAGACACAATGAGAAGAAGAAGAGTGACTTTCTACGAACACATTAAAAGAATGAATGAAGAAAGACGGACGAAGAGAATTACTTCGACAGAAACCCCAAGACACTGATGACATGGATCAAGAGGGTCAGGAAAGACATGGAAGAAATGAAAATAGATGGAGAAGAGGTGGAGAGAAGAGAAGAATACAAAAAGAAGATCAGAGGATTCAAGAGATTTCAAGAAAAGGCAAACAAAAAAACTGGAGCAAAATGGACGAAAGAAAGAAGAAAACAACATGGAGAAAGAAAAATAATCATGAGAAACTATTTCACGTGGTCTATAGTCGGTCAAAATTGAAAAAAAGACAATTCGGTCTAATGGGGACTAATCCGGACAGATAAAGTTTTGTTCTAGTCCAGATTTGCGAATTGTCCGGATTATAGAAGTACACTAGAATCCGGTTATAACGAACCTCAAGGAACCGTCAAAATCGGCTCGTTATATCCGAAGTTCGTTATAAGCGTTAATGAGAGAATATATGCAAGAGTGTTTTATGAGACCTTCATTGTTTAATATACATATGCATATGTATAAAAAAATTATAAATATAAGGACTAAACTTAAGTAAAACAAAGCGAAACAATAAGTAATTTTATTTGAAAAAATTTGTTATTTTCGACTGAACTGTCGCATTTTTAAAGTATAACTTGTCCGGATACATTTCAACGTCACTAAAATTTTCAATAATTGAGTTCGGCGCACCATAAAACTGTACAAAATTACGAATGTTGTTAATACTTCTCACAGCTTCCTGTGTAAATAAAATCTGTAATGGTGGTGCTTCTGGCTCATCCTCTTTGGCTTCTTGGTCACTTTTGTCTTCATCTACCACAGATGCAACAATATCCTCGTCACCCAAATATTCTGTTGTAACTAATAAATTGTTATTCATGTTTAAGTTTTTGAAAAAATTTGAATTTTCCAATTGCCGAAATTCACGTTCTCTTTGTTTCTCTTTTTGTAACTACTACTCATTTAATGACAAGTCATCATCAGATTCAAAATCCAATACGGCATCATCATCAAAACGAAACCCACCTTTTTGGAAACACTTGATTACTATCGTTTGAAATATAGGGCATAGTAATAAATTTATCAGAGTCGTAAACGGTAGCGCTGCTTTCACAAGTAACATAATATGAAAGACACAAAACGTACAACGGGGAATTACCGACGAAGGTTATTGCGCGTTATATACAATGCAAAGTTCGTTATACCCGATGGAAATTTTATTAATTTCGACTTTTTCAGGTTCGCTATATCCGATAGTTCGTTATATCCGAGTTCGTTATAACCGATTAATTTTTACATTGTTATATAGGGGAAAATGTCGGGACTTTGAATAAAGTTCGTTATAACCGGTGTTTCGCTATAACCGAAGCCGTTATAACCGGATTCTACTGTATTTAAGAAAGCAAAAATAATGCAATTAAAATGTGCTTTTAATACAGGTGGTCCATCGTATAGCATCTTTGAGATAAAACATTTTGCTGCTAGTGGAAAAATTCTGAAAATTAAGAGTAATATTTTTCATTTGCCAACTACAACATGGTCAATTTATTATATTTTTGAATGAAATCAGCGCGAAAATTGACTTTTATAGCGATTTATTAACAAACTATTAAATCTATCAGGAATTTGGTCTTACAATCTCATCTCAGTAACTGAATAAATCGTATTCTAATATCGTCTAGTGTATTTATGATGAAAGCCTTAAACTGCACCCTAGTAAAGTTACGGTAAAACTATTCAGGATGATTTAAAAGCGTCTGCAATAAAAACGTTTATAGGTCATCTAGCACAAAGTGACAAAGCAACAATATCCAAACGCATATGGCAGGTATTCTGTTTGTGATTATAGCTACTATTGTCGGTTGATATTTACGATCTTCCAAGACGACAGTTTTAAACACTTATTAATTTGAAAACGACGGCTTTATCAAAATTTTAAATTTCAGCAACGTGTTCTCTGTGATATTTTTAACGTAATGACCTGAAAAACAAAGAAATGATCTTGATTTGTTTGTTTTATAGCGCCCTAGCGCCATTGGAATAATTAAATTCAAAATAATAAAACACCTATTTTATAATTATTTCTTTTTTTTTCCGTTGTGGAACTTTATCCTTAAGCAAACTTACTTTTTTATATTTTCCTTAATTTCCACAACATTTTATTACTTTATTCTTTTGTATAGTACGATAATTGTAACTACGTTTTCAATTTTTTAGAGGAATTAGAAAGATGCTTTTTCGCGAAAATGCTATACGATGGAACACTTGTACATCATACCAACCCTAAAATAATCGCTGATTTTTTGTTGTGCTTTGTTGTCGAATAAATGTGAAGTAGCTCTTTCCTTCAATCTTCGTAATAATTAACACTAAGAAAATGACCGCTCTAATGGTCGGTTTGCTATGTAAAATCTTAAAGTTTTTTTGGAAATTTGGAAATTTGGTGATTTTATTGTTAATCGATTTTTAGGCTAAAACGCTTTCAAAAAATTGAAACAAATACAATTTTGATGAAATTGAACGTTGTAGGTAAAATTTCACAAAAATGTTTAGTCTTGATTTTTTAAAAACTATAAGGTACTTTTTTGCTTTTTTACGATGTCTGGTTTATCACATATGACATGTGTGCACAAACTGGTGTAGTTTGTGGCCATAAATCACTCCATAAAATAAATAAAATTTGAATATAATAATTTAATATTTGAGACCAATTTTGGGGGTTATCATTAAAATTGGAGGACTCTGTAGATGCAGCAACAATCTTTGAATACTTTTTTTTCCATTGGCTCTTACGAGGTTTTCGCTTACCTTTGAGAAACCCTGGTATAACTACAACCAAAGAGTAGTAAGTTTATCATAGGTGACACTCATTGTCAGGAGAAACCAAATTTAAATAGAAAGAAAAACACTACCGGCTGGAAAGTTCAATGGTAAGAGAGCCAGGCTCAGGGGTGCCGCTTCTATGCTACAACTATAACACAGGAAAAGTAACAATCAGAAGAGACACTCTCCATGAAAAATCAGAACCGGATTGATTCAATTAATTTAAATCAGATCAGTACATAATTAACAGATGAGAAAACCTACAAATCAGAAAGAATTGTCGAAGTTTTTTCCAATCCATTATGTCTATTTTTTTTTGTTTCAAGAAATAAATGGGCCAATGAACATTTCATAAAAATATATTTGCACATAAAAATTGAGTGTTTCCAACCGTTTCTATAAAATAAAACCAAAAGAGAAAATAAAATTACCCATAGATTTTAATGACTCCCAAACATAATTACAAATTAACTTAATCTTCAACTTCACAAGGAGGCACAAAACCTCCAAAGGCACTTTCCAGCTCTTTGGCGATTGCTAAACACAAATGGTCTTGATACGGGGCTGCAACAACCTGAATTCCTAATGGTAAACCTTCAGAATTTAAACCTAAAGGTATTTGAGTGACTGGCATTTTTAATGCATTCCAAATTGCGAAGTAATTAAGATTCCAGGGCCTCATCACTGACGAATTGTGATAACTTGCCGGCCAAGGTCCCGATGGATACAAAAGTACGCCATTGTCGCCTAATTTCGCCTGAAATGAACAAACATTAAAACATACTCATCAAAAAATAAAAACATACTTTTATCGCTTTCTGTAGATTTTTTGTTAATTCCACAGCCCATTCTTCGTTTTCCTTGGGTAATAAACCGTTGATTAAATTTAAAATGGTCGGCAAATTAAATTCACTTTGTCCTATAAAATATTTCAGAATTTCCACAGTCGGATTTACCTTCAATAAGTAGATTAAATAAGGCAAATATTTGGAAATAGTTTTGCTTACACTTCCTTCGTAATTCATTAACTGACTGTTGAAATCAGCATTTTTTTCTTGTGACATCCAATAACGCCATAATTTCCCTCCGTATTTTACATCTGGAATATCTAAAACTTGCGGTTTGGAGTTTTGAGTTTCATTGAAATGTTTCACAACCCTAAAACGGATCAATTTAATTTATTTTCGGTAGTTTGAAAGCTGTTACCTCATAAAAATGGCTTTCATTTCCGGCCTAATTGTACTAACTTTCAGATCTCGAGATTCCGTTATATAATAAATATTTATGCTTTTTGTATCTACTTTTTCGTCTAACTTCAATTTGTTTACATATTTTCCTAGCACGACTTTGAACAATGGAATGAGATCTTCTGCATGTCGAGCCATCGGACCTACTGCTAACATTGAATCAGTCTCAGTTCCGTCTCTAAATGTTAAACCTGTAGTTGCACTTGGGATTAAAGGTGTTCAATTGACCGAAATTATACGACCTTTGCTTAATGTTATATCTGGACTACATTTGTGGCCGAATATTCCACACATGAAGCAAGGAATGCGAATGGAACCGCCTATATCAGTGCCTGAAAGTCATTTATTCAATTTAGTTAGAGAGTACAATTTTTCAAGTAGACTTGAAAGTTTTGATAATAATATTAATTGCTGAAAAGCTATTTGTGATGAATTCAATTTTAAATTAAACTTTAATTTGTTTATTTGCAAAACTAAAACTTCAGTAATGAGATATTAAAAAATTAGCAAGAAACTGATGAAGCATCTGTGTTAGTAGTTACAATAAATGTGGTCCTCAAAAATGGTACAGATTGGACATAAATAAATATGCATCAATTGAGCTACGAAATTCGTCGCCCCCATGTCATGAAAACCATTTTAAAACCCGTTATTTCACAATTATCAATTTATTATTTATTTATTTAACAATTTTTGAGAGGTGGCAAATTAACAAGTCCCTCAATTTCAAAGCTTACTTGGCCCACATTTATTTATGTTCACTCTGTATAATGCAGTTAAAGTACCAATAAAACAGTCATTGCAATTTCAAATTATTTCCGTGTAATTACTGCTTTTCAGACAATGTTCAGCAATGGTAACAAACCGGAAGCATATTAAATTGAATTTATTTTTTTCGAAAAAATAAACGAAAATTTTACTGTCAAATTAAATTACCAATTCCAATAGGTGAGCCACAAGCTGCTATAATACTAGCTTCGCCTCCTGATGAACCTCCTGCGGTTCTTGTGGTGTCATAAGGATTGTTTGTTTTGCCATTAATTGGATTTGTAGCCTCTTGCCATAAATTTAACTGTGGCACGTTAGTAACAGCAATTAAGATCCCGCCAGCATTCTTCATTAACATAACAATGTCAGCATCTTCCTTTGCAGTTATACCTTTTCTACACACAAGTCCAAATGTGTTCGACAAACCCTTGCAGGCGGTGGAAGCTTTTGTTGTAAATGGTACTCCTAGAAATTAAGTGTGTTCAAACGCAAAATTATAAAGATACAAACTTGATACCTAAGAATGGTTTATTAATAAAATCTTCTTCTGCAATTTTACCACTGTCAATGTCATTGTCAACTTTTTTTGCTTCTTCAATCGCTTTATCAAAACAATCATCAATGACTGCATTCAATACGGAATTAACTTGTTGAATGCGTTCTATATAAAGTTTAACAATATTTTCCGATTTGATTTCCTTGTTTCGTATTTTTCTGGCTATAGATGTGGCACTTTCCAGAAGTAATGCATTCTTTATCCTTGGAATGTATTGTCGTGTGGAATTGTAATATAGAGAAAATATGTAATCAATAAAATAATCGATGTACGCTCGAATGATCATCCAAATATCAATAGCAATTGCCATTCTTTCAGAAAATTGTGCAACCGCCAAATTTAAAATATTCTGAAATAAACAGATCGTTAAATGTTAGTAGTACAAAAAATTGATAAGATTTTATCCAAGTTTACATTCAGATAAACGAAAATCCTACAATGAACTAATATATTTTTTAGAGAATTTTACATAATGTGTAGTCATTACTGAATGTCAATAGTCGTTGCACCTCGTTTATGTTAATGAATCTAATTAGACTACCACTGCAAGTAGGAACTTTTAAAAATCAAATTCTTTTAAAAAAAATAAAAGAGAAAAACATTAAAATAACTTACAAGCCCAGTGAGTTATTTTGTTCAATTGTGCGAATTGACTGAAATATGTAATCAATTGTATAGTGCATAGCTAATTTATTGACGTTAGATACCTACGTGAAAATTGTGATGATTGAATTTCGGTCAACTTCTATTTATGTAAAACAGTTTATTCAGTGTAGATGGCGCTCAATCTATTCATTCAAAATTTACATTTTTCCAGAAATAACTTGCGATTTGAATATTCTTGTTAATAACGTTTTACGTTACGAATGTAATGTTGCATCCATTTTCCATGCTTCTTAAAAAATTGCCTTCGACATACTTAATACCACAGACGCTACAATAAAATTTTAAGTTAAAAATAAAAATACGTATTGATTTATTAAGTTTAATTAAATCAACTAACATGTTCACTAACGGCAAGTAAAACATTTTGATGCATAAAAGTTGAAGAAGTACTTTTACAGCTTCATTTCGAGGTTAGTAATTTGAAATGTTAAACGTCACATGTCACAGAAAATAATGATGTTCGTTCAAATGGCAACATTGAAGTAGGCAACTAACCGTACATAAGAGTATGAAATAGACAACTTACAATTTTTATAAATTGTGATCGAAATTGATTAAATTTGGCATTTGCATAAAAAATCTATTCTCCACATGGTTCAGAGCAGTGTACAAGTTTTGTTAATTTGAATCCTTGTTCTCTTAATACCGTTATGTGTCGAGGTGTGTGTTACAATCAGTGTTAGATCTTAAATGCAGAACTTAGCCCATATGCGGGTTACAGAGTTAATGCAGACCTTCTTGACGGCACATTTTTGATGAAAAATATGCGCATTTGCTTAGCTACATTTTCGTCTGGTAACAGAGCACTGAAAACACTGTTTACTGGAATTCTTAAGCGTCTTTAGTTTCTTAATACTGTTGTTATATCGACACGTTTTTACCAAAGTATCGTAAGCCACATCTGTCAAATTTTGCAGGAGACAACTTTCTTGTCCACAAGGTCATTGCATGTGACTATCTTGGTACTTACGATAGGTTTATTGTATTCTTATCACCATAAAGAATAAACTGATGGGTATATTACTCTGCCAGAACAAGCATTTAGTCCAATATTTACGATATAATGCAAAATCTTAATTTCGCTCAAAATGTCACTTACGATACTTTGGAAAAAAGGTATCGATATTAGGTAGGTGATTATTCAGCTCATCAACATTGCTTGTATTTATATCCCAGTTGTGAATGAATTTATTGTTTCTTCTATTATTGATTTGCATTCACTTGGTTGTAATTCGTTAGCTGTAAATGGTGTTATTGTTTCTGATACTCCTTTCTTATTTAGTTTTTTATTTATGGACATTCTTCTGACGAATATGTGGTCGCTCCCTAGGTCAAACTGCTTCAATACAGTCGTCAATTAAATGCTTTCTATCTGTTACGATATAGTATTTTATTTTTTGTCTTTTTGCCCATTCTGTGTAACTTTTTATTGATGAAGGAATTCATTGAGTAATAGGCCAAGCAATAAAGCATTTTTTCATGCCATAAATACTACCCGGAAACCGACTGTGCGATTACATAAAGGACAGTTAGTAGATCAATTTGGCATAATTTTAGACTCGAGGACTATAATTTTTAATTAGTTATGAACAATTTAGAAGAAAAAGATCGGTTTTTTTTTAGTTCTTTGCTTGTAAAATAGAAACTAATGAAGCAATCTTAATGTTGTCAATAGGCGAGTTGTAGAGAATTAAATTACAAAGAGAATGAGAGGTCGAATGTCCCGATCGAATAATTAGAACCGGAGAAAACCCGGAAATTTCAGTGTTTTTTAAAAAATTCACAATTTCGACATTTTTTAATTTTAACGGCTCTCGGCACAGAAACTTGTTTACTTCAATACTACAATTTTACGAGATCGTTCTTCTACTAAATGATAGGCAACCACGGTACCACCTTGGTCATAAATAATTATGCACAATAGAGCGCCGTCAAGTAGCTATAAATCACTCTCTTGAAACGACTTATATCTCAACATTTACAGAATTTACAACGCCCGAGACGTGTTTGGGTCGCCTCTTTTATTCTTACAAAAATTCGTCTTTAAAATCGTAGGGTGACCTTGCCAGTGAATGAACACTTTGCATTTAGGCTGTTACATTTGCGTTCAGAGAATTATTTTCTCCGTCCCCAATATCACTTTTGCTGCTAATCACTTGCTGTATCGACAGATATTTTGTTAGAGCACAAGATTATTGCATCATTTGGAAGACTCAGTACAAATCAATTTATATAATAATAATATAATATAATAATGATAATAACGATAATAATCACTGTACTGATAGGCAAATGTTCGAATTATGTGGGCGTCGTATTTATATTTCCCGTCAATTTCCGAATGTGTATCCTATATCGTTTAATTGATACAAATTAATAACAAACCATTTTTCACTTCCATTCACTGTACGTACTTGAAGTTTTATGTGAGCAGGATATTTTTTTATTACATAATTGACTAACGGTAACAATTTTCCCGCTCCGATAAAAATTAATGTACCGAAAATATGTGATTATTGTTAATCTGGCGCGCGGTTGGAGCGGCGTCGTCAAAACGGGGCAACGTCAAAATCGCATCGAGGGCCCGATGGCGGTGCATGTGACGCACAGGACCGAAAAATGTGACAGTCGACTATTAAGTTTGTAAATGCGTTAGAGTGGAGGTAATTATCGTCATTCGATGCGTCAATATAATCGGAAACTCTATTCGATTTTTGAAATTGAGATTTAGAGGTGCGTTTAATGCGATCATCGATTTTACACGTTGTCTAATAACCGGGCAACTGTCAGAGTGACACTGATTGTTTTCAAAATGCGAAAATGCCGTTGCTTGGTAACTGACAATTTTCAAAAAGAATTTGAAACATTGGTAACCAATCATTTTGAAAAACATTGTCACTTGATTATTTTGAAAAACAATCGAAAAATTTGTTGCCCTGGTTACTAATTATTGCTTACGAAAACAGCCAGAGTAAGGTTTATAATTCTAACATTTCCACAACATTAAAAAAAAAACACTTTGAAACATTAATAGGGAGCTAATAGTTTTGAAAAAAAAAATGTTATTTAGTAACATTGACAGTGACAATTTTGACAAACAGTTTGTGACACAGTCGCCTCGGTAACTAATAATTTTGGAAACAAAAACCGTTCGTTTGCTTAAACATTGTTACCCAGTAACAGCCAGAGTGAGACTTGAAATTTCAACACTTTTGAAAATGACTCTTTGAAACATTGGTAAGTAGCTAATAATTTTGAAAAAAAAACAACTGTAACCTTAGCTATGAAAACAGTTTTATTTAGTGACATTGCTAATTTTGACAAACAATTGGTAAGTAATAATTTTAAAAACAAAAACCGTTTTCTATGATTTCAGGTAAATCCGCTTTTTTAAAACAAAATTTCAAATTTGGAAACAATGTATTGTTCCAAAAGTGGGTGTTCATACAATCAAGTCATTTTAAATGAAGAAAATAAATCGTTGAAACATTATCTAGCCATAAATGTAACAAGAAAAGAAGCTAGGTTCGTTTCTTTCGGTTAGTTTTTATTACAGGCGGTAAGGTAGTACATAAGTTTCCTGGAATTGCAAATTCCACAGTGCATTGTGTTTTGTTTGTGTCAAATAAAAATTGCTTAAATATTGGGAAATATAGCTTAAACGCAACCGTTAACTACTTTTTAATTTTTCTTTGTAATTAAAAAAAAATTAAAGAGAAAAAATACGATAAAGTAAAATGTTGCCAAAGGTTTGATTATTGTTTTCAATACGATACATTGAAATAATCAAAATGTTGAAGATTTGGACATTTTAATTAATAACAAGTTTAATTGACATAATATCAAACTGTAAGTAAGCGAAAACCGCCCGGATAGCGACCTTCTTTTAAAATTTGAAAATGCAGTCAAAGGCGCCGAGGGAGGGTCTTACGACGTTTACTGTTAAAGCAACCGTAGTGGTTCATTTTATTTAGTTTTTTTCGCCTATTTCGTTTTGTTGACTTAAATTGTTTTTGAAACGAACGGATTCAATTGCATGTTATTAGTAAAAGAAAAGAAAAAAACGAAAATTTGTTGTGATGTAATTAGCGTTATTTAAATATTGTCATTAGATTGAATAAAACTTAAGTTATACCCTCACATGTATTTATTATTATCCTTTAAAGTTTATCGAAATAAAAAACGAGAGAATATTGACGTTTAAAATAAACTTTCATTTTTCGCCAAGATATTTCTTTTCCACATAAAAGGTCGAAAACAGGTAGTTAGAAATACCGAAAATGTGTGTAGCTTTGTCATTGAATGTTTCATATACCAAAATTAGAATTCTCTTGCTGTGTTAAGCCACACCGCATGCCATTAATACTCTGAAGTACGGTTGTAAATTAAACTGACGGATGACTTCAGGCGATCTTTTTCTTGAACATTTCTCGGCACTTTTTTTTACATCAATTTACAAACATTGAAATAATTAAAAAACGGTAGTATATGAAGAAAAACGATATAGTGAGGGCCGCCGATAAATGAGTAAGCTACAAGACCATTACAATTTTAAAGCAAAATGTTGAAAATTGGAGCCGTACAGGAAGTTGTAAGATTAGGTGAATTTTGACATTTTAATTAATAACAAGCTTAATTGACATAATATCAAACTGTAATTAAATGGAAGTCGTCTGGCTAGCGTGTACTCGTCGTATAAGATAGCGACCTTCTTTTCAAATTTGAAAATGCGACTGTACGGACAACGTACAAAACCATTGAATTTAGTCTCGTGGCGCCGAGCCACCTTAAGAACTGAAACTTTGCACGCAGATAGCTATTTATATGTGTTTTATGTGTGCAAAACCCAGATTCTGTCGGACTAACGGTTATTGCACAATCACCATTTCAATTTTTTTCTGCGATATTTCCCAGGAGGGCTTCTTGCTCCTGTGGTTATCTGATGTTAATTTTAAAAACAGAATTGGAAACTAGACGTACAGGGCAACAGAACGTTCATCTTGGATTTTCCATAAAATGTAGCAAAATAGGTGAAAAACGGTCGTGAATATGAGTAAAAACGGTCGAATTGTAGAGAAATAAATTACAAAGAGTGGTCGAGTAGTGGGGGAAGACCTGCCGCTGAGAGGAAGTTTTTTACATAGGAATAGAACCAGGCTGCGCTTCCCCTAACGGGCTGTCACCCCCCACTTTCACGGGGTCGGCCGTTTTTACTCATATTCACGACCGTTTTTAAGCTATTTCTCTGCATTTTATGGAAAATCGAAGATCAACGTTTTGTTGCCCTATACGTCTAGTTTCCAATTCTCTTTCTAAAATTTACATCGGATAACCACAGGAGCAAGAAGCCCTCCTGGAAGATATCACAGAAAAAAATTGAAATGGTGATTGTGCAATAAGCGTTTGTCTAACAGAATCTGGGTTTTGCATACATAAAATACATATAAATGGCTATCTGTGTGCACGGTTTCAGTTCTTAAAATTAAAAAATGTCGAAATTGTGAATTTTTTAAAAAAACACTGAAATTTCCGGGTTTTCCGGGTTTACTCCGGTTATAATTATTAGACCGGGACATTCGACCTCTCATTCTCTTTGTAATTTAATTCTCTACAACTCGCCTATTGACAACATTAAGATTGCTTCATTAGTTTCCATTTTACAAGCAAAGAACTAAAAAAAAACCGATTTTTTCTTCTAAATTGTTCATAACTAATTAAAAATTATGGTCCTAGAGTCTAAAATTATGCCAAATTGATCTACTAACTGTCCTTTATGTAATCGCACAGTCGGTTTCCGGGTAGTATTTATGGCAAATTATGACATTTTTTTTGCTCTGTTGCTTGGCCTATAAGTAATTGCTGTTCATTCATTAAATTCCACTCCTGTCATTTCAGGTTCGGGGTATTCACTGCCTTCTTTTTTGCCTATTTTGGCAGTGTTTAATGGCGTAAAATAAAAAAAAGCTTTATGGCACTCTTTCGGCTTATTAAACTCACACGCTGAGCTTCGTTTGATAAACTCGGAGTCATACCGTAACAACTTGTGGCTCGCATTCTCAAATATACTATTCTAGTTTAACATTTACGAGAGAATTGGTAACTTCCATGAGTTCACTGTTTACATCTTTTGTAACTGATAGTGGGCATCTACAACCACATATTGTATAGGTAATACCCGAAATCTCCTTGTCAATTGTAAATTGTATAGATTGTATATTGCTGCTGGGAGGCATTCTATCCTCCATGACTCTTATTATTTCATTAATGCCCGGAGCTGGAAAGTTTTCAGTTTTTCGATATTGAACCAACCAAGTACACTTGCCGTCGTGATTCGTGGGACCAGATTGCATATGAACGACTTGGAAGAATGGAGGGCAAGTTGCTACAAACCATTGCCATGCTTGTTCAATTATTTGAAGACCCTCGGCATTGTTAATTCTTGGTGGACAGGTTAGCAACACTGGCACAACAAAACAATAGCATTAAGTTAGAAAATTAAAAAATATTTACTTACTCTGTAATCAGCTAATATTTATTTTTGGATGAGTGAATTGCTTGTAACTGAGAAATTACTACTCATCTCTCTGGGTGGGCCCTCGGTTGACCGATTACCTCGTTTATATCGTTTACATGTAAGCAGCCTAATGAAATAAATCTAACTTTTAAACTGCTCTGTTTATATCGGCGAAAATTGCAATCCTGTTAGGTTATAGCCATGTTCTTTTTACAAGTGAGCTGAGACACCCGTATCTGATGTGAGTAGATCAGCTCACTAATATCAAACTCAGTATGCAGCACAGATTATACAGATGACACATAAACATACGCCCACTGGCACCACGAAACAGCGTCTCTACGGTTCGGATCAGCAACTAAACGTAGCGCAGAAATGCATCAGGTTTGTATCTATGGAGAAGAGAAAGTGAGGAAACTGAGAGACAAGGACACCATTTCTCTCTGAATCACCACCTGTGATCACCACAAAGATGAAATGCGAGCGTTCCAAATGTTATTACGATTTACATTTGTGTGTGTGTATTCGTATTTTATAAGTTTTAAGTGAAAACCAGGTAATACTTTTTCCATATTATTTATTACAGTGGAATGTACACGGATAAAATTTTGGTGCTCTATTCTATGTCTGTTTTCAAGACGCAGGTAGTACTTAGAAAAATCGGCCATTTTTTGAGCTATCCGCACCGCAACGTGGAGAATTTTAGGTTAGATAGTTTAACTTCAATTTTGGATCTTTCAAACAAATCAATCGTTCGATTGTGTGCAGATGATTTTACTGATAATATGTTTAGTATTACCTACATTGAAAAATCGTTTAAAAACGACCCTGGTGCAAAATCAGCACAAAAGGGAAAATAATTTCTACTTTATTATCAGGGTAGGTGATCATCGTCTATGGTGGTTGCGATTTTGAAAGTTTTAAATGTAAAATGTAAAGGTGGCATTGACCATTTCCTTCTTTGCGTCATAAATCTTGGTAGGCGAAAACATTTGAACATATAAACAAATCATAAATCGTTAGTCATTAATTTTATTTTATGTTTTATTATCTACAAGTTTTATGTTTTATTACCCGTGGTCATTACCTTATTCAATTTAATAATAATGACATCTTAATGAAGAATTACATAAGGCGTGGGTAAGAAGAGAAAATAATGTAATTTTAAATAATTAATTTAAAAAAGAAAATGAGTAGGAAGAGAAGAATAAGCGGGAAGAGAGGATAAAATATTGTAATGTAAAATAAATTAACTTAACTTAATTATAATATTAATTATTTATTTGCAGCTTCAGTAGGACAACGTCTCCGTTCGTCATCTGGCTTCAAGAGTCCACGTTGAGATGCTGCTCCATCGACAATTGAGGCGCTCAAAATATCAGCTGTTAGCAAGAGTTGACAAGAGGCGCAAAATCAGCACAAAAGGGAAAATAATTTCCACTTTGTTATTGGGGTAGTAGTCATCATCTACAGTGGCGGTGATTTATCGGCATTTTCAAAGTTTTAAATGTAAAGGTAGCGTTGGCCATTCCTTCTTTTCGTCATAAATCTAGGAAGGCGAAAATATTTGAACATATAAACTAATCGTGAATCGTTTAGTCATTAGTTTTATTTTATATTTTATTATCTGCGAGTTTTATTTTATATTATCTACATGTTTTATTATATACAAGTTTTATATTTTATTATCCATAGTCATTACCTTATTCAATTTAGTAATAATGACCACTTTAAGATTTAAATATATTACTGAAGCAGAAATGTTGGTTTAAATTTTCCCGTCTAGAATGATTATACTACTGTTTTCGGCATTTTTTTATTAAGTTTTCTTTCTTTTTCTTTTTTCGAGTCCAAATCGTCTATTCAGAGTTTTCCAGCCCAGTAGCGGGCTACATCAATAGCGTTTTCGTTGGTAATCCACATATCGATGGAGCACGTTGCAACACAAAGTGCATCTTAGAATATGGTCCATATCCAGTAGCCCCCCACATTCACAGAGGCATTGTTGATGCTCCTGTGCCTCTCATTTAAATTTGTTTGTTTTTACTGGTGCAACTCCAGTTTTTATTCTATTTAGGGTCTTCCAAGTCTTACAGTCCTGGTTAAAACCAGCAGAGGGGGGTTCCTTTAGGGGAAAGATATCTAAGGGATCTATGAGTGCATAATGGAGAAAGCTTTTCTGCGATTTCAGTTTTTTCTCTGATTGTTCTCTTCCATATAGGACATGGCGTTCATCGAAGGTTTGTTTGGTTATTGCCACATGTTCAGTGCATGTTCTTTCCCCTGAGGCTGAAAGGCCAGTAGCCCTGTAAAGTTTATTGATGAGGGTCGCTTTCATGCATCCGGTAATTATGCTGCACGTTTGGTTTAGGGCGATGTCGAACTGTTTTGCATGCCTGTATCTGCACCAGATTGAGCATGCACATTGTCCAGTGGAAAAACAGAAAGCCTGTGCAGAGGTTCTCGAGACCTGCGGTTTACTTCCGGCGAGTTTTTGTATGAGGTTGTTTTTGGGAGTGACCTTTTGTCTAGTATTTAGGCAATGCTCTTTGTAGGAAAGCGTTCTATCCAAAGTGACGCCCAGATACTTTGGCGTGTTGACGTGTTGCAGTGCTTCGCTCTCCCACAGGACCCTAAGTTTTCTTCGTGCTTTATGTGTGTTGAGATGGAAAGCACTTACTTGTGTTTTCGCCGGGTTAGGTTTTAGGGCATTTCTGCGGTAATACGTGGACATGACTTCAAGTGCAGCTTCCAGTTTTATTTCTATGTTCTGGAAATTTCTATCTTGGTTTTGTATTCATTGTAGAACGAGCAGACGTTCATAGAACTTGAACAGGTGGCATAGTAGTGATATAAGGCGATAGCTACTGGGGAAGTCTGGGTTTTTAACAGGTTTTAGAATAGCAACTACTTTTGCTCTTCATCACATTTTAGGGATTGCACAGGTGACTAGGCAGCTGTTCGCTATTCTTACAAGAAAACACAGGTCAGGATTGTAACCTTGCTTCCACATTTTACGGGAGTAGTTTGGGGTCATGGATCAGGGTCAGGTCGTTTGTTTCTTAGTCGCCTTGAAAGGCGTTTCTAGGGAGCGCCAGTGATATGTTAGTTTATCGGATTTGGTTTTGTCATATCGCTTGCGTGGAGGCTTCTTTCCTTGTTCCCCTTGCTTGTTTGCTTGTTATTAAGTGTCCGATTTTTTTGCAGTAATTGTATACCTTTGGACCTTGATTAGGTGTATTAGGATTGCCTTTTGAAAAAAATGTTTTTTGATTGTTACTGATATGTCGAATTTGATTATTAAAATGCGTTTTAGTAATTGTTTTGAATGCGTTAGCTTTATTGAAATAGCAATTTGATGCTATGTGCCTTGATTTATTACATATTAATGACAATTTTTATTAAAAGATCTATGAATATTTTAAAATGTTCCTATCTCACCTCTACATTTTAATTCTTGTTCTTCAGATAGTGCTAGAGCAACTGCATTTTCTAATGAATCTGCCATTTGACTGGTAAATTTAAATCTTTGTTGAGGCATGATATGAAAACATTTAATGTTTAAATTTTTAACAAATCAACTCACGCGCTTCTATCTTTCTCAATCACAATCAGTGAATTGTCTAAGGAATTCACTAATCTTATGTAACAATTTTCTATTTTACTTGAATATTTTATATCTATCGGGATTTTGCTTACAAATTTCTTCATAATTAATATTATTTTAATTGCTTTGATTTGTTTTTAATATTCAGTTATAATTGTTTATCTACAATCATGACGTAATATGTTCATTTCATATGCTAGCCATGGATACATAAGAAGGCTCCTTATCCACAGGTCACACCCCTTCAGTTTCATTTTCATTATTAAACGGTGCGTATTGTTGGTTGCCTATTTATTTTCATTATTAAACGGTGCGTATTGTTGGTTGCCTATTTATTTTCATTATTAAACGGAGCGTAATGTTGGTTGCCTACGCGCGCGGTAGAATGATTGGTTTTTACGAGGCTACCTAAGCAAATGTCCCGGGTTCAATTCTGGGCGACAGTAACCTCGTATTAAAATCAGAACCGTGTCTCCTCGCGAGGCAATGGTAAAACACCGAGATATTCTGCCTAATCTCTTCTTCTTCTTCCTTCTTCTATTACTGAGGGAATATTTGCACTTAATTGTTACGGGACGGAACAATTATCGGACGGTGCCAATGCACGACGCCCTTGCGGGAAAAAGAAAATTAGGAACGAATAAAACACTATTATCCATTAAGGAGACCTCGGCTACCGCGAGAATCGGAGAAGCGTCACTACTTGAGGGTGGTTAAGTTGTCACTTTCAAAATATAATATAAGGAAAAGAAAAACACGTTCGTATTTTTCTTGCTAACTGACAAATCCTTGTTATTTTTTTCGCGCCCATGACAACTGGAAGCAAAGGTTTCTCGATGAAAATCACGTTTTGGTTTCGGTTTAATTTCGGTGTCAATTTTGCTTCGGAACTTATCATCATTTTAAAGTTTTATCGAATGAAATTTTGATTGTAGATAAACAGCTGTATTTTTCTCGCACATAATGGCTATTATGAACTCCGATGTTTGTAAATACTCGTCTTCGACTCGTATTTACAAACTTTCATCTTCGTTAATAATAGCCTACATTATGTGCTCGTTAAATAATATACTATTATGCATTTTTATTATGGCTGTTTCGTTGAAATCATAAATAATAATACATTTTTTATTTACATTTTGTTTATTATTTGTACGATTTATATTCTATACTTTAACGGTATAAGAAAATAATGATGATTTGAGTGAGACATTCTTAAAACTGGAAAGAGAAGGATAGGTATATGTAATTAAAATTAAATTTCCTGCAAAAGCCGAAACGAGCCGAATGAAAATAGCGCCAATATTTTGGCTACGTTTTTTTACATTGGCTCTTACGGGAGTTGCGCCTACACTGTGTAACTTGTTTTTTCAAGGTTATTTAAAAGTTAGGTTACGTCCGACGATTTATCAATAATTTTAATGGGTAATTTAAACGAGAAAGCGGAAGTCGCGTCTTCCCAAATTACTCATATTCTCACCACACCTCAATCGGAACCCCCCAAAAAATTGAAACCTTGCTGTGCATGCCCAGAAACGAAACGAGCTCGAGATGCTTGGTGAGCAGTAAAATTTGCAACGCAAAATAAATTGTGAATTTAATTTTAGCATAATAGAAAACGGCGAAGAAAATTGTAGAGATCTTATAGAGGCACATTTACAGTGCATGCGAAAATTGGGATTTAACATTTAAATATCTGTGAATTCTTAGTGAGTTAATTAGTTTGAACTTGTAATTATTAAAAATTAATTTATAGTAATTTAATCATTTTGATAACTTAACCAGCAAATCGTGCTTTTTACAATCATGGAAGATGTTGCAAATGGGCAAGATCAATTGATCAGAAGTTTTCTGAGAGAACGATTTCTAAGGTTAATGTCACAATTGGCTGGTAAATACATGTTTCGAATGTGGTAATGCAAACTAATAAGATTTAAATTTAGGTGGAAAGGAATGTTCAGTGCGGATGTATGAAAATGCAACCGTTAAATGTAAAACAACTGCCTTCGAACCCAACCTGGACAATGTCATTGTAGAAAACTTGGTGACTCCTTATCCTATTCCGCTAGAAAAAGCAATTTTTCGAACAAGTGACATAATATCATTGCATTATGAAATAAAAGGCTTAAATCTTTAATTCATTTTTTTATAACTCTTACAACCTGGACAATAATTAAGAGTTTCAATTAATTAACTACATTTAACCTCAAATGTGTCGAATATATTTCAATATCAAAATTTCCTACAGATGGCACTTATGACATTTAGTAAAAAAATGGCGAAAAATAGTTCGTGTTGTTGATTGATATTTTTGTATTTCAAGGGTCATTCAAATCGTTAAAACTTTGAAAAGGTGAGTTTCATTCATTTCTAAAACTATATTTTCAACAATTCATAACGTACAACGGAAAAGTGTTCATAGACCGAATTTGCACAGTTTGGCAGTTTTTTGTAAATGATTAATGTAGCATTAAATGCTTTAACTTTGCCTGTAATCAGTGTTTTTTGCACGTGTATCGGTTATATTAAAGGTTCTCTTGATGTACAGTAATATTAGGGACCACGGTAAGTTATTGTATAGAGAAGTACTAGATGGTACTTGGTTGCTGTTAAGTAACCATTTCACGTTGTGATTAGTTTTCTTTTTTACAGAGCATAAGATCAGTTCGTCTGTGTTGAGTGTTAGTTTCGAAGAGTTTGTTGTGTAGTGTTGTGTATGTGCAATGGAACCTGTTGCACCTGGTACAGAAGGAGAACAAAACTCTAATTTGCATTCGTACGATAAAAAGGTACATATAATCAATATTTAGTTGTAGACATGCATTAACGGTCTGTCTTTCATCACCATTAATTGTATTAGATAATAAAGTCAGATAGGTAAGTATGAATAGAGTTACCTATCTCAGTATTGTAACTGTCGCAATATTATCTCCTGCATATGTAATTAATTATATAACATTGAAACTGTTGGTTACATTATTTGCCTGTCTTCATCGAGCTTTGTTTTTCCAAATTTGCACATCGTGCTGTTCAAAAGTGAAGTGTCAAGTAACAAAGTGCAAACCTCAGATTTTCTTTCTGCACAATCAATTTTTATTGCTTACCAGACAGTAATTTGATGTTTTTTCTGTAGGCAAATGAAGAGGAACGTCTGCTTTCGCTTAAAACGTATCTTCCAACTGGTACTTATGGCAATGTTTTCGAACTCACTTTCTTTTCCGGTGCTGAGCACTGGTACTGTAACTTGTGTGAGTGCCCAGTTCTTGGGCGTGTCTACCACCACGAAATTGGTAAACGTCATACCAATAACATGACGATGGCTGGACTGCAAAATTCCTGCGAAAGTTCGATTCTACCTATTCAAATTGCACCCGGCGAACCTGTTCCACCAGGTTTTGAAGGTGAAATTGAAAAAGTTGCTGCTATACAGGTATTTAATAACAATTTTTTAATTTCATATAATTATTATTTATGGATTAAAGGAACGCTTGGATAATTTTACTGTTGGGCCGCTAGTTGGTCTAGAGTACCTTTTGGAAATACAAGAGTATGAAAAGGAGGTAGAACCGTCTTACCTTTGCATGTTGTGTGACAAACAAGGTGATCCCCGTACTGTCATTGCTCATTTGGCAAGTTTCAATCATATAAGCCAGGTAAAATAACATCTGACTTATTTTGTTTAGTTTATTTATTGTGTTTTCAATTTTCAAAATTTCTTAATTTGTATTGGTCATGTTTTATGCTTCAACAATGAAACTTTGATGATTTAAGCAAACGGTGTATTATACAGGGTGTTATAAGTTTTACCACCGGGGCGATCATACCTATTAAAAATTGAGAGGAAAGTATGCAATTTACATGTTGTTACATTAGTTGAAATGTACACTTTCGATGAGTGCAAAACGAATCCAAAATATTTTTATTTTAAGTCACAAAGTAAAAAAAAAGAGTTTTGGGGAAAATTTCGTTGTGTATTGTATTTCATTATTTATATCATTAATATTCCCAACTTCAATTGCGAAAAAATTATTACTTTTCAAGTTAGATCAATTTTAAGGTGAAAATGCGAGTAATTCCATTATTTACGACTTGAAAGTACGGTTAACCAATAGTTCATGGTCAACCCTGGAGCGGGACAGCATTTCTGTTTTCACCAGACCGTATTCTTGAATTGCCTTTGAAAGAAAAAATAAAAAGTTTTTAATATTAAGTTTATTATTTTACAAAAGATGCTGAAAATGTTGTTCCTCTTGTTCTATGCATGTACGGTTGCGTCTTCGAAAACTGTCGTAAACCCTACTTGTCCAATTTATGAGGAAATATTGACAACTTTTAATTCGTACCTGTGAAATGTATCTTGTTGCCTTCGACTTATTTATTTTATGACAACTATCAATAATAAGTCAACTGCCCTTAACTGATCCCAATGTTGAAAAAATTGGTCATCTCCGGTAAATCATATAAAAAAATACCTTGTAATATGAAAATACCTTTATTTAAGAAACTTAAGCTGATAAAATTAATTGAAATACACTAAATTTTGTGAAAATGTATCACATAATGTATCAAATGTATAACAAAAATTAATATTATCTAATTTAAAAAAACATTTTTTCTGGATTTTATCTTCCTTATAATAATAATGTAATATTACTAATGCAACTTGTGAGAATCGCCAAGCTATTTTCTAGGGCTATTTTGCCACTGGCGGTAAACTTATAATACCCCGTATAGTGTGTTTATAAAAAATGCAAGTGATTTATGAAATTTGAAGACTTGCTCATTTTGTCAGTGCTCTGAACTCTGCAATATTGAAAAAAATGTAACATTTGTATTTAAAAAAAATTAAACTAAAACTGAAGTATAAATTGTAAATTATAAAATTGATTTTTGTATTTCAGTATTTACAGAAACATTTTTCCGCATGCTATTCACTTTTGTCTCCATACATAACGAGACAATACAAAAGAAATTGGCAAGCCGCCATGCAAAAGATCGCTGAAGCAATTGAAACTAAATTTGGGAGGCTAAAGCCGCATGTGGTTGAGAGAGACAGTTTCGAGAAAAAGCGTGTGCAGTATAAAAATTTAATTTTTAATGCGCCCCATTTCAATGAAAAACTTGGTTTTACTTTTGAAGACTTAATTAACAGAGAAGAACTCACAAAATCCATTAAAAGTAATTAAAATTTACATACATTGTTTTGTACTAAGTTTATTGTGTTTAGACGACTCATTTGGCATATCAAAGCCATCAGAAGAAGCTTTAAAACGAGTGTATCGCCGAAGTGGAACGGAGCCTGGGAGTAGCGATGCCGGAAAAGTAGCTAAACATAGTCCTTCCCCACCGGTGGTTGCTAAACCGAAGAAACCGAAACCTTCCAAACCAAATGAACAAAGAAGGTCTTTGTCTAGTGTTTCCACTATTTCCAGTAGTGACCTAAGTGATTTCGATGGGTTGAATCAAAAAGAGAAAGTTCCAAAAGAATTTCGTGGGAGGTCTCCTGCAAAGAGATTCAATAGACCGAATCAAAATCCATTCAACAAACGGTTTGTAGTTTTTTTAGTAATTGTGTAAAGTTTAAATTTTTTTGTTCAGGAATTTCAAGTACAATAAAAGACCGCAGTCCCCTCGAATGGCTAAAGCTAAATCACCACCAAGAGGAGAAAGATTGCGACAAAGGTCTCCTCCGAAGAGAGATAAATATATGAGAAGAAGCCCTCAGCGCCTTCCGCTTCATCCTTGGGAAAGGCCTGATTACATAAGACCTCAAAATGTCGGCAATGATAAAAATAAGGTGAAAAATGACAAGCTAGACGAATATCGAAGATTATCGACAGCCATTGAAAATGACATGGAAAATGTTTTAAAGCAGCACGAAAAAAATCCTGAGAAACATCCACAATATAATGATGAATGGAAAAAGTTTTGGAACAAACGATACAAGGAATTGCAGGCAGAAGGAAAAGATGCTTCTAATTACGACTTCAAACCAGAATGGATTAATTTTTGGAATAAAAGAATGTTGGAATTGCATAATATAGAAGTTAAAGTAAAAAAGGACGCTCTTCGTAAACGATTGGGGCTAGCTGAAGAACTGGCTCCAATTTCTTTTAAAATATCCAATAAGAGGAAGTTTGGACAGAGAGAGGATTCCAAAGAAAGGAAGTTAACCCCACCTTCAAGCACTTACGATCAAGACCCAGATGTAATTATTATTGATGATAAGGACGATGACACTGTCAGTTCGCACAGTCCGTGGGAGAGTGAAACAATCGTGAGACAACCTAATAAAGGACCAGACAAGGACCGGCGTTATTCCGCCGATAGGAATTGGGAACACAATCGCAAAGGTCAGGTAAGAGAAAACAGAAGTAGAGGACGAGATTCGCGGGATAGAAGATTGAGTCGCAGTCCTAACAGGCTGAGTAGGGAGAGAGTAAGCCGAGATAGAGAAAGTCGTGACCGTGACAAAAGAAGTCCAGATCGTGAACGTTCAAGAGAGAAATCTCGAGATCGATATTACTTCAGTTATAAAAATGAATTGCCCGATTATTGTAAACCTCCGAGAGTTTTACGAGATGTAACTCGTCATCCTGTAATGAGTCCCCCATTGTACGATTTAAAAAAAAAAGTAACTGTAACTGTGGAACTGGAAGATGAAAGTGAAGTTAATATCGTCAGTGTTTTGCGCCTTCTCACAGCCTTAGAAGAAAAATTAGGTTCTTTAGGGCCGAAAGTGATTGATTTGTTGGGGCAAGCGTTGGCACTGGAAAAGAATTTCGCGAATAGTTCTGAAACTTTATTGGACAATGAAGTTACTTGCATGATTTTTGAAACTGTGAAGGAGAAACTCAAGGGACAGCTGTTGGCAGGATTGGTGGAAGTTCATCAGGAAAAGGCTTTTAAAAATGCCATAAAAAAGATTGCAAGTCTCATTCATATGACTAGTGAGCGCAAAAAGCAACAATTAAAGGAAAAACCTAAAGTTGATCCGGTGAAAGTTCCTGGGGTTGGAACCGTGGATAAAGCTGCAATTGCAAGACAGATTGCGACCGCATTAGTGCTACAAGGTAAAACTGATGTTACACAAGAAGAATTGGAGCAACTTATCAATGCTGTGGTGAGTTTATCTTTTAAAACATTAATTCAGCTGTTTTAAACAGTTTATCCAACACTTGTCAGTAAACATATGACAAGAACATTGATTTTGCAGCAGTGCTAATGTATTCATATTATCCACAAGTTTAATTATGAAACCCGTTGAAACGCCGCTTTGAAACGAAGCTACAGTAAACCCCTGAAATGCCAAACTCGACTTTTTTCAAAAAAAAAGACTTTTATCACTTTGGCTCTCAGCGGCTCATATAATGCAGTAGTCTAATAATGCTTTTTCTCTTCTAATACAATCCAATCTGCTGAAGCAGTTTTTAAATTTAATTTCATATCTTTTGACAATATTCTTGTATACAGGGTGTTTCTTGTCAAAGTAATGACGTCATTATTATTGTTTTAAGTCCATCTTCAACTGAAATTCCGATATTGCAATGTTCTATCGTAAAATCCAATCTGCAAAATTTGGATTTTGTCACTCACAAGGTTTTGTCAAAAACCGATTGATATGTATTTACTTTCACTTATCATGGTACGAATTATTCTGTTTTGTACTCATTCTTAGTTTCCTATAACGCACTTTCCACACAACACAACAAATTTGCAGTTGGGCCATTCTGCTCCTGAGCGACTCAAATAATATTGCAGACAACGAATCACCTGGTCTAACTTCCTTGTTTATTTCAAACTCTTTAGTTCTGCTTTCTGTGTTTTAACACTAATTGTTGTTCTTTTCATTGTCATCTGGATTGTCTTCTTAGTTTGTTGCTTATTTCCAGTTCTTTCAATGCATCCATCATTTTCTTTTTTTTTATGGAGTCGAAGGCTTCTTGGAAGTTTACAAATAATAGTTCTATTTCCATTTGATTTTCATGAGCTTTTCCTTAATCTGCACTTAGTGAATTCACCTTGATATCGATCTGTGTTATATTATAGGTTAGTCTCTTTTGTATTGATGATGTTACAATTTTGTATACAGTATTCAATATTTTTATTATTTATTATTTCTTTACCAATTTTTGTTTTTGTTTTGTTCAGGAAGACTAATTTAATAACGATATATGTCAGCATTGGATAAACTGAGGAGTTGAAATGAAAACCGTGTTAAATGCCTTTTCATATATTTTAAGATATTCAATTTTTTCTCTAATGCATACGCAATTTTAGTTCAATAGTTTTGTAAAAAATGAAGAAAGTTCTCTGGCATCAATATAATGTACCTGCGAAATATTTGTGCGTACGCATTAGAGAAAAAATTGAATATTTTAAAATGTATGAAAAAGCATTGAACTGTTATACAAAAGAATTACTAAATTATTACTTGTTTACTAAATAACTATGATTTTTAGGTTGGCATGGCAGAAGCATCTCGCAATGCGAACAAGCTTATAACAACAGCAAGTTTCCTGCAGCAGCTCAACACACAGACTGAAACCCCAACTGAAACCCCAACTGAAATCCCAATAAAAAAAGTTGAAGCTCCTTCTGCAACATTTCAGTCCTTACAAAATTCTCAAAACGAAATCGGTTCTAATAGTATGGAAGGTCTTTCTGATTCGGACCTTCAAACGCTTTTGCAGAATTTTAAAGACTTATCAACCGATGAACAACATGGTTTGATTTCGTATTTGAAGAAATTGGAGGCTGTTGAACCGGAACGTGTGGAGCGACTCAGGAAATTTGTGAATTTGGGCGCCAAAGAAGAAAAAAAAGAAGAAGCGCAAGAGAGCGGACGCACAAGTCCTTTTTCAACAAGAACCGGCAGTGTAAATCCGACCGTCGACGATAACAAAAATAATAAAATTGTCGCTCCAGAAAAATCTGAAGTCAAGTTGGAAAAAATTAAAATAAACATTGATTCGGAAGATGAGGACTATTCTTATGAGGATGTTTTTAACGCTGCGACAAAAAATGTCAAGGAAAAGGAGCTTGAAAAAGAAAGGAAGATCGTCGAGGATAGTATGAAATTCGAGCCGAAAAAAGACAGTGTTGATTTAACTGATGCTAAAGCTATTATAGCAAATATTATGGGACAGTTCAGCATGAAAAGTAATTCTGGCCCCAATTTGTTAGGAATGGGAACGAGTGGGACACGATTAAAAACTGAACATCCCAACCAGACAGATGGTAATAAAGAACAACCAAGTGGGGTCAATAAGGCTCCAGATTTAAAATTCCCGAAAGAAACTGACCTAACAGAGGCATTTAATAATTTTCCAATAAATATCGCATCATTGGTGAACATTGTTGGTTCATTTCAAGATAAGAAAAATGTAGTGAAATCAGAACCGGTTGTGTCTACTTCTGATTGGTCACGTAATGATAGTTTCCAAGCACAACAAATGGAAAATGAAATGGACGGTTTCAATATGAAATTTGATCCTCCTAATGTTCAGCATAACGTACCTTATGGTTCAAATTTCATTGACCCTCATGTAAACATGAATCAACCTCCTATTATGCCTGACATGTCTAGGAATGTTCAATATCCTATTAGAAATCAGAACACAAACTTTTATCCGGAAAATGATGATTACCTTTATGGAAATGTTCCGAGAAACATTCCTTTTGGGAATCAGCCTCCAAATAATTTTAATCCTCCCTTTGAAGCACCTAACAGACCTACAAATCCTTACTACAACGCCAGAGGTGGAAATGCCCCAAATCAATATAATAGAACTGGTAATTTTGGTAATTATAACAATCGTTGGTAGACATTTCTGAGTATTTATTTTATGTAATTATAATGATTCTTGTTATTTTTAGTTGTACTTTCATATTTGCATAAACTGTATTAAGTGGAATTTGTTTTATTACTTTTTTAATCTAACAAATGTGTAAATTCCTTCGGTACAATAAAAAAATCTACGGGTTTTTTTTAAGCAGGTGGATTTAAACATTACTGTTTCCTGTGTAAATATTTATATCACTATTTAATTGCGGCAACTTAAATACATCTTCCGTAATACAGGTTAAATATTTAACATTAGAAGTTGGGATTTAAAAATAGAAATGGGGATTTCGTTTGGCGGCATTGGTATGAAACCATTATTCATAAATTAAGAAGAGCTACCTGTAGTCCTGCTGAGTGATAACATTGTTTACCTCTTATTTCTTAATCTTTGCATATTATCGGGATCTTTTACAGTTGCAACTGCAATGCTTGTTCAAGGCGGCGCTTTTTGAGTTAAAAAATAGTGTGTACAAAGTTAAAGCAAAGAGTAGGTAAGAATAAGAGGCGTCGCGAACCGATTTTCCCATGTATTTTCATGAACACGGTTTTTAACGAGCATGTTTCTTTAAATCAAAGTTTCAAATATTTTTGCGATCATAGTTCAGATAAATTAAAGAAACATGCGCACAAAACCAATGGACCAGAGATACATGGGGCGGGGCTTCGACGATGTTCACAAAATTAGGCCTCGCGATTTATTAACCCGCGAGAAGGCGCACTTAAAATGTTACACGGATAGGCGCGCGCGAGCAAAATGCTCACGCTGTTTCAAATGTAATTTGTTGCCTAATTCTACTATACACCGTGAATCAATTATGGTCTACTTCTGAAATTTTCTTAGTTGCAACCAAACATACTAATTCCACTTACCACTTGATACTGCCTTTGATTTAAATTATAAATGGAATACACAATGGAATGCCATATGTATTTTTTAATTTTTGAAAAATTAGAGATCTAGTGCTTGTTTCAATTAGTATGTTTGGTTGCTGATAACTGATACAAATCGCTTCATATATTCTGCATGCTACTTCGTCGCAAAATGTGTGGTTTTGCCAGCTCCATAGCCACGTTTTTCAGGAAAACACGTCTCTCAATCAACTGCTGTGTGTTCGCTTTATAAAATGGTAAAAAACAATCGCATTGGCCACCTTGATGTAATTCTTGCAACGGAGTAGTCTTCCTTCATGTGGTCTACGGTGTCCACACCGCCTTTAATACAATTGTAAAACGTTACAATTTCAGGTTTACCTTCATCCCCTGTCTCTCGATCTATAGCATCATCATCGTGAAGTGAAGACAACATGAGAACAATCTTCTTTGTTTTCTTTTTAGGTACATACGACAAAATCACTTTGTTGTCATCAAAGCCGAAAATGGAACTAGGGTTGGTCTATCCTTGGTTGACAAAAAAAAAGGATGGAATCTCTCTTTTATTTTTTCGAAGTGTCCCCACTGCTGTTGTGCTGTGCACACTTCTCAACTCATCAAGTACCGGTATGGATGTAAAATACTTGTCCATTGTTATATTTCTTCCCGTATTCAATATAGGTCTTGCCATTCTCTTGACAACTTCAGCAGCCGAATTACTCAAATGATAAGGATCTGCGGGTTGTTTCCCGGCATATATTTCTAAATTGCTTGTATAGAGAGTTTTAACATCCACAAGCGCATATATTTTTATACCGTATTTAGCCGGTTTATTAGAGATGTAAACTCTAAACTTACAACGTCGTCTGAATCCCTCCAACATTTCGTCTATAGTGCAATACTCCCCAGGTGTATAATTTTGATTACAATGAGCAACAAACTCTTCAAAAATTTATCTGATAGGTGCAAGGTTATCTGTTTCTTTTCTGACTGCGAGTATTTATATTATCAAAACTTAGTACCCGTAATAAAAACAAAAAGCGTTTTATGGACATTGTTGCTTTAAAGAAATCACATGCTGTACCATCATCAAGCCACATTTCTTTTACATTCAAATGACTTACCTTTTTCAAACCAGCCATATACAACACTCCCACCAGTGCCTTTATTTCAATTGCAACTGTAAATCTACAGTCTCGTTCCCGAGAAAACTTCTCATGCAATTTTTCGATATATGTATGTATATATTTGTGTACATAACTATTTTGTCAATCATTCCATTATCCAAAAATAAAGAAACGCATTGTAAGGGTGTATTTGAATTTTTAGCTACACCTTTGACTCCTGATAAATGGATCACGATATTACAACTCCTCGTACGTACATTACGAGGACCCTTGTACTTGAGCCATTTCGTTGTCCCATCCTTCCCAGTGTAAAATGGAGTTTTACCTCTTGGCTCGTTCAATGGCGGAGAGGTTGAGATATTATCTGCAGATTCGTCTGAAGATTGCTCTGTGCCTGTTTCGTGAAGGCTACAAATATCTGAACAATCGCTTTCGAGGTCATCTGCACGACCTTGGTTTTCTTCTTCAGGATCTGATGTTAACTCGCCATCGAGAGGTTCTTGTAACCACAAAGCAATTTGAAGGTCTAGAGTATTCCGGCTGTCTCCCATTTTACACGTATTTGATAGCTACAAAACAAAAACTATTTCTATACGGTATGTTTTTTTTATTGTCAATTGAATTTATGAACATTTTAATGCAAATAAACAAGAATAATCATAGTAACAATTAAATAAATATAATACATCGCTAAAAAAAATATGCTTACGTGTGTAGTGGACCCGGAAGTACTTGCAGACTTGTTTTGCACTTTGTTTCAATGCAAATGACGAGAGATAATAACAATTTACACTTATTACACTTATTTACACTATAACCACGAAGGTTGCTAGTGAAGTTCTAAAATGAGTCGAAAATTTGTATATATGTATATACAGTCTATTCACGATAAGCTTGCTGTGGTGCATGCAATTTTTCAAGTCAGTTTTACGTAGGACTACCTATCAGTGCTTTGTAAAATGTACTCTTTACTCTTTAAAGTATTGTATTCAATGTTAAAATAAGATACGTTTGGGAACCACTAATTTTGACCAACTTAATAATTATTACTTCCTGTCTGATTATCTAGAGTAAATAAATTCTTTGATGGACACTGGTTTATAGCGAGTTAACAGTTTGTTATCTGTAAATCAATACGACTCAAAATATATCAACTGAAGTTGCTTATTGTATGCAAGCAAGCAGTCAAATTGGCTACCTATTTAGGATTAAGCGAAAAAATACTATAGTATCGTTACTATTGTATGCAATATTGTCGATCGGTACTTAAGGTGGCTCGGCGCCACGAGACTAAATTCAATGGTTTTGTACGTTGTCCGTACAGTCGCATTTTCAAATTTGAAAAGAAGGTCGCTATCTTATACGACGAGTACACGCTAGCCAGACGACTTCCATTTAATTACAGTTTGATATTATGTCAATTAAGCTTGTTATTAATTAAAATGTCAAAATTCACCTAATCTTACAACTTCCTGTACGGCTCCAATTTTCAACATTTTGCTTTAAAATTGTAATGGTCTTGTAGCTTACTCATTTATCGGCGGCCCTCACTATATCGTTTTTCTTCATATACTACCGTTTTTTAATTATTTCAATGTTTGTAAATTGATGTAAAAAAAAGTGCCGAGAAATGTTCAAGAAAAAGATCGCCTGAAGTCATCCGTCAGTTTAATTTACAACCGTACTTCAGAGTATTAATGGCATGCGGTGTGGCTTAACACAGCAAGAGAATTCTAATTTTGGTATATGAAACATTCAATGACAAAGCTACACACATTTTCGGTATTTCTAACTACCTGTTTTCGACCTTTTATGTGGAAAAGAAATATCTTGGCGAAAAATGAAAGTTTATTTTAAACGTCAATATTCTCTCGTTTTTTATTTCGATAAACTTTAAAGGATAATAATAAATACATGTGAGGGTATAACTTAAGTTTTATTCAATCTAATGACAATATTTAAATAACGCTAATTACATCACAACAAATTTTCGTTTTTTTCTTTTCTTTTACTAATAACATGCAATTGAATCCGTTCGTTTCAAAAACAATTTAAGTCAACAAAACGAAATAGGCGAAAAAAACTAAATAAAATGAACCACTACGGTTGCTTTAACAGTAAACGTCGTAAGACCCTCCCTCGGCGCCTTTGACTGCATTTTCAAATTTTAAAAGAAGGTCGCTATCCGGGCGGTTTTCGCTTACTTACAGTTTGATATTATGTCAATTAAACTTGTTATTAATTAAAATGTCCAAATCTTCAACATTTTGATTATTTCAATGTATCGTATTGAAAACAATAATCAAACCTTTGGCAACATTTTACTTTATCGTATTTTTTCTCTTTAATTTTTTTTTAATTACAAAGAAAAATTAAAAAGTAGTTAACGGTTGCGTTTAAGCTATATTTCCCAATATTTAAGCAATTTTTATTTGACACAAACAAAACACAATGCACTGTGGAATTTGCAATTCCAGGAAACTTATGTACTACCTTACCGCCTGTAATAAAAACTAACCGAAAGAAACGAACCTAGCTTCTTTTCTTGTTACATTTATGGCTAGATAATGTTTCAACGATTTATTTTCTTCATTTAAAATGACTTGATTGTATGAACACCCACTTTTGGAACAATACATTGTTTCCAAATTTGAAATTTTGTTTTAAAAAAGCGGATTTACCTGAAATCATAGAAAACGGTTTTTGTTTTTAAAATTATTACTTACCAATTGTTTGTCAAAATTAGCAATGTCACTAAATAAAACTGTTTTCATAGCTAAGGTTACAGTTGTTTTTTTTTCAAAATTATTAGCTACTTACCAATGTTTCAAAGAGTCATTTTCAAAAGTGTTGAAATTTCAAGTCTCACTCTGGCTGTTACTGGGTAACAATGTTTAAGCAAACGAACGGTTTTTGTTTCCAAAATTATTAGTTACCGAGGCGACTGTGTCACAAACTGTTTGTCAAAATTGTCACTGTCAATGTTACTAAATAACATTTTTTTTTTCAAAACTATTAGCTCCCTATTAATGTTTCAAAGTGTTTTTTTTTTAATGTTGTGGAAATGTTAGAATTATAAACCTTACTCTGGCTGTTTTCGTAAGCAATAATTAGTAACCAGGGCAACAAATTTTTCGATTGTTTTTCAAAATAATCAAGTGACAATGTTTTTCAAAATGATTGGTTACCAATGTTTCAAATTCTTTTTGAAAATTGTCAGTTACCAAGCAACGGCATTTTCGCATTTTGAAAACAATCAGTGTCACTCTGACAGTTGCCCGGTTATTAGACAACGTGTAAAATCGATGATCGCATTAAACGCACCTCTAAATCTCAATTTCAAAAATCGAATAGAGTTTCCGATTATATTGACGCATCGAATGACGATAATTACCTCCACTCTAACGCATTTACAAACTTAATAGTCGACTGTCACATTTTTCGGTCCTGTGCGTCACATGCACCGCCATCGGGCCCTCGATGCGATTTTGACGTTGCCCCGTTTTGACGACGCCGCTCCAACCGCGCGCCAGATTAACAATAATCACATATTTTCGGTACATTAATTTTTATCGGAGCGGGAAAATTGTTACCGTTAGTCAATTATGTAATAAAAAAATATCCTGCTCACATAAAACTTCAAGTACGTACAGTGAATGGAAGTGAAAAATGGTTTGTTATTAATTTGTATCAATTAAACGATATAGGATACACATTCGGAAATTGACGGGAAATATAAATACGACGCCCACATAATTCGAACATTTGCCTATCAGTACAGTGATTATTATCGTTATTATCATTATTATATTATATTATTATTATATAAATTGATTTGTACTGAGTCTTCCAAATGATGCAATAATCTTGTGCTCTAACAAAATATCTGTCGATACAGCAAGTGATTAGCAGCAAAAGTGATATTGGGGACGGAGAAAATAATTCTCTGAACGCAAATGTAACAGCCTAAATGCAAAGTGTTCATTCACTGGCAAGGTCACCCTACGATTTTAAAGACGAATTTTTGTAAGAATAAAAGAGGCGACCCAAACACGTCTCGGGCGTTGTAAATTCTGTAAATGTAAATATAAGTCGTTTCAAGAGAGTGATTTATAGCTACTTGACGGCGCTCTATTGTGCATAATTATTTATGACCAAGGTGGTACCGTGGTTGCCTATCATTTAGTAGAAGAACGATCTCGTAAAATTGTAGTATTGAAGTAAACAAGTTTCTGTGCCGAGAGCCGTTAAGTCATTTTGAAATCTGGAGGTCGTAGGCATCGCGGTAAATCCTAAGATAAACATCGGCCTCAATAAATGTCAAAATTCAAATGTCATCGTCAATATACAATTGTTGGCGCTAGCATACAATTATCGGCATCAACCGGCTCTTTACTTGCACATGGATTTGCGCGAGATGAGCAAAATGCCGCGTGACAGTGCACGACTCCAAGAAACACCTCACGATGCGGTCGTGTTGACACTAAGCGGCACACAAATTGCATCAATAAAGATAGGATTAACACTTAGAAAGGTACCTAAAGGCTTGAGGCTTTACGATATCGGTAACATCGAAAAATATCATATTATATTTTTGCGTGAGCAAAATGCTCATAGCGCGCCTTCTCACGGGTTAATTACTCTTTGGTTAAAGTGTCACGGTGCACATTATGTTTGTTTTGAGACATTAACCCTTCATTAGGCGCATGGTTGACACCTGTCACCCATCGTTTTGTTTTCACACTTAATTTCTTATCAGCTACACTTATGCTTGTGAAAATTTTAATAGCTTTTTCAAACAGTATTGTCAACGCCATCTTTATTTACAAGCCGTGAAGCCATGCTTGGCAACACCGCATTAATGCACAGAAGTAGGCCGGGTATCATTGCACGTCGGTTGCAATCGAAACTTATTAAAAAATAACTAACATGAAATGATCCATACTACATCATTATTCTGATAGTATTAAGAAATAAAACAAAAGTTAGTAAGAGCAGGAAATTTTATTTTACAAATAACATATTTTTAAAGTTTATTTTTCTCTTTTGTTAGCGTAGCTAATTTCCTCTTTTTCTCTACATTTTTAGTGCCATTTGTTTGTTTTCAATATTTTGTGTAGTTATTCAACAAAATATTTGCAAAAACAATACAATGTTTTAAACAATCTGGAAATATCCTTGCCACACAAACAATTCAATTCAAATTGTTGAAAAAAGTTATTGGAATTTAAGCTTAACTGTGTCAGTTGAATTAAAATGCCTTTTTGACAGGAAGATTGCAAAAATTTTGTATATTGTATATTATTGTATATTCTAACAAAGCATACATATGAAAGAAAACACACTTAACATAGTAACTAGGTACACTTAAGCCACCTCGCTGTAAAAAGTCAAAATATTCGTTGCAAACATTACTACCTTGCCCTTCCTCAAATACAAAAACACAGGCAGTACATCCCAGTTTTTTGCAAACAGATCGTGGTCCATAGCCACAAACATAATATATACCGCTTGATTCCTCGATTTCACATGATTCAAGATAATTTGAAGTTATCATGGGGCGAAATTGATCAATGTCAATATTATATAAATTTGATTCAGTACTTTCATTAGCAAAGTTGCTAAAGCATGCTTCTTTTTTATTGGTCATTTTCAAAATATGTCTTATCCGTAATTTGTTTTCTGATTCAATTACTTGTCTAACTGATACTTTATAGTTTGATCCAGATAGTCGTCTGTACATTCCAAACCGTTTCTTTAATTTGTCTGTTTGAAATTTCCCCAAGAGTACATAGGAAACATTAAATTTTGTTAAAGCATCGTTAGCAATTTTGCATAATACGAGTATCTTTAACTGTTGTGTTATTCACAGGAAGTAGTCGAATAACTTCACTAAAATTACCAAAAGCAGAAGAGATCATAAAAGTTTCAATAGTTTTTGCCAGATCCTTAGCATTATTTTCTGAACTGCCAACAATTCCATTGGCTTTAAAATCTAACTGAGATTTTACATAAATTTCATCGATTTGTAATATTGTATATTTCTCTCGAACAGTAAAGTTTTTGGAAATTTGTTTCAAATAGTGACTTGTATTTGAAAGATTTTTGTCTGGTTTTACATTAAATGTAGAAGATATTTGTTGTAAATATCGTTTACTAGGCAGCAGCAAATGATCTTGTAAGAGCATGTAACATGACGATGAATATTAATAAGCCATAAATGCAAACAAAATAGTTGCTGGGGAATATTTTCGTCTTTTTAACTATATCATGTTTAACTGATCAATTAAAAGTTCCAATTATTTTTTATATTGATAGTATTCCATTTCTTCAGCTTTTTCGTTACACGTAACTAAATTTTCATACGACTTGTGCAAGAAAAATTCAAAAGATCGAGTCCTTAAATTGTGTTGACTTACGTTGGCATACCTAACTAATATATTTTCAAGTTGCGACCATCGAGATAATTTTAAATCACAAGGGAGAATCCAGTTCAAATCGTGAGCAGAAATTTCTTCTTTTCCAATAAAGAGAAAATAAAAACAAGAACCTTTAATCACAAAAAAATTTTATATAAAATAATATAAAATTACTCACATAGACGCGTTTCGGTGGCTATGCCACCATCTTCAGTACATCTACTCTACATCTACTACAGTAGATGTACTGAAGATGGTGGCATAGCCACCGAAACGCGTCTATGTGAGTAATTTTATATTATTTTATATAAATTTTTTTTGTGATTAAAGGTTCTTGTTTTTATTTTCATTATCGACATCACAGGGTCCACTATATATATTTTATTCCAATAAAGAGTTTTAATGTTAAATCACTTTTCACCAGAACACTACATAAAATTTCGGCGGCACTTAACTCAGTTTCACTTTCAGAAGAACTATTAGAACACTCAATATTTAATAAATACAGCCAAACACCAAAGTTGTTCTTAATTTTAAAGTTCCACTTTGTTTCACTGTTTATACCATTTACTTTTGTTTGAAAAGTGTCAAGAAAATTTGTAAAGTCATTTATAATATCAGATTTTACAAATTCTTCAATTTTCCCAGCTTATTTTGATTGCAACGCTTTCCTTCTTACTTCAGGGTCTTTTCGTCTAACTACTGTTGAAGTTGAAGACAGATAAACTGGAAGATTTTGAAAAATTGTGGGTACAGCGTCTTCCTTTAATTTTGGGTGTGCTAATAGCAACGTAGTAACAGTTGACCCGGTTTTGTATATCTGATCTAATATAACATCATTTTCGTTAAAATGTTTTATACAAACAGATGAATACTTCGTAGGCTGCCAATTTTTCCTCGGGATAGCTCGAAACCATTTCTTTTAGCTTTCTTCATCTTTTGGAAATGAAAACGTAGTAACTGCAGCTTGCCCCTCTACAGATACACTTTCGTAATTCGATTTTCAGCTTGGGACACAACATTTTCTAGTCATCTAAAAAGTTTTCATGTGAAAAGCATGAAACAAAGGTTAAGTGTACAGTAAAACCTCGATATAACGGACCTCTATTTAACGGACTTCAGATATAACGGACAAAAAATCCGGTCAAATGTAAAAAAATTAAAAACGTCCTGTTAATATTATGGTTAAAAGTTTAAACCAAACCAAAGGAACAATTTTAAAAATGTATAAATTCGTTACATCAATAAATTCATGAAATAACTATGTAATTATGTAACTATTAGAAACATGTTGTGAAGTAAATAGTTTTTGTAAAACGTAGTATTGGATTGGGTGACCACTGTCACCCATGCGCCTAAACGCGTGATAAATTATAATGCGCCTGCTGTAGGGTTAAGAAATTTGAATCAACCACGTAAAACTTCACTTAATTCCTGTATTTTAATGGCATTTTGACAGTTTTCTGTATTGATTTTAAAAAAATGATTGTTTATTGCAACTAAATTCTATAGATTATCTAAAAATTATTCTCAACATAGGTAAGAAATTAATCAGTGCAACAAGGGACGCAAATAAAATGACCAGAGTCAGATTTCAAGTCAGAGTTGCAACGGTGCAAATCGCTTACCATTGTAATCGCGCATAACAATTTCTACAAGGTCACAACCTAATTTTAAGTTGAATTTGCGGGCTAATTCAACTTGAAATTAGGATGTTACCGTGAATTATTGTGCGCCATTACCATGGAAACCGATTTGCACCTTCGCAACTCTGACTTGAAATCGGACCTTAGCACTACAATGATAGATTTGAATCATGGCTAAGTAACTTTAAAAAAAAATGATAATAACAACAAATACATCTGGCATTTTTAAGAGTATAAAGTGAGGTTTAAATAATTATTCGTGTATTCCAAGTGTACAGTTTAAAACCACATTATAGTACCATATGATCTAAATCTTTTATTCTATATGTTATAAAATTATCTGTATCTTTTTCTCTCCTTCGGTTCCGTGTATCTTACCGTCTTCTTCCACGGATTTCTAGAGTATCAAAGATTTCGGTCGCACTGTATCTATAATCGATTTATTTAAGAGGTACACTGATGTTGATCATGCATTCTCTACTTCTCTCTACCCATGCGAGTTAGCGAGTGCGAGTAACGCCCCAAATTTACTTGAAGGGGATGACATTTTCACTTTATGTCAATTCCATCCTTGTTTCAAGTCGCAGCGTATACAGGTTGTATTATATTAAGTGTCCGCCATTGGTAACTTTGTTATTATTAGAGTTACAAAGTCGGTTAAATTAGCAAAAAATTGTGTTTTTTCGCGGATTACCATAATGAAAGCAAAAAAACAATCGACCGTCGACTGTTCGAAATATTCACAAAAATCGTTTTTATACCAATAGGTACTGATAAAGTGCAGTGAATCCGGGACCCTGATCAACAGATTAAAGTCATAAATAACAGTGACAGAAAATAGAATACTGAAAAAAATTGAAGAAGTTATAATATACGAAATAGTCAAATAAACGAGACTGAATGTTAAACCGATAAAAAAAAAAAAAAATAGAGCTGGTTCGGGCATCTTGTAAATAACCTAATAAAAGAAAGCAGAATAACAAGAAGAGAAAGTGAGAAAGACCGAAGAAGATTTGGGACCAGGAGATAAGGGCGTACCATAGGACTCGGCAAGAAAACAAGCACAAAACAGAAAATAGTGGTGGACAATTTAGAAGCAGTTAGTTGCAGAAAATCCACAGTTTCATTCAAGTGGTAGATTTCTAAATCCTCTAATAGTGTGAGGGATCGTAAACCACAACCAAAAATATAAAACGGCAAAATCACAGTTTAAAAAAACAAATAATTGCCGAGAAAAACTGTTTTAAAAAATGAATTGCTGAAATTGTATTAAAAATGTATTATTACATTCATTATACGGAGCGCGTCTAAAGTTAACCCTTATTCTAGCTTTTTAATTACGTAATTGAGTTTGAGGGTCCGGATCAACTTAATGAACTATTCTTTGGTCATAAATTGGTTCTTGTAAATTAAAGGATGACGGTACCGGCATGGCAGTATCAACTCAAAATATTCAGATGTCAATAGTAATCATGTGGCACCTCGATATAAAGGTATTTCAATTCTCTATCGATCTGTTTCTGAAAAATAAAAATTCAATTATCTGTTATCGAGTTACAAACGTATCCTTCGTTTCCTTTCGCATTTATGGTTTCACATGTGTTGCTATGGATATTACTCTAGGTAAAACGTTTATAACTAGAGAACGGATAACTGAATTTTTATTTTTCAAAAACGAGAGAATTGAACTGCATATCTTTAAAATGAAGTGGAACTTGGCCATGCTATTTGAAAATATTGAGTTGATAATGTCTGTAACGCCATCTTTGAATTTTTAAAAATCAATTTTTTACCAATGAATAGTTCATTCACTATTGTTCAACCCACAATTTTGCTCGAATTTTTTAACTCGACTCGTTCTAAAGTTTTAAGGGGGGAGGTAATATTAGACGCGCAGGGTATGTTAATATTTTACGAAAAATATCAACTTTATGTTAGTGAAGTTTAGAAAATTTTAAGTAACGTAACTCCTCGCATGGGGCTTATCAGGCCTCATAAAATGCACAGTCGGAAATTGTTAATTGCTGTATGGTTCCGTGCAAAAAATCAAAGTTGAGTTAGTCAGTATCAAGTGAATAGTCTAATTGAGGAATACCTGGAATGACAAGTTTCTGAACCTTATGGTATCAGTGGTATAAAATTTTTAAACAGCAGTGGGGCCTATGTGGCCCCACGTGAGCATTTAAGGGTTAACGTGGGTTACGGTTGACTTTTATCATTTTATGACAATTTGCACTTAGCTGACACTTTTAAAACGCTGCGCATGCGTGATCACAGACATCCGTTACAATTTTTGGGAAAACCATAGCAATTTTTGTTTACATTTTTGGCAAATTTTTAAAGTTACTTCGAGTTTTCGTGGCAGTACAAAATGTTTGTTTTTATTGTTTTAGTTTTGTTAATCATGTTGGCGATCGTTTATGGAAATCACCGAAAATTGGTATGGGGCTCGTTTGTTTATCTAGCCGTGTTGATCGTCGAATTTAACAGCGGTTCCCCAACCTGTAATTATAAAAACAATTTTAAAAGTGATTTATAAAACAAATACGGAGTGCAATTTGCATTCCTCGTCTCTTATAATAAGAGTACAGTACCGCCTTTGCATGAACCCCGAGCAACATATAAATAAATAACATGATAAGCTCAAAACTCGTTAACTTCACTGTTATTATTCTTTGTTGACATACAAATTATATGTTACAGAACAGTCACTCCCCTTTAGCTCGAAGGTAGAACGCCTCGCTCACCCCGCACCACAAAACAGACCACACATCATCGGCAATAACGAGTCGGTACATCGCCAATTTTCTGTTCATACCATTTTATTTTTTTAAACCTGCAATCTTTGAATATTCAAAACGATTGCGTTAATTTTTTTTTAGCAAAAAATAAACGTTCACCAAAAGCGGAAACTGAAGGTTGCGCATGAAAACCGAGATTTCATAAAAAGTTAATTTATGTTAATGCAAGGTGCGCAGGAGGCTTCAAAACATGTCAGTAGTTACTCAAACATCCGGTTGTCCAAAGCTTAAATAGCGCTAGTTAAAACTTTTTAGAACATTCCGGTCTAAGCACGGGCTTATTTAAATATTCGTCTCGAGCCGAGCGGAATCGTCCGAACTCGCGCATCAACATTCCAGCGTATAACGCGAGTAACCCGACGTACCTGGCCGTCGAGGAGCATTCTGTTTGGGGGTCTGCGAGGAATAAGAGGCGCGCGGTCTCCAAGCGCTCCAAAATGTTCGTAAAATTCGTGATTTTTGCCTTTTTTTGTTTGATCTGCAAGTCGGAGCTAGTGCTACGGACGTGCGAACCGATTCGCGTTGAACTCTGCACCGGTCTGGGCTACAACGTTACCGGAATGCCAAATTTAGGGGGGCACGAACTCCAGCAAGAAGCCGACTATAACCTGAAGACGTTCTCGCCGCTGATACAGTTTGGTTGTAGTTCCCAGCTGAAGTTGTTTTTGTGTTCGGTTTATGTGCCAATGTGTACCGAAAAGGTTGCCAATCCGATTGGCCCCTGCAGGGGGCTGTGCGAAAACGTCCGTGCGCGCTGCTTCCCGGTTCTTCAGGGGTTTGGATTCTCCTGGCCGGAGGCCCTGAACTGTTCGCGATTCCCCAAAGAGAACAACCACGAGCACATGTGCATGGAAGGGCCGAAAGACGTCGGGATTGACATCACCGCTCCTGTGGTGCCCGCCGTTCAAATCGTGGAATGCCCCCCTAATCACGTGAAGATCGATTCTTCGGGCACTTGTTTACCCATTTGCGAGCGCGACTTTTTGTTCGATGCTTCAGAAAAAAAATTCGCCGAGGTGAGTTATCAGTCGATTATATTACTAGTGGGATAAAGGCATTATTACAACACTGTTGGAAAGTGTAATCATACAATATAATATGCTGTAACCCATTTGTAATATATAATATTTTATCTGCAACTGACTAAATAAATTTTATTTGAAATTTTATTCAAATGTCAGAAGTTCGTTTCGTACTATATTTATTTGTTAATTTCTTTCATTACTACAGGGTGTACTGCAATTTTGTATTTTCAAATTACCTCACTTTTCAAGGTTTTCCTTTACCCTCTTCCAGTATTTTCCTAAACTTCTTCTAGTAATGTGATTAACTAAACAAGTTAAATTTTTCAGTTCATTGTTAGTGACAAAGCATCTTTCTAATCCCCGTAAAAAATTGAAAACCCGCGGCCAATAATCTACAATTACCGTACTATAAAATGGGCATTTATTTTTTTTGCGTTGAATTAGTTGACCGGCGCTTGGGCGCTATAAAGACAAATAATGTATTTAAAACTTTTCACTTGAAAGACCGTAAATCCTAGTCGAAAATGGCCTTTTAAATGCTCGTTACTAACCGTAATCACAAACAGAATACCCTACAAGGCAGGATTCACATCAGATTCGGACTTTGGTTTAGTAAATTGGATTCTTGTAAATACGATAAAAACCTTAATTGCGACCTTGTATGCAGAGTCGTAAACGGCTTCTGAAATTAGCTTGAAAAACTTTTTTTTAAATTTTGTCGTCAAAAATTGCCACGAAATGTGCACTACAATTCATTGAAATTCAACTAAAGTTGCATTCAAAGGAGCCTCATTCGTACTGAAACTCACTTTGTGTCCAATATCCTTCTGCGAATGTTTTCATTGCAGAAGCTTTTAAATCACCCTGACAAGTTTTGCCACAAGCTTTATGAGGGTGCCATTTAAGGATTCTGCCATATTAGAATAGGATTTATTCAGTTACTATTAAAATCTACACTGTAACGTAGGTGAGATTGTGAAAATAACTTACTGATAGCTTTAATAGTGTGATAATAAAGTCAATTTTCACTCTGATTTTATTTTAAAAAAAAATCAATTTTGTAGTTTGGCAATTGAAGAATATTGCTTCCAATTTTCAGAATTTTTCGACTACTGAAAAAAGGTTTTATCTCAAAAATGCTATACAATGAACCAACCTGTACAATATTTTATTTGTAACTGACCAAAAAATGTCAGTTCGGTTATTTTCAAAAATATTTTATTCAAATGTCGTAAGTTTAGTACTATGTCAACCATTTTTATTTGTTTTGTAATTCATTACACGACTATTGGTATAATGGTTTCAATTAGTGTGAAATGAATGTATAATAAGCGCATAACAAAACAGTTATAGACAATTATGTTATATGCATTTTTGGACATTTTTCAGGTTTGGGTGACGGTTTGGGCGCTGATTTGCTTCGTGGCGAGCTTGGGGTCGGCGCTGACTTTGAGCATCGGAGGCGGCCGCGTTCGGTCGCGTCCCCTCATCAGCCTGGCAATCTGTTACTGCTTTATCAGCGTCGGGTGGATGCTGAGAATGATAGTTGGCAGATCATCAGCGTCCTGTCAGTCAGAAACGCCTGCGAAGGAAGCCGCCGCCGACGATCATCAAATAGACGGTCTTGGTAACGTCAATTGCGCCTTCGTGTTTCTGTTGATTTATTACTTCGGGATGGCTGCCAAAGTTTGGTGAGTTGCGGAATTTTCATTTTTGTTGTCGGCTAGAAAGTATGCAGGTTTATTGTTCTGAAATCGGCGTGGAACTACCGTGTAATAGGTCACAGGGGATCGCACTTGTTACACGTTTACTTTTTCGCGTCACGCCAATTTTACCTCCGTAAATGAATCGTTTGGCGTGGAATTGGTTTTTCTATCGGAAGCCGATTATTTTGCGTTTTTTTTTTCGATCGGTTTAAATTTCGTGCGAGGTAGCCTTCCTCGGCTGGGTTGCTCGGTTTTAACTTGTTTTGAGTCATTTCGAATGCACGGTTTAGGGCGCAAGGGGAAGAGAGGGCGCGAGATACCTGCGCTTCGTGACAGGCCGGTCTCGTGTAATTTATAGCCGTTGGTCCCTCGTTATCCAAAAAGAAATATCGGTAATCTTTGATAATTTATGTTTTATGGCCGCCACAAACCTATCTATTTACACAAGAGTTTAATTAACTGTTAAAATAAATTAAATATTAAATTGGTTAGTTACTTAATAATTTCATTTCGGTCGTTTAAGTCGGCCTTCCGTAACAATGGGCCCGGAATTTTAAGACCCGGCTTTTTTCGAAAGCCTCTTATTAGCCCGCTAGCATTATTGACACGACAGAAATTCCTCCGGTGACGTTTTTACGGAGGATCGGTTAATTTTGCAGCGCTAAAAAGGCACAACCAATTACTTATTTTCACGGTAATTAACATAAAGTCAACATTAGGAGGCGAGATTGCAGGCTGTGCTCAACCAGACGAGACCGAACAGCGCTGGTGCCACTTATAACTTATACATGAATATGATAATCAGCCTATTGCCGGTCAGAATCGATATCGAGCGGTTATTGAACGGCGCGTTAGTACCCCCCCGTAATTTATTTGTTCAACAAAAACAATATCTCGTTATTCCAACACAGTAATTTTACTCTACGATTGTTTTTGAACCCGTGAAAAATTTGTTTTGATTAACTTTCACTTCACATCATTCTTATTGATTCAGTGCCTCCTGGAACCTTCATCGTGGGTTCTTAATTCAAACCCTTATTGTTAAAAACGATAGTTTCTGTTGTCCGTTTTTAAACCAGAAAGAACGCTGTGAAAGAATTTTTTACCTTATGTTGCTAATAATGTACTGATATTGGCATTTTACATGACAATGACACGACAATTTAAGGCTAATTAGCAGTGTCACTTCAAAATTATAAAATATAGCGTAAAACGTTTATGCGGAAGAAAGCAATAATATGGTCACTTTGATGGGAAGAGCGTTGTCTTCAATATTTTGTAACATTTATGTGATTCTGTAAAAATTGTGTAGATTATGTTATTAAACACTCATTACTGCTAACATAAATGAAATAAAACAATAATTTCGTAGCCTTCGAACGCTTCTTTTGGTTTACAAATGGACTATAGGAGCCTTTGCTTTTTTTTTAAACGTTGGGTAAAGGAACACTTATTTTTAACTTTACAATTATAAAAGTTTTTGTTTGTTTAAAAACTAATAATTAAACAAAATTCTGATATTGCTTTTCTCAAAATAAAAAATGGAAATTGTGTAAAAACATTTAATTTAACGTGGCAGCCTCAAATTTCAACCCATTTTTATCCATTGTATAAAAAGTCTACATACTAATCAGTAATGTATATCCCAGCAATCTTTGATAATACAAACGATTTGACATTTGTCAATTTCGAAATAAAAAATTTGATTGTTGAAGTTTTAAGTTCAGAATTTAGTTGTAACATAGAATCGACCTCTTCCTTTAGTTTTTCTTTTAAAATTTCAATGTTGTTTTCCCCCAGAAAAAATCTAATTCAACGAGCTGGTCAGTTTAATAATCAGTAAAGGTCAATTCATTGATTTGGAAAAATTTTATTTAAAAAATTCTATGCCAATCGCAAATGTGCAGAACATAAATCTTGTTGAATAACATAATCTTCAATATTGACTTCGTCTGTCAAATAAGAATTTGATGAACATTTTCATTGAAAACAAACAAAACTTTAACTTTTTTGTAATATTGGTTTGTAATTTCGAAATTTGAATTTTCTTTTGACCAATATAGAAAAGTCAAGGGATAGAGGCAATAAAGAACAGAAGGAATATAGAAAAAAATTCATGGCAAAACAAAAAAGAATGGCGCGCGAATTGTGTAGAAATTTTACAAAAAAGCATCTTTTCTATCCCCCCAAGAATTGAAAATCCGCGGTCAATAATCTACAATTACCGTACCATAAAATGTGCGTTTCATTTTTTTTTTAGGTTCAAAATATCACATATTGCTGAAATTTAAAATTTTGAAAAAGCCGCGTTTAAAACTTTTCCCTTGATCTTAGTCGACAATGATCGCTTACGCGCTAGTTACTAACCGTAATTACAAATAGAATAGCCTGCAAGGTAGGTATTTTTCACTTCAGGGGGTTGATTATCGAACTCGGAATATTTTCCCATGGGAGTGATTCCACGGATATATTTTCGTACGGAAACAACAGAGTCGTATTTTCGAAAGTTGTGGGACCAGTTTTCAGTGGAATACATTAGTCGTTGATAGATTCACATGAATTTACCACACTAAATATGGCCTGCGCGTTGCAAAATTCTCAGAAAAACTCGAAATTTCATCAAAATTTCACTGGTAATACTAGAAAATGTTCCAAAACGCTACACCAAACACGTTTGCTTACTTTACCTAATATAACTATTTATTGCAAATTAAAGAGAAAATACACTGTCTAATATAGAACAGTCACTTCTGTCACCAAAAGGCTGTTACCATGCGACCAACGTAATTTACACAGTGGTAAATACTATTCCACTGGGAACGATCATATGAATATTTTGTGGTGGAAAGATTCCAATAACTCAATTCGAGAATACTGGTTTTGCATTCTGGTGGGAAAATGCGACACTTTTCTATAAGAATGCAATTCTATCAAATTCGAGAATCGACCCCCTTTTTCCTTGTTTCCATTAAATCCGGGGACACCCTGTATCATCATCGCTGGTCACAAATTAAAAAAAGAGAATTTCATAGCCTCCTTAGAGAATTATTTTTTTAAAATTTTTAAATTACCATCATTTTTAGTGATCGGTCGGTATCTCATTGATGAGATTTTTTTATCGAAACCATTTTTTACATACTTAATCTGCCGGTTATAAACGGAAGTAAAACCTCAACAAACAAGTTTGTGTAAAGTTCCGCGCTCGCCTGTAATAAGTGTAAAATATTCATAGTTAGTTTTTTGCCCTTTACCTTAACAAGGCGTTAAGGAGGTGAGGCATTCCGAACAAGTTGTACGTTGCGTTCCGAACAATGATTTGTTGCCCGATGGTATCTCTTTCACGAGTAGGCTGCGGACCTCTTCGCATCGCATCGTTATTCAAATGTAGTTTTTTCCTGTTGTATTTAGCAGATTTATTTTCGTACGTTTTTAAAACGGCTTATCTGTTTAATTGATATCTTGTCACGTTATCGCATTACCCACACACAGAACTTTTAATTAATTTCGATATTACCATGGCAATACGTTTGGACGTCGACCTCGCATCCGAATGATAAATAACCTGATGCTCCTTCAAGCGATCGGTTTTGAAGCTGTTTCTAAAACGGTCCGGTGTCCAATTTTATCTGGCTTTAAACATCGATTCTCGGTAGAGCGTCTCTTTGTACGGAAATTTGAATCGCGCGTTTCGATCATTAATTTCCGTGGCGATCTGCGATTCCGATTCCGATTTATTTATGTGTCGTCGTAGTTTGTTATTAACGGGCTATCTAATTTCAGTTTTTACTGTGTAATTAAAGTTTTACGGCCGTAATTAAGCTTTTAAATCGTTCAGGAACTACTGCTGTAAATAATTTTACCGTCTGCTGTGTTTGGATTAGGGTCTTAACGTTTGACAGTTTATATACATATACCAGGCGAGGCAGCGTAACAAGCGAGAAAAGATCACGTCGCCTTCACATCTGTCTTTTATTTAAACAAGTTGAAAGTCATGTTCCCAAATAACACGAAAATTTTTGATCGCCTTTAATTAGCCCCACTTATAGGTATTTGCATGAAATTCTCCGATGGCAGGTTTTTAAAGCACAGAAGCTTCGTGTTCAAATATTTGATCGTTTGGCAAACTTGTTCGCTTGTTTGTTTATAAAAAAATACACATGTTCGACCACATTTTCGAATATTTGTGTAGCGTCGATTTTAACGCTCTTTTAGTGTAATTACGGTGACCAACCGACCGTTAAAATATTCGATTATTTTATTGTCGATCAATTGTGACAATTACAGCGACGACCGTAGCAACCAATCGGCTGTTGTCGTTTCGGCATTTTATTGTCGCTTGCGGTCAGGCGATGCAAAAAAATCCAGTTAGTTTCGGTCCCACGTCTGCAACCCTTGAGATACAAACGATTCTGTCGAGTTAATAAGATGCTCCATTGTCTTGGGGACGCAGCGACAAACATAATAGGACGACTTGAGATTCTTACCTGACTTCCATTCTTTAACTAGGTTCAGCGCTGCTCTTCACGTAACTCGGCGCAGTCTTTTTCTGGTAAACGGGTAGGCTGCATCGCACGCAGTCCTGTTTTCGTTTTTAACGAACCGCAGACGCCCAGCAACACATGGCCCGCTGCATGGTGTGATTATTTATTTTTTCTTTTTGTAAATATTTATTTTCTCAACCCCGTTTTGTTGTGTTGGAAGTGATGTATGAATAGAGTGAAAAAACACACTGAATATATTTTTTCGTGTCCGCACAGATTTTCTGGTTCATTCTGGGACACTCAAATTTTCTGCGGTACATTATCTTTGATGTTATCATTAATGTTTTTTATCATTTAATAGCCTTTTATGACATGTATATTACTATAAGCTGCAACAAGATCCGTTGATTTATATATTTGATAAGTCTTATCAACGTTTCGTGTCGGTAATGTTCAATGTAGGCTGCCGGTGGGATTTTTAATAATGCTTTCTGCGAAGACTATACAGGTCCCCCAACTTCAAAAAAAAAAACTCAAATTCGGCTTTGAATTCAGTTAACAATATCAGCTACGATCTGATGTTAATTCCATTTTTAATTTTTATTATCTGCCATAGCAACGCTCATTTATGTCATTTTCAGTGAGAAATGTTATGTACAACTTTCAAATCATAACCAATAAATCAGGCAAGTGTTGCAAAATTTCAAAGCTTTTTGAAGATGCCAGGTAGTAGTGTCGCGCGTTCAGTATCAGGGGCGTATTTCTTCTTCTTCAAGTGCCTATCTGTGTCCAGATGCTGGCGATCATCCCGGCTAATCTAACTTTATCCACATCTGCTCTAAATAAATCTTTGGTTGTCATGGAGAACGAAGTTCTTAAATTTTTCAGCTATGAAATCCTTCTTTCTACTCCTCTTTTTCCTTGCACTTTCCCTTGTAATATACATAGCGTTGTATCTGTTTTCATTCATGAAACAATTGTTCTACGTATCTTTTCCAAGCGTTCTTGACTTCCTCTTTGCCAATTATTATATTCCCTTTCCTGTTGATCAGTGTATTGGTTGTTCTTGTTTTACATTTTCCGATGACTTCCTTGACTTTTCGGTGGACATTAAAGCTATCATGTTTCTCCTTAAGAAGCTCTATTTCTTTACACGTCTCTGTAATCTCTCTTTCCTTCGCATCTCTTATTTTCTGCCTTATAATTCTCTACGTCTTGTCGTATTGTTCCTTGTGTACATTTTTGAAACTTCTTCTTTTTTCCATCAACTGCATGATTTCGTCGGTCATCCATGATCACTTTTTAATTGTTTCATCCATCTTCAAATTTTCATTTTTGATTTTCTCCACAGTTTTGCTTAATTTATCTATTTCTTTTTCTACGTCCGAAGCATCGTCCGTTACTACAAATTTTCCTGCTAGCTCTCTTTCTATTTGTACTTTTATGTTGGAATCTTTTATTTTTCTTATATTCCATCTCGCGTTGCTGTTCTTTTTTATCTCTTTACTTTCTTCATTCTCACATTTATTGTACCTACTACTGTGATCCGTTTGTATATCTGTCCCTCAATAAGTTTTCACAGAGGTGAAGCTGTTTCTTTACCTTCTATATAAACTACTATTTGACTTACTTATTATTTTTTAATTGAACATAATGTTTAATTTAAAAAGAAGAGGCTGTATAAGCGGGATATTACATGGATGCATATAGCCTGAGACGCAATGATTTTTTATAAAAAATACTAACATTTATGTATTAAACTGTCCTACACAAAACCCTGCTCTATAGTCTTGAAAATGTGCGGGACAAAATGAAAAGAAACATTAGGGAGCTTCCACTTGCTCCACAAATAGTAGGTAACCTCGCAGAAGTTCTTGTAGGGCTGGAAAAATATACCTCAAGAATTAATTTTCAATTTGATAAACAGTATACTTCAACGTTATAGCGCTGAAATTACAGGTAGAGTCATAAATGCTACATTTCTATTTAATTTGAATTTTCTTTCCATCTTAACATAATGTGTTGCGGCAATAAAATTAGAATTTACACAGTCTGCAATTAAATAGACTTCTTCCTTTATATGTACACTAAGACCTCGTTTAACGCTGATTCGATATAACGCTGTCTGCTCGAAGTCTAAAAAAAACATTACGCTGATTCAAATTGTTTCGGCATTTCGTTGATTCGTATATAGCTACATAGTACGATTATTTCAGCGAAAGGTAGCAATTTATCGTAGCGCTGTACTTCCCCTAAATCTATGTTTGCTTGGTACGTTTATTTTCGCGTCTCCTGTTCATTAGCAGTTATTAATTTATGTGCAGTAATCCTCGATATTATTGTCTAAGAAAATTAATAAAAATTCTATTTGTTCATTAAAGATAAATCCGTATAATTTAAAACTTGTTTTGGAAAGAAAGTCTAATGATTTCTTATCATAAATTTAACAAAAATAATATTTATTTAAGCTAGTTGTGATTTATTGTAGAGAAAGGACGCAGTTTCCAATACACTATAAATTTAAATTTAACATAAAATAATATTTTTCAATAATAATTAAACTATAAAAGCTCTCAGTCTCTGAGACAGGCGCCAGTCACGATTAAAATTTGTTTTGCGTTAGCTCTTGTGGATCTGTGTGTTTCTATCATACGAACCATTTTAGAAATAAAATTTGTTTATTTTCGGTCTCGTATTCCTCTTTCCCTATTTACTATGTGTTAAAATGACCTTGTTTAACGCTGTTTCGTTTAGCGCTTTGACCTCTAGGAACACATCCTGAGCGCTAAACGAGGTCTTAGTGTATTGCAATTCTTTATCGAATATCTTAAGTATCTACCAAGTAATTCATATTTATGTAAATAATGACATGATTCTTTAAAAAATAGTTTTTACATAACCGTTGCTTAATTCATATGAGCGGCAATTGTAATTGCTTCAGTGCACTGTTGTATATACGCTTATCTTATTTTTTATCTCTTCAGGTGGGTTTGCTTATGTGGATGGTGGGTGGCAAGAGCCGGACTTTCTTGGCCTCCGGAAAAGTTACGCAGCCTCAGCACTTGCCTGCACGTCGCCGCTTGGGGGTTGCCCGCCGGACAAACGGCAGTCGCCGTAGTCAGGAGGGAAGTCGATTCGGACGAATTAACAGGTAAAGAAAAAGGTGTCAATGGAATTAATGTGAAATCCGCGGTATGTTACTACCGGTTGACAAAACAATGGGCCTCATTGATGCCTGCTTGCGACGGACATTGCATTACACACTCGCTATCTCGTTATAAAAACGAGCGATGTGGACAAAACTTGTTTTTGTTGGCTCGTCAGTCAGTCATGCCTTGCTTAGAGAATGAACTCTTGTCAAGATAGAGCCATTAACGTCGTGAAAATCTTCAAGAATTTTAAATACGTTTCTTAAACACGTGTTTGAAATGGCATCGTTTTTATACAGCTCGCGTTGTTTACGATTTATTTTCGATCTGTTTTTGATCGGTCCTGGGAAACTCAACGTGGGTTGTGAATATAGGCAGTGTTCATGGCGGGTCATATCTTCAGAACGGCCTTGTTATTGCGATAAATTAATTTCAATTTGTTTTTTTAACAACTCTTTGTGTTCGATGAACTCTATTTTCAAATCTCGTTTGAAATAGCGAGCGGGCACCGATGCAGCGCAGACTATGGTCCATTCTTGACCATATCGGATTTGCGATCGCATTTTTACCGACAGATTTAAGAGGCACGCCGCAGTCCTTTGTGCGCGGCTTTTTTCCGTTTTCAGCATGGAAATTTATATCTCCCGGTTTAGCAATTTATATTTGCATCTTACAACGCGGGGCTTGAATGATACGGTGCGGCTAAGACAAAAGACCTCTTTGCATTGCAGCTGCTTTGCATGCACAGGCGATTCTTGTTTGTTCCCAACCACTCTATAGTAGTTTATACGTGTACTGGTTTGGTGACAAACCGAAAGCGTGTTCGCTTTTCACATTAATCAAGCACCGTGCACCCAGACACTGTTTTGCGTCGCGGATCCCTCCTTTCAACCTGCAACGCGAACAAAGAAAAACCAAAGAAACTTTTCCATAAGAAATACGAAAATGTGTAGATTGTTTACATAACCGAAATTTTTGAAGTATAGAGAGTATACACAACAATCTTTATATTCAGTGTTCCCGCTTGTTTTAAAATCCTAATAACTCCTAAAATCTTGATTATGTTCTAAAATGCTCTAAAAATTTGTTTGATCTCCTAAAATTCTTGGAAACCTTGCAAAATTTTTAAAGGTCTCTACTACGCTAATTTCCATTAATTTCATTATTGATACTGCGTTTATTTTCGATTTTTTTCTACAAAAATATTCAGTGCTTATTATTTGTTAATCATGATATTGATGGGAAAAAACGATAACTAAATAAACGTAGATATTAACTATTTTACGGCCGCACTTGTATATACAAAATTTTATTACTGCCTCTACCAACTTTGTATTTAAGCCTTTCTTAAATTTTGAAACAACTTTCTGAAATAACATTTTTTAAGGCCAATTTCATGTTTTGTAATTTTTAGGACACCTGTACATTTTAATAAAACTTTGGCAATTGTTTATGTCTATCCAAGACAAGCAAAACTTTTTATAAAGAATAACTTTTTGGCGTAAAGTTGAAAATAAAAATGTTTTCCCTCTTATCAACCCCATCCGTGGACACACTGTATATTAACAGATACCACCAAGCATCAATGAAGACACTATTATATCATTGATATTTATTCAAGATATTAGACAGGTTGAGGGGAACAATAACTTCATTATACGCACTAAGTTAATTAAATATGTCAAGAATTCTAATTTAAAATATAAAGCATATTTACAAAATAAAAGAGAGGACGAGAGACAAGCAAAGAAGTGAAGACTGGCAGATGCAGAGAAAATAAAACTCGAATAAAAACGAAAATATTTGATGATGGAATTAAAATATATCGAAACTAAGTTAAAAGCGAAAAGAAAAAGGCTGGAAATTACAATAGTTATTTACGCATCATGTGCGGAAACAAATGTTTTGGTAATGAGTGCCCGATTTGCAAACACGAGTGGGCGTAGCACACGAGTGAAGTGCAAATGGGCACGAATTCCCTTATATTGTTTACGCACAAGGTGTGTATGCTATTTTTTGCACGAATTTTTACCCCAAAATAAAATAAATAAATAAATTGAACCGGAAATAACTGTCAGCTGTTAAATGTCATTCGAAATTTACAACTTTCAATTTATAATTTCTGCACTATTCCCCAATGTATTGAATTAAAAAGTGGTGTAAATTGCATTGTACACATTAAAGAATATAAATGAAGCAATAATTTGCTTGCAAACGGTCTGATTAGCGAGTGATTTTTGGCACATTTTCACGCACGAGTGTTTCAAAGTAGATGTTTCCGTATATCAGTTGCGTGCGCATTTCGCTTGTTTGGAAGCAGGGAGTGCAAAAATGATATTTTAAAGCAAGTTAATGAGAAACTAAAAGTCGTTTGCAAAAGCAAAGTAAAAAATGCAGATAAAATTAGACAATCCCAAATTTTGCCAGAAATGACCGTACCAATGAAATTGAGGAATTATAAGAAATAAGAACCAAAGTTTTTTTACAGAAAGAGAAATAAAGAATGTTATTTTAGAGAATTAATTGATTTTGTATGAGATCATAATGATATACACCTCACACTGCGCATTGGTTTAAAAATCATGTTAAAATATGTTAAGGATTTAAATTCAAGTTCACATGAACACTCAACTGCACTGAACTGCAAATAAGAAGTAAAATAAATGCACGCGAGAAGGTTCTTCCCATAAACGTTATTTGCATGTTTACACAAATTTCACTAATCAAATTGCTGCTGTTTGCATTATCAAATGATTCGTTCGTTCACACTGCATGAATTTTAATGTTCATATCATTGACTAGTTCATTGCGCAATGTTCGCACTATCGCGAGTCAACTGTACAATTTTCAACAAATTTAATTGAAAAGTCTGTTTAATTTTATTGAATTGATAAGAAAAGAGAAAATACACCAATTTATGAGAAGCTTGTTTTCTCAATTTTTGATAGCGAAAGGAAGGTCTTGAAATAGGAAAAACTCACTTGAATCCATTTCATTCAATAGTTCTCGTCAAGAAACCGAATTTTCAGCTGTCGAGTTACGTTTTTTATTAGCCCCCAAAATTAGGAGCGCATAATCAGGGAGAAATTATTTTTGTTAGTTGCATAAAAATCAAGAAAAGTTCAATGGATTACAATTTATAACTAAAAATAGACAAAAAATGGAAATAAGTAAGCATGGTTTAAATCAATTGGTAATTTGTAATAATTTGTACAGGGTAGCTATAAATACTTGTGATATTAGTTAGCGACGGAGTTGGTTACTTAGAGATAAGGGTTTGAACTAAGATTTACGAGGTACTTTATTTATTTATAAATAATGATGTGAATAATCAGTTAAGAGAATTGCCCGAGTAGGTACTTATTATTATCCAACTTCATTTTCACTACTTAATGGAATAAGTTATAAATAATAATCTTTATTATAAGTTTTTATACCCTGGTTGCATATTTATAACAGTTGTATAACAGTTTGAAGATAAAGTTGCAGAAAACAACAATTTTTTTAATATTTATAGATTTTGGCATCTCCAAATCGGTGTATTGTTAGGTAAAAATTGATTTTAAATTTTTTATTTAATTAAATCACCGGTTTGACGCGTTTGACCCACACATCTTTCTAACTTGCTCGCTTCATTTAACCCATGGCCATCAACAAGCTGGCCGAGACATCGTTACCAATTTGAATTTTTTCTCGTCATTTTTAACAAGGCACATTATTTTTTGCGTGCATACGTCATCTTTAAGTTCGCGATTTACTTTTATGAGATGGAATATTATTATTTTTTATTTTCTAAATAAAATAAGATAACAATGGGGATTATTAAGTACCTGCTGGCACAAAAGGTCGCCATTTGTGAAATGTCAAGAGGAAAATGAAAATTGTAAATAATATAAAGGAATTTCAGTATCGAGGAGCACATGAAATTAATAAATTCGAATTAACTGCGCAAAGGTCTTGTAGCTTATTTTGACATTGCAATAAAATTTTATTAAAAGCACTGCACAAAGCTCAAAGCTGTTGGTAGATTCGGTTGATCTTTATTTATTACACTTCACCACTTTAAAAAAATTGTACAAAAAAGGAACATTTTAATGACGATTTTTACTGCTTAATGATGATTTAGACGTTTTTTACTGCCGATTTAAAAAAGTTAAGAGTGTTTCTTTAAAAACAAATTGAGCTGAGCCATTGGATTAACCTGTTCCATTCCACAATAGGCCAACTCTTTTGAACCGGAAGGCTTCTGACTGATTCTGAGTTTGATGCAAAATATAAAAATGCGGGGGTCAGAGGAAAATATGTACAATCGTGATCACAAAACTACAATCAAATTTTTTTTTGTTATTTTTATAAAACAAATAAAAATACCACAAAATTAAAAAAACAATAATTCAAACGCGTTTGCAAAATAGATATTAGCATCGTGTATTATAATAAGGGTCCACCATAGGTAACTTTGTTATTATTGAAGCTACAAAGTCGGTTAAATTAAGGTGGGTTTGATAGGTCTAGAAGTGAGGTTGGAATTATTGAATTTTCAATCCAAGTTAATTTAAAATGCACAGTGCAGATAAGCTTCACACGGTAGAAATCGCAAACCACTGGCATGAAGGTATAATGACATATACTTTTTATAATTTATTATGTTATATTAAAATATTTTCAAGCGATTTTGTACATTACCAAAATTTCTCAAATATGTCTCCTCATTCGGTATTAAGTAGGCTACAGTGTAACACTGAGTAAATGTTTCTTAAAATTGTAATATTTAAATTAACTTGGATTGGAAATTCAATAATTCTAACCTCACTTCTAGACCTATCAAACCCACCTTAACAAACAATTTTTGTTTTTTCCGCTGATTACCATAATGAAGTCAAAGAAACAATCGAACTTCAACTGTTCGAGATATTCACGAAAATAACATTTTTTACATATTTCGAAGGGATATTTAATTCTGAGTGAAAAAGTTTTAACGCACTGGTACCATTAAATTAAGTACCTAGAAGTTACAAGTAATTGGAGTTTTCATTTCAATTAACTACAAAAATCACGTAGACAATGAAACAGTTGAAAATTATAATTATTATAACGTTAAGAACAATTGAATAAATGCGCCAGTTAATATTTTTATAGGACATTAACGTGGTATATTCACTTTTCAATACTTTTGGTGTGATTTAGTAACACCTGTGTCCAATTTTGGTTCCCAACACATTTTCACATTTAGAAAAAATTGACATATTAGGAGCATACAATATTAGAAGTTCGAGATTATTACCAGCAGCAGTATCTCCTTCGTTTGCAACCAATTCAACGGTGTTTTCTAAGACTGTATAGAAAATTTAGAAACAACGAAACAGTTTTCCAAAATGGAAGGGAGAAGAAAAAAATTTTAATTATTGAAGAAGTCTAAATTAATGTAATTGCGTATTTTGAGGCATATCCTAGAGATTCAATACGAGATATTTCAAGCGAGTTAAATTTAAATTTGAACAGCATTGACAGGATTTTGCAGAAACATAAGATGGTTCCTTATCGTTATCGCCCGGTACAAACATTACTTCCAGGCGTTTTAAATCAAAGACTAACTTTTTGTTATTGGTATTGAAGGTACTGATGAATCGAATTTTTCAAATTCTGGAATGTACAACAGAAAAACAAATCATTTTTGGGCCCGCGAAAATCCATTGCAAGTACGTCCCAGAAATCCAGAAATACGACTCAGTCTAAATGTGTGGTGTGGTAGGCTCAAAAATTATTGGGCAATTTTTTTACCGTGGTAATTTGACTAGAGTGAGATATGTAGAATTTATGAACACTATCCTGCATAACTGTTTGTTGGATGAAATGAATTTAATTTCATTTTCAACAGAATGGAGCACCGACCAATAATTATCAAGGAACAACCAATTTATTAAACAGATTATTCATTGATAAATGGATAGGAACTAATGTGCTAATGCTAACGTTCGGCAGATTTAACCCCTATGGATTTTTTTGTGAAAAATTTAGTTTATAAGGAGAGATATGCAACAGTTAATAAATTGGAGAATACAATTTTAACAGTAATTAATGCATTGGACGGTAGAAAAAATTTGAAACCAGCGCGCAATGTTCAAAAAAGAGCCCAAAAATGTATTGGAACAAGACGGTGACATTTTCGAACATCTATTAGTCATAAAATATGTTTTTCTAAACTTTAATTCTTAGTTTGTCGTGGAAGAAATGTTTCAATAAATACAATTCTCAACTGTTTCATTGCGTACGTGATTTTTGTAGTTAATTGAAATTCAAACTTCAATTGATTGTAACTTCTAGGTACTTAATTTAATAGTACTAGTATATTAAAACTTTTTCACTCACAATTAAACATCCCTTCGAAATATGTAAAATAGTATGGGGCATTCCATTTAAAAAATATTATTTTCGTGAATATCTCGAATAGTTGACGTTCGATTGTTTTTTTTTTTTTGCTTTCGTTATAGTAAGCAGCGAAAAAAACACCAATTCTTTGCTACTTTGGTCGACTTTTTAGCTCCAATAATAACAAAGTTAAATTACCAATGGTGGGCATTTAATATAATACAACCTGTATACTTTTGTGAGCATTACACAATGCTGCAGCATGTAGTTGCAAATTAAAATATTTTTTAATTTCGTAACTATAAAATCAATATGAACCTTTTATGCTTCATAATTTATCACTTGCTTACTCTATCATCGCAATGATTATTGACCCTATTTGCCTTTGTCTTGTTGTAGTTGCAATATATAAAGGATTAAAAGAGGCACATATTCCACAAACGGTGTCGTTTCTTCGTTTATGGAGTTAGGAGCTAAAAATTTGCTCATTTCATTTTTTGACATGGGTTTCAAAGCGGTTTGTGTTTCTCTACATCGAGACCTTTCCTAGTTAGCCTGCTTTTGACACTGATACTTCCTGACTCCCAACTGAAAATATTTTACACCACTTTATCATAACGTCAACTGTAAATGATTAGACGAGGGCATTCATCAAAGCTTTATTCATTTATACACCGGAAACATTTTAAACTTTGCAATGTATGGACAGTACTGTTAAATATTGTATGCAATTCCTAATTTATTTATTATAAAAGTAGTAATTACGCTCCTAATTATATTATTACCAATAATCTTTTTAAATTCGACAAAAAGCTAAATCAAACTTTACCAATTAATTTATGATTAACCTTGTAAGATACAGCGATGTGATAATATTTTAAAGTATTGTGCATGAAATAACTAAAATGAATGAAACGCACCGAAAGATAGGATCTAAATTGATTCGATAAGATTTAAATCAAAACGCAAGTTTTAATTTTTTCTTCTAATTTCAGGCACTTGTTACACTGGAAACAAGGACACGACAACGCTGTTGGCTTTCATTTTAATTCCGGAAGCGTTGTATTTAGCAGCAGGCCTGGCGATCCTTTTGATAGGGTCCGTGTTTGTCGTCAGAAAACCACGTCCTCTGGCCGCCGCCCCCTTGACCGGGGCCGCTCCGCGAAAAGACAGCGATTTCTTGGGTGCCCTCTGCGCTTTGTATGTTTTACCGACCGTTTGCGTGCTGGCCGGAGTGTGCTACGAATACAACAACCGCGAGAAATGGCTGTCGGGCGCTGAAAAGCCTGCGCTATGGATCTTTTTGTTGAAGCATCTGATGTCGCTTTTTATTGGCGTCAGCAGCGCTATTTGGATTTGGGGCCCGAAAACCCTCACGTCCTGGAAGACCATGTTCAGACGGTTGAGAACAAAAAAACAGCTTCCAATGAAATGTCAGTCGATACCCGTCGTTCGCTACGGCCCCAATCATCCATCTTCCATGTCAGCTGCCTTGAGCAGCAGCAGCAGCAGACATTCCAGCAGATCACATCCGCACAGGAAACCGAGGGTGTATCACCACAGGTCCGGAGGGGCGACTGTTTTATAGTACAACGACTTTTTTACGAAAAGTTCATTTTCACTTAATTTTATAACGTTAGTTAACCGACTTAGATCTTGCGCAATTTTATTTATCTCATTCTAGGATAAGATATGTACATATTATATAGTTTAGTTAGAATTGCTAATGACGTACTGACGATAGGTTCATTGTAATATGTTTCTCTCGAAATTAAGTATAATTTGCAGTGCCATTCAGTATGATAATAAGATAAGAATCGCCCGACCCGGTAGTTTAACACAACGATCATCGAGACATGTCATTACCTATTTATTGTTTCTTAAAGAAATTCATTTTTATTTATTTACCTGTACCTACATGCAGTATAATGTGATAATATTTTAGATAAGTGTATTTACTTTAGGTTGTCTCAAATTTTTGTAAAGTAATTAAACAATTTTACTACTTACTTTTTATTGGCTGCGAATCCTTTAATCCTGATAATTTTTTATTCGACTCCGACGCGGCGCTACTAAAATTGGATTGCCAAGGAGCATTTATGCAGATGCAGAATAATTTATGCTAAGTGATTTAACTCCTGGGGGTTTTAACTAACGAGCAACATCCGTGAAATTTGGTAGGTTTGTTAGACTGGCCCAAAATAAGAAACCGATATCATTTATTGTATTTTGCCAAAATCAAGATAATGTTTTTGAATCGATAACTATCACATTTTCTTAGAGTGAATCCGGTTTTATTTACAGCGGGATTAGATTCCGCGAATGCAGTGTAGTGCAGGTTTTGTCGTGACAATGCAATTTGCCATTTAGGTGTTGTTTTGTAGGTTTGAATGCATCCATTAAAAATAAATACTTTACTTTTTTGATTGGCTATAATGGAATGTTGATCTCTGATTCGTTTTTGTGCTCAAAAAGCTTAAATTTGTAGGCGAATTTAGGCTAAAGTGATCCGCTGTCCACCCAATTTTCAAAATAGTCCATTGTTTTCCTGGTAAAAATATTCTAGGGCCAAAGATTATGTGAGGCAAAAATTACTAGTTAACCGTTAACCGATAATACACATTTCACAGATGTCCAGCCTTTTGAAACTTTTGTCAGCAGAAGCTTTGTAGCTGGAAAATGCTTATACCGTTTTTTCTTTAACATTGAACATACGATGTAAATATTCCTATGTTAAATTTAAAAAAAAAGTCAATCAGTCAATGTATGCAACCAAACGTACTCCACGTCAACTTCTTGTAAGTTACGTATTATTAAATTGCAATCATTGCCACTATTGGAGATGGATATTACGACCCTGCAACAGTGATTTTCCGTTTTTACCTACCCAACTTCAGGACAGGAAAGTAATATGTTCTACACGGGAGCGAATAGGTGTTTGCCGACTCATGGCACTGTGGTGCCCTCGCTACGTTCAGGCGATACACATGCACTCGTCGGCAAACACTTATTTGCTCCCGTGTACCACATATTACTTTCTCATACGAGAACCCCAAATGCTATGCGCCAAAAGCAGTATGTACTGCACGACACAGAAACACTGCTGCTGCTGATTCAAAATACGGAAAAGGCTATTGTTTACATACGAGTTCGTTTCTGTTTTCTCTCTCTCTCTCTCTCTCTCTCTCTCCACATGTTTATATAGCATAGTTATCTTGCTCCCTAGGGAGAGAAACTGGTATTTTGCTCTCTTCACATAGGCACAGAAAATAGTATTTTGCGGTCAGAGTGTCAGAAAAATTATTTCTATGCAATATTGTTAACAAAACATTTACCACATTTACTCCAACGGGCGAAACATTTTTAAATTTTACAGTACTGGCTTAACTTCTCCACTTAATTATTATTAACTTTTAAACTTCAACTGATTCGACTGATGCAGTTCCACTGACTGTCTTTTGGTCCAAATTAAACTTTATGGCTTGTGGGGGCTTGACCCTTGAAGGTGTGTGTCTGTGTCTGATATCAAGTGGGAGTGAAACGTAACGAAATAGAATAACTTAAAAAAGTACATGCTTAATTTCTGACCGCTATTTACTCCAGAAATAGAATAGTACGGATACTTTTGATCGACATATTTTTATTTAATAATTAAAATTTAAAAACGTGAAAATAATTTTGTGCCGTTGACAGTAATAAACGTTTGTATAATAGAAGAAGCGGAATTAATACAATGCTCCAAGTTCATTCGGGAAGTACAAAATTTCCATCCGAACTGCTTACAGTTTTGGAAAGGATAGACAAAACAATTCAATTATATGCAATTCAGTGGATTACGTTCAAGAGGAAACTGAAACGGACCAATTCACAGTATTCGATTTATGGATTCATCAGCACTTTTCCAACAATAGCATTCATGAAAACAATATTTTTGATCAAGTGGCGACATTGAAAAAATATGTCAACCATGAAAAAAATCAATTCCTTGCATTGAATTGTAACAAGACAGTGTTTTAATTTCAAATCCCTGAATATTTAATGTGAAAAATAATCTACAGGGTAATTTTAAAACATTGGCATTGCTGTACAGTAGAACCCCTCTATAACGATAACTCAGGGAAATAACATATTTACTCGTTATAACCGATTTTCACTATAAACAGTCGTGGACAATAGAAGTTTGTTACTACCCCAAGGACTCGCGTAATAATTGTGCTCGGTCAACTCTAGTCGGCGAGGGGTGGTTTGGTATTACTTACAAGAGTTACTTTTGGATGTATTCCTTCTTTCTTTAAACCGGAGATGTTAGGGGCGCCACTGTTTTTTTTTGGGTGATCGATATTCAATCGGAGATCAAGGGAAAAGCAGAAATTCTTGCAATAGTATAATAGTAATTTATAAAAATGGCAACTTTTCTAATTCTTTTCTGACAAGTAACGTCACAGTAACATTTGTTTTGATTAGTCTTTTTACATTCAAAATTTGATCACTATCAAAAAACAGTTGTTTCTATGTATGTAATTTACATAATTCGTGGTTGCTACAATTTGTAAAAGTTTGCCTTCAAAGTACTGTACTTATTTTAAAATTAACAATAAATGAAGAACAGTTAAAATTACAATATGGGTGAGAATGTGATCTAAATGACATGAAACTTAATCTCATCAATTTAATTAAACTTGAGAGTCTGTTTGTGTTAACTTGGCAATGATTTAGTGAATTATTTATCTCAATAGTAAATATTATCAAAATATCTTTGGTGATTGCGTTTCCTTTGTAATAAGTATTTTATGACAAAGAAAAAATAGAGTAAAAGTAATTGTTAATCTTTTAATCACTAATTAATTTTATTGTTGGTGCTCTTCTCCCACTTTGTTGTTCTGTTTCACAATTTTCTGTTTTTCCCTTGAAAGGAGTAGCAGGACGGGTGTACAACATGGAAGTACTTAATCGGGGAAAGCACGTACTAAAACCCAAACTATTAAATACTACCAGCTTGACAAACATAATAAAAAGGTGTTTTATTACAACGCGATTATACAGGATGACCCTAAATATCTGTGAATAAGAAAAATGATGAATTCACCTACCTAAAGAATGACATTTAACGGTTGGGTTCATCATTTTCCTAAAGTGTTGTTTAATCCAACGCTAACGCGATAACAGATATTTGAGGTCATCCGGTATTTACAAATCCGCCTAAACTAATGTTAGCTTTTGAAAGGTTGGGCCAAAAGTAATCCAATTTTGGTATTCAAATGAACTTTAATTTAATTATAGATTTTGGTGTTGACAATCCTGTGTGAGTTTCCAAATCGACTGAATTAACGCCGGCTGCGCATGCGGAACCACATTGTTTATCGACGTATTTTCAACCCCTAAAAGCGCTTCTGCAGAAAGTTGCGTGTGTGCGAACGTTTATTTTCTGTTCCGGAGATACGTTGCCTTCCAAATGCCGATCATTTATTATTTTTATCGTCTCGTTTGAGTGGTGAAATTCGATAATAATTAATTCCTTTTAGTGGTACGCGCTGTTTTGATGACCGTTTCACGTTCGTGCGTCATAAATACTGATGAGAGCACAGAACAAAAACTACTCGAATGTCTCGCCTCATTCTCACTGGGTAACTGCCCGATTGGCACTTAAGGATTTTTAAAAATGTTCTGTTTAGGTGACAGCAACATGCGTCGTTCTGGGATTTGCCATCTTAGCCGTCGCCGTGTTTTGGATCAGGAAATGCAAGTAAGTAGAAACCATAAAAATCAGTTCTTAACAAGATTAGGCTGGTAATTGATTTAGTCGGTCAAACTTCATCGAATGTTGAGTAGTTTTCGGTCGCGACATGTTTAATTTATATCAGGGCATTAACAAAACTAATGAGAAAGAAGAATTGAACGTCACCGGGCACGATAGATTTTGCCAAGAAAGACCCGGCGCTAGGACTAGTATCAGGCGGAAAAAAAGACCCCCTAGGAGGACTAACAGTGCCGCCGAATTGGTCACTTGCCTTCCGAACGCTTCCTCCAAACGCAACGCGTTTAAAAACAGGAGTCAAAGCACGGAAGGAAAGGATTGCAAAGACGGCAGGCACAGTCCTCAAAGGGCCGAATCTTTAACCAGACTTTTCTTTTCTAAAAATTCCCGGTACAGCTGCAAGGTAATTAATTTTATTTACGGACGGTATTTGTGTTACAGATTTTCGGCCGTTCCAAAACACGAATACAGTGTCTTGAAAACCGACGGGCAAACCGATAAACGTTGCGACAAGCAAGATGGATCGTTTTCCGCTTTCAAACATTACTTATCCACAAGCGATCGCTACGAATTTAAAAGTCAATTAGGGAAAGTGGGCTCCAGGGCCGATAAACACTGGTTCGTGGCTGAAGACATCAATTTGGGGGCGGAACGATTGCTAACTTTGGTCACCATCCCCGCGATGTGCCCGATCAAACCTTCCGAAGTAACTAGGGAAGTCGTTTTGGCATTGTTTCGAAGCCTGCAACATCCTTACATCCATCCAGTTCTAGACATTGAATTTTGGGACACTCAAGTCGCCCTCATCAGTCCATTAAGTCAACAAGGAAGCCTCCGCGATTTAATATATGGCTCTTCTTGGAGTCAAGAATGGGACAATAAATACGGTTCCAGAGGTGAAGGACTCCCGTTGTGGCAGATTCAACGGTTAGGACGCCAGATCTTAGAGGCTCTTCTTTTCTTGCGTGAAAGAAAATTCCCGTCCTTTTACCACTTACATTCCGGTAATGTGATTCTGCAAAACGGCGTGGCTCGACTGGCTGGACTTGAGAACCCTCTTTTGGGAATCGTACCACGTCCACCAAGTGCCCCTGAAACGTTAGCATTTGGCCATTTGCTGTTCGAGATGGTAGCCGGGTACGAATTACAAACGCCCCCTAGTCCGGCCCATTTACAGCTCGAATTGGAACGGTCGCCCCGTGTCGCCGAAGTTCTGGTATTAATTTTTCAAGGAGGAAAATTACCAACGATCGAGGAACTACTTTATTGCGATTTGTTTCGTGGAGTCGAGTTGAGGGAACTTAGGGGGGTCAATGGGGGGCAACAGCGATCGCCACCTGAAGTTTTAGAGCTGCTGGAAATGGTTAAGCAACCAATTCAGCCTTCTCCGATTCGTCGGTGAGTTGTTAGTATGTTTGGTGAATGTTGGGTGTAACATTAGTGTGTTCTTAGCTTATTGTAAATTACTGATGTGTACAAAAATGTGTGATATGTTTGTTTTGCATTTGCATCCAGTCTTCAATGTTTCGATGATACGGAGCCTTGGTTAGCATGACGTTTGGTAAGAAAACGACTTAGTATGCCTGAAGTGACTCTCCCTGCTTAGCTTATCTTGTACCGCATTGATATAGTCGAGGCAACTTGAATGTTATTTGTTTTAGAAAAAGTGCAATTCGTCTAGTTGAAAATAGGCATCTAGAAGATATAGTAGAAGAGGAAAATGACATTGAAGATACCGAATTGTGTCGATGCGTTACTCGGTAGCAACTAGATTTTATCTGAGAATCATCATAAACAATAGCTTTAACTTTTCATGTTTTTATCTATTTTCTTACTGGAACAGTTTGCGTTGTATATAGAAATAATACAAGGGACAGTACGTTTGGCCGTTGAGCTCGGCCAAAACGTAATATATTTTTGCAATCATAAATTAGATGACGGCTAAGTGCTGTTGCAAACAATCAAAATTTCTACCGGTAGATTTTTTAAATTTTTCACCTAAACAACGATGACACAATACATGCCGAATTTAAAATGATTGACCCCAACAAATTAACTTGTTCTATTCTCATTTTTAAATCGAACGTTTTTTTTTTGGCAAAGAAGTCGTCGCTGTCCAGCCGGGAAATTTAAAAAACCCCCCGGTATTTGTAATCAAAATGTCACTTTTCCAAAGTAATAATTATAATGCAGCAATTTTAGTGTTAGTTGTAGATTTATTCGGTTTAGCAATTAAAAGGACCGTCCATTGGTGTCTGTTATTGCAATAATCTGTTTGTAATACTTTATTGCATGCAAGGTGCTTCATACAAGTCCGACCACTGGAACAGATTTTTTGGCTGAAAATAAATCTGTGAAATATTTGAGTTATATTTACATTTCTTTGAAAAGCATTGTGTATTATTAAGAGATTTATATTTAAAATTTAATTGCCACGGTAGTTTTTCAAGATTTGAATCTCAAACGTCTATAATATTTTTAGTGGCAACTTTATGGCTTCTTTTATTTGCGTCATTAAGTTTATCATTGCGATAATATTGTTTTGCATTTGGCGGAATTATAAGGAACATTAAAAAGATTTAAAAACAAATGAGGCGATTAACTTTTAAAATTTTAATTTGACTATCACAAATAAACATAATTATTTTTTAAATATTACACTAATTTTTGTATTTGATGAATTCCATATGATATTAGATTTGATTATGATAACAATGATTGAACAGATTAGAAGACCAGTATGAGTTAATTTTTTTCTGATTAATTCATTTTCTTAATGTGGTCAATTTTATATGAAAAGTCTTGCACGTTACCGTCCTACTCAACTAAATACTTTTTCTTCTTGTAGTTTTTCCAATGTGCAAGTTAAAAGGTACAGAAATAAGTCCAAAAAAATGTTTGTGTTGATTTGTAAAACCCATACTAAAATAAATTATGACAATCACGAAATGTAATTACAATATTTTTATTATGTCTAGTGATTGTGTATTATTTCACTTTACAATGAAGCAATAGTTAAACTAAACTACAAAGACTTTCATTAATAATTTTTCCAATAAGCCTTTTTATTCTAGCAAGACGTGACATTATTCCACAAAACTGCTAATCGACCTTATCGCGGAAATTTGCCATTTCCATTGGATTTTGGTAATTAGTTATGGGGGACCTGTACAAAGGATTCTCGTCCAGCGTCCTTTGACCTTCTAGGTTTTTTTGGAAAGCAGCAAATTCCCTGCGGTAATGCAGTTCATTTTTCAACTTCCAGATGAGCACACCAATAACTCCTAACGCTACAATGGCCCCAATGATCAACCCTATTCTAAATCCGGCCGCCACGGGTTCCCAACAGCTTAGTTTGTGAATATCAATATCGACCGATGAGTCCCTGAGAATATTGTATGTGTATTCCAAGTCGCAATAATAATTTTCCCTGATTTCTGCTCTCATGAAGCACTTGGATTCATCTGTTGAAGGAAGATTTCATTATTTTTTAAGGTTTCTTTCAAACTCACCTTTTAGTTCAAATTCGACCACTTTTGGATTGTAAGAGGAATTGCATGAGGTTGAACTGTTGTTTGTAACTGTAGTTTTAACGCAGTCCTCGTAGTTTTTGCAGAGTCCTTCGCAAGTTGGGCATTTCTCGCAATAATTTCCAGTGTATTTTACTGAACCGATGTAATCACATGCGCATTTACCACATATGCAATTTCCGATTCCGCTGCAAACTTTGCTGTCACCAGGAGCGATACAAGTTCTTTGTGAGATGGCACATGAGCAGTCCTTGCCTGTGTAGTCCGCGTGACATATACATTTTTCCTGAACACACAAACCATGGACTTGTCCGCTACAAATTAAACCCTCCTTGTTTCTGTAAAAAAATTAAATTATATATTAGTATATTTTTTAGCTAAAATAAATACAGTAAGTTCATATAACATAATATTGACGAAGAGTTTAAATTTCCTTCAGTAATTGCAGCCAAAATTATGTTAATTTTATTGTTAGTTCTAAATTAGTATATTTTTATTTCTTTTGAGTAATAAAAGGTCTTCAATTTAAAGATGAACGCTTTCCAGGGAGAAAATAGGCAACGCATATTACATTTTTAACACTAGTTAATTTTAGTGATCGTTGGGATGCCAGAAGTGTTGCTTATTCTGAAGTGGTAAAGTATTCGTTTTAAATTGATTTCCCTATATATTCATACATAGTTTCATAATTAATTTTAAAATAATGCACATACATATTTAACATAAGTTGTTACTCATTATAATTGCACCGTAAAATTAAATGGAAATCGTGTAATACAAATTTTGAACACGTGTTGACTAAGCGGAACTAAATGGTCATTGATATTCATTTTTATGTAAATGAATCCTTATGCAAAGAACTAAAACTATTGAATTAAGTTGGAGGAAAAATATTGCCGGTTTAATTAGCCATAAAGTTATTCGTATACAATTTGTTACTGTTAATGTTTTAGTTTCATAAATATTTTCGATTACTGTAATATGTATGTTAGGCGCAAAGAGTGAAAACGGCCACTGAGTGAATAAACTGCTCAGAACTAGATCTGGCTAAACGAAAACTACCACAACCCGAAATTCGGGTAGTTGATGTTTTAAAACTACTCAGAACGCGTTCTAGCAAATGCAAAACGACCTCAAGCCAAAATTCAGATTAATTGATTGATAAACTTTTTCTAGTGGATTGAGATCGGGGAACTCGCAAATCTTCAAAATTGAACTTTTTTGTGCATAACTATTAATGTTGCAGAACCCTGTATATACCTACAGGATAAGTGGAGACTTATTTAGGTGGCTTCCATAAATGACGTCACAGGGTTTTCATCAAATTTGACCCCCACCCCACGCCCACGTCGCAAGGTATCACACTGTGCCAAACATCCGATTCCCTACGTGAATCACGTAACAGAATCAAAATTATTTTCATTTATTTGGGAAATACAATTAATAAAAGATTCATCGAATTTTTTATATTTGAAAATACTCTTTGTGCTGCCCCGTTTTTAAAAAGGGTCCCTAACCACCTGTCAAGGACTATCACAATTCCACTGACCCCCTCCCCCGCCTAAACCTGTGTCATCGTTTATGGAAGGTGCCTTAGAGACTGTTTTTGAGTTGCAAGCATTCTTCGTGTGTGAATTACAGCATATGAAGACATAAAAAACTGAGCTAAATAAATAGAAACTGAAAGTGTATTAATTACCTTTACATTAAAATAATGAAAGCAAAGTGTCGTCATACGTTTGTGGTAATTTCAGTTAAAACCGAAAACCTAAACAGCCGTCATAAATTTACTGCGGAAAGTTTGACGAAATAACTTTAAAATATAACAATATGAACTTACTTAAGACATTGTTTGAATTCGCAGTAAGGTCCATCGTAACCATCATCGCAAATGCACTCTCCACAATCGCAAGTCCCCCTAGGAACGTTTTCGATTAATACCGAGTGATTTTTTAAATTTTTCGCCTAAACAGCTATGACATTCATGTCACAAAAAATGTTGCAGGATATTAAGATCCACGAATTACTGTCTACTGCACGTTTCTCGGCAAAATTCGTTTTTTTCAGTTTGATTTAAATTAAGCGTTTACTAGGGATGGCAAATAAGCGTTACGTAGCCTAGAAAAATTTTGCGAAGTTGCTCCAAACTTCTCGGGTTTGTTTGAATTTGTCTCGTAAAATAATCATAGCTGCGTAGACGTGAAATTTAAAAAATCACAACGTATATATAAGTCGTCTTAGTTTTTGTATTCAGTTACCGTTCCGAACAAATTGCACTGTGATTTCCGCTTTTGCAAGGGGTGAAATCTCGTTCACATGAGCGTTCACAGTTATCGCCTTTCCTGCAAATTTAGAAAAACTATTTTTTGTATATGGATGCAGGCCTCACTTACTGTCCCTCGTTGCATTCACATTTACCACATTTAAAGGAACCTTTCCCCGAACAGTTCCTTTGTACATTCTCGTTTTCGCACTTGCACTTGTAACCCACGTAATCGATGTCGATTATTATTTGTTCGGCGATATTTTGTTCCTCAATTACCACAGTCTCTCGCTAAAAATTAAATTCTTGCTTAATCAGTCTAATTTGATGGAAGATTGTCATGAAATTAATGTCGCTACGTTTGATTGTTTGGTTCTAAAATTTCCGCATTCCTTCGGCGCGCAACCAGCGTTTAAGCAGTGAGTACGAGCTTTAACATGTTAATAAATTTGTTATTTTGAAAATACGAGGAAGAAATTAGAAGATTGTCAACATTAACTTCTTTACGACCAACTATTATTTTACCAACCTCCTCGTTTGGCATTTTTGTTGTTTCAAGCGTCACTTTAAAAACATATTCTTCACTTTCGACCACGTTGTCACAAGAGCTTGTCACGTTCCAGTGGTGGAAGAGCTCAGGTTTGTTGCAATTCGATTCAAATGTCATTTTTAGAGCGTCGCTATTATTTGCCTCAAACTTTACATTTCGGACGACGTTATAATATCCATCCCTGACCAAATTCAAAACGTTTTCGGATTGCTGCGACAATTTGCCGACGAATGAAACTTCTGGAATTAAGGCATTCAATCGTTGATAATAATTTAGCGCTTCTTCTTTCGCCGCAAATAACACGTTCATCTAGAAATTGAAAGATTAATTTTGGCAGACATTTATATCAATAACCTCACTTTATATTCCAACAAGTTTCGATAAATTTCCTCCAACGATGGATAGTCGTACTTTAAGGATTTGGTGTAAACACCGTTTGAATCCAGTGCGCACTCTTTTGTGTTTCTGACAGTCGCTCCGCCCAAAATTCCATCGCCAGCGAAGTGAAACAGGGAATCCGAAGCGACCACCACTATTTTTCGCGAATTCTTTCTCCACTGAATGTGATCCTGGCAGAGTATTATCTGCATCAGGGCGTCAGAACCGCCTTCGAGATTGTCCAAATTTAGTGTGGTTTTGCTAGCGCGCGCTTTATCGACAAATTCTTGGATCTGATCGGTAAAATTCAGTTGGTGGATGAAATCGAACGCCGGCACGCAAACCTCTTCGCTTGAAATTGCCGCACATGGATTCTCCAAGAATTTGGAAACGGTTGACGAATATGGATATGTTACTTTGTCCGAATAATATCCAAAGGCGACTTTGTAATGGGTCGTTAAGTTTTGCAACATTTCCGCCAATTTTTTCCCCAGACTGGCCATCATCGCCACATCGTTTTGCATGGTTAGCGTTAAATCAGTCAAGTAATATAAATCCAAAGGGTAATTCTTGGCCATGCGGTATTTGAATTCGAAAGTTAGTTTTTCTCCTGGTCGTATTTGCATTTTGAATCTTTGTGGTTTAATTTGAACGGCTTCGTCCAAGTTTTTAGGATTTGTTACATCGTTGAATTCTTTATCCTTTTCGATCGATTTTATTTGTGAATAGATATCATTGTTTTCGATGTGTGCACAATTTTGTTTTCGTAACGTGCCAATAACATTGCAGCGTGAATATTTGAATTGCTAAAAAATTAGCAAAAAATTGGTCCAAATAATAAATAAGGTCAGAAAATTAGTACATGTAAGTAGAGCTTCAATAATCCGGATGGATGTCAAACCAAGATAGAGCGGATTAGTGTGGAATTTCTTTCTAATAGGTACCTAAATTAGCGTTTTATTGTTAAGTTAAATGTTTATATAAAAAGAAAGAAGTTAAATAAAGTACAAAACGACACACCATACATTTTCATAACAATAATGCACAAATCCATGTTTTTGAAGCTATCAAAAATGAATACAGAAAACAAGCAAAAACCACAATGAAATATGGCGGAGAAAACTGAGTAATAAATAAATACAGCAAAAACGAAATGAAGACAACGAAAATGGAATTTTGGAGAAGATGCTGCAGGCTCCACACTATCGGATAGAGCAAGAAATGAGAAGGTAAGAAGAACAATGGGAAAAGGGAAAAGAACAGATTGATATGGTAATGACATGTAAGGAGAACAAATCAAGCGAGATGCATAGCGAAGATGGATATTTTACTTTTTAATTGTTCCAAATTATCAATTGATGTCTGATACACCCCCCATAGAAAAAAATCTAAAAGTGTAAGATCTGGGCTTCTCGGTGGCCAAGAATTCATTAAACCCTTTCCTATCCATCGATTAGGCAAAATCCTCTAAAATGCGTTTGTAGACAAACGACGTTACCTATGCAATGTATTATGGGTTGTATCCTCCAAATATTTAGGCTCATTATCACTGGCGAAACAGGCTGTATAAAATTTGATATCTCGGTAGAAACTTTGAATGTATTGTCAAAAATAGTGCCTCATTAATTATCGATATTTTTACAAACACTTGTAAAATTTAAGTTAATGAAAAGACAATTTGTACCAGTTGATGAAGAGAAAATCTATACCAGCTCAAGAAAATATATCCGACTAAAATCGACGAAAAGACAACTTATCAGTTGACTAAAAGATGTTTGAATTTCATTATCTTCCGGATGACAAACAAGAAAACATAAGACATCTTTTCGGCATCTTTTAATCGACTATACGCCATCTATAAAAGATAACTTTACGGAAATTTTAACATCTTTTAGAAATCTTTTAGGCATATTTGTGCTGCCTGGGGAAACTTGGAGGATGGAGAATGAGAATATAGGAAGAGTTGAAGAAAACGGTTGAAAACACCATCATCGCCAGATAGCGCTCTAAAATGTCAATGTAACTGAGAAAAAAACTTAACAATTCAACAACACTGTCACATAATCTCAACATTTTAAATTTTACTTGCTTAAGTGCTAGTGTCGTTTTCAGACAACATCAAAGCTAGTAATATTACTTTAGCATATACGTTGTAAACAGGGAGAACCCTATCAGAATGTGGAATTAAAAGCGGCGATCCCAATGCAAAGAGCTTGTCATGGCAGCACCATCACAAATAAATATTCTAACCAAACTACTGTTAAAAACTTTTATAAAACATTATATGAAAGAAAATGTTGGCATACGTTTAAATGAAGAAAATATTGGTCACCCAACAACTATCGCTTCGAACTTACGAGTAGATGTCGCACCCTACGCGATTTTCTCCAATATTGTGGTGATTTCGTGCTTATTTACACATGAAAAACTAAGTCAAAGATTATAATTCAAAGTTAGTCTTAAATAATAGTTTTTAAATCAAATACAAGCAATTAATTAAAGTTGACAGCGGTGTGAAACTTGAACATAATCCGGACGCATGCATTTAGTTACCCTTGATCAAAATCCGGTTATTCTACTCATAAAGATATGTTGCAACATCTTAAAAAATTCCGTACAGCAGAAATTTGCATTGATAAAACGTAATAAGAGTAAATGCCGAAATGGGATAATTTCTATTTGTGATTTATTTTACTCGTTAACTAATGAGTTATTGATACAGTTTAAATGCATTTCCGTCATTAATAACTCCATAATTAAAGGGTTGGAACTAGAATTGTTCACGTGGTTTTCAACGAAAAATCGTTTGAATTACATACATTTTTAATGCAGCCTGTATATTACACATCTGTTTATATTTGCATGAAAAAAAATGTCATTTCCGTTATGTTATGTTATGTTATGTTAGTTACTCATCTTTTTAACTTTATAACAGTACACCATAAATACATAAATTCCTCGCAAGGAATTATCTTGTTTCACACTTTTCTGCTTAGAAATGGTGGCTCTGTTGATCTTATATTAACAATAAATTATTGGAATAGGTGTATTACCAGATTTTTTAATCGCTGTTGGTATAACAACGTGGAATCAATTCATCTTTTTTTCTTAATTGATTTACAAACATGTCAGCCTATTTCGTGCATGTTAATGATTTCGAGGTAAATGTAGAACAGTTATCTAAACATCATAAATGTTTGTATAGTATTTATACATACCAACACTTTGTAATTTTTAAACTACGATATTATGAGTATACAAAAGTTCTTGTTACAAACATTTTTTGCTTATTATTGCACAGGAAATGTAAACAAGTTCTTCATCAAGTTTTGTAACAATGTAACTCATAGTTTATTGTAAAAGAAAATTTAATATTTATAATTTGTTATAATGTCAATATTTTTTCATTTTGTTAATTATTTTGTGTATGCTACAGTAAATGTGTTAACTTAGTAACCACCTGCACACAATAATTTGATGAGTAAATGCTTTCACAAGTAATGAAATTTAAAATTTTACAGAAGCTTAATAAAGACTTTCAGTTCTGGTTATTCTTTGAAATAATAAAAAATGAACATTGTGTTCCCTTCTAGGTTTTTAAGACCACCACTTGAATTTTATGGAGTTGAAATGATAACTATTTGCTTACAAAATGTTCCCGCTTTTTTACACAAGCTCAATTATTACTCAATTTACTTACGTGATCATAGCAGTAATAACAGAAAGGAAAGGCCTGTATGCAAGAATTGCAGTCTTCCGACAGTGCAGTGCATATTACGGTCTTTTGATTATCAGACAATGCTTTTATCGAGACCGCTAAAATTAATTCGACCAAAAATAAAAATAGATATTTACGGATCATGGCAGCACTTATTCTGATGTTGGGGCGCGATATCTCAGCTGATAAGAACTGATAACGTTTTGACGCAGGAGAAACGTAGCCAATTACACCAGCGGAGAAAATTTCGAGTTTTTGGAGAATGTTTAGGCTGTGGATTGTTTTTTTGAATGCGATTCATTGTTTCTTTATCAAAAACGCGACGGTTAAACGCTTGCAGAAACGTCGGTGTAATCGCCTACTAAAAATAACAAATTAATTTAAACATAATTTTTAATTTGCTAAACTACAACAACCAATAAACAAGACGATTTATTTCTAGAAGAATGCAAACAAGTTTGTATTTGTTCAACAAACTTAAGAACGGTAGCTTGCTTGTTCTATAGTAGAAAATTAAGGCTTCCTTTCCGAAACGGAAATTCGGTGGCTGAGGTTGCTCCCGTTGATTCCGTTAATTTTCTCCTCATCACTTTTCGTGAATAACGTCAAGCGGGGCGTGGGAATTGAATTGGCTGGGGCGGCATCTTGAATCATTCCCCTCAAAAACATTGATACGCACGCCCATGGAAATATCCTTAAACATACAAACACGATAAAAAATTGTGTTCATAATTTATTTTGTAAAGAGTTGTCCTATATATTTGTAGCAGTTTTGTGAGCATCTGATGATGCGCCGTTAACAAGTAGATACAAAGTGTAAATAACTGCTTATGACTGGATGAGCAAGTGAGATATGTTGAAAAGGTTTTTTTGATTTTAAAAATTTAATTTAATTCAACTTAGTAAAAAATCTGCAAGGTTCAAATTAGAAATTACTATTGAACAAGTTATCGAATTCAATAATTTATTTTGGGGTTATAACCTCCAGCAAGAAGCCAATCAAAAAGCCATAAATGGAGTTGATATAGCTGGATAAGTGCGAGATGTTAATTGGAGACATAACTCCAAATAATTATTATCAAATGGTAAAACTTATAGGAAGGAGTACGAAAGAAATTGATAAGAAGAAGATAGACTAAAGTCTACATACAAGAAGAAGAAGTGAGTAGGTATATTTGCATCCATGGATCAATTGTCCGAAAATCATTCTGAACATGGGAAATCAATGGGGCAGCAAGGAAGACAAACAAAATGCAGCATAGATTGCAAATGTGACTAGGTAAATTTTTGAACTGTAATAAGTAGGCTTTTATAACAGAATGGTAAGTTGGTTGGCTGCAGAAAGAAAACTATTTTAATTATTTAAACCAAACTTCGTGCGCTTAATACCAAACAAAATATTTGTTTGCTTGTTATAATTGCTGTGTTAATCATTTTATTTGATTTACTTGTTGCAGTAATTTTTTTTTTTGGACAATCGATATAAGAATTAGCGCCCAAAACACTCAGTCAAGCTACAAAACAGGTGCAACTTAGCAATGCAAGATGACAAATTCTAAAAAATTGATGAACTTTTAAGATAAAAATATTCTCTTCAATCGACCCCCCTTTTCAAATACGTTTATGTTATATATTTTATGTTTTGCATAATAAATCAAGGTTTCAAACGATAAATGATAAAAAAATTCCACAGACCTCCAGAAGGTTTATACGACCTTCATTGCAAAACCCTGTTTTAAACAATCTCACAACTGTACTCTTTTTCCAAGCAGTTAATATTTTAATTATCGTTTAAAAAACATTAGCATTAAGACTGCACTGGTACCTAACATAGCAGTCAAGAATTCCCATTTGTGTTTAGTTTAATGGGCGGGCAAAGTTTACATCTCCGCCATTCAACCATTCAAATATAATACGGTATAAAAATACTCTTGACGTTTTAAACTTTGTAAATTTTGTTAAGGTTCATAAGACATGCTGTATTATCGTGGTCGGTCGCTAGTTGGGTTCTGGTGCAGATCTCAGGTCCCACCAACTCTTTGCTAAATCCTAAAAGCTGTAAGCTCCGTTCTCCACTGCAGTCTTAACGCGAACAAATTATAGTTAACTTATAAAATTCAAAATGCACCTAATTTTGAAGGAAAATATTATCTTTTGCTGTTTTCCCATGAAATGTGACTAAATTGTTTGTGAAATTACATTGCATTCTGCTAACCATTGTAAGGTCATATTGTTTTTTAATAGATCCACCTTGAAGACATAAGAAGAATTTAATAATCTACCATTGTCCCACTTACAATTAATTAAAAATGTGATAACCTGTTTGCCAGGCAGAAGTTAACATGCTACAGTGCCAGTAAAAGAAGTGTTACTGGGGTCAATTTAGCAATTTAACTTTTCCCCCTTAGTCCCGAAAATTTTATGTAAAATGGTATTTCCCAAAAGAAGTTAGGCAATCAAGTTATTCGATTGATGCTACAAATATATAATATGAAACTGTCTGATACCAACCATTTAAAGAAAAACACGTATCGGAATACTGAAGGAATTAAAACAAATAATTCTTCCCTCCTAATCCCTTCGATTATTCTATCGGCGACGTCGTTCGAATTGAGCCTCGACATAAACCTCGATTGCACGTCTTCGAACATTCCTGTCGATTGTATGAAATACGGACAAATTACCGTGGTTTTAACGCCCCTTACTCCTGAAGCAAATTCGTCAATTCTGCTGATCTAATAAAAATCGAATTATTTACCGAGCGTCTCCAATTCGATCCGTAGCGCTTCGTCAAACCCAACGGCGGCATGCTTCGAAGCGCAGTAATCGACCAACTTATTGATCCCAACGTAACCGGCCATCGACGCAACCGTCACTATGTGCCCGTGATTTTGCTCGATCATTTTGGGCAAGAATGCTTTGGCGGTCTGCAAAATAAGTGTATCATTTATTTTGTTTCCCCAGCTGTGGTTTGGTTACCCAAAAGTGCGATAGCACATTCACGTCGAAGGTTCTTTGTATCAGGTCATCGGGAGTGTCCAGCAGCAATTTGCCCGAAACCACGCCGGCGTTATTAATCAAAACTGCCACCTGCGGAAAACGGCATAGCACAGATGTTAGGCAAAACTATTTTATAACGAAAACGTTTCTTGCTTTTAATGATTGACCTGCTTTCGTTTCTCACCTGTCCGACTTGCTTGAACGTTATTTCGGCAACGCGGTAGACGTCCTGACGACTTGAGAGGTCGCAAGTGAAGCCATGCGCTTTTCCACCGACGGCCTCTACAAGTTTTACAGTCTCTTGCACAGCTGCAACGGAAAATCGTGTGTCATTGATCAATTTGTAAGGTCGAAGAATTAAATTTATGCACAATCGGTTCATTATTATTATTTTCTTTGCGATTCGTGACAGATACAAAAAACAATGAATCATGGGCGCCCACAGAAAAATTTCTGACATATTTATTTGGTAAAGTAAATGTAGTAGTAGTTGACATTGCACCTGTTTTGAACACTTCCACATTAATTTTGTTGGTTGTAAATAATGTAGTTTGCATAACGTTTCTTTCAACTGTGTGCACTACTAAATTTGAATGAATAGTGAATTTAAATTCAAAATGCAACAGCGTTGCATATTCAAGGACGCATTTAAATAAATTTAAATTCAGTTGAGCAAAATTTTGAATTGCATTCTTTAATGTCAAGGTTAAAATAGCCAAAATGTGTGCTGTTTTAGATTTAGGCCAAGCAACAGAGCAAAAAAAATGTCATAATTTGCCATAAATACTACCCGGAAACCGACTGAGAGATTACATAAAGGACAGTTAGTAGATCAATTTGGCATAATTTTAGACTCGAGGACCATAATTTTTAATTAGTTATGAATAATTTAGAAGAAAGAATCGTTTTTTTTATAGTTTCTTGCTTGTAAAATGGAAACTAATGAAACAATCTTGATGTCAATAGACGAATTGTAGAGAATTAAATTACGAAGAGAATGAGAGGTCGAATGTCTCGATCGAAGAATTAGAACCGGAGAAAATCCGGAAAACCCGAAAATTTCAGTGTTTTCTTAAAAAATTCACAATTCCGACATTTTTTAATTTTAAGAACTGAAACCTTGCACATAGATAGCTATTTATATGTATTTTATGTGTGCAAAACCCAGTTTCTGTCGGACTAACGGTTATTGCACAATCACCATTTCAATTTTTTCTGCCATATTTCCCAGGAGGGCTTCTTGCTCCTGTGGTTATCCGATGTAAATTTTAAAAAGAGAATTGAAAACTAGACGTACACAGCAACAAAACGTTCATCTTAGATTTTTCATAAAATGCAGCGAAATAGGTGAAAAACGGTTTTTTATATGGGAATAGAACCGGCTGCGCTTCCCCCCACGGGCTGTCACGCCCCACTATTCGACCGCTTTTGCGGGGTCGGCCGTTTTTACTCATATTTTTTATGTTTTTCGCCTATTTCGCTACATTTTGTGGAAAATTGAAGATGAACGTTTTGTACGTCTAGTTTCCAATTCTGTTTTTAAAATTTACATCGGATAACCACAGGAGCAAGAAGCCCTCCTGGGAAATATCGCAGAAAAAAATTGAAATGGTGATTGTGTAATAACCGTTCGTCCGACGAAATCGGGGGTTTGCACACATAAAATACATATAAATAGCTATCTATCTATCTATCTATCACGACCGTTTTTAAGCTATTTCTCTGCATTTTATGGAAAATCGAAGATCAACGTTTTGTTGCCCTATACGTCTAGTTTCCAATTCTCTTTCTAAAATTTACATCGGATAACCACAGGAGCAAGAAGCCCTCCTGGAAGATATCACAGAAAAAAATTGAAATGGTGATTGTGCAATAAGCGTTTGTCTAACAGAATCTGGGTTTTGCATACATAAAATACATATAAATGGCTATCTGTGTGCAAGGTTTCAGTTCTTAAAATTAAAAAATGTCAGAATTGTGAATTTTTTAAAAAAACACTGAAATTTCCGGGTTTTCCGGATTTTCTCCGGTTCTAATTCATCGATCGAGACATTCGACCTCTCATTCTCTTCGTAATTTAATTCTCTACAATTCGTCTATTGACAACATTAAGATTGCTTCATTAGTTTCCATTTTACAAGCAAAAAACTAAAAAAAAAACGAGTTTTTCTTCTAAATTGTTCATAACTAATTAAAAATTATGGTCCTCGAGTCTAAAAATATGCCAAATTGATCTACTAACTGTCCTTTATGTAATCGCATAGTTGGTTTCCGGGTAGTATTTATGGCATGAAAAAATGCTTTATTGCTTGGCCTAATTAAAAATAATTTTTAACGACATAATCAACCGCTTTTGAAGTTTCACTCCCATTTTCTAAAATCCTGCTGGTGTGGCTGTATGGCCAATCAATAAGTTTAAAAGAATGCAGTTATCGCAATTAAATGCAATGGTAAACCCTCATCTAAGTTAGTTCAAAATTAAACGAATCATTACTTAATAAGCATATGATGAAAAAATAATACTTGCAATTCTTTTTTGTAATTTTTAAGTTTGAAAATGTTTTTAAGAATTTTCATAAATTACAGGTTTCTCGTCAAATTTGACCGCACCCCCACCCCCATGTCACAAGGTGTCACACTGTACCAAAAGCCCCCCTACCCCACGTGAGTTACGTCGCAGAAACAAAGTTATTTTCAATTATAAAAGAAAATACAATTGATGAAAGGTTCGCTGTATACATGTAGTTGCTAAAATGTTACTTTTTGGAAAATACCCTTTGTGATGTCACATTTCTAGAAGAGCCCTTAACTCCCTGTCGCAATTCCGCTACCCCCTCCCACGCCTAAATCTGTGACATCATTTATGGAAGACGCCTAAGCTTGATACCTGGCCAAATTCCTTGAAATTCATTCATTAAGTGACAGGTTAACCTTCAACGCGGACCGGGCAATAATTAATTTAGTAATAGAAATCCTGAACTCGAAGTGATTCTTAAATATTAGGCACGTTTTTAGAACTTATTTCATCTGGGAGAATTTGCGAAAGTGATTGCGGAAATGGAAAATTATATTGAAGAAGACAATATTGAAATATTTGCACTGATTTTAGTCGCTAAAAGAACAAGATCTCTACTAAAATATTACCACAAAACCAAACATTGAACATGAATTAGAATTTTTTTATGATGTATAATTTTACAACTTATTTAAATTTTTAATGTGGTATAACTCTTATGAAATATTTAATTTTCGGTGCAATAATATCTCCAACTTCAAATTTTTCAACTAATATTTAACGTCGGCATTGCAATTTTCAAAACTGACAGACAAACGTAAAATTTTGTATTATTACCAACCTTACTTAAGTGACAATTAGTCACCTTTAAGGTTCACTTCAAAGTAAGCGGCACTCGTTTTAACCAAAGTGATGTTTATTTTAGATCTAGCATTTCAATACGGCGGATACTGAAACGTAGGCTTTATTTACAATTAATTTCAAAAGAATAACAAAAAATGTCAGTGATAGAAAACCGATTTCGAAGCAAATCACTTCGTAAAACAATCATCCATTAGATTTTTTTGTTTTGTTTGCGCCAATATGGGGTTAATTACTTTGCTATTGGGTTGAAAAAGTGTATTGAAATTGGGTGGTACCAAGTTTAATAAAATAAAAATTGTTGGTATTTTAAGAAAAACATTATCTGGAGTTTGGAAAAGGAAAAACTTTTTTACAGAACGAGGTCGAAAGACCCTTCATTCGTAGTGTTCTTATGTTGCTAGCACTTCTTTGAATACATTTTCGTTATTCACTTTTTCCAGATTTTGAATCAATTTTTTCTGTTCTTTTAAATTAACATATTATTTCAAAACTTCTGTTAGTTGCTGAAACATCTGAAAAAATTCAGACGCCATCTGTTATGAATCTTCAAAACTGTCTAATGGAAACGGAAGGTTCGTGTCAGGTCATAAATATTAAATTAGTATCTTCAAATTTTATACATTTACAAGTATAGGTGCAGTACGACCTCGATAATCCGGGCCCTCATTATTCCGGATTCTGCAATAATCCGGCCAAGCATTTCAATTGCATTGTGTTCTTTATAATTCGGATTTGATAGTACCGGTTAATCGTCGAAAACGCCTCGAGTCATGGAACTAATGAGAATCGACAATTTACAACATTGTTTCTTCCACTAAATTGTACAGCACTTTTGCAACCTATGGATCAAAATGCCATCAGACTAACGAAATTATTTTATCGGAAAGGTTTGTTAGCCCATATTTTATTTAATAGCAAAGAGAACGTTGTTAAATTATTAAAAACTATTAGCTTGAAGCGTCTAGTATGCAAAGCTTGGGAAACAGTCTGTCCCGGAGTCTTGAAGAAGTGCTGGCACAAAATTATGGCTCATGTGGCAAATAACGGCCCAGGCGCTGAAGATGATGCTGCAGATCTAATTCCTTTGAGTCAATTCCGGAGCAATCCGCTTCCCTTGATTGAAAAGATGACAAGGTAAACAACGTATATTTGTTAAGCGCGAAATTTTTTGTTTAGTTTTTTTTTTGTTGATCCACAAATATTTAATAATATTCTTACTGAGCAAAATCTCACGAAAATGAAAATGCGTAACTGGCTTGAAAATGATGAAGATTTGTTACTACTTGAAGACATAGATGCTACAGAGGAACATCATGATAGTGACAATGGAAGTCCAGAGTTCAATAATAGAAACCAGACTGTTAAAAATGGCAAGGAAGTTAAAAGTTTCAATGTGTTAAGACAAGACGTCGTATCTGAAATTGTATAAGTTGTGGAAAAATCAAAATTTGTGGATCATATTCTGCCAAAAGAACGCATTATTGTTAGGAACCTGTTTCATATAAATGTGTTAAATCAGGTTCCTAACAATAATGCGTTCTTCTGCTACAATACGATTCACAAATTTTGATTGTTCCACCACGTCTACAATTTCAGATACGACGTCTTGTCTTAGCAGGACAGTACAGAAGGAACTAATATCTCACTACAAGATGCTCTTGTACTTTAAAGATTAAAAGAAACGACTTCTATAATGAATCAAAACAGGATCTAGCAAACAACAATATTACAAAGTACTTCCCGTTTCAGTAATCCAAATTATTTACCTATCCGGATCACCGCGATTTTAATTAGTTCGGATTATCGAGGTCGCACTGTATATGGTTTTAGTAAGGTTAAGTTGCAAAAATAATTTTGAACTTCAATTTCAATTACCGTGAACCCAGAAAAAAGTAAAAATTATTTGCTAATGTAATTAGAATCATTGGGTCATTCACGTGCAAACATGCTCAAAAGTAAACACAACCTTTCTATTAATTATTTGGTTGGAAAACGAACCGGGAAAACGATCAAATAGAAATTAATTAATTTCCATAAGATGTTAATTCCAAGAACTCTCCAACTTCACAAGTACCCACTTTTATTGCCAACTACTGGTATACTTACCTTAATAAATTGTCCCTTCGCCCATGAAATAAATGTTTGCTCGCGATCATTGATAAACATTAATCGGTACCTTTGTCATTGATGTCCCAAAGGACCACGATCGCTTCAAGTTTGGCTAACCGCAGAGCCAATAACCTTCCAAGGCCGCCGCCTCCTCCAGTGATCAAGACCACTTCATCCTTGAGCTTCTTATACCGTTGAGAAGACTTCGGCAATAGCGTTTTAATCGCCGCTCTTATTATGTAGCCGATGCTTAATAAAATAAACGCGGTTACATCAATTATTGACTGTATCATCGATGTTTCTGTTTTCGAAACCGAAACCATCTTCCTTTTTATTTGAACTATTAGCACTTTATGCTTCACAACATGATGCTAATAACGTCGGTTATAAAACTTAGGAGTATATTTTTATGTTAGTAACGAATATTCTTCAGAGACTTGGGTCGTCATCTGAAAATAAAGTATCCGCCAATTAAAAAACACACTCTTTGGTAGAATTGATTAAAAAACGGCAAGTTTAGTAAGTAGAACAGAAACATTACTTAATACGCGTTTGGAATTACAAGCTTATGTAACGCAAATTTAAAAAACTTCTGAACTGTTCGTTAAGAAATGGACAAGACGCTGTCCAATTGCGATATTCTTAATTGCTGGTTCAATTAAGCCAAATTTTACATTCTCCGTAAAAATGTACAAGTACGTTGAGTAAGTATTTTGCTCTCTAATATATTGATGGTTGCAAAAAATGGTGTCAATGGTTGGTAGATACTACTTAAAATGAATAAATTACATAACGTTTTATACAGAATTAATAGATCTTGTAGTAAGTGACTGAATCCCTGACCCAAATTGTTCTACCGACACTTTCCAATAGTAACCGATTATTAAATAATTTCTCATTTATGCTACTTATGCATTATTTCGACAATTCGATTATTAACCGAAAATTAGACGCCAGGAGAAGACTTTCCCGCCAAAGAAGCGCAACGAAAATCGGTCGCAAGAAGGGCTGCTTGTCACCAACCGCCACTGAACCGGAATTAGATAATTTTTATGCACCTGCACGTATAGTTTATCACTGCACGCACAATGGTTTATGCGCACACTTTGAAGGCACCCTCTAACGAAATTCTTCACGTTCACTTTTCTTGCAGGCTTGCTCAACGCGAATGGTCGACTGATACTTCGTAAGCAGCGTCTAGACGCCCCTCTTTTCGCGGTCTCTGTTTTTATTATGATTGCTGACGTAGTAATTCACCCAGTAACCTACGAGCTTTGCTATTCCAACAGAAAATGCCTGCTTTTGCGCGCGCGATTATTGATGTACATACCACAGACTCGTTCTCACTGGTCACTTGACTTCAAGTACCGAGACGGTTTGACCAAGATGAGCCAAGCATATTCTTGACTTGAAATAACTTTTCAACTTTTTACATTATAAATATGTATCGCCCAAACTACCCGAAATTACTTCAATTCAAGTTATCACTTGTAATCAAGTAATTAAGTAATTAAGTAATAAATAATTGTAATAATTGGTAAAACGATTCTAAATTCGAGTATACTTTTGAATTCAAGTAACTTAAAGCCGCTGTTAATTTCTTGACTTGAAATACTTATAAAAGTTTATTTTCAACCAACCAAGTTATTTGAATTCAACTATTTGAATCAAAGTAACTTGAAACCGCTTCATCAATAAGAATCAGTACATTTTGGAAACCAAGTAATTTGAGATCACTCAACCTATATGAATTAGTTATTTTTTTGACTTAAATTATCTTCTAAAGTTAATTTCAAGTGAAGAAGGGTCAATTCCAACGTTTTACTTCATATTGGTCAAGCCGTTCTAAGTTACTTTAAGTAAAGGACTTGAAATCAAGCAACTTCAAACATTGGCCAAGATGAACTAAGTGTTGCCTTGAATTAAAATATCTTTTCAACTAGTTTTAAGTTTCAAGTGAAGTAGATGTTCTTTCAACTTTTCACTTGGTATTGGCTTTTTTTTTTTTGTTAAGAGGAGGTAACCTGTGTGACTACTAACTTCCTCCCCCATACGTCTTCCTCACCACGGGAACCACATTAACATTACGTCAAGTATTACTTCGAGATGAGTGACTGTTTAGTTCCATTTACATCTTATCATTAGATCACATCTTTTGGTAAGCTTTCACTCACACTTTTTCACCTTTCGTTTTCTTTCCCTTTTACCTATCATTCTCTCTCTATCACTCTCTCCCTCTATCATCAAAAATTGCCTCTTATTAGTTTGCTTTCACACACACTTTTACTCATTTCATCTTCTTCCTCCTTTACCTATCATTCACACTCTCTATCACTCTCTCCCTCTTTGATCATCTTAGATTGAATTGTGAAGAAGGCATCCCTTGACTCCCCTTGATAATGGACCCTCTGGCTGTCAAGGCTTCACATGAACTTGCATCTTTAATTGTGATGTTCGTTACAACCTAAATGACTCAATAAGATTGGTTAAATATGATTTAAAAAAAAAAAAAATAATAATAATTAAAAGAAATAAATAAATAATTAAAAATTTTAAACCTAGGAGGCTTAGAATTTTTACTATCAAAATCAAAGTAGTATATTGAATAATTTTTTGACGTTTCTAAAATTTTTACATTTTTCGCCGTAACTTTACAAATAAACTGATGGAATCCGTCTCGCGACTTTACGAAAATTAAATGAAACTTATTTGCTCCTAATAATTACTATAAACGCTTCACGAGCAAAAAATTACAAAAATCTTCCATTGGTAAATTTTGACGTTTCTAAAAAATTTCAAACAGATCGAAAAAAGAAAAAATTATTCAAAATACCTCATATACATTCATTCTCTCAATCACACAACCTTTAACCTTCAATCTTCGTCAGAATCTGATATCACATCATCTCTGACGAGGAGTTCCTCCCTACGAAATTCCTCTTGCTGTTTTCCACGCATAATGTCCCGCATCATGTTGGTTACAGTTTTCCAAGATTCCTCGGAATCCAATAATAACTCAGAAATATTATTCTGGTCTATATTACAACCCATTTTAATCCTAGCATCTCTTCGGATGCTTTCCCATTCGTCACAAATGAATATAGTATGTTCTGGCGTGTCTACCTGCTGGCAAAACCAGCAAGTATCGACATCCGCCTTTTTTATCCAATTGAGATATTTTCCGAAAGTTCCGTGTCCGGACATGGATTGTGTTAAAAAATAATCCATTTCTACCCACTTACAATTGAACCATTTTCTAATATCTTTAACGAAAATTTTTGCCCAACCTAAATAATCGTCCCATTGTTCTTGCCAAGCTATCATTAAGGATTCGTTTGCCAAAGAGGTATGATCTTTGCCCCTTAAATAAATTTCCGATCTTACGTTCGCTTTCATCCACAAAGGAGGCATTCTGGCAAGCACCTGCACTGCCTTCGTGGATATTGTTCTATATGCGGATGTTATTCTAATGGCTAACCTCCTGTTGACCCTATCGAGCATGTTTTTATAACGCTCGAATCTTAGGGCCTTTATCCAGGCAGGGGCGCCGTACAAAATCACGGAAATGACCACCGAGGACAGTACCCTGCGTTTGCCAGCTTTCGGACCTCTGATGTTCGGCATTAGCCTTGAAAGCGTCGCGGCTAATTTCATTCCCTTTAAACATACCTCTTTAACGTGCGTCGTTAATTTTACATCTTTGTCTAACCAGACACCCATATATTTAATAGCATCCGAGTTATCTAACCTAAAGCCATCGATATCGATCGATAAGCTTTTAATTTTCCTTCTCCCTGCCAAAAGTACCATTTCTGTTTTTTGCAGGGCGATCTTGATCCCCATATCATCCAGCTTGCGTTTAACTCTACCGAAGGCGTATTGTGCTTCCTCTCGTAGCGCATCTTCAGATTTAGCCTCCACAACTATCGCTAAATCGTCTGCGTACGCCACGAGTGTCACATCTTTTCCCAAATCGAGCTCTAATATCTCGTTATAAAATATGTTCCAAAGGGTTGGACCAAGAACCGAACCCTGTGGAACACCGCTGGTTACATTAATCCGTTCTCCGTGAGAAGTAACGATGCAACGATCTGATAAGTACGATTGTATCATCCTTATTATGTGAACCGAGATATTAGCTCTCTCTAATGCCGAAATAATTCCTGTCCACGGTGCCGAGTTAAACGCATTCTGTATGTCAACAGTTATCATCGCACAGAAACCGCGATTACTATACGCCAATCGATTAATTCGATTTGGCACTTCGAGAATTTTACTGACTGCATCTATCGTAGATCGCCCTGCCCTAAATCCAAATTGATTATCATTCAAAACACTTTTATCCTCTAATTCCCTCTCTAACAGACCCTTAATGACACCTTCGAACAATTTACCCGCGACATCGAGCAGACATATCGGTCTGTATGTGATTAAATCTCCTTTCCGCGGTTTCTCTATCAATACTAGGAAAGCAGTTTTCCAGATGTTTGGAAAATCACCTGCTTTCCAACATTTATCCAGTACCCTGGCTATGACCTCAGGGTACTTTAGAGACAAAGATTTAATCACCTCTGCAGGAATTCGATCGGGACCTGGAGCCTTACCCGCTCTGATCCGAGACGCAGCATCCAATACGTTCTCTGCCGTTAAAGTTTGAGCCTCTTCCGGAGGCATGTCAAGTATCGGCCACACATTAATAGGATGAGATGGAAACAACTTCGCCACCTGTACCCGGGTATCCTCTCTACCTATTTCAATGCGTGGACGAAGCTTGAGCTTGCTTGTTACAATTTTGTACCCGAGGCCCCATGGATCCTGATCTATTTCCTTGCAGAGTTGTTGCCAAGCTGCCCGTTTTGCCGATTTTATCGCCCACTTTAGGGATTTCTTCGCCCTTTTAAAATTTTCAAAATGAATTTGAGGATCTATATTATGATTACGATTAGCATGTGTCATTATGCGTCTCAATGCGAGGCATTGACGTCGCTTATCTGCGATATCGTCATTCCACCAATACACTGGCGGACGCATATGACGCGATTGCTTACGTTTAACAAGATTACTATTACATAATCCTGTGATGTAATTAATTAAATCTTTAGGTGTATTAATATCTTCAGGTATCTGACCCTCAGATATTAAATTATTTAAACCTAGCGAAGTAACCTTCCATCCAGTAGGCGATAAAATTCCGTTCGACCGGTTATTGATATTCAATGTCTGTATGTCAAACATAATCGTTCTATGATCGCTCATATTGATCATGTCATCACAGACTCGCCAGTCAGATATCATTCCGGTGACAGCTATTGACGAAAGGGTGATATCTCTCAAAGAGGAACCGTTCGCGTTAACAAAAGTAGGTGTATCACCGACATTTATGACAGAAAGATCTAACGTATCCGTCCATTCTTCCAAAATGTTTCCCCTTTCGTTGCTAACCGTCGAACCAAACATACCTGATTTGGCGTTTAAATCTCCCCCTATAATATAACGCGGGTTATTTATCCTTTGTATATGGGTAGAAAGATCAAATAAAAGTGTTCGAAAATCCTCGATACTCCCATTTGGAGAAAAATATACCGAATAAAAACTAAATTTATTAATTTCCGTCCACACAAATCCATGTCCAGAGAAATACCCCGTCACGGAACAATCCCTTCCTACTGTGATGAAACAATCTATGTTATCATCACAAAACGCATTGCCAACTCTCTTAGCATTGGGCTCTTGGCCCAACACTACGCTCACCTTCTCTTCACAAATCGTTTGTGAGAGAATGTCATGAGCTGCGTGGCATCTATTAACATTTAATTGCATCACCCTCATTATCTGAGTTTCGGTGATGCCTTCTTATTAGCTTCACCGAAACTCAGATAATGAGGGTGATGCAATTAAATGTTAATAGATGCCACGCAGCTCATGACATTCTCTCACAAACTTGGTATTGGCTAAAATGTTTCAAGTAACTTAAAATTGCATGACCAACATAAACCAATATCGTTTCTTTAACTTGAAATGTCTTTACACGTTACTTTAATTTGTAATAAGCGTCGTTTTAACCTTTTACTCAACATTGAACCAGCTGATTCAAGAAGATTTTGTAAAATCAAGTAACTTGAAACCGCTTGACCCACATAAATCAGTTATTTGTTGACTTAAAATTTTCCTTAAATAGCTGCCCTTCCAACGATTTACTTCATATTGGTGAGGCCGTTTCAAGTTACTTGAATTCAAGTAGGTACTTAAAATCAAGTAACTTGAAACCATTGATCAAGATTAAACAATATATGGCGTTGAATTAAAGTATCTTATCAAGGTAGTTTCAAGTTTCAAGTAAAGTAGAGTTCCGTTCAATTTTTCACTTATTGGTATTTGTCAAACCGTTTCAAGTTATTTAAATTCAAGTAACTTTAAACCGCTTGACCAACATAAACCAATTGTTTTCTTGTCTTGAATATCTTCGTAAGTTCGTTTCAATTCTAATAAAGGCAGTTTTAACTTATACTTTACCCTGGTCAAGCCATTTCAGACAGACTTGAACCTTGAAACTACTTGACCCATATAAATCAGTTATTTTTTGGCTCAAAATTTTCCTTAGAATTAATTTCGACTTAAATAGCGACCCTTCCAACGATTTACTACATATTGGTGAAGCCGTTCCAAGTTACTTGAATTCAAGTAAATTTAAACCGCTTAACCAACATCAACCAATTGCTTTCTTAACTTGAAATATCTTTACAAGTTAGTTTCAACTGTAATTAACCTGTTACTTTACCCTGGTCTAACCATTTCAGAAAGATGCTTGAAATCAAGTAACTTGAAACCGCTTGACCCACATAAATCAGTTAAAATTTCTGTTGAAGTTATTTTTCAAGTGAAATAGTTGTACTTCCAACGTTTTACTTCATATTGGTCAAACCGTTCCAAGCAACGTTGTGGTTCTTCAAGTTAGTTGAATTCGGGCACTTGCAATCAAGTAAGTTGAAACCGTTGAATCAAGGTGGTTTGCATTGAAATATCTTAGTCAGGTAACTTGACCAATGAGAACGAGGCTTAATGTTGGTTATTCAGGTTGGTTCTAAATCTCGACATTATGTAATGGTTTTTGCAACTTTCGACTTTTTTAGGATTGAACTGCTACAGAGTAATGAATTATAAGTTACTCATTGTGCGATTAAATATTTTTGTATGAAAAAGTTTCGCTCTGATTGCAGCACTTATGAATTTATTTTTTTTTACGATGGTTCACTTTCATAATTCCATAATAATATTTTCAAATTTCCCATGTTTTGAAACAGCGATAACTTACTTCGTTATTTTCGCTCTATACTAAATATTCTTTCAGTCAAAAGTAAAGGGTAATTACTACCCAACACTTTCTGTTCCAGTTCAAACAACATCCGGGCTAGAAACAATTTTTTAGTCAGCAAATCTGACACTACCTGTTCGGTGGACCGACTGCCGCTTTGTTTAAAGTTTTTTACGTCTCCCGAATAAATAAATTTAAAAAAAAAGATAACTTACTGTTTGGCAGGTCGGTTATGTTGTCGCGTTAAATTTAAACGATTTACTATTGAAGCTGTGCTGCGAAGGGAAATCCGTAGTAACCTTGAACTTACTTTCTGCCCGGAAGTTTCCGGCTATCTGACCGTTATAAATAATTGAATAACAGTAAACAAATATTCACATAAATCTCGAATGTTGTATAAGACACTGACCACCACAATAACACTGATAATTTTTAGTTTTTCAAGCAAATGTTAAGTAAACACAATTATTTTTTATAGCCACGAACATGTAAGTAAAATGACCACTAAGTGAAGAGAAAATTTGAAGTGTGCTCCTAACTGGACACAGGCCGAATAGAAACTAGCCTCGCGGTAAATAAATCAAACGCTTTTCAATCTATCCCAATTGTGTACGAAAATCATTAGTAACGTCAGATTTCAATCGACAGCCAGTTCAAGAGGTCATCGGCAACAATTTCGACACGATCTTTGAGAAAATCAATTTATTTGCCTGCACTGCCCGGATGAGGATCGTTTCACTTTTCACAAGTTAACTACATTGAAAGGTAAATCGATATGATTTGATATTAGGTCACGGTCGAAATAAAATTAGACTAATTTTTGTGAAACGTCCAAAATAATTTGATCTGAGTGAAAATTCTAAAAATGGAACAAGGCTGAACTAGTTTATTGCTGTTGTTATTTTTTACGACGCACGTTTTTTACATAAAAAGAAATGTACGCAGATAATGCAATTCTTGTTGTTGTTTTTTATTTGCCCGTGACACAGTACAAAATAAATCAAGATCATAATTTATACTAACTTGATGTTTTTTATTATTGTTACATCCATATTTGCATAAACGTTTATTTTCTATTCGTAAGGTTGTATTTGAAATCGGTTTGATGAATGAAAACTACTTCTCGCAAATAAATTAAAAAAAGATTTGTAAAAGTGAAAATTTTCGTTATTATTCATTGCAACGATAATTGGCGAATACTATTCTCGAATAGCACAAGAACCTTTAAAATTATTAATCATAACATCACAGACTTGTAATTAGGATATGTTATTTGGCTAAAACAAGTTTTAGAAAGTTTGTATTTTTGTGCATTTTTTTAATTACTCTTGATTATGGTAAATTTATTCTCAAAACAATCTAAACTGTGCAATCAGAAAGAATATTGTGTTCGAGATGGCATATACAGTCAAACTTGATTATAACGTACAAATCTGCAGTTACCCAAGACCCAACGTATTTAAATTTTTGTACCAACTCGGCAGGTCTACTGATATTTATTATGAATTGTAGATGCGCTATTATGCTGATAACCAAAACTTTTATTTAATTTACATTAAGTCTTAATCTCATTTGATCTCCTGTTGTAGTTTTGTCCAATATCGTTTGTAGCGTTCCTGAACTGTCTGCTAATAGACAGTATTGTCGGCGTATCGAAGCTTGTGAACCACTTTGCCACTAATCTTGATCCCCTCTTTTATATCTTGTACTGCCTTATCAAAGATGCGTAGCTAGTACTAATTGAAAAATAGCACCGTTCTCTTTGGCCTGATTCCGTCAAGAGTGATCGGTCATTCTCACACTGGTTGTTTGCGCCAGCATAAATTCTTAATCAAAACAATATAATTTTGATCTAAATTGTTACTTTGTAAGAGATTAAAGAGTTCTGTATGTTTGACTTTATCGAACGCTTCTTCATAATCAATGCATGTTGATCTCGACATTTTTGAAGGAATATTTCAAAGAGTTAAGAGCTAAGTTAAGAACGCATAAGTTTTTATTATTTATTAGTTTAATGATGTCTAAGTGGACTTCATTTGCGTCCGTGCCTTTCTCACACTTTCCTTTTTTATAACGTTTTCAACGTTTGATTTTAAAATGTCGGAAGCGTTTTCTTATTTCTCTGTCAAGAATTATATTACTGTGGGCCTTCTGAGGTCATCCATTGTTGTAGTAATTCTTCATTAGTCATCTGTCCGTTGTCTTTTTCTAATATAAATGAGTCTTTTTGCTTTCTTCGTCTGGTCACTTCTTCTAATTGTCTGTCTTTATCTACTTTGCAGTTTTTCCATCTCCTTTATCCAGTTTTCATTGGCTGCAGTTATCTTCTTCTTTATTTCTTTAACGCTGCTTCTTATTTTTATATCCCCTTTTTATATTAAATCTTTTTTATATTGTATCGTTAGTCTGTGGGTCTTATTTCTTGTTTTTTAATGTTGTTAATTAGATTCGCGGTCTTCAGAAAATATTAACCAAATTTTTCGTTGCCGCGGCTCAACTTTTCGGTTATTATTTACTAAATCGTTTTGTGGATTTGGTTAATATTTACCAAATGATTTAGGTATTTTTTATGAAATTGTTTGGTTGATTTTTTGCTTACATATTTTACGAAAATGGTTAGTTATTTATTTCTAAACTATTTTGCTAGGTATCCAAAACGTTTATTTATTTCTTATGAATTTCTTATATGTATTTTGTAGCAGTTTCAATAAAAAAGTTGTAATATATAAAAATTGTTGATTTGATTAATGCAATTTTCATTTACTTTTTTACAGATTATATAATATAACATGAATAGCAAAATCAGTTTGGTAAATTATTTTTCTCAGTGTACGTTCACGATGAATTCTACCGACTTGCAAGAACGGTCATTCAAAAGTTTAAAACATTCTAAATTAATATTAGTTTTATATTCAGATTAAAAAAGTCATAATTTGCAAAATATTTTAAATTAACGGTTTCAAAGAAATGAATGCGTAAGTTTGAGGTCAAGAAAAAAGAAACTTAATGCCGGAAATTGAAAAAAATAGTAAAACTGGAATGGAGTGCCTTTAGGAGCTATATCAAAAGCAACCATTTGACCGGTGTACTAAAAGCACATTAATTGCTAGTTAACAAAAAATATAGACATAACTCAAAGCGAGGACAATAGAGATGGGAAGGGCGATACGTAAGAACTATTGATAAGAATAAATTTCACTAGATTTCAAACCGACAAAATAATCTTGCAGTAGATAAAATCTTAAAAGATTTACTGTTAGAAATCTAGAAGAATTAGTTATAAAACAAAATGTTCAATTTACGACGACTACATTTTTGATTGAATATCAAATGCTTACTTCTAAATGTTTAAAGTTTTAGCAAATTTCCTGACTTTTGTATGATTCAAAAATAAAATAAATGTAATGGGTAATGGGTATGCATGGCTGTTTTGTTCAACATAAACCCCATAAAATTTAATATGTAACATTAAATTTCAAATCTACCGTATGTATGTTTGGCATTAAATATTTTATGAGCACGTCTAATTACATTTCATTAGGTCAACCTTTGCATTATAGCAAACGTTATTAATCGTTAATAACGTTTTATATTTATTTATTACTTGAAATTGTTCAACACAAAAACATTTACTTTACAGTTCAATTATTAAATTTAAATCGAGTTTTCCTTGTTATGTAATTAATATTGTTACTTACAATTTTTGTTCCTTTTATCCATAACAAATTTTTTTAAAATTAACTATTCACTTTACATTTTAAAAGCACGTCACGAATACATATTACAATTTAAAAGATTTTAACAATTAATTGAGCTTTAAAATGTGTTGTTTCAAAATGTGTTTTAAGATGTATTTGTTAAAATCTTTTAAATTTAAAAATAATTGTTATGGATAAAAGGAACAAAAATTGTAAGTAACAAAGTTCAATTATGTTTTAAACGTGCAATTTAGTATAGTTTATTAAAAGTAATAACAAACCTACTCAACTAATCACTGTTGATACATAAACCAATTAACTGCTCTATCACAACTTATAGCTATGTATAATCTTATAATTAAATGTTTTTTTATTACAAAGTAGGTTTGTAAAGGAAACACTAACAAAAGAAATGACAACTATCTAGGGAATAAGACAAGGAGACAGTCTTAGCCCACTGTATTCAACACTGTAATAAATGAAAGCATAGGCAACGTAAAAAAAGTTGACTCATGCCCAAATTCATGAACGCTTGCTACAAAGTCCTAGACTAATTTAATTTTCAAGGTTCCATAAAAATGAAAACGCTTGAAATCGAATTCACCTTTAATGGTTGCGAACAACAACAGGACATAGTTTATGAGTCAGAGAAAGAAATATTAAAATAAGAGAGAAATTTAAACTAGATGACATAGTACGTTGGATGAAAAGTCTTAGAAAAGGATAGAACCAGTATGTAAGGAAAATGGCAAATTACCGATTAGCCAAGATAACAGGAAACCACAAATCACATGGTGGAAGGTCTATCGGTAGACTACCGATGAGATCGAAGGACAGCTGACAATCCATTTCCTAGAAACAATCACAACAAAATCAGTATTAACCCATCAACACTCGGAATAATTTTTTGTTTATAATTCAAAAAAATTATCTGACAATAAGATAAGTTTCTAAGAAGGTTCAGGAGCATTTTCAGTGGGGGTGTTTTGTGGCTTCATATGGTACCGCTAAGCGCTATTGGGTTAAACAGCCCCTATAGAAAAGACATTGGTCATTGAGGGCAAGAGCGGAAACCTCTTAACAAATATTATATAAATATATATAAAATTTGTGAAAGATGGAGAGAAAACTGCAAGGCATTATATAACGATTAGGTACACAATGTTAAAGATGGTAACCAATACCATATATCCACTGAAGGAACAGGACTATAGATCATAAGTACTGAAGACTTGAAAACCATAGAGAAACTTAAAAGTAATAAAGCACCTGGTTCAGCTGAAATAACTAATAGGTGATAATATGTGACATCTTTAACAACATATTGCTACCATGGGAATGACCGAAAGACTGGACTTTGACTGGTAGTTTGTTTTATTGACTACAACACAGCGTTTAACTGCGCCAAATGGAAGAAAGAGAAATGAAGGTACCAACCCATTTAGTGAAGCTGATGGAGCACCTTTACAATAATAATACAGATGTGGTAAGAGTATGGGGATATATCCAAGCAGTTTCAAACAGCTGAAGGGGTCCACCAAGGTTGCGTCTTATCCTCCGTTTTGTATAATATACAAGGTGTATCTGAATTGCTTGGCCAAACATGTTCCTAACGGTCCACCAGTCATTTCCACCACTTTTCAGAAAAAAACAGTTTTACTTGGCTAATAATGTAAAATGCTACAGTATTCTTCTACGGGGTGGAATAATGGACCAACAGAGTAAAGAAATGATATAAGATAGACAGATTTGAAATGAAGTGTTACAAGAACATGCTAAGAATACCGTGCACAGCAAAAATAACTAATCAGTCGGTTCTTAATAAACTAAATATTAGCTCAGTTTGTTTGATAGGCATCCTTAAATGCTTCTGGCACAGCTCGAAGACCTAATGCCAATATTGAAATGATTATGGTAACTGAAAGGGTCGATGGAAAACGGAGCCCAGAAAGAGAGAGAGAGAGAGAGAGAGAGAGATAGGGGGGGAGAGAAGGAGAGAGAAAGAGAGAGAGATGCCCAATAAAAGAAAACTAAGAAGAGAAAAGTATATTTGATCTTTTCGCACAATCATGTTGTTATTGGCTACTTACCATTATTGTTGGCAGAATCTGTAAGTTGAACTTACCACACCGATGCGGTAAGTAATTTGTGACAGATAAAATGCCTTCAAAATATTCTAGTGCGATTGTGTGAAAAACGTTGTGGACTATACGGTTATTAAGTGTCATAACAGAATATTGGAAGTTGAAAAATCTCGCCTACGTCTCGATTTTTTAAACTCTTCCTCTATTCTGTTATAATGCATTTACTAACCTTATATCCCAATATACTATTAACCTCTTTTCGCTAATCCACAGTTACATGACGCACAGTAATTTCTTTTAAAAACGGACCTTAGTTTGCAAAAAGTTAATTTGCATCTTTTTTGAAATTTTTTTCGTTCCGAAATAAAAATTACTGAATTAAATTACAGTTTTGATTGGCGCTTTTAAATATTACATCATAAATACTACGTCAAACTCAACTTTTTTAATAAGTAGAGAATCAAGAAAAAGTGTAATTTGGAAATTCCTCTTTTAACTTTTAATAAACTTTGATCCAACCATTCAGAGCTGGGTAAATGTTTGTAAAATTTAACTGATACTGAAAAAGCAGTTAATATTTAGGTGATACTAGAATTACACAGTTTGTTCTATACTTTACTGGAAATTGCTACTAAATAAAAGTTTCATGTTTAGCCGTAATTAATTAATTTAATTAATGCTTTGTTTTATAACTAATTTGCCAATTAGTTGAAAAAAAGTTGAATATATGATTTATTTTGGTGATGATGGAAATGACAGTCGTCAAAAATACAAGGATAATTGTGCAAAAAATTAACAAAAACATTAAAAAACAACCTTGATGATTTTAGTGTTATTGTTTGTTTCGCAATGAAGTCTTTACGTGCTGGCAACGCATTAGAACTGAATAAATTATAGTTGTTCTAATAAAACTACAGGAATTGGCGTCATTGAAGCGATTTAATCCTCCAAACGGTCAGAAGCTAATCTGCGATAACTTTTTCGAAATAGAATATTTAGCTCAACAAATTTATTTATATTGTTCTATTTGTTACCTTTACTTGCAAAAGAATATGGAAAGTTACCAAAGACGATCAGTTAGTTTTTATAATACTTCTTGCTGTGCAAATCAAAAAGTCTGACAACTGTGGTATTTAAATGTTTCAAGATAATAAGTCGTTACAGAGACCGGTCCCATAAAAAACACATTTCAATTGTCTCATCTGCATAATAAATTGACATTAAGAACATTGCAAATCATAGAAACAAACAGCTATTTCATCATTCCGTTGGTCAAAGAAAATATTCCGTTCATTTCAATAATTTAACAATAAGTTATTAACCTAAATCTTGAGAAAAGCGTTAAACGAATTATGTTCACCAATAGCAATAATTTGAGTAAATGGTGGAATTAGTACCAGCGAGTTTTAAATATCTCTTTTCTCCTTTTTAAATAATTGCATAAAAGAATAATTTCATTCGTGCAGTTCAGCCTACATGATGTTCTTGTATGTAGTACTTCAAAGATTAAAAGAAACGGCTGTATAATGAAGCAGAAAATGATCAAGCTATCAACAAATTACAAAGTACAGTAGAGCGTCGATTATCCGAACGTCAATTATCCGAAACGTCAATCATCCGAATGATGATTTGATTTATCCGAACGTCAATCATCCGAATCGTCATTAACTTTGCCATTACATTACATTATAATGTGATTGAAATATTATTTGTTGTTTAATATATGTTTATATTCTATCATTTTGAGCGTTTTAGTGCTCATAAACTATGACTGTTCGGTCATCCGAATTTTCGATTATGCGAACGGTAGTCGGTCCCAATTAGTTCGGATAATCGACACTCTACTGTACTTCACAAAATAATCTAAAATTTAATAAGTATGCTTCTGTTTTAAATAATTTTTGTATATGTACTATTTTCTAGTTGTTTTGTATTAAATGTTTCTGTTTTCAATAAGAAAATTGTCCTGCTTCGGTAATTCGAATTATTTACTTATTCGGATCACCGCGGTTTTAATTAGTTTTTTGTTGTTTACGTCTCGTGTATCACAAGAAAAAACTAATACCACCACTTTGCAGTTGTAAATCGCTCCATAAAATAGACAAAATTTGAAGTTACTAATTTAATATTTGAAACAAATTTTGGAGGTGACCATAAAATACAGTAATGTTCGCTTCGAACCTCAAGGAACTGACAAGAATAGTTTGCTATAAGCGAAGTTCACTATAAACGATAAATATTATATTTTATATGTACATACATACATCTTTCATGTAGGTACAATGTTTTGTAACTCATGAGCAATAGTTTTTAAGAATCTTATTTTAAAAAATCGCTTATTTTGGTTTTATTTGGGTGAAATGAATATCATTAATATGTAATTCCACTTCGGCTAGTCCATCGAGTACACGTGGAGTATTTCGTGACTGAAGCAAATGACAAACGCCGTCAATATGCCGAAGTGCTTCTGATGTGGTTGGAACTGGTATCAATTCCGTACTTACAGATTCTTTATTTTTATCTTCCTCCTCCACATCATCATCACTGTGCACTGCAAAAGACATGAAAGTGACAATGGCATCGTCATCCAGGTATTCAACAGTCACAAGATTGTCATCAGTATGAACAAATTCTTAAAATCATTTTCATTATAAGGAAGATTGTCTCGAATATCGTTATTATTATCTTCCTGGTGAATTTTCTTCAGCCATTCTACTAATGGCAGGTCATCGTCTGAATCAAAACTATCAACCTTCAGGAAATCGCCGTATTTAAAACAACTGGTACACTGAAAAAATCGCATGTTACAAATTACTACAATAATGTAGCATAGATTTTATAACAATTTTTGCTACAAAGAGAGCATTTGTTACTTAAAATTGTAATACAATTTTGAAAACATTTGTAGTTAAAATTTTGTAGCAATCTTATCTACAAAGTTTATTACTTTTTCCAAACAATTATGGTAATACATTTGTTTTAATATTTGCTATAAGATTGTTGCAACTTACATTATATTTTGAGTGAGTTTTACCACAAAATAAATGAATTAATGTCATGAGAATCATTGCATATTTTTCGAAAATTTCTGGCCAATACAAATTCATAATTGTTGACACGTGATTGCCGAATGAATTTATTGGAAGTTATCGAGCGGGTACGAACGGATTCGCGGATGTTTTTATCCCACAGTTGCATTTTTTAACGATAATCGAGTTTCGAGTTTATTAATAATTATTTGTTTTGTGGCTTGTGATTTTGTGTGAGCTTCGTCAAGACTACCGTAGAAAGGAATTAATTCCAATATTAAACACTCGAAAACTGTTTGGCCAAAAATTAGAAAAAATAGGGGTTCTTCTTTGGGATGACCTTCCTGGCGCTATTGTGTGGAGGGAACGCTAGATCCAGCTACGAGGATACAATGATCGGAATGCTGTCAATTGGTTTACGACCGACATTTTTTAAAGCTTTACTGACAATAGATAAATTACTTTAGAATTTCTTAAAAGTTACCTCCAACCATCAGACCTAATCCGGCTTGCAGTAAGTAAATACATGTTACGGTGTGAATTTTCTGTATTTTTAATGTAAAGTAAGTTTTAATACCTTAAATAATTAGTGAATGTTTAATTATGAAGAAATGGGAAATAGTACAAGTAGTTTAATGTGCTGAGATGAAGATGTTAATTTAATGCAATATTAAATGTCGATCAACAAAATGATCAGTGTAAGTAAATTTGTTGTAATTTTAATTTTTCCCACACTTTACCCTACCGAATGATTGTTTCAAACGTTTTTTCAGTGTAATAGCTATTAAACAAATTGTTTTTTAGTTTATTTCCGTCGGAACAAAAAGATACAACAAGAAAGGAACATGCGAACCAGTTGCTTCGATAACAGAAATTATAGTAACGAGGAAGGTAAAAAAAATTTTTGATTATCTTTTATACATTTAGTGTTATATCTATCTTATAACAAACTTTACTTTTTAGCGGATGTAAAGTTCTTTGTAAGAATTTAACAAAATACAAGTGTGCCTGAAGTACGTGGATTTGCGGAAAGGATATCTGCATAAAATGGAATGACACCACGACTTTTTGTTTATAGACGAAAGGTCATTATTGAAACATTCAAACTGGTCTATATTGGTAAATTTTTATAATAATATATCCGTGGTACAATGTAAACATTTTGTTTCTTTGTTTTTAGATTGATGTAGATTTTGGCAATTATTTCTTGGGAGAAAAATAATTTATTTTTAAATGTTTTTTAAAAATATTTTTAAAATATAAACAAATCTGTTATAATAATATTTTTTTAAAATTAAAAAAAAATATTTTAAAAATATTTCTTTGCTACTAGGGTAGTTTTATACTTATATTTGTATGTTTTATTGTTTAAAATATATAACAGACATCCTGTGATACTTAATTCTTGCGTTTCATTTTTCCTGGTTCATTTTACCAAAAAAAATAAAAATGTAGCAAAATGTGATTCATACATTAATTAGGCGCAGAAGCCTACTAATTCTTGCAAATTATGCTACAAAACCTGTAGTAAAAGTAACAGCAATAATAATAAAAAAGGATATGTGTAGCGGTAACTGTTCCTCTTTTTTGTCGCAAAATTTAGTCTCTAAAATAGTAATTTTTAGTACAAATGTTTTACTTTTTGCTGCAAACATTTGAAACACATTACTCTTTATTTCTGTAAATTTTGCAATGACTGCGTAGTACACTTTACTATAATATTTGTCGAAAGTCTCGCTATACACGTTAGTATTATATGCCAGAAATGTTGTAGTGAAAATAACAATAATTATTGCAAATGTAGCTACAACCTAGTTACTACAACTGTTAAGAAAAAAATGATACAATTTGTAACTAGTCGTATTTTTAATACAATTTGTGGTATAAATTTCTACATTTGTAGTTTTATTTACTGCTTTTTTTCAGTGTAGCACGGGCACACGCGCGGCGGAAAGATTTCAGAGAATCCCCTGATTAGTCGGTAAAATGCTGTTATAAGTTCGTTGTAACCGAAAACTTATGCCATTATAAATACATATTAAGGTTTGTTATATCCAAAAGTTCGTTATAAACGGGTTCGTTACAAACAAAAAAACTAACACACGTTTAATGATACTTTAGTTTGTACCTTATAGATTGGTTCGTTATAAACGAAAGTTCATAATAAACGGGTTCGTTATAGACGAACATTACTGTATATAGTTTTATGTTTTTTTTTGTCTTGTATTAGAAGTTAAATACTGTTTTGTATTTAAACTTTAGAATCTTTGTTTTAAATTAAATAAATAAAATAATTTGTAAAAAAAATGAAATACTTACTATGTTTGAGGTTCAGGAATTCACAACGGTCAAAAATGTCCTGTAAACAAATTTACTGTCAATTATAACATCATTTTATATTTATCCGAAAAAGTGGTAGGAAAGATGACGATTAATATTAATTTGAGAACATATCGTTCTACATGCACATTATCTTAAGTTATTGTCACAGATTTATGTTCAAATAACCAATAATGTCTCACTTACAAGAAATAATTACAAATCTTATTACAGACACAATTATTGTTTAACCTATAGGTAAGTCAAACTTTTGGCATTTAACTTTGTAAATGCCCAAGAAAAAAACTGCATTAACGTAACCATCGCTCTTTCCAAACGTTTAAAAATGTCTTGTTACGAGTGTTAAGTAATCAAATAGCTGTAAGTAAATACTTTGTAAATTTACAAGTGCATATCTGTTAAAGTAAAAGTAGAAAAGGTATAAGATTGGGTGACCCACTGCAACTCATTGATTGAGGTTAATAGTTTCGTTTGTTTTGAAACTTATGTGTAAAATTTCGCTTAATCATTGCATAATCTGAATTTGAAGATTGCCTACTGTCTGCTTAAGAAACGTTTCTCGCTCAAGGTGCCGAAAGTGACCAGTGCATATAATTAAGTTTTGGCAACTGTTTGCTATTCAAATAACTGTTCTTGGTTCAGAAACGCAATCAATTTTGTCATGTCTATTAATTCAATAGACAAAATTATACATCATTGTAAATCATTATTTTGCTGTGTAAAACTGTTGTGACTTTTTATGCAACTAGTTTGACCCCTTACTGTTTACTTGAGAAAAATTCATTGATTATATCAATGGTTTGACGCTAATGCCCTGTATCTGCAAAATTGGCAAATTCGGATTTTCTAGTATTATTACATTGGGCTGTGTTGGCATTCCATGGAACGAGACCTCATATCAGACCAGACCAAAAATTTGGCACCAAAAATTTATAAGCATTTATCAACTCCCTACCAAATATATACCGTGGGTTCAAAAAAACCTTAGATAAGGCTTAGTCATAGAAAAATAAAACAATATCTATTGCAAGCTTTAGAGTAATGTACAATACAATAATGTGACAGCAATACTAGTGATAATGGTTAATCAACTCTAAGGCTAACAAGTTTTTCAACTTTAGACATTTAAAACAAACATTTCTGTCAACGATGGAATTGCATCGCCAATATCTAAAACATTACCGTAAACATAACGAGAAGTCTGTAACTTTATAGTGATACTGTAAGGTTTTGGTATTGTTTTTTTTTCATTTTAGCACAGTTTAGGCCAATTCCTTGGAAGTTTCTAAAAATACTCAAATTTCAGGTATTTCTAATACTACTTATTATCAAACTTAGCGACAGTTTCATAAGTGGAATTTAAAATACATCACAAATACATTGTAAGTGATAATTACAATCTTGCAAAATAGCCGAAAAACGTATTAGGTAAAGTAAATAATACGCGTATCAACCTGATTTTAAATCATCCGTGTTCGTTTAACCAAAGGTCGTCCGAAATAATTTCAGTCGCACGGATGCCCTAAAGGATCCAACTGGACCTACCGATATCAATTTCAAAACATCAAAATGTGTCTAATCTTTATACAAATTTGATAATCTAATGTTTAACACAGCAGACATTTATTGACCTGTATATTAAAAAAAAATTCATTTCCATTAAATTTATTTTGATGAATCTGGAGAATTTGCATAGATCTAAAGCGGTAGTCTGAAGAACAGTGGAATTATTTAGAATAAAATAAAAGCGTGGGTCCCTTGTGGCACACCTTTCAGGGGTCTGAATGTTATCTTAGAAGTAACTATTTTTTAAATTAATGCGCCTTAAAATATTCCTTTGCATTACAAGTCGGCTTAAGTGTTGACCATTTTAAACAATTATGACAATTAGACAATGTTGCCTTCAAAAAAATAAGTTAGCAAGCTTTTAATGCGCAACACAACCATGCATTTTACATATTTATTGGTGATAAATTAATTACTTTTAATGTTTGCCTGACTTTGAAGGATATTTTTATACTTATACGATTTTTTATAGATTTTAAGATATAACTACTTACAAAGTTTTTGAATTGCTAACGTTTCAGTTAATAATGGATTTTCATAAACTTTTTATTGATTCTCTGATTATTAAGTGCCAATTAACTAATATATATATATTTAAACTGGTATAAATAAAGACATCAATTAAAATTTAATTGAATAATTAACGAAATTGATAAAAACAAGAATATAATTGATTATCAACAATACGTAATTACGTTGTAAACAAGAGATAAATACTCAATGACGTTCCGAAAAATTGTCTCATTGAATAAGATGAATTACCAAAGTCATTGTGTAAAACGAACAGGTTTAAAAATTTAATTGCGTTTAATGTAAATAAGTAATTAACAACTGCCTCTTGATGGTGTAAACGGATCCAAAAATACTTTCTTATAGAATGTAACAATATTTTGCAAGGTATCTGAAAATTTACATAACAGCTAATCAAAGAGTCAAGAAAAAAAATTAAGAAAACCATATGCACAAACGGAGAAATCGGTCGACTGCGTAGAAAACTCGTCATAGGAAAAGAAAAAAACTGCTGCTCTTACAGTCTTACTAATTTAACGGGTTTTCTTTGACTATAAAACAGAAAAACCGTTTTTGTTTTCGTTTTCTGATGATTTTCTCCCACTAACATCCATACGTCCAAACGTATTGTATATTTAGACCGTCAGCTACTAAATCTACAACCAATATTGTAGCATCATCTTTTTTTTTCGTTACGATCATTCTCATCTTTATTGAAAACATGCACACCTCTTATTTTTCCAAACTTTTGAACAACGCTGCGTTAAGGTTTTGTGGGAACATGAACAGTTCTAATTTTTTCGTCAAAAAAAGTTTACTTTAAATTTAAATACTTTAAAATTTAAAATCTAAAAAATTTAATTAAACAAGTTATAGATTTTGCCATGCCGTGAAATTTTATTCTTATGATTTCTTCATATGAAGCGTCGGCTCAAAGAACGTTATAACTTACATTTTAAAAACTTTTCAGGGGATGCAAAAATCAACGAACGTTCTTCCACGGACATCAGCAAAATAACGAACTAAATATTTTGTAAAATGTGTCAGTTACAACGTTACTTGAGCCGGCGCTTCATATCTTAAAACGTTTTTAAGTTATGATCAATTGAACTTTTTTGGAGGAGGAGGGGCTCTTTATGAAGCCCTTTGAGGCTTTAATTATTGCCAATATTTGCAATTGTACAGTTTTGTATTGAATGTGTCGAACGATAGGTTCAGTCTTTCAAAAGTAATCATCAGAATGGACAGACGTATACAGTAATACCTCGCTGAACACTATAACGCTGGTTGCACCAAACCTCCCAAAAAAAGCTAAATATTTCATGAATGGATATAAAACATATAATAATAATATATTAATAAGTAGTTACAATTTTTTAATATTATTCAAAATGAGTGTGTTAAGGTGGTAACAAGAAATTTATATGAAAAATAACTGAAAATTAAAGCAAAACTTGTTTATTTTTGTATTTATGTATACACCATGTTGCCCCGGTTTACGTTGATTCGCTATAACGCTTTTTTATCAACTACCGCAGGCCCAGGCGCACGATACAGTGCGCCTGCGCGGTAATTTTCTTCAGTCGCTCTTGCGCTCTTACTGCAATTTAATTTTTTTTTTAAATATTTTTACTTAATGCAAAATTAAAACAGTATTTCCACTGTTAAATACTGTTTTTAACCTTATGGTATTTGTATTCTTTCTTTATTTAAAATACTTCATATAACAATTTAAAAAACGTAATTGACCCCGTTTTACGTTTCATTCGCTTAACGTTTTTTTTTTGCCGCGCATTAATCGCGTAAACCGGGGTATTACTGTATTCCATTTTATGTATTAAAATTACCTCATTTCGAGCGGTTTTGTTTAACGCCTTTTTCCTGAAATTCATTATGAGAGTTAAGCGAGGTACTGCTGTACTTACTCACTTAGAGACAGATTGGTAAGATTTAATATCTATGCGTCATTAATTTCGAAACATTATGTTTGTCTGTTAAGTTCATCCGCTTTCTAGAATAATTTGTAACTATATAAAACATTCTTTATTTCAAAATTTAATCCAAATCATTATTTATGAAATCGTGAAACTAAACAGTTTTATGCAATATTTTTGTCTAAATTATTGCTAAATTATAAATTTTAATTGATTTGAAATTATACATTTTCTTGGATTTTAAACGAATGAATAATTGATAAGTTCTATTTGTATAATAGGAATTTGCAATCAATTCATAATTTTAAAAAATTACATTTTAACTAAATAATGTTGGAAATAAATTGAATTAGAAATCAATTTGTTTGCTTATTTGAATTTAATGTTTTTTGAAGAGCTCGTGCCGAAAAGTTTCGTAAAACACCCTCCGGTAAGAACCGGGCAAGAATGCTACAATTCCAGTTTTCACAAGCATTTCCAAATCCCCTGTATATCTGACTTGACCTATCTTGGAATGATATAAATGATCTCGTCGAGACCTAATTTTTTTGCAAGAAAACTTTTTTGACCCGCAAAGAAGCCGCTTTATCAGGCGTTCTTAAGGTGGGTTTCGCAGGTCTAGAAGTGAGGTTAGAATTATTGAATTTTCAATCCAAGTTAATTTAAAATGTACAGTGCAGATAAGCTTCAAAAGGTAGAAATTGCAAACCACTGGCATGAAGGTATGATGACATATACTTTTCATAATTTATTATGTTATATTAAAATATTTTCAAGCGATTTTGCTAATTACCTAAATTTCTCAAGTATGTCTCCTCATTCGGTATTATGTAGGTTACAGTGTAACACTGAGTAAATGTTTCTTAAAGTTGTAATATTTAAATTAACTTGGATTGAAAATTCAATAATTCTAACCTCACTTCTAGATCTGCGAAACCCACCTTAACCTTCTAAGAAAGATGCAAAAAATTATCTGCCAGAAATAAAAGCAACGTAATCTAATTGAATATATTTTTAAGGGCGTTTTTTTCTGCAAAAATGAAATGAATAACGCAACGAATAAATTACAAAAACATATACCATATCATATTAGTAAATGAATAATTAATGTTCACAAATTTTTCTTTTAAATGTCATTTTGACTGATACATGTGATGCACTTTTGAAATGGCCAATTATGTTCTATTATAGCGTATGTCACAATACGACTGTTTCGGAGTTATTCCAGATTTCTATACATATAAAGTTAAAATTGCATCATAGGTATGAAATGCGTTGGTGAAACGGCAATTACGCAAAACTCGACGATTTGTAGAAATTGCAGGAGACAAACGAGCTGCCCAAATTTTGATTGCGTGAAGTTCGCCTAAAGCCATCAAAATTGTTGCAACATTTGCACCATAATATAAAATCTCTTGTGTAAATATACATTACAAATGAAAATAGAACCTGGATGAAAATAATTTTAACTGCTATCCGGTTATGAAACTGTAGTGCGTCAAACGCATTTTGTACTAATAAAATTAACCGTTTGCAGCAGCGTTTACAAAAATTAAGTGCTGAACATGAATTATGCATAGGAAACAGAAAACTAAGAAAGCAACAAAATCTGGTGACAGGACACGTCTTGATTCGCCAGGAATACATCTGAATACAAATTTACCCGATGAAAATTAAAAACCGACAAACTTCTTTATGTAATAGTCGCCTCGTTTCGTTTTCGCCGCTGTTAAACGCGGGTAGTGCTTTCCTTTTTTCACAAATATGCATTTGCACAAGAGCACAATATTTGGTACAGATTTAATCGACTTTCACTTAGAAAAACTGTATTTAGTATTGTTACTGGCGTTTTACGTTTTCTTTTTGTTATCTGTAATTATTTCCTCGTTTTCTAGAGAAAATCTAGAACAAGTCGGGAAATTTTATACAACCAACGGCATTATGTATATTATTATCTACTTGTCGACCTTTAATACATCTATTATTTAAGTTGGAATTTTCAAACCGGTTTTTTCTTCAATCGTCAATTAAAGTCGGGCTTCCTTGTACGAATCTGACCTCACTGTTCGTTGATGTTTTTACAAGAAAAAAATGATTTACGTTTGATAAATTTATTACAACAAATGTTTAGTTAGTAAGGATATGTCGATACCCAGTTGGATAGGAAACCAAAGTTACATCTTATCTGAAATGAAGTTGAAAGTTTATTTTAAAATTGCCAACATCGACATTCAATATGCAGCCAGTTCTACAGTTCTGAAATTTGGAAACAAACAATATTGTTCTGAAGATTTATTATTTATAATTTTTTAACAAGAAACTGATAATGTTGAAATGCTCTTGTGGCATCTAGTTCACATCTTTTTTTCATTTCATTAATTACAAACTGCTTTTTAAAGTTTCGAAATAATTGGTCAACGTTTATGTGATTCAAATTATACAGAAAACACAAATTACATATGCTACATAATATTATAATAACATCGAAATAAATTATTAAGTACACTCTGCAAGATTAACAATTATTAACAATTTCTCTTGTAGTTATTATGATTTCTCTAGAACACCTCCGTTGAACGTTAATTAAATAAATTATTTCTTTCATTACAATTAATTTTTCATCAATCATTCGAATTCATCAATAAATTCTCACAATTCAAAAGGTTCAATCAGTAAAAAATAATATTTCTTCAAAAGAATGAGATTCGGCTGAAAGGTAAATACAGATGTTCCATCACTAATTGTCACCTCCAAAATTGAGTTTTAATTTAAAGTTATTTCTTTGAAATTTGGTGCATAAATGGCTCTAGTATAAGGCTACCAATTTCGTGTCTTAATTAATAGATATTTTTCCAAAAAATAAGTTTTTATTTTTTTCTCGAAAATTAACACAATAAACAACTGAAACCAGAAATTGATAGGTCTCATGCGGCAAAGAATGATTCAAAATAGAGACCGATGAAAAAGGCCCATATCCAAGCATGGAAAGGATAGGTGAAACACTAAATAACAAGAAAAGAAAGATGCATGTGAACCAAACTCAATTATGGGGGCGATTGAGGTCATGCAAGTGAAAGCAAAATATAGGTACTTAATGTAGTAACTAGATATTTGTTTGTTTGAACCGAAAATCGACAATGTGCCAAATAAAAACCTAACACATTCCCAGTTCAAATAGGCTACTTCAAAAATATATTGAGGCAGTGAACGTTGTGACTTGAATTAAAATAACGATTTATCCATAACCTCTTCCAGCAATCATAAGAATTTAAAGCTAACATTTTATAAAATTTTTCACATATTAAAAAGGTGCTTATTAAAAAATTCAGAATGAAACTACATTTAATAAAATTATTACAAATTGAAGTTAAATTTCAATTTTGTATTCAATGTTAAATAAATTAAATATCAATAATAATAATGGGTAGTATTTGTGTTCTTTGCTTTCATTAGCTCGTTGCTGACATACAAATGTATAAACTACCTTGACCTCACGTTAAAAATATGGTATTTGTTATATTTTGCATGTTATTATGCTTCACTGAAAAATAACACTTCCAGTTTTACTTTACTACATTCAAAGGCAAATGAATGTTTAAGTTCAGATAACTTGTAATGAAATGATATTATTGGTAATTAACATTAACGCATTATCAGATGTATTTAGGATACTTTCATTATAACAATCTTAAAACAGGCAAAAGATATTTACTTTCACGTCTGCAATCGAAATATATGTTCACTCACGGTGGGCTAACCTGTTTGATTTCGAAGATTAATAAAACATTAAGTATTTGAAAATCGTTACAACACTTTATCACCTTTGTAAAAACTAATTACTTAATATTTATTTATCCTCAAACGTCTTCTACCATACTTAATATTAAAACTAATTTATAGAAAACTGATCTCCTCAACCAACTATAATTTCTGAATTCTCAAAATTTGTCGTTGTCTGAAAGAACTATCAATTAATAAAAATACCTTAAAAATTTTTTAGATCGCAACTGAGCCAACTGAGCCATTAAAAAATTTCAAACGTAGGATGTATAACATCTGTTACAATTACGAAAATAACTCTATTTATAAATGTCAGAAAGACGTACTTAAACGAATTAATTATTTAAATGCACAGATACGGAAAAAATTAAGAAACGCTTAATAATTGCATTTAACGCATTTTACAACAACACGGTTCTAAAATGGCGTGTTAAAGTTGACATAGATTAGCATTGTAAGACGACATCAACTAGCTACTTACAATATACGTTAGCGCTAAAATATGCAAGCGCCAACCTACTTAACCACAGATTTTTTTGAACGTGCGTTAGTTGAGTTGTATAAAATCTATTCTGCAAATTGAATAATCTTTTTGTTTCCAACGTATTCCTCTTTTAGGATTTATCGTTTTAAGCATCCATAGATCTTCTTCCAGCAGTTCTCAAGCTACCGTGACTCGGTGTATAAATTCGTCGCAATTCTCTCCCTCTCTTACCTTCAAGTGTTCTTACCTACAGGTTTTGGGTTTATAACCGAGTTCATAAATGGCTATACCTTCCCTTAAAAATGCATTCCCGGTCCCGTGGTATTTGTTATGTGAAGATGCCTTTTAAAAGCAAGATAATCTCTTCAAGTCTCTGTAGCATATCTTACAATCATTTAAAGTGCACCCATATTCGAAGGCGATTCACGGAATTTCGTTTTCCAATAAGATGGAGCCCAACTCCACTATTATTAAGCAGCGAAAGGATATTTCAGTGAACATTTCTACCAACGTTAGATAGGTCGCATTGATCCTGACGATGAAAAGTATAAGATGGGTTCCGAGATCGTCAGACATGACACCGTGGGATTTTTTCTTGTGAGGCTGTGTCCACCGTTGCCACAAGACTGGTGGAGCTAATGATGCGGATGATTGAAGCTTTTGCTGTTCTTACAAGAGACGTGCCGGTTGGAATATGGGAAGAAACGGTACACACATTTAATCTTTGTAAAATTTAGTAAAACAATTGGAGAGATGAGATAAATTTCTTTTGCTTCATATCACACCATCTAAGAAGTTGGAAACCTATTAATTTTTATCAAACTTTATTTTGATGCCTCATCTTCTTCTTTGTTGGACTAGAGGTAATTTCTGTTTGTCTTCTGCCTCATTCTGTGGATGAAGAAAATCAGCTCTGAGCTATCTCATAGGTGATCGGCCAGGTGGTGTTTTCACTCTCGGTCGTTTATTCGTACAAATATGAGCTAGTCTTTCCTCGTCCATTTTCGTCTTCTTGCTTTCGATCATTGAACTACATCTTCAAGATTATATTTTTCTCGAATGGATTTGCTCGTTTATCTGTCTCATTTGTTAAAATCAAATTACAGTTGTTCCACTCTACTCAGTAGAAGATAATTGTTTTTTCTTCGACTACATTTGCTATTATTACTTTAAATGTAATTCTTAATGAACTAACCCATGTTTCGTTGTGAGGTTCCACTAACCTGAATTTTATCTACAAAGACTTTTATTTCCACAATTCAAAGAAACTCTAAATTCATATTCATATTTTCTAAGCATAATTAATTAAATAACTTGAGTGTTTTGTTGATGACTAGCTACTAGAAGGCTCTTAATTTAGTAGATCATTTGTAAAACCATTGTAAACCATTAACCCAAAAGCGTATTTAAGCACCAAATCAAAACAAGTTTTTCGGACCGTGCGTAAGTACGCATCAAAGTGGTACTTAATTTGGAATCGTTCCGAAAATTTCTCTAGAATTTACTTTCAATAAATGGCGATATTGACCTACAAACATTGAATGGAGAAATGACTGAGAGCAAGTTCCGTTCACATTAGAAAACCGCTGGCATTAACCTCCACTTTTAATTTCTTCAGCAAACGGTACTGACGGCATCCTCTTCACTTTAATCGCATGCCCCAGCGTAAGCGCAAACGAGATAAAGATGCAGACCAAAGTAGGTTAAAAACTGCAGTAGAAAATCTTGCGACTTTTACCTTTAATACAGCTCTACGTACGAAAGCTTTGTGGAGAAATGTAGGTAAATGTGAGAACATCAATTTACTCATTACGGTCATCCCCCGGCGTTTTCTCCAGGTCGGCTATTCCTTTACATAAACTTCTGCAAGTGATGTTGAGAAGCATTTTGCATCCAGACAGTGCCGCGTTACGATCAGATTTCGTTGTAGCTTTTATGCAGTGTTCAATATCAGCGCTCAAGACATAGCGAATTTGGTGGCGATAATGGGAATAATGGAATGGTTCAGGCAATTTTTGTCGAACTTGGTGGCGCTCATTTGGGAGCTTTCGGTTTTGAGCTTTTTGACGGTTTATTATTTCACTGAGGCCTTCGTATTATTTTTCACGCCTTCGTTCCTGAGGGTGCAGAAAAGTTTGAAGGGAAAAGTGGTACTGATAACGGGGGGTGCCGGTGGCGTAGGACAAGAATTGGCGCTGAGATTGGCCAGAGTTAAAGCGAAAGTTGTAATTTGGGACATCAACGAAAAAGGTAGGTTACTTTAGAATTTGTATACTTGCAGTTTGATTTAATTTCACTGAAAATTAATGATAATGTAAATTTAAAATGCTTGTAAAAAATTATGTGCCAAGATATCAGAAAAAGTTGTTTCCAAGTCACGACAATTGGATGAAAGTAAATTCATCACGATCTGTCAGTTTAAATCCGTTCACAACTTTCTGATTTAGTTCAATGATTGTGCGTGGAAACTCTTTACTACAGCATCAGCGAACCGGAAAAGTTTATTTGTTTTCAGTAAATCTTCATAATCTCTGTGAACTCACTCATATTGTGTGTAATAGTCTTAGAAATATAATAAAAATAACAGATAAATAATAGTATAAATGAGGTACACTTTTTATTTAAATAATGTAAACTTTTTATTTTGAACTTTACAAAAAATTTAATTTTTATTACAAATTGCTAGTAATTTAGATTTGAAAGTAATATTTTGAACTCGACCAAACTGTCCAATAAAGAAAAGTCTCAGAAAAATGACTGTACAGGATGGCCATAAATATCTGTTAACTTAGTAGCGAAAGAATGAGCTACTCATAAATGAATGGTTATTGTTACATTTTGACAATCATAATGGAGATGAATTTATAGTAAGTGTTCACAATTAGCTAAATTAGCAAAGAAATTCTGCTTTTTCGTTGATTGCGGAAAAACACTTAATATAAATCAACCTGTATACCAACTCAAAATTATTTTAATTAACAGATTTTCTAAAATATTACTTGATTAAAGAAATCTTCTATTCTAAATCCATTATTGGCTGTAGAGATGTTCATGACGTTTGATTTGTAGGTTAGGTTAGGTTAGGTTTAGGTTCATCATTGTCATTCCAGATGCTCATGGCCACCGTGTACAAAAGTTATTTGTTTATTATATCAGTAAAACTTGTTTGCTAGAATCGTAACAAGGGTAAGTATATTAAACTACATAAAAATAATGTGTGGTTTGCTCGTTATAAATCTAATTTAATTACAATTATTGTGATTTCTCATTAAATGCGAATTTAATTTATGCAAATGACATTTTCCCGAATCTCACTCCGTACCTACTTTTTAATATTCTTAATATTTAAATACACTAATAAAGATGAACAGACCCTCGTTGTTTACTTTGACACATTGAGTACATAGAAAAATCGTAGTGTCAACACTATCTCTAAAAGCAATAACAGAAATCCTAATTAATAAGTTCAAAATGAATAATGGAAATTGTGAACTTTCTAAATTTAGTTTGTTACTTTCGTTGCAGCATGAATTGTGACAGTAATCGTTGTTCTAATAATTGATTACAAAATTATTTTTCTTTCAATTCGTAATCCAGAAATAATAGCAAGTTAATTCAAAGAGTAAAAAATGCGTCTTATACGCCTAAAAACCCATTTTAGACGTTTTGTCGCTTAATTTTAAAACGACATTACTAATGTAACCTTACACTGACAGATGTTAAATGACATTACTATCAACATAAAGTAACGAAAATATATTATTTCACAGCCTTCTAACCATGTCTGGAAATAAAAAACGTTGTATATTATAAAAACCTCTTTCTCCTCGACTGATATAGAGAACCGATTGTTAAATTATTTAAATTCCACTATTGGTTGTACCTCAGTGAGCGGTGCCCTGATTTCCGAAATTTGAACCATTCTAGCTGAAGGATTTCAAGTTAGTAGTTTGCAAGCGTGACAAAAAATTATATCAGATAAAATCTAATGAGTTCACATGCAACAGTTAAATAACTGGTATAAATTTATTTTTTTTAATTCGTTGAATTTCAATATATTTTCAAACACGCTTGTTCTTATCAGTAGTGACGGAGTTGATATTAAGGAAAAAGCTGAGAAGGTTCTAATCTAGGAGTCTTAGATTATAGGAGGCCTTTTTGTTAGCATAAAATAATATCGTGAGGCATAAATTAACAATATTATACAAAATATCAAATAAATTTACTATTAATATCTGCTTTTATTTAAAACAGAATGTACACACACATTCACCAATTTTATGAATTTCTTGTAATATATTTACAATGACTAGAAAATTTAACTTACCAGCAACTTACAGTCACAAAACAATTACAGACAAGTTTATTTGATGTTGCACTATTTATTAAAACTTATATGAGTTAATACAAAATTAAGTAAACACTCTAGTTACAATAGCAAATAAAACGCATATGGCATTGATATAGCCAGGTTTTTCTAATCACAGCTTTTATTTGTAACCGCAAACGTTATCACATATCCTTATCCAACTACAATATTGAAAACTCTTAGCACAGGCACTATTCAGAATGTTATGTGTATTAGTTATTGTTGCTGCCAAATATGTGGCTAAAAGTCGCCCGTATTCACCGAGCTGCGACATCGACCTTACAGTTAGTATTTAGCATCATTTGATTCGTTTTTGTTTAAAAATCTTAAAAAATGAAACAAATCCTGAAATTTAGAGTCTTTATTTAAACAATAGTTATATTGTTTCGGAGATGAATATACCACAGTCTTCAGAGCTAGCAGATACAGAAAACCAAGAAAGTTTTTTATTTTTAGTCTCCAGATCAATAACTTCAAATGGCATAAAAACGGAAATGTGAATTATGAATTAGGATCTGGTTTTAATACACCAAAAATTCGAGTAGGGTCACTAAAGACCAATTTCGATACAACTGAATTATTTTCGTAGTACGAGGGTTTATGGTTTCGTAGACTGCATAAACGTTCTTTCGGTGTGTGTTGATTCTTCTTCTTTCATGTGCCTTGTCCGGTCTCCCTGACGTTGGCGATCACCATGGCAAAAGCTGTACGGTCCTCGGCCAATCGAAAAAGTTCACCAGCCCTTCTTATGCCGGTCCAATCCCGAATATTTCTGAGCCACGACTGTTGTTTCCTTCCAATTCCACGGCGCCCCTCAATCTTGCCCTTTAGTATGAGCTGTAACAGACGATATTTATCACCTCTCAAAATGTGTCCAAGATATGATGTCTTTCGGCATTTTACGGTCGTCAAGAGTTGCCTTTCGATGTTTGCTCTTTGTAGTACATTCTCGTTTGTAACATGTTGTGTCCACGGAATACGAAGCATTCTTCTCTGAAGCCACATTTCGAAAGCCTCCAGTTGGTTCATTGTCCTGACCTTTAGAGTCCACGTCTCCACTCCGTACAGCAATACCGACCATACATAGCATTCAACCATGCGTTGTCTTAACTTCAGATTCAGGTTGTCATTGCAAAGAAGGGGTCTCATATTATTAAAAATTGCCCGCGCAATCTCCATTCGGCACTTTATCTCACAGTCCGGGTTTAGATCCTCTGTAATAATACTACCAAGGTATTTGAACTTAGAGACACAATTTGGCTTTCATTAAGTTCTAGAGTGTTGTCATTGTGGGGTTGTCTGCTGAATATCATAAATTTGGTCTTTCCTGCATTGATTTTTAGACCTTGTGCCTCTCCCACGCCACCGATTTTGTTTATAAGCAACTGTAGTCCCTCGATTGTGTTTGCTAATATCACTGTATCATCGGCATATCTGATTGTTGTGTGTTGATTAAAAACCAAAAATTTGCTATGGAAAGTTTATTTAGTAAAAAGTAAAAATCATTAATTAAGTTCAACTTTTTTCCAGGCATCCAAAATGATTAGAGTTTTTTAACGTTAGTACCATTGTAAATTATTCTTTAGTTGAAACTACCACATACATCGATGGTTGCTTAATCTCGTGTCTTAATACATCAAGATATGGCGAAATGCTCGTTAGAAAGGCAAATTAATAACAAAGTAATAACTGTAATTATTATTTTACTAGCTAACTTGTGAAATTAGTTTCGCAATAAATAAAGAATACCTACTCAATATGAAATGGCAATATAATTGCTCGTAAACGAAGTTTTGGTTCTTCAAACCTTATTTAACCTCATTTTTTAACCACTACTTTTCCTGTATTTCCGCTTTTTAGTTTCAAAACCGTAAACATTACTACAAATAATACAGTACTTAAGCAATTAAACCAACTTAACAAAATCAACACATTGTATTGTCCGCATTGATAAATTTCAAAACGACATTTTTTATGACGAATACGGTACAAGAAGCAACGTTAGCTGTTGATGTTTCTGCTCAAATAGGGAAATTTTCTGACACAATGTTAAATAGCACTACCAAATGTAGGCAAAACAAAATAATTCTTTTTCTTAAAACTAGGATATTAACAGTATTGCTAAAATTGAATGAAAAATTTTTTTTTTGGCCTCCGTCCTAAATGACTGATTTTGAAGTCCTCTAAATAGGCCCGAAAATCTGATTTTCAGGACTAGGCCTGAAAATGTAAACTAGTGTAATTTTAATTTTGTAGGTTGGTAGCACCGAATCTGCTAACCAAATCGAAAATTAAATGTCAATTACACCGTTTGTTAACATCAATAAGAATTTTATTAATATTAGTTATAAAAATAAAGGATGTTTTTAATTTAACAATATTGCAAGAATCTCAATCCATGTCATAATTGCAGGTTGTTTTGTCATAAACGTCAAAAGGCATTACATACTGGGTACTTGATTTTTAAGTTAAAATTAATCTTTCCGGGTAAATATTGCCAACAGAAGAAAAAATAAATTCTCTAGCCGAGATATTTGAACTACAAATTTATATTTCTTTATTTAAATATTTTTGTCGACCTAAAAAATATTGTGTATCATACGCCCAGAAACTGTTTTGCGAGTACTCGCAGTTGAGGGCTTCGGCCTTCGGCCTCACCCCTCAAACCTTACTCGCACTCGCAAAAAATCAGTTTCTGGCCTAGTGATACAAATAACTATTTTTACAGATAAAATCCAAAAAACCTAACATTGCTTTTTCGCAATATTGCCAAAATGCATTAGAATTTCTTGTGATATGTGACAAATATTTAGGATGTAAAAATACATCACATTTGGTGCAATGTAATGCAATGCAAGTTCTTCTAAAGTTTTGTGGATGTTTTCCATCAAATGTCCAAAGTTGTCAAATCGAACTCCATCCATTGATCCTCCACATTCACGACCTCTGTGATAGTTATTTGACCTATCGTACTTATTTTTTAGTGGTAATTCACGTACCAACTGTGATCGAAATTAAATTTGAGAATAAGGTTTTTGACAGTGTACCAGTCTGTGCAACTTGAATGAATAGCAAACTTGTTGTCTTTGTTAAGATTATTATTGTCCGACAAGATGCAAATTTTTTTTATACTGAGCAAACGGTTCCTTGCCATAGATCTTTTAACAATTTCAACACCTGTATCTTCATCTGTATACCAGTACATACTAGCCTGAGGAAGAGTGTCATATCCGCTCGGAAGCAAAATGCCTAAGAATTTTTCAAATCCTCTAAAGTGAGCTCAACTTCTGATCTATTATTATTTGCAGCGTGAATGTTTGAAAACCGAATAATCCCTTGCATTACATTGTCGTCAAGAAAAAGTTGGAAAAGTTCAAGAGAACTTTTGCCATGTAACTCTTAAGATATATGTACGTTTTATATCGACATCCTCGTGTGATTGCGAAATTGAATGATAATCTTCATAGTCAATTCATCGGTTAAACAATCTGTTACTGGAGGAATTAAATTTGTTTAATTAACTAACAAACAATTAAATAAAATTCAATGAATTTCGATACAAATGTAACCAATCACAAAAAAAATTAAAATTTCTTTTTTGAGTCTTAGATTAATTAATTTAATTCATTACAAAGGCGAATTGAATGCAAGCTCTAACTCCAACGGAAGTACCATTTTATCCAAAAATAATACATTTTGTTCTTTCAAATCTGTTGTAAAAAGAATGCAAAACCGCATTTTACTGACCTATCCCTTGGGACAGTGACAATGTCGTTTGGCAACGCTCGAAATCACAATCGAGACAATCAAGAACGCCACCAAAAATTGCATCATTCTTTAATTAAACCTATGTAAATGTAAATGTTTTTTTAATTTGTTCGGATCGATATTGGGTCCATCGCAGGTCTTTCTTGAGCGCCCAGTCGAACAGCAACGCACAACAACTTCTGCCTGACCCATCCCTTGGGACAGCGACAACGTTGCGCCCCGAAGTTCAAAGTCACAACCGTAACAATCAAGAACAAAACCAAAAATTGCTTCATTTTTCTATTACCTAATATTAATAAATTAATGAGCTGGACATACGTTGTGGTGTGTTGGCAAAAATAATTAAAAATAAACGATTCAACGAAATAATTTTATTATGAAAACAACTGTTTCAGTTCCGAGCTTCCACGCATTTTATGATTTGATAGCTCTTGGCACTTCCGTGATTTTTGATTTTTCCTGTAGCAGACTCCGTACATTGCTTTATATCCCTTTGGGCACAAGCAAAAGGGCAATGGGTTCGAAAAGACTGCATTTATGACGAAGATCAAAACCAAAAACACAACCACTTTCATTTTGGGAAAACCAATTGTTGACTAAAAGAATATACCTTTATAACTCAATTGAAAATTAAAACAAGTTATTTTTCGATTAATGACCAATTAAATATTTTTTTCCGTGTAATTAATGTTGATTAGGAATAATGACCAAAACTTAATTAATTTCGATCCAAATGTGCGCAATTACAAGCAATTTAAAAATTGTTTTATTGAGTCTTAGATTAAGAATTCATGACGCGACTAAACATTTCTCTCAGTTTTCCTTGATCGAAGGCGGATTGAATGCAACGTTTAACTCCAACAGAGGTTCTATTGTGTCCAAAAATAATATATTTCGTTCTTGCAAATCTATTGTGACGAAGAACGCAAAACCGCTTCCTACTGACCCATCCTTTGGGACAGCGACAATGTCGCTTGCCAACGCTCGAAATGACAAACGCGACAATCAACAACAGAACCAAAAATTGTTTCATCCGAAGGGTTAACTTCATCCTGCAATAAATGTCGTTGGACCTAATTAATTATTTTTTATTTATCTCACCAATTTAGTTTATTTCAATTCATAAAATGAATAATTATGTAACGGTTTTTTAAATTTAATCGCAGGCCTTTCTTGTCTGAACAGAAACACACAATCACTTCTACCTGTCTCATCCCTTGACAGCGACAACCGTAACAATCAAGAACAAAACAATAAATTGCTTCATTTTTCAATCAATATCGAATGAGTTAACTTTATTTGCAATAAAATCGTCCAATTGAATTAATGAGTTGGACGTACGTTGTGGTGTGGTGACAAAAATGATTTAAAATAAACGATTCAACGGAATTGTTGTATTTTATACATATATTATATATTTATATCCCTTGGGGCACAAGCAAAAGGGCAGGAGATTCTTGAACACATTTATGCTGAAGATCAAAACCAGAAACACAGTCACTTTCATTTTGGGAAAATCACCGTCATCTTCGTCTAACTCCAAATTTTCAATAATCATAATAATAAATTTAATTTCCATAAAATTTGAAAAATGAACTGACTTTTATTATTTGCAGCAATTGAAAAAGTCACCGAACGTCTCCACAAAGAAGGACATAAATTGTACTCATACGTTGTCGACGTATCAGACAGGAAAGCCGTATACAAAACTGCCGATTTGGTAAAATCTGAAGTCGGTCCGGTCGATGTTCTAATAAACAATGCTGGAGTTGTTTGCGGACAAACGCTTCTGGATATCCCCGACCACATGATCGAAAAAACCTTCCAAGTTAACATCATGTCCCACTATTGGGTAGGTGAATGGCTTTATCAGTAAATATTCATTATGTGTCTCATTTTTCAGACCACAAAAGCTTTCCTAGGTGATATGTTGAAAAAAGGAAAGGGCCACATCGTGACTGTGGGAAGTCTTACTGGATTATTAGGAACTTATAAATGTACAGATTACAGCGCGACTAAACACGCTGCGGTTGGTTTCCACGAAAGCCTCCTCACCGAATTGAAAGTATGTCAATGTTCTATGAAGTCGATAATAAATTAATAATAAATGTTTTAGACGCACGGACATGACAATATAAACATGACTTTAGTTTGTCCCTTCTTTATAAATACAGGCATGTTCTCTGGCTGCAAACCAAAACACGCCACCATGCTAGAGGCTAAAGATGTGTCCAAACGTATAATCACAGCCATCAGACGCAATGAAGTATTCATCACCATTCCAGAAACATCCAGATACATTTTGCCTCTTAGAAAGTATGGCCGATCACTTATTTCTTGACAAGCATTTATCATTTTTTGTTTCAGTTATATACCAGCTAAGTTAGCTTGGGCTTTTATATACAGAGTCATCCAGGGTCCTCAATCTATGATGGGACTGCGATTATTTCAAGATGTAAGCGCTGCCTAATTTTTTTGAAAATTTCGTGTTACTTTAACTTTAATTTTTTATTACTTTTAACTATTAAAAAATAAACGTTAGTATTAAGTTTGTTACAATATGCCATAAAAGGTGTCCAGTTCTTTATTTAGTTCCCAAATAGCTACTCCTCCTGTATTTAAGTCCTTCGCCAATTGCAATCTTAAGTTAATAGAATCCAGAGTAGGGTAAAATACTAAATGAGTCCCGCAATCATCTCTACAATTAAAATAATATTTGGAATAATATGTTTAAATGGTATTCGTTGAAGAATTATTTGAAACAAATAAGATGAAAATCTTTAAAAATATAAATATGAAAATAAACATCGAAAATATAATAACAACAATTAAGAATCGAACCTATTGTGGCGGCTCGGATCGACTCCTGGTGGTCCCGAGGCCTTTTTCGACCACCAGCGTTTTTAGCTGATCCGGAACGAATTGACGCAAAATTACGTCCGGCACAGCACGACCACTTACACATGTCAGATGACACATGATGTATGTAAGTGTGCCACCCGCGCTGGACAGGACCGGAAATACCCTTCGGACTGTACAAGTCGACCTCCCTGAAACTTGTAGATATACAAAATTTCCAGGGAGCTTCAAGAAAGTCGTTCCGAATCCACCAACCGGTCGAGTCGTACATGTGTGTTATATTGTGTAAAATACTTTTCCTTTATCAAATAAAAACTCTAGTCAAAATTGGTGTGTTACTTAAACCCCAACACACTAAACTATCAACTACAAAATTGCAGAAAACCAGCTAAGCTGGTTTTGATATACAGGATTGGTATAAAGTTTCATCAATATCGTCTTGTCCGTTTTCAATATATTTGCTTGCTTCCATACTTTATGCCAACCCTGTATGTGCCGAATGGCAGAAGGAAGACTTCCAAGAGGAGAATATGAAACAAAAATATCAGGATAAACGGCAAGGGAGAAGACTTAGGAAGGAGGTAATAAGGTAAGAAGCCAAAGAAAATGAAATAAAAATAAATATATAAAAATAAAAGTGGAAAAAACAAGAGAAAAAACGATAAGCAGGAAGTTCTGGAGCGAAATACTTAAGGACGCAATAATTACTCAACTCAAATTGCCTTACATCCAAAGGTAGGAGGGCATGCAATTAAGAAGAAGAAGAAGAAGAAGAAGAAGAAGAAGAAGAAGAAGAAGAAGAAGAAGAAGAAGAAGAAGAAGAAGAAGAAGAATAAACAGTATAGCCAGCGTCGCCCGGAATAGTATTGGCACATAATAGATAACCTAAGACAATATCAGAATGCATAGAAGCAGGAAAACAAGAATGGTGTCAATGAACTAAATTGATCATGCAAAAAGAGCTGCATTGGACGAAACACACAATGCATAATGTTAGAGTTCCAGCGCCATGCCTGTTAGGACCTTACGTTTTCAAAAATAGGAACCAGTATGGAAAGATATTAGGCAGGAACAATTTTGAACAGTAAAATGAACTTTAACAGTGATTATGATTACCGGTTAAGTAATAGTAGATTGAATTATCGAGTCAACAGAAATAATTCAAAATAACCTAAAATCGTGCAAGTGTACAGAATGAGGAAGAGGGCCGCCCAACATAATTCTTTAGAATCACTCGGAAGAAGCAAAATGTCCTTAAAAAAAATCCAGCCTCATTTCACGTGGTTCTTCATCGAACTGTTTGCAAACGCATCAATCTTTCCAATAAAAATCTACTATTTGCGATAATCCTAACATTTACTTCATTTCAAAGTAATTTTCGGCTGCTTGTGGATCGTAGCGCAACCTCCCTCGATAATTTCCTAACAACTGCAAATAGTTACCGCCTGCAATTGCGACACCTCCACTTTGAGTGTAATCATATCCATAAAAATTTAACCCCACCACAAATTTTTTCTCGCCTTTCCTTCGAGGGTGACAGATTCAGCACACAATCTCTTATCCACTTTGTCGCTCCTATAAAGTGTAGCGACAAAGAGTGTTGGTCATGAATCGACAGCGCAATTGAAAATTTCAACCTGGACTCTCCCCTACAGAGAAGTCATAAGTTGTTAGTGAAAACGCCGTAACGTAATCGTAAATCCTTTCAAAATATTGTTTAGTAAATAACACTCGCACGTTATCTCTTTTAGGGGGAATAACTAATATGAGATCAAATCCTTCTTTGATAAATGTAGTGCCTACATTAAATATTAGTTGCTGTTCCTGACCAAATTTCGGCGACCAAGCCGCTCAAGGTCTCCTTTTTACAAAATTCTGTTAACTTAGTAAAATTTAATTCATGTGCACAATAATCCGTCCCACTCCATTGAAATATGAGTCTAGGCACCACTGAAAGTAATACGATTAATGAGGGCGAATGAAAATACATAATTCGATACTTTTTACGCCGTTAGTACACAATTCATCAATTAAAGTTATATTAATAAAATCTGCTTCGCTGATTTGATTTAAGTTATAATTATTAAGCCAAACTGGGGAAAAGTAACTAAATTTTCCTGAATACTTTCTAACAACTCCATAACCAGTAGTATCCCACTGAAATATACCCGTAGTTTAAGTTACTGTAATTTAGTGTAGATCTTACATACAGGTTGTGTGTAGCCGATTATCGTTAAACCACTATGATTTCCTTTATTGGTTTTTGTAACACATTTTGGTTCTGAAGATAATGTTGATTCGATCAACGAAAAAAAATAGTACCACACTAGGACGAAAATCATCATGAAGACGATCAAATCACACTGGCAGTAGTAAGTAATAAATGATGAATAATGAACGCTATATTGTATGAAAATTTTATGAGTACTAACGGAAATAGATACCAACAAAATTGATTTTATGCAATTTATGCACAAATATTTTTATCATATAATATAATACTTTTAAAATAATAACGTGATAAATCATTCAGGAAACTGGCAGTAAATTTGATTATACCGGGTCTTTTGTTTAACATTGAACATACGTTGTAAATACAGTCCAACTCCCCCATAACAAACTTATATTTAACGAATTTCTCTATACAGTAGAATTAATCAATAACGAATCCCGGTTATAACAATAAATCGGCTATAACGACTAAATCGTCTGCACCGGCACTCCGTAACTTGCAGAAAATAAGGATAAACACGAGATAGGAAGAAACTTCGCTGCGCATTCGGCAATATTCGACATAAATAAAAATATTGAGCTGGTAAAATTGTAGATTTAAAGTATGTATTTTGAAGTATTCACAGAAGTTATAATTTCAGCATTACCTAGTTATAAAGTATTAAATCAATGTACCTAGTTATAATAATTATGAATAAAATTATTTTGCTAAACATTACTCTCTATTTGATATTTTTATATTTTGAAACTTTCTCATTTTAGTCACATTCGCACCTAAATATTCTCTCAAAGATTGACACATTTATGTGTAACGTTAAAGAGAAAAAACACATTTTATTCTTAGAAATTATTCGCGATATAACAAACATTCAAAGACATTCCAAGTATTTCCATAATTTAATTTTTCTTTTAAATGCGAAACAATTGTTTTTGGTGATGTTCATAAAAAATATGGTTAATTTCGATGTGAATTTAGGTCAGTCAACCCAAAGTGAAGTATGTCGCATTACACTGTAAGGTTCAAAGAATATAAGAAACGAACCGCAATAAACCCATAAAATCTTTCTGACAAATGTACATTTACACGCTTCTTAAATAATACTCTTGTTCAATATGTTCATACACAAACGTATTTAAACCAATTTTGCAAGAAAACGGGAAAGAACTTCCAATACTGCAGAATAATAAAAAAATAAATCTTCGACAATATTGTACAACTACCAGGCTGCAGTAATAAAATAAACTATAATCGTTATAGGTAGCTATTCATACTGGTGGTCCCTTTATTGTACGATTATTTATTATTAGCGTTAATTTTGCAGTTTGCGTTTGGTTATGGACCAAAATCAATTCTTTTGAGAACTAATTTTGCCAAGTAACTTGTTTCATTGAGGTGATATAATAACATCAAGTGTTAATTTTTTATTATTACCGTTGATTTTGTGATCTTTTAACGCTTCAAAATGAATGCAATATTATATCAATTTGGAGGAAGATATGCAACGTAAAGATGAACTAAAAATTGAAAGACGGTTTTTAAGAAATAATGAATGTGTCAGTCTCATATAAATGAGGAACTAGTATAATTCAAAATATTAATAATTTAAAATTACTGTTGTTACAAGCATACATTGTAACCTAACTACAAACCGTTGTTATGAAATAATTAAGATCTCTTAATTGATAAAAAAAATATGCATTTAAAATATTCCAATAGAATGATCGAGCAAGTTTATTTTCAATGCGAGAAAAATGTTAGATGTAACTTATAAAATATTAGTAATATAAATTTCTTTTTGTTCACAATTCTGCAAAATATATTTTTATAACACATTTCATGATCCCTTTTCCTTTATTTATAGTCAAAAAGCCAAATGTTAGATTTTCGAATATTTCATCGTGTTGACCCAGATGGCCGCCCTTAAAGTAGGTAAATTTTGCTTCCCGCTATTGTATGTGTTCACAAGAGGCTCAACCAGTAAGAAAGAACGACTCCGAAAAGCACTGTAGTTAGATAGAGGTAAAAAATTACAAAGAGATAAGCCAGTGCTTGCGAGGTGTTTTTACGAGCCTTGGCTCGAACGAGTCGAAAATGTACGATATTACGAGCGACAGACGAGCGTACACACAGGAAAGAGATCCATGGTTGATCGGCTTACAAAGAGCCAGTGCCGAATACAATAACTGTGAAATGTTTCCATATTCCGTCTAGCGAGCTCGGCCCGAACTATTCGAAAATATACGATTGTTCAAGCGACACACGCGCGATAAGTTCAAGGTGGAGATCTCCTCCCTATCGGCTTACGGAGTGCCGGTGCTGGTCCCTTGTCGTTTTGTATACTACTCCTTGTAAATTTTCTCCTTTATTGTGAATTCAAATTAGTTTTACAGCGTATCGATAATATAGGTAACTGTCGCACTGTGACGTCATAGCCAGGAAAGAAATTTTTAACGCCAGTACACGTCGCCGGTCAAAGTGACATTTTGTAAATATGTGACATTATAAAAATTGGGAAAATTATGGGAAAATTATGTTACAAATTTGTCATCTGCCAAAATTGGATTTGAAAGGTTAACAACAGCGCAAACAATCTGAAAAATAGGATCACTTTAGGAGACGATGCAAAAGATATGACAATATTTTAAACGTTTTTATTCTCTGATTAGACCTCTCAATATGGACCCTATCCGAAGCTGTTTGAGCTTCACAGTGTGAGAATTTTTTTTAGGTTAGTTTCGGATGTATTCATGGTTAATGTTAACACTGACACTTAAAATCTAGCCTTCAACCTGATATCAAACAAACGAATTAAAAATTATTTCATTTCTTCCTTCGAATTATCGAAGATGCCCGACGCCGGCCAGCGTGCTATTACAGCACTACCAACGTAATAAGTATTAAAAAAACTAAAAGTGGTTTCACAAAAAGTTCCTTTGTGACACTACTTTCAGTTTCACAAAAACTCACTTATGATAGCAAAGTAGAAAAAACGTTTTTTTTTTTTAAACGAAAGTAAGATTTGAAAAAATAATTTTTATTATCAATTTTAAAGCAAAATTCGAAGTCCATTTTACAATCAATCTTTAGAATTACTTTTTTTTATAAATATTGTAAAATTTCTAAATATTTCACAGCAGTACAAAATAGCATTAATTAATAATCGTAATTTTAGTACAAGAACTGCAAATGTGTTATCTATTGGAGAAAAACTGCAATTACATGCTGGAATCTACTAACCAATCGACAAAACCTGCAGAGCGTTGACTAGAAAATTTAACATCTGTAACCTCGAGTTTAATTCATTTTTCAAATCTGGTTATTTTTTCCGCCTCCAAATTCTATCATATTTTACCTAATGCGCATGTCTATCATGGCGAATTGTACGTTTATTTTAATTAATCATTGTAGCCTTATTACGTGTCGGCCTACATTCATTTTCAAACTGTAATGCTTAGTAAATTCTACCCCGCCATTCAGCCCGTCTTTTTTTAAAAAAATTTCTTCACTTTTGTTTTGCATTGAGAGATGGAATTGTTCTTACTACGCTCATAAATCGATTGGTGTCTGTTAAGCGTGCTTTTAAACTAACGTGAAAGCTCTGTTGCACTGTTGACATTCATAAGCCTTTTTAGCTTCATGAATCAGCATGCGCTGTTTGAGATGTGAATTAGTGCCAAAAGATTTTTTGAACTGTTGATATTTACAAGAATTTTTATCCACATGTGAACATATGCTTTTTCAAATAATGTTGGCTGCCAAAGGATTTGTTGCACTGTCGACATTCATAAGCGTTTTTACATTCATGAATCCGCAGAATGTGCTCTTTGAGATAATATATGCTGCCAAAACATTCCTTGCACTGTGGACATTCATGAGCCTTTTTATTTTCATGAATCAGCAGGATGTGCTGTTTGAGATGAGAATTAGTGTCGAAAGATATCTTGCACTGTCGACATGCATGAACCTTTTGGTAACCAGCCTTTTTATCGTTATGAATCAGCATGTGCTTTTTAAGGTAATATATGCTGCCAAAACATTGCCTGCACTGTCGACATTCATGGGCCTTTTTACCTTCATGAATCAGCAGCATGTGCTGTTTGAGATGCGAATTAGTGCCAAAAGATTTCTTGCACTGTTGACATTCATGACTCAACATGTGCCTTTTGAGATTCTGTTTACGCGTTAAAACTTTCTTGCACACTTGACATTCATGAACCTTTTTACGTTCGTGAGTCAGCATGTGCCTCTTAAGTTTTCCATTCACAGAAAAACTTTTTCCACAGTAGTTACATTTGAATTCTGGCTGGCTTAAAGACGAAGCAGCAGGTTCTTGTAATTTGGTCTTTATTTCGGATGTAGCCACACGCTCGGTGAGCTGTAAAAGTGCAACAAATGGTTCTGGATCTTCAGGCAAATCATTATTTTCTTCTGTTGTTGTTAGTTCAAATATCGGATTATCAACTTCATCCTTGATGATAAGTTCCTCCGATTTTATTTTAAATTCAATGGAACCTTCATAATTATCCATTGTTTGCGAATTATCTTCTGGTGTAAATTGATATAACGGATCAACTACTTCTTCCTTGGTGTAAAGTAGCTCACTTGAAGACGAAGTAGAAGGTTCTTGCAATTTGAACTTTATTTCGGATGTAGCCACACGCTCGGTGAGCTGTAAGAGTGAAACGAATGGTACTTGATCTTCAGACAAATCATTATTTTCTTCTGTTTTTGTTAATTCAAATATCGGATTAACAACTTCATCCTTGATGATAAGTTTCTCCGATTTTATTTTAAATTCAATGGAACCTTCATAATTATCCAATGTTTTCGAATCATCTTCTTCTGTCGTAATTTGATATAACGGATCAACTACTTCTTCCTTAATGTGGAGTAGCTCAGGTTTTATTTTGAATTCAACGGAATCTGCCCGTTCAGAATTATTCATTGTTTTTGAATAAAAATGTTCTATGAACTTTTTCTGAAAAAAGGCGAATTTTTGCAAGTTTCTGCTGAAGTTAAAAGTATTATCATAACTTGAAACTCACCAATCAAACAACACAAGTTTTACACAAATCAAATATTTGGTTATGCTGGAAATTTGACAGTATCCAATCTGAAGTGACGTCTCTGATGATTTAAACGGTTGCGCAAAAGTGACATCAGTTGTTTATAACAAACGAACTCGAACTAAATCCACCAGGTAGCGAATTGATCGTGGAAACATTAAAGTGCCTTTTCCGGTGATCGTTGATTTACGGACCGATTTAATGAATAGTAAATCGTGCAATTATGACCCCTATATATGAAAGATTTCTTATAAATGCACGATTTCGGTATCTAGGCAACGAAATATACCATAAAATTGAAATGGCACTTTATTTAAATGTATGATAACAAAATGAATACAAAATATAAAAATGAGAACTACAAATTTAATTAATTACTTACATTATGTTTATAGTAATACTATTTATATAAAAGTTAGTAACAGTACAGCCAGTAAAGTTGATAAAAAGTGCAGACGGATTGTCAAACTTATGGTATTATTTGTAATTCATGGCACCATTGGTTTGAATATCTATTGATTTAAAATGCATGTTATGCTCGATTCGAGTATTTATTGGAATTTTTGTCACGGAAAAAAATTACATTTTCTTCAATTTTGTAAGATTTGATCAAGGGAAAAATATTGTAACCAACTTTTGCGTTAATCGGCGATTAATAATCTCACTGTCTCGATTAGTAATCACTCTCATTAACGCACATGTTGGTTAAATAACTATTACATTATAATATTTGTTGTAGAACCAGTATTAAGACAAATTGCAAAGATAAACCCCAAGATTGGTAGCATTTTTTCACACGAGTTGCGCCGTTTACATCATGCGATAAATATTTAGACAAGAGGTAACTGACAAATATCAAAGTATAATCTCAATAGACATTTTCATTTGGGGAGAACGTTAAGAGAGCCACTTGTGAAGCAAGATTCACAAGATGGCGCCACCATAGTAAAAGTGTCAACTTGGGAAAATGCTTTTTTTATTAACAAACTTTTTTATATGAAAACATAGTGGTGGATATAAAAGATAAAAAAATAATCTAGGGATAGGCATAAATTTGCTATGGAAAAACTTAGGAAAAGTGTTTATTCAAAAATGTCAAACTTTCAATGATGTTTGAATTTTTTGTTAAAAGTAAAGAAAATCTTGCTGATCAGACTCTGGCGGTATTTAAGTCAAAAAGTGTGGAACACCACATCGCGCATTATTTTGTTTTGGGCGCTATCATGTTTATTGTTCGGTCAAATGTCGCTACTAGCACCGATGAAAATGAAATTGGCGGTAAAAATAAATATGTGAAAAATATTATGGTATGTGGATGGAGATAAAATATAGCACTAATTTTGTTTTGCAATTATAATATTTGAAAAGAACATTTTTTTTAACTGCATTTACACTTAGTAGCTGTACCTATATTACGTTTAATCCAACAAAAAATTCCAAACAGTGTTCAAAAAGGTTGAAATAATTCAATACAATAATTAATTGATGTTCTTCCTTTGTGGGTGTTTTTTTGTTTGTTAGTTTTGAAAAATTCAAAAAGTTAACTTACTGAATTGAATTTTTCCATATAAATTTTCCTTTTTTCCCACAACACTTTTTTCTTTTTATATATTTTTTAAATTATAACAAATTATAATCACGTCACATTTTACATACTAAAATTTACATATTAAAATTTTTATTACTTTTACACACATTTTTATATGTTATAGTCGAATTAACAAATGTCTAAAAACTGTTCACATGCAAGCAAAACCTTAGTTTTTCGCGGTCTAACCGCATCTTCAGTAGACATATAACTAATAATTTATCATCTATAAACTTCTTTTTTCCCCTTTCTCCTTCCACAAATTTATCGCACGCTTATATCACAAATATTTATTTTTTATTTTATATTTATTTTACTTCATTTGATTTTATTTATCATTTTTATTAAACAATCATTATTGACAAAATATATATAGTGGACCCTGTGATGTCGATAATGAAAATAAAAACAAGAACCTTTAATCACAAAAAAATTTTATATAAAATAATATAAAATTACTCACATAGACGCGTTTCGGGGGCTATGCCACCATCTTCAGTACATCTACTAAATCTAATTTTACAAACTAAGCCTTATATACTATTATTTACGCATCCGTGAATTTAACACTTGAGTGAGTTTCACGGATGGTTAGTCAAATCTAGTAATCTATACAATGGGGTATTGGGAATGGGGCCCATATCACTATTTAATAATTTTTTCCTATTCTTATATATAATCAAACTTTCCCTACTATTTAAATTCCTATAATCTGATTCTGCCCTAACCAATTTTAAATTGTCTATACCTATTGTATGGTTGCATTCTAGTACATGCAGGGCAACACTAGATTTCTCTGGTCTATTGTATTTGATATGAGCCATATGCTCTTTGAATCTGGTAATGATAGAACGTCTAGTTTGCCCAATATATACCAAATCACAATCACTACAACTAATCTGGTAAATACCTGACATATCCCTATCACTATTTTTGTCCTTCGGATTACCCAACAAACTACTTAATGATCTATTGTTATTACTGTGAACTATTTTAAGGTCAAATTTGTTAAAGATTCCACCAAGGCCATTTGTAACTCTTGGGTCGTAAGGAACTTTAACAAATCTGACCTTAGGATCGGTATCGCTGCCAAAAGTGGTACAATTTTGAATGGACAATTTGAATTGTTTCCTACGTATAATGTTATCTACTATGTTACAATTGAAACCATTACTTGTCGCAATATTCCTAATGGTTGTAAGTTCTTTCCAGTACCTTTGCTTCGTTAAAGGAAAAGATAGCAGTCTATGAACCATAAATTGAAAACTAGCCATTTTATGTTGTTGGCAATGGCTCGAATCTTTGGTTATATAGCGACATGTACTGGTTTCCTTCCTGTATACATCTATTTCTATTTTCTTGTTCTTCCTGATCACCAATGCATCTAAAAACGGTATAATAATATAATAATAGGTATCAGCAGTGGGGTGCCTTGCAAAGAGACATGTTTTCAATTATTGAATACAAATACAATCTGAAAAAAGCTGCACACGTTAGAAAATTGGGGAAATTATTGCCAAATGAACAGGATCCGCTAAAAGACATTTCTATTGTTGAGAATATGTCTTCCCAAACCTTCAACCAGAGAGAAATTAGTCTACTAAATAAAGGACTTAAATTCGTCATCCCCAGTGGTAATCCACCATTAGAAGACATTATTGTAGGTTTAGAGGGTGCGGGGCGACATCTTGACGAGAAGACAATGTCTATTTTTCGGGGTGCCTGTTACTTAAAGCTTTCGAAAAGTATCACCAAGAAGAATGATCCAAACGGTGCAAAAGACCTTATAACTACTGTCAAGGGTTTAAAACAAAAAGATTGCATTTACATCAAGGCTGACAAAGGCAATAAAGTGGTAATATTAGATACTAAGGATTATTTCAACAGAGTTGACCTACTATTAGAAGAAGGCCCCTATAAAACTATCAAGAAAAATCCTTTGCCTAGTATGATTTCATCTGTCAAAGAAACCATCAAACGATGCAAAACAATCATAACCCCTCAGGTCAAGTTTCGAATCAGTATCACCAATCCATCCATTCCCAGAATGTACTGTCTTCCCAAAATCCACAAACCCGGGAATTCAATGAGACCCATTGTATCCAGCATAGGGGCACCGACTTCTGGAATTTCTAAATGGCTTGTGAATGAATTTAGCAATCTCACCATCCAACCTGCCAGTTTCTCGATTAAGAATTCATTGGAATTTATTCAGAAAATTAACAACATCTCATTGGAAGATGGTGAGTTGCTGGTTTCATTTGATGTGTCATCTTTATTTCCCAGTATTCCAATTCAACAAACACTTTCCTATCTTGAAGACTTACTGATCGCCAACGATCTGGAGAAAACGGTGGTCAAAGAATACATGTCATTAACGGAGTTGTGTATGCTGCAGAGTCAGTTTAAAATCGGGGGAAAATTCTATGAACAGACAGGTGGTACTTCCATGGGTAACTCGTTATCACCATTCTTCGCGGAAATTTTCATGGGCCGATTCGAAACTGATTTTAAATCCAACTCGGTTTATTTCCCAGGAATTTGGTTTAGGTACGTGGACGACATTTTCGCTATTTTCGATTGCCAAAACCATAATCTAATCGATTTCATTGCCGACCTCAACAGCCAATATCCAACTAAATTTACACATGAAATAGAAAAAGATGGAAAGTTACCGTTTTTAGATGCATTGGTGATCAGGAAGAACAAGAAAATAGAAATAGATGTATACAGGAAGGAAACCAGTACATGTCGCTATATAACCAAAGATTCGAGCCATTGCCAACAACATAAAATGGCTAGTTTTCAATTTATGGTTCATAGACTGCTATCTTTTCCTTTAACGAAGCAAAGGTACTGGAAAGAACTTACAACCATTAGGAATATTGCGACAAGTAATGGTTTCAATTGTAACATAGTAGATAACATTATACGTAGGAAACAATTCAAATTGTCCATTCAAAATTGTACCACTTTTGGCAGCGATACCGATCCTAAGGTCAGATTTGTTAAAGTTCCTTACGACCCAAGAGTTACAAATGGCCTTGGTGGAATCTTTAACAAATTTGACCTTAAAATAGTTCACAGTAATAACAATAGATCATTAAGTAGTTTGTTGGGTAATCCGAAGGACAAAAATAGTGATAGGGATATGTCAGGTATTTACCAGATTAGTTGTAGTGATTGTGATTTGGTATATATTGGGCAAACTAGACGTTCTATCATTACCAGATTCAAAGAGCATATGGCTCATATCAAATACAATAGACCAGAGAAATCTAGTGTTGCCCTGCATGTACTAGAATGCAACCATACAATAGGTATAGACAATTTAAAATTGGTTAGGGCAGAATCAGATTATAGGAATTTAAATAGTAGGGAAAGTTTGATTATATATAAGAATAGGAAAAAATTATTAAATAGTGATATGGGCCCCATTCCCAATACCCCATTGTATAGATTACTAGATTTGACTAACCATCCGTGAAACTCACTCAAGTGTTAAATTCACGGATGCGTAAATAATAGTATATAAGGCTTAGTTTGTAAAATTAGATTTAGTAGATGTACTGAAGATGGTGGCATAGCCACCGAAACGCGTCTATGTGAGTAATTTTATATTATTTTATATAAAATTTTTTTGTGATTAAAGGTTCTTGTTTTTATTTTTAATCATTATTGACATATATTTGTTCATTTATAATTTTTTTATTTTTCTCTTTATTCTTATATATTTCTATATTTTCAGCAATATTCATTCTATACCCCTTATTTATCACCCTCTCTACCTTCATGGTATTTTCTATGGGTCCAAATTGGTGTTTTTCTATTCTTAGATGTTTTGTATAATTTGAAGTGGTATTACTGCTACTTATATGTTCTTTGTATCTTGTGTAAAAACTTCTACCCGTTTGGCCTACGTATTTCCTGTCACACGTATTGCATTTGATTGAATAAATTCCATTTAATTTGTATTTATCATCTATTTCAATTTTAGGATAAAAAACTTTCTCTAATTTATTATTTGTTTTCAAACCTATTCTTAAATTTTGATTACTAAAAATTTTAGTTAATTTATTCGTTTCTACTCCGTAATAATTAAATTTTACCCAGTTTTTTCCATGTTCCTTATTATTTACTAAACTTTGATTATTTTGTTGACTCTCTCTTTTATATTTACTTCTACTAAATTTGAATTTATTTATTAGTTTATAAATAATTTTAGAATTATACCCATTGCTATCTGCTATTTGTTTAATTATACTTAATTCCTTCTCAAAGTTCTCTTTACTAAGAGGTATATTATATAATCTGTATATTAAATTTCTAAACGCAGCCATTTTTTGTTGGTATGGGTGGTTTGAATCCTTATGGATTATATGGTCCGTTTGTGTGCTTTTTCTATAAATATTATAATTTAATCTATTATCTTTTTTTATAATACTCAAATCTAAAAAGTTAATTGTATCATTCACTCCTAACTCCATTGGAAACTTTATTTTCTCACTTAATTCATTTAAATACTGTAATATTTCATTTGGATTGTTATTTTCCGTAATAACAAATATGTCATCCACATATCTGTACCAACTTATAACTTTAAATTTTTCTATAAGTATTTTCATAATATTTATTTCAAAATCTTGCAAAAATATTTCTGATAATGTTGCTGATATCGGTGACCCCATAGCTAAACCATCCGTCTGTTTGTAATATTTATTACTAAATTGAAAATAATTTTGGTCTAGTATTACTTTGATATTATTTATTAATTGTTTTATATAATCTTCTTTGTAACTTTTCTTGTGTAAATTAGTTTCTATTATATTTAATGTTTCCTTAATTGGAATATTAGTATACATATCCCTAATATCAAATGATATAAATTTTGATTTGTTGTTTAATTTAATGTTTTTGAGTCTACTTATTAATTCCCAACTATTCTTAATTGTATATTTATATTCTAAATTTATTACATTTTTTAACTCATTAGCTATCGTTTTTGACAGTTTATAAGCTGGAGCCGTAGTGTAATTTATTAATGGTCTGATAGGTATATCTATTTTATGCAATTTGGGTAATGCAGTCAATTTTGGTGCCATAGGATTCATGTTAATATTAAGCCATTGATTTTGTTTCGGGATAATTCTGTCTGAAGTTTTTACCAAATTTCTAATCTGGGTTTGAAATATAAGCGTTCGATCTTTATTAATTATCTCAAAATTGTTATTGTTAATAAATTTCAAAGTTTTTTCGATATATTCTTGCTTATTTATTAATATCAAAGTCTTGGATTTATCTGCTTTTGTTATAATAGTATTATCAATACTTAATTTTCGTTTTATGTTATTTAACAAATTATGTTGTATATTGTTACCTCTTTTATTGTTGTTGCAATTTTCATTGTATTTTTCTGTTTCAATGTTATAGTTACTAATTATTTTGTCCATAACACTTACACAATGTGCTCTTACCACCTCTTGTTGTTCTTTTTCAACTTTTAATATAGCTGCTTCGCAATCAATAATCATATTTTCAATATTATTTTTATTGTTATTTTTATTTCCACGCATATTATAACTAAATCCTAAATTTAAAAACTTTTCTTTATTTTTATTTAAAACTGTGTTCGATAAATTAACAATTCTAGGATACCATTTTATGTAATTAATCTTATCCTTTGGTTTTTCTGGACTTTTTTGTTTTATTAATAAATTGTGGATCTTTCTATTTAAATTTTCATATTTTTTATTCATAATGTTGTCTATTTTTTCTGTACATTTCTCGTAATATGACTCCCATTCAAGGTTACTCACTTGATTAGATTTATTAATATGTTCTCGATATAATTTAAAATTAATCTTTTCTTTTTGTTTATAAAGAATGTTGATATTAATTTTTATAATATTTCTTTCAAGTTTTTGCTCGAGTGTTTATTATATATTAAAGGAAAATGAAACACATTCATCATCACTACGAACAATCATTATCGCAATAATTTCTTCATATTAATTTCCACTTGATACTTCCATGTTTTGGTAACTATCCACCTTCAATTTCTTTTTTCTTCTGGCCTGTGTTTCTAAAATGTGCACTGGGTCAACACATTTTTTCTCTTTCTTGATGTAATTCCTAATTATTTCAGGTGCTATACAGTATCGATAAAATGTTTCCAGCGCTGGAACCATTTAACCATTTGTTGAATAGTGGTTTCATGGTGAATAAATTAATAAAAAATTCATTCTTTAAGAAACATTTAAATTTCTTTCTCAACAGTTGAGTGCGCTGAACGCGACCATTGTAAACTAAACGGTAACTCATGCTGATGGTGAGGAGTTGTCGACCTTCCTCCCTACCACCACCTTACGAGCTCTAAACCCCACCTCAAATCATCCCGTTTTATTGCCGGACCTTTAGTGTGTCAATTCTCGTAAATTGCATGAGTAATTTTATATTACCTACTAAGGAATAGAGAAACAAGAAAATAATTTTAAGAAAATCAGGTAAAATTACTAATTAATCAATTTATTACTTTTTTTGCCGTACGAACATTAGAGTATTTTCACACCATTTAGGACCAGTACCAGAAATGAAGTTAACAGCGGTGTCATCTAACAGAGCGTTAACTAGACCTATGATTGGCTGCAGTTTGCTGGCAGCTCTGTTAGCTGACACCGCTGTTAACTTCATTTCTGCAACTGGCTCTTAGAGCCATTGAATTAATTTCACCAACTTAGGTTTCTTAACTAAAGGCATTTTCGTATTACAAGGTATTTTTTATAAGATTTACGAGACGTGACCAATTTATTCAACAATGGGATCAGTTAAGTGTACATGATTTCCTATTTATAGCAGTTATCGTAAACTAAAGAAATTGAAGAGCAGAAGATACATATGACAGGTACGAAGTAAGGGTTGTCAATATTTCTTCACAAATTTGGCAAGTAGGGTTTACGTTAGTTTTCAAAGATGCATCCGTAGATGCATAGAACAAGAGGGGTAACATTTTGAGCATCTTTTGTAAAATAATAAACTTAATATTAAAACCTTCTTTAATTTTTTTTTTCAAAGGTAATTCAAAAATACGGTTCTGGTGAAAAGCGAAATGCTGTCCCACTCCACTTTTATGGGTCGATCATAAACTATTGCGCTGCCGGTTTTTCATATTTTCACTTTAAAATAAATTGATCTAACGCAATAAGTAATAATTATTTTACAAATCAAGTTGCAAATATTAATGCTATGAATAATAAATAATGAAATTTTCCCCAAGTCTATTTTTACTTTGTGGCCTCAAATGAAACAATTTTGAAATTTTTCTTTACACTCATGGAAAGTGAACATTTCAAATGATGTAGCATGTAAATTGCATATTTTCCCTTCGGTTTTTAATAATATGGCTTCGACGGTAAAACACCCCTGTATGCCATATTTTCAATTTGTGATAATAGGCTTTTTGGATTAAAAATGAAGAAATAAATAATGTTAATGATTAAAGAACAACCAATTCTTGATAAAATTTGTCAACTTTGCCAAACAGTTTAAAAAACTGTAACCCGACTACGGAAAAAAAGAAAAAGTTTAAAAAACTGTAACTCCACTATTGTCACCCGGACCATAATAACAAATCGATTGACACCTCATTTATTAAAATCGGATGAATAGTTTAGGAGCTACGGTGAAACGTACGTAAATACAAACATACTACATAATGCTATTAAAAATATAACACTTTCTTTTTGGTTTCGCCGCAGTCGGGTAATAACTGAGATTTTACAGTGGCCTCAAAATCAATCAATTTATTATAAATTATGGCAAATAATTGTTATGATACAGCAATAATTTCTGATTTTAAACTTTGGAATGTAAATTTATTTTTTCTTACAAAATAAAAATACAAATAAAACTGTAGAAGCTTTATTACGCTAACTTCATAACAAATCATAAAAATAATGGAGTCCCTGTCCTAACTCCCAAATAGCAATTCCAGTCTGCAGCTCCTCTGCTAATTGTAATCTTAAGTTTATCGAGTGCAAAGTGGGATAGAATACTAAATGGCTGCCTTTTTTGTCTCTACAACCAAAATAACATGTTTAAACGCTTCCACCCTTATTTATGAACAAACTTACTTAGTTTCAAAATAGTTTTCAGCTGACTGTGCATCATAACGCAACTTTCCTTTATAACTTTTTAATAAATCTACATATTGAGACCCAATTATTGGGCCACCCCCATTTGGAGTGTAATCATTTCCGTAAAAGTTTAATCCTATGAGAATTTTCTCTCGCATTTCCATAGTAGGTGAGAGAAACAGAACACAGTCTTTTACCCAAGGCAAAGGTGCGTTGGCACCTAAACGAAAAATAGTTTTTTTAGTCTTTTGCAACTTATTAAATTACCTGGCCTTTGTGGATTGGAATAATCATAAGTCATAAGCGAAAATGCTGTTACGTATTCATAAAGTTTTTGAAGATGTTCATTCGTGAACAATTCTGGTGTGTAGCCTCGTTTCGGGGGTACCACTAATATGAGATCGAGATCTTCATTTATGAATTTTTTACCTAAAAAGTTTGGTTTAATAATCACAAACTGTTTAATTTTACATTTTGCGAACCTAAGGATATTATGAAATTGCTTAATTGTTTAATTTGGCCGCTGCCGCCTAATTGAAGCCAAATTTCGAAAACTAATCCGCTGAAGTTGTATTCTCGACAGATTTTCACCAAGGTTTTTGAAACTTCCGCAATTTCATTCGGATCAGAAAATAGATTTATGAAATTCTCTTTAGTCCAACCGTCAAATAAAATTCTAGGGACCACTGAAATTTCATCAATACAATCTGATTAAAACGCAAAATTAATTTCAATACTTTTTACCCCTCTCATTTCTCCAGCAGTGGAGACATCACGCATCCAATTTCGATCAATATCATGCGTGCCTGTTACTGTATATTTCAATTTACCAGTTTGTTGGAGTTGCAGCCAAACAGGCGAAATGTACGAAAATTTATTTCCGAATATCTTAGCAATATCATACCCAAGATTGTTCCACTAGAAACAAATTTTGTTATATCGTAACTACTTAATAATTATTACATACAGGTGTTACATAGCCTAAGGTGGTTCTGTTAAAGTTATAGTGATTGGTGTTTTGAAAATAAGCTTGGTAATTAGCAAGAATATCTTTCGACGTCGGCGTTTCATTGACTAAACCCAAAGTTATTATACTATCACTTTGGAGGCCCACTCGCGAGGGCCCTAACTTGGTTTTTGATTCTTTGTTACCTTTAGGTGATTTTGGAGACAATGTTGAGTCAACACCTACAAAAACGCAACACACACTAACCAATACAATAAATCTCATCATCAATAACATATCGATCCACGAAAACTATCAACTGCCGGTTAACCCCATCTGACAGTTTCATAACCTTTGAAATTTCATATGGTTGGCAATCGTGACAGTTTTGCAGTTACGTTGTTTGAGGTTAGTTCAGCCATTTTCCAATATTTCTACAAAAATAACTTTAATTAAATGTTAAATTGAAATAACAAAATGACGGCACCACCACAAGCTTTGGTGAATCGGAATAAAAAACATTTTCTAGGAGTTCCAGCTCCTTTAGGTTATGTCGCTGGTGTTGGAAGAGGGTATGTTCCTTAACCATTCAATTTGTTCGTTTCTAATTTGAATTTTAGGGCGACTGGTTTTACCACACGTTCTGATATCGGTCCGGCCAGAGACGCAAATGATGTTTCGTAAGTTATTTCACTCATCTTGCAGTCACAATCTAATTTAGTCTGAATTTAGTGATGATCGACATGCACCCCCGGCTTCTAAACGCGCTAAAAAGAAGGAAGAGGAAGAGGAACCACAAGATGATGAAGATTTGAACGACTCAAACTATGACGAATTTAACGGTTATGGTGGTTCGCTGTTTTCAAAAGATCCTTACGACAAAGACGATGCGGAAGCTGATGCCATTTATGAGGGAATTGATAAACGAATGGATGAGAAGCGAAAGGAATACAGAGAAAAGAGGTTAAAGGCAGAACTTGAAAAATACAGGCAGGAGCGGCCGAAAATCCAGCAACAATTCTCCGATTTAAAACGTGGTTTAATAAGCGTTTCAGACGACGAATGGCGAAATATTCCAGACGTTGGAGATGCTCGTAACAGAAAGCAACGTAATCCAAGGGCGGAAAAGTTCACACCTTTACCGGATAGTGTTTTGGCTAGAAATCTGGGCGGGGAATCAGCTCCTTCGATTGATTCAAGCTCTGGACTTGCAAGTATGGTGCCGGGTGTTGCCACACCGGGTATGTTAACCCCCACCGGTGATATGGATCTCAGAAAAATTGGGCAAGCAAGAAACACACTTATGAATGTGAAGTTATCTCAAGTGTCTGATTCTGTGACGGGTCAAACTGTAGTCGATCCGAAAGGGTATCTAACAGATTTGCAATCTATGATACCTACCTATGGAGGTGACATCAATGACATCAAAAAAGCTCGTTTGCTTCTTAAATCTGTGCGAGAAACTAATCCAAATCATCCACCGGCTTGGATTGCTAGTGCCAGGTTGGAGGAAGTCACTGGAAAGGTCCAGGCCGCTAGGAATCTTATTATGAAAGGCTGCGAAGTTAATCCCATAAGTGAAGATTTATGGTTGGAAGCGGCCAGATTGCAACCGCCTGACACTGCTAAAGCAGTAATTGCGCAAGCAGCTCGTCACATACCCACATCTGTGCGAATTTGGATTAAAGCAGCCGATTTGGAAGTTGAAACTAAAGCCAAGAGGAGAGTTTATCGTAAAGCGCTCGAGCACATTCCAAATTCAGTGCGACTTTGGAAAGCCGCAGTTGAATTAGAAAATCCTGATGATGCCCGAATTTTGTTGTCAAGATCTGTTGAATGTTGCTCTACAGCTGTTGAACTGTGGCTTGCACTAGCAAGACTCGAAAGTTATGATAATGCCCGAAAAGTACTCAACAAGGCAAGAGAAAACGTTCCAACCGATAAATCTATCTGGACAACCGCTGCTAAGTTAGAAGAAGCACATGGTAACCATCACATGGTCGAGAAAATTATTGAACGTGCGCTTACATCATTGAATTCAAATGGTGTTGAAATCAACAGGGAACATTGGTTCAAAGAAGCGATTGAAAGTGAAAGAGGAGGACATATACATTGTTGTCGTGCTATCGTGAAGGCCATCATTGCCTATGGAGTTGAATCAGAAGATCAGAAACACACTTGGATGGAAGATGCAGAAAATGTTTGAATTCATTTAATTAAAACGCGGTTTTCAATTAAAAAAGGGTCAGAGTGGGCAATACATTGCATTCCAAAGAAATTTTATTGAAATTACATAGTCTGGTACAATCCATACAAAAAAATGTAGGAACTTTAAAATTGTAATGTAATCAATTTGAATTCGTTCAAAGTAAATAATGCAAATAATTTATTTGCATTATTTTTGCACTCCCAAAGTGTTTCTGTACTCTGGAAAATCAAAATTTGGACCAGGAGAAACCCCATCTGTACAAGTAAACTTACTTTCCATTAGTTCTTTATTTGTCACGACTAAAATTTCACGATTAGTTGACATATTTTTCGAAATTCACTTTCAATTTAAAAAAAAAATAAGTCAATCAGTATGTATGTATGTGTATGCAACCAATCATATTCTTTTGTCAACTTATTGTAATTATAATGGGAAAACGATAGCACTACATATTTTTGAAATGTGTTGCCTATTCTAGATCAGTTTGTTTTTAAATTAACGACCTCATGTTTATTCAATTTGTTTTTAATGAAGCTCAACAAACTTAATTTCAAGATAATTTTGTTTTAGTGTGCCAGTCAAGGAGCGTACGAATGCGCAAGAACAGTGTACAATCATGCTTTAGCTGCATTCCCTGGCAAAAAATCCATTTGGCTCAGAGCTGCATATCTAGAAAAGAACCATGGATCAAGAGACAGTTTGGAAAGCCTTCTGCAAAGAGCTGTGGCTCATTGTCCAAAAAGCGAGGTGTTATGGTTAATGGGTGCCAAAAGTAAATGGTTAGCCGGCGATGTACCAGCTGCCCGTGGCATCCTCTCGCTAGCTTTTCAAGCAAATCCAAATAGTGAAGAAATTTGGTTGGCTGCTGTGAAGCTGGAATCAGAAAATAATGAGTACGAACGGGCCAGAAGACTGTTGGCCAAGGCTAGAGGATCTGCACCCACTCCAAGAGTGATGATGAAGAGTGCAAAACTGGAATGGGCTCTGAACGATTTGGATGCAGCGTTGAAACTGCTCGATGAAGCCGTGAAAATATTCCCAGATTTTCCCAAATTGTGGATGATGCAAGGCCAAATATATGAACAAAGACAGCAAGTATCGAAAGCTTTTGATACTTACAATGGAGCGGTATGTATGCCTTCTTCTTCTTATGCCTTCAGTTATCAAAATTTTGTATTAACATTTTTTGGACTCATAGATTAGACTTTTTTATTTTGAGCTAATGCCTAGCTGTTTTAAACAACGCAATAGTTTTTTATTTATTCAATGTTCTTTAGATCAAAAACCGAAATTGAAGTAGCTAATTTTAGCCGATTTCCGAGCTACGTCAAAAAGATTTACAAGGTAGTTATCGTTTCCCAGCAGGGATACTTTAACAGCAATAATATCCGAAATACTTTTAAAGCTAAGTTTCGTTTTCAAACAGTATATTTGAAATAATTTACTTTAAATTATATTGTTCTAAATTTATTGAAGATACAAAAATGTTCGCATCTGTTGAACAGATATATTGGAATGCAACCCCTCGAAAGCCGTTTTCATTGTTACACATAGACCTATTATCCACCGCACTTTATCGTAATTATAGTGACATCTGGATTATAAAAAAGTCTGAGGTGTTGCCTGAATTAAGGCATATGCTAAAGCAATAAAAGCAAATTCCACTTGTCAACAATCTTTAGGGTGGCGGAGCCTTAAAAAGATATTTAAATCAAAAAGATTGTTAGATGAGGAATTGCAGGTTTATGTATTTTGTAAATTATGAAAACAAAATCTCACCAAAAATCGTGCAATAATGAACTTCATTCTACCATCAAAGATGGTGCCGAAATAGAGATTAGATAAAATTGAAAATTTAATTGCAGATCAAAAAATGTCCAGCTTGTATACCATTGTGGTTACTGCTCTCAAGATTAGAAGAAAATCGCGGGCAGTTGACAAAAGCTAGATCTGTATTGGAAAAAGCAAGATTGAAAAATCCTAAAAATGAAATGTTGTGGTTAGAAGCCATCCGGGTGGAATTGCGAGCCAAAATGAAAGATATTGCAATGGCAATGATGGCAAAAGCATTACAAGAATGTCCAACTTCAGGAATACTGTGGGCAGAGTCCATTTTCTTGGAAGCTCGTCCACAAAGAAAAGCTAAATCGGTACAGAAAATAAACTATTAAGAGTCCATTTAATAAAATAATATTTCAGGTGGATGGTTTGAAGAAATGCGAACACGATCCTCATGTGCTGCTTTCTGTGAGCAAATTGTTCTGGTCCGAAAGGAAGATTAATAAATGTCGTGAATGGTTTGCACGTACCCTGAAAATTGAACCTGACTTTGGAGACGCTTGGGGTTATTGGTACCGTTTTGAACAACTTCACGGTACACCTGAACAATTGGAAGATGTTAAGCAACGGTGTTTATTGGCAGAGCCTCATCACGGGGAATTATGGTGCTCCGTTTCTAAAAATATAAAACATTGGTGTCTGAACACCGAACAAATATTGTTGACAGTAGCTAAAGACGTTCCAGTGCCATGTTAATGATTTCAGGATTATTCAGGTTATTTAAATTGAAACTATTTTTAAAATGGTTCATTTAATTTAATTAATGAAAACAATCATTTCAATTGGTACAATTCTACATTATTTCATTTAGAAGTTTTGAGTTTGGTGTTTGTGTCCCGGTCCATAAAAAATATTTGCCTTTTTATAAATGTTCATGAAATAATCGTGAAATATGCATAAATGTATAAAAAACCTCAATCTTGGATTAGGTGTTTATTGAACAAACATGTAATTATAAATTATGATCATTTTCGGAGTTATTAATAGAATTGCTATCAGAATCGCCATCATCAATAACCTCTCCTAATTCTCGCAGTCGGGTCTTAAAACTATTTAATTTCGCATCCTGATCTGTTAACAGCTCCAACAAATCTTCCTGGTCTTTTCTTAACCGCTCCAATTCTTCATCTTTTTCTTGACTTTGTTTTTCTAAATCTTCCAATCGTTGCTTTAGTTCGTCATTGTCAAAAGTTGGAAGAGCAGAATTATTAGTACTTGCAATGACCATACCGGTGGCACCAGCTGATAGCTGAGCTTTATAAAGGGTATTTTCATCTTTCAACTGTCCATTAGTTTGTTCCAAATTAGTAACGTACTTTTTCAGGTCGTTTTGTTCTGATGTTATGTTGTGAATTTCTCTGTGCAATTCATGAAGTTTTTTATCTTGTTCCCTGATTAGTTCTTTATATTGCAACAAAAGCCCGTTTTCTTTTTCACTTAAACTTAATTCAGTCATGCCGTTGGAAAGGTCATGTTGTGCTCCCAAATTTGTGATTAAAACGCCCTCGAGCACTTTAAACAGCTTACAAAATTCGAATTCTAACAAAAGTTCACTGTGATGCTTGGCTATGATTTGAGGCTGCTTCGCAGCCTTGGAATAAACTTCATGCCTAGATATTTCACTTAATTTTGCCACATACGTTTCAAGTCCCACTCTTTTTTCTATTAATTGGGACAAATTTTCTTTGGAATAATTTTGAACTGAGTTATCATTAAATGTAACACAAATTCCCATTATAAATGCGCAAAGTCCTTGCAGGAGTTCCTCGTTATTGTCACAGTCATTTGCAGATGTTTGGGCAGTTAAAAAGGCCATAGCACCGGGAACATTTAAAAATATTTTAACCGCCGGAGTACAGTAAGACAACCAAGTTGCCATTAACATTAACATGCCGAGTTTTGACTGTAATTTGATGGTTTGTTGCAAGTAAACCGCGCAATGTTGCAGTAAACTTACGGGTTGTGACCCGACATTAAGAGCAATTAAAACTCTTAAGAGTTGCTCTTTTTGGGCTGGGTTTTCTATTAATGTGTGTGAGAGTGCAACAGCAGAAAACCAATTACTCAGCGAGTCGTTGCTGAAAAGACCACCACATAACAGTTGACCAGTTGTGAGGGTGTTTCCGCTTGTGGTGGGAAGAAGGGTTTGCACTACTTGACCCTGTCCTATTTCATTTTTAAATAAAAAGCATTGGAAACAATATAAAACCGCACACCTTAAAGTAAATGGCTGCTTTTCATTTACCATCGACATTAATAAAACTACTATGGCAGGTCTGGGAGGATTGGAGGGTGCAACTACATTTGCAAAATACTCTTGATTGCTCAAATTTCCTCTAATTATTTCGCCCACTGTGTTTATCGTTTCTGTTAAAATGTCCGCAGGAACGCCATTGGCCATTAAAATATTACAAAGTGCTTCTAACAAATTTGCATTTCTAAGATTCTTCTGGCAAGTGCTGGTTATTTGTACTGGATTGTTCGGTGAAACCAACGTTCGTACTACTTGTAAAACACAATGAATATTTGATACTTTTTGAGGCGACCATCCTATGTCTTCTATGTTATCCGGTATTTGGAACATCGGTGACAATCTTTGAACATAAGAACCTTCTTTGAAGAAATTTATGTTACTTGTGTTATTCTTAAGCAAATTTAACATTAACAATAAACAATCTTCTACAACGATGCCTCCGTCGGCCCAACCTTCTTCTCGTATAACATCGAAAATCCTATCAAACGCATTTTCAAACGCCACAATTTTTTGTATGTTTGCATTTCCTTTTGTTAACTGAATCAATAGTAACAATGTATCATTACGGATGACTTCTCTACTGTCTGCTAAAAGGTCCATAAGCTTCGAAACGCCCATAGGACTTACCAGAATCACATCCTGTATGTCTTTTGGTCTGTTTTTTAGCAGCGAAGTTAACAATTTAACGGCCGGCCATCGAACTCGAAAATCATATTCTTCTAAAAACCCTAATACTAAGGATACATTATCTGAATTTTTAATAAACATTTCTGTAAACTGTTCACCCACATTCACATTTATTCGCATAGTTTCCTCACTTTCCTCTTCAAACGGTGTGGTTGAAGTGATGTTGCACAAAGTATCCAAGCAATAGCCGACAATTTCGCAATCCGTTTGATCCAATTCCAAAACTTGCCTCATTGCATTCATTCCTTGCGCTCCGACCTCAACTCTGTACTTTTTTGATAACGCTTTGAGGGCCCGACAAGCATTTCGCCGATCTTCCAAAAGGGTCGAGGAAGTAACGCGTTCCACTAATTTTTCCACCTACAATTCAAAAAATTAAGTTAAGCTAATAAAATCGACAGCTGTTTTCTTGTTAAATTATAAAATACGTACCGTTTCAGCACCGGTTGGTTGAGGGCCCGATGCCTGGGTGCCTAACACTGTCTTTAAGCCGCTTTTAAAATACTCCATGATACTGAATTTTGGTTTTAAAGATAAATTATTTGCTTTATTGACGTTTCGGCTTGTTGGCACACGTCATTTCAAAATGTCAAATAAACCAGGTAGCCTTATTGTTAGGTTTGCAGTGTTGGTAATGGAGGGCGCCATTCAGGAATTAGCGCTGATTAAGCGGCAATTTTAAAAACAATTTGTCAATTGATTTTGAGTGACATTTCATAAATTTTTAGTAATTAGCAGAAATGGGTAAAAAGGGTAAAAAGGGTAAAGCGAAGAAGGTAAAAGAATCCGAATCGTCCGAACCTGATCCAAACATCCATTTCGGCCAGGATGGAACCTTCGAATTTCCCAACGGGGACAAATACGTCGGAGATTTTTGCGCTCATAAGTATGGGATAGCGTGGAGGGAGGGCCGCGGAACGTACACTACCCACGACCAGCAGATTTACGAAGGAGAATGGAAAGATGACAAATTGGTAGACGATAAAGAATTAATAATCAAATACCCCGCTGGGGCGGAATATTACGGACCTACCTTAAAGAGCAAGTATAACGGGCCGGGAACTTACGTCTTCGAAAACCGAATGTTAATCAGTTGCGAATTTTTCGACAACCAACCTAAAGGCGAGATCAGGTTAATCGATATCAAGGGAAAAATGTGGGAAGGAATTGGAAAAAAAGATGAGGCTCTTTTACTTCCCGAAAATATTTTTTACTTGAAATTGCCAGATTCGAGGGGAATCGGACGGTCTAAGTTGGAGGAGGAACTGGTGGAAGGCCAGCAGGAGGTTGAAGAAGCGACCGAACTGTCCGATCGGGAGTTGGAGAAATTAATTTTCGCCAAAAGCAAGAAAACAAATGACGATCTGAGGCTCGAGCAGTCGAAATGGTACGGGCGTTATATGCGGTTTAAAGAGACGAAGAAGAAAGTTTTCGATAAAATCAACGACGAAGGTGTCGTAACGTTGACTAACAAGGAGCGCAAGTGGTACGTGAAGTACATGGAACATAAGAATAAGGAATTGGAAAATGAGAAGAAAAAGTCGCAAGATGCATTAGTGGATTTTTCGTTGCTGAAGACGTTTTACAGCCAAGAGTACAAGGAGAAGTGGCCGGTGCTTACAATCTTCCGTCCCGGCGATAAAATTGATGAAATTGGAGAGGAATTATTGAAGGATGAAAATTTGGAACCTGATAAAATTTCAGGGGCGTAATTCTATCTTTGTTACATATATTAGTGTAAAAGGGGCTTTCGCTATCTTTGATCTTGTCTGCAGCATCTGAGTCTGGACCACGCCCGTTCTATCTTTGTCTACGTCGCTTCATCTCATTCTATCGCAAGAAAGTCGTCGTACTGCATAACCAACTCCTTCCTTTTTCTTATTTTATAAATCAACGCACACTGTGGTCTCGCTTCGGCCGGTCAGTGGCGGAGCTTCCCAATAAAATCGTCTTCTAGATTTAAAAAGAACGAGTTAAGGAAATCCTTCAGTGACCAACTGAAAATTCGATTATTTCCGTGCAATGTAAACAAATAAGAAAAAATATTTTTCCGAAGCGAAAAAATTAGACGGTGCGCGAGAATTAAAAAACAGACGCCTACGAACGTCTCAAACGGGGGCCGCTGAACATAAGAACGGTTGACCGCGCCACCGCTGCTGAAATGGCGGGCAGTTCTACTACTGTGGGCCCCCTCCTAGTACGGCAGGTTGGCCGCCAGAAACCCACAGGTTTTGCCTCCTTAGTTCGTCGAGAAAATTTTCAAAGGTAAGGTTACGCGTCTGTACTGTCCGTAGCCGTACGTCTTCTGTGTTTATATTGGATTTTTTGGCGCTTTCGCGCCGCCCCTTCGCGAAATTTAAACGGTGCGAACATTCTTCATTGAAAAGTGCGGACTGAAGATTTGTGCGGTCAAATGTGCGCCCAAATGGTCAATTGGAAAATCGGACGGAGATAATTGGATTTTCTAAAAGGTATTTTTTATTTACATTCCCGCGTTCAATCGACTTTCTAATTCGGTTCTAGATCGATTTTTACTGTACTCTCGTATTGGGAGCAGGTATTGTTGTATCGTTTTTCGAATCCCTCGAAGCGAGATTTGTAAGTTCCGCGTTCGTTCCTTTTAATCGGTCGATTTTGTAATTTTGTTTGAAAATAAATTTTAAATGAGATATTTTTTTTTTGAGTTCTGTTTCGATGATTCGTGACAATAATGAAAAGATAAAGAGCGAAGTAGAGTACGGCACATTGTTGCCACGAGTTCACGTCCGGGTGAGGGCGGCAGATCCGCGGTGCGCGAGCGGCCATTTTGATGCTGAAGAGATGTTCCTGCCGAAGAGCCATCTCGGACGGGTTGAGGTGTCGCTTACGTAACAAACGGATGATTAAAAAATGGATAGTTATGCAAATGGTAAATTTTAATATTGCGGCGAATTCTTGCGCGGTCATGCTTCTACTGTAAGTTGCCCGAGAATAAATAGCTACAAACAATAGTAGTCAGATAATATGTCAACTGTCACCTGATACATACTGAATAAATTCTATTTGCATATTTAACTGCTACCTTAATGTCGTGGCACGAACATGGGCGTCGATTCAACAATACACTTGTCTTTTCCGCTAAATTGCGAAAGGCGCACTCGACTTGGGCAACCCTGCATCATTTTAGGAGCTTGTGACAACATGTCAACAAAAAGTTTAAATGTTGGGCTTGTCTTTGATTAATAACGCAACTGTCAAAAATTCAAATCAAATTCAATAATTTGTGTAAATAAAATATGTTCTTTAAAATCAAAAATCAGTCAAACTTCCATAAGCCGAAATTCTGTATCTCAAATTTTTCCCGGTCTCGATGTTTCATGGGTGTTTTTACCATTTGCATAGGTTATTTGGTGTAAATATTATTCCATACCTCTACATTTTCTATTTCTCGATGTATAAGAAAGATTGCAATTTACGAATTAAAAATTTTCATACTTCGAATTTGTTGGGGATTATGGAAATTTTCTAAAGAATTTGCAGATGGAACCCTTTAAGGTTTCGCAAGCGTAGGCAGCTAACAGCAATTCGTGTTATTTGAATGTATAAAGAAATTTTGACTTATTAGTTCAGCCTCGTTTTTTTGTCGACAAGTGTACCTACATAATTTAATAAATTCGAATATCTTTGTTTTACTGAATTGTTTTTCTATAACTTGACGTTTTGACTTACCTATAGGTAGAAGTTTGATTAGAATTTTTGACTTTTAGGGTTTTAATCAAAGACATACCCAATATTTCCATAGCTCAGCCTAATCTAAAAACTTGTTCCTCGCTTGTGTGTTTAAAAAGTAGATGAATTAGACTAGGTGATGCATGGCAGCGCACATGTCGACGATTAGTTCGTTCATTTTCAGTGTTCTATTTAATCGAAAATGAACTAATCATCGACATGCTCACTGCCACATACTATTTACCTATTCTAATTCAGTTACTGTTTGAATACTGTGTGGATCAGTGCTTCCTTTTGTTGATATTCATAGTTCGTTTTTAAACCAGGAAGAGCTGTGAAATAATGTTTGTTTTCGTTTATGTTGGCAATATTGCAATTTTACATCTTCCAGTTTGAAGTTATATTATTAAATTAGAAAATGTAGCGCAAAACGCTTCTGTGGAAGGAAGAAATGTGACCATATCGAAATAAACCATCGATCAGCAAAGCTTTGGCTTTCATATTAAATGTTCTGTAACATTTAAGTGATTGTGTCAAAATTGTATAGGTTATATTATTAAGCACTCATTACTGCCAACATAAATTAAATAAAACAATAATTTCATAGCCTTCTAACGCTCTCCTGGCTTAAAAATGGACTATAGAAAATATAAATGACCAACAAAGTAGGGTTGCCTTCAAAATAGAGAAATATTTCTGGGTATTTTGCCTGGACAAGTTTTTTGATTTTCCCTGGCCAGATATAAATGAAAAACTTAAAATCAATGTAGAAAAATAGTAAGAACAAGTTACAGGATTTTATATAGTATCTACAGATTTTGTTGCATTCATTCATGTTTTTTGTAACTTGACAAATAATGAAAAATTTTAAATTCTTGCTTGTGAATTTATACTTTCCTGTCGTCTACGGACGGCTTCCTTTACTGAACATTAATTTTCTTTGTCCTTGGTATACCCTAAGATACTTATTGTCACTCATAAGTTGGATGCAGCTTTGAATCACATCAAATATTTAATTCACTTAAAAGATTGACTCAATTTAACTGCTTTTTAATAGACGATATATAAATTGAAAAGCTATACATTATTGAAAAAAGAGCAACATTTGTGTAATTTGATGTTTGAATGTCGTTTTTCAAAATGACAGGTTGTAGATGACCTCCAACGCAGTCAGTGTGTAGTCGCAGTATTTGCATAAAACTACTTTACACATTCCAATAAATTTAAGTTAACTTTTGAGAATGGTTTTGTTTTGCGAACTTTCATCTTCATCTTTCCAATATTTCCATGCAAATCGGTGTGGGTGGTCAAGTCAAGAGATCTTGATGACCAGGGCCTTCTCGCATCTTCTTTTAGTGGAACTGCGCTTAGTTCAAAAAATCATTTCCAGATTATAAAAACATTGAATGGATTAAATTAAATTAAATGTACCGTTTTATGCAAAATGCAACATAGGTATTGACTCCGTTCGAGGTCGTTCGAGACATGTCATTTTAAAAGTTAGCACTCAAATAATAAACTGCATTCGTTAATGTTATTATTTCTTTAGATCAACATTCTGAATCTACATTCAATCTCTTTAAAATGATCCTCCAACAACGTTCGACGACGACAGTCAAATTCTGTTATTGTGATCAGGGTTATAACGAGTAAAACACACAAGTCCGGCACGCTTAACATTTCATTCCTTATTAACTTTTCGCGGATTTAGCGAACGTGCTTCACGGATATAATGAATAATTCATCTGTCAGCTCATTCAAAAAACTTGTCATCTTGTGCATAACCTTTCTAAAAGCTTTCTATAGAATTCGCTAAATAACTTAAATCAGCGGCTTATTTGTTTGAAATATTGATTTATTGGTGTTAGTCGAAAAACTGAGATAATCGCGAAAATGGCAAAGGAAAAGGCTTGTTTATGGAAATTTTGTACGTCACTCTTTGACCACGATTGACCCAAATTTTACAAAAATTCTTGTTAGCCCTGTTCATTTTTAATCGACGTGATGTAAACGATACAAAGAATTCTCATTGAAACTAATGCAAATCTAATTAATCCGTTCGCTCGCCCAGAAACATATTCTTGTTTGAAATAAAATAGGTTTATGAAGATTTAAAGGTTCTAAAAATTCAGTATCTCGCCGATTTGTGATTATATGGAGGTCTAATGTACGCATCCGATCGAAAATACAAAAACTGCATCGCCACTAATAAAATATAATGATATGCAATAAAATGAAAAGTAAATAATATTAACTTTTATGAATGCATTTCAGCAAGGACGATGGCGAAATATTTTTAAAAGCATTATAATTTTTAAGACCCCGACCCCTATAAAACAATTACACGCGACTACAATGCAGAAGTTTCAACCCAAAATTTGCAATACTATTTATAGTCCACTTGCACTTGTGGAACGAAATTAAAAGAAATTTTTAGTTCATTTTGAAACTTTTACATTTTTTTAAAGGAATAATCAATAGTTTAGTATGTTTGTGCGTTCGTAAACCGAGTCAAAATTTGTTAGCAAATTATGTTCGTTTACCGACTATTACAGTGAGCGACAAAAGTAACGCAATAATTCGATAAATCTTAAACTGTTTAGTTTTGAAAAAATCCAAAAGCAAGTCAATTTCTAACATAACGTAACATTCTTCAATACAGAATGTTTCTTGCCAAAGTTATGAGGTTATCCCCGATTTTTCTAATAGATAGCAAGCTAAATTTCGTCGTAATTTTGATAGCTCTCTTAGTTGTTAAAATGACGGTACAAAAATTTTAGCCCCTTACATACAATTTGGTCTTTCTGTGTCAGTAGCAACTTGCACGCCTATTCCAAAATGATTGCACCTATAAACATTTACTGGCGCGCAATAACTTAGGATCTGACGCCAGCAACTCAATTATTATACCGCCATTTTGACAGTTAAAAGACCGAACGAAATCATGATGACAAAATATGTCAAAAAATAAAAAATTCTATTTAAAAATTGATCTATTTTTGAATTATTTCAAAACTAGACAGTTTAACTCTTGAAAGTACCATGATGCAAAATTTGAACCACTAAGGGCCTGTTGTTTCAAACAGAGTTCACCGTCAGTTCCTGGGACCGAACAAATCAGTAATTCTAATTAGATTTGTATGCAGGTTTGTCAGATTCTTCGAAGCACACAAACGTATACAAGGTGGGGAAAAAGTATGGTAACCCCTAGAATTCTCGAGGGATTAGTGGAAACAGAAATAACCAAAGTATACCTTAGGTAATTCTCAACGAGGAATCCAAATATGGCCTTGGATTTGTCTTTAAACCTCATTTCAAGGTCATTTTGAGGTCATATATATCCCTTGTTGACATTATTAAATTTTAAGGAATTTAATTACTGAAAATATTCGAATTTTGTTTAGCAAATCTAGTTTTTCTGTGAGATTAAAAATAAAACAGTTGTTTCTCTTTTTTCGGTCCATATGGGACACACTATATCATATTTCCGTTAGGCATATGTTTTCAGTGTGTGTTTGGGTTAGTAATATGTCAATTTCTGACTTTTAAAAAGTTTAGCACTTTCCACTTTCCTGCCATCTCATTTCTAAGCTATCTTGCTATCCACACCTTTTACAATTTCAGAAATAATTTAGTATGTGGCAAAGATCTGACCAAAGTATTTGATATTTTAAATCTAAGACTAGGAATCCACTAGGCGATTCTCTCGCCGCGATAGCTAGTAACAGCCCCTGGTACACAAAAGCGGTACATATCGACGGTCAATTAACGGTAAAAATGAACTTTCAAGAGATAGCTTGCGTCTACGCGATAAGCATATACTTGATATTGAAAAGGATTTTAAAAAATGGGTTTTCTTTTAAATTATATTAAAAACAATGAAATAATGCAGGTTTGTCTGAATTTTTAGCTAAAAAAAATTTTGGTCTAAACTGTACAAAAGTTCGCAATATAACTGCAGCAATCTTTAGAGTACAAGGTCGATTAGCCATCGTAAAATTTACAATTAACGTCCAATTTTGAATACGGGCGGTACGGCTTAGTGGTGGCCCTACATAATGTTCGGTTCTAGGAAAAGTTTTATTACGATTTATTACTTTCGGCGTCCACAAGACGCTAGCAGAACGCTGCACAACGCGATCTCGCGCCTCGACGGACGCCTTTCTTCAAACGTGCAAAATGTTTACCGTTACGAAGTTTATTTGTGAGGTTGAGAAACGTCCAGCTCTGTATAATATAAAGCAAAAGGATTACAGCAATAGGGAAGTAAAGGTCAAAAAGGTGGGATGAAGTATGTGCGGCAATGTACGAACATTGGAAAGAATTCCCAAATCATGAAAAAAGCAAAATAAGTTAATATTACTATATTTATTACACGCATGTACTGTGCAAGTGCAGGGTCTTCAAGAAAGGATCGACTAAAACCTAATTTATTGTTGCGAATTGTATTCAAAAATTGGACTTATAATAAACGAGCCACAAAAATCAACAAGGGATCCAAATAGATTTTATTTAAATCGTGATTTACATGTAAAAGTTATTTCCAAAAGAATCTACTTTAAAACCATTGCATTAAATATCTGAAAATTACAATTGTTTGGCATACTGGCCTGTATTTACACCTGTTATTTATTTCCAGGGAACGAATTGCAAACTAAGTGGAAGTCATTGCGAGATCAATTTAAAAAAGCAATGAATGCTACAAAATCCACAAAAAGTGGACAAAGCGTTACAAAAAAAAAGGTAGATGCCTTTTGATCAGCTGCTATTTTTATCTCCGTAATATGAAACAAGAGAGACTTTTATTTTTCAGTAACATTTGCATCCTTACAGCAGTAATACTTGCTACCACTTGAAAATTCATTTTGGACTGATTGGTCTCAGTCGTGCCGTTATGTACCGCTTTTATGTACCAGTGGTTGTTACTAGCTATCGCGGCGAGAGAATCGCCTAGTGGATTCCTAGCCTAAAGTTTGTAGTTTTTTTTGGACGATTTCTTTTAGTTCTGTGGGATGCCTTTAAATGCAAATTCAACTATCAATAATTTTTCGAATATTACTTTGTAGCAAAATATCGAGTTTTGATCACACAGATGCATTGCGATAGGTTCTGACTAGAAGGCCATTGCAGGGTTAACATAAGGCATCTCCAAGACAAACACGCTCTCGGTGGGATATTTTACTTTTCTTGGAACATTTAAGTAAACAAAAGTCCGTACCTATAATAGTAAAATAAATACCAGCTACGCAAACATTTCGGTATAGCGTGCGTGGCCAGGGGATATCCTTTTTTCCGAACGGGGAAGTTTTCAAAATTTCCAGAAACCGGGAAAGTGATGTCATCGAGGCCCCTCGAGCGGACCGATTTCGGGCCGCAATAAATGCTAAATGCACGTTTTTACCGAGAACCGGTAGCCGCGATAAAACTCCCGGTTGCGGTTTTTCGCCGGCCGAATATAAACAAGCCTGCCAGTTTCGCGGAATTATTAACACAATCCCATTGTGCTTATGCAAATTTCTGCCGAATCCCATTAAACGGCGGAATTTCGCTGAATCGCAGATTACATAAAAAAATTCGGTAAAGAAACGCCGATCCAATTGTCGGCGAATATGAAAGTGGCTAATAATATTAAGGCATCGCGAATTTTTCCCGAGATAAAGTAGAACGATAAGTTAAATAAAAAATAGACTTCAAAGGGGCCGCGCAATTGAATTAAACTTTCGGTTGGCTTGCGAAATAGTCCGGGAAATGCGTAAGACTCGATTTAATAAAACGCCCTTATCGCTTGATTGGTGCAATTAACTTCATCAGGAAAGATCATTAACTGCAGCGTTATCGTCGTTGTTAATTATGAGCTAAGTCTGCGAAAAGTGGGTACAGCTCCGGCGGGGGGCCGCACGATTTCCGAAAGTTATTACAACTTGCACCATAACTAAATTTTGTTGCAGCTGAACGATGCCCGAGACAACGGCGGTCACGGCGACGACTTCTTCGCGCACGGAAGAGCGTCCATCCTCGGTGCGCAACTTCGTGTTGGGGTCGACTGGCGTGCGAAGCTCCTCTGGAACGCGTGGGACTTCTTTCGAGCCTCCGTTGAGCTATCACCATCCGTTAGGAGCACCATCGAGTCTGAGTGGAATCGAATTGAACAGCGCGATGAGCCATCACCGAGAATCGTCCGCGTTTGTGCCGGTCGTGCCTTCGCGAAGCGTGCACTCTATGTTGTACCCAGGCGAGATGCATCCTCTGATGAGCGCCGAGCTGATACGTGAAAGTAGGGAACGCGGCGAAGGAGGCAAAAGGTCGGAGAGCGCTTCCGGAAATGTGGCCGCGTATTCCGGGGTGCGGAAGACGACCAGCTTCGATTTCATGGCCATAATGGCCGACAAGAGGAAGGAGATGCAGCTTCGCGAGGAGGCTGCTTGCGTGGCGGCGGCGCATGCCGCCGCCCTGATGCTCCCACACCGCTCCGCGCCCCCTCCCGGACTCTTGGAAGCCGGCAGCAGCACCCAATCGCACCCCTATCCGGGGTTCTTGCCCAATAATCCGACAAACGCGAGTTTTCCGTTTCCGGGCGGTAGTGCGCTGTTTCCTCCGGGTCCGCCCCAGATGCATCCGCACTTGGACAGACGGCTGCTGAGGGCCCCCGGTAGAGCCTCGAGGCCCAAAAAACAATTTATCTGCAAATTTTGCAATAGACAGTTCACTAAAAGTTACAATTTGCTCATTCATGAAAGAACTCACACAGACGAGCGGCCTTATTCTTGCGATATATGCGGGAAGGCGTTTAGGAGGCAGGATCATCTGCGTGATCATAGGTGAGTACTTATGTTTGCTGAATTATACCTATTTTAACACTTATAAGTATACATTCAATGTGTACTTTATCCGCAACGAAGTCAATATTATTGCGATTGGTTTTATTCTGTAAAATTATGTAACATGAAATTTACATTTAACAATCGTTCCCAACTGACGGTATCCCAGTAATATTAAACTTTTAATCGATTTGATTTAAAGAAGTAATTCTCGGTCCGAAGCGATTGCCATGTGAACAAACATCGTGCGTTCAGAAAAGGCAATAAAAACAAATTATAAAGTGAGAAAAAGAAGGTTATTTGAATTCCTATGATTTACGATCATAATTTTTGAAACCTCCACATATTTTACTTTTCAATCGATAGTAAGATTTAACTGTCGTAATTCACACAATTACACAATTTTAAAATAACAAACGTGACAATTTATAACTGACCTTTTTCCTCAAATTAGAAAATATTGTGCTGAATGATTTAGATTGGGTTTTCTGGGTCGTCAAGTTTACACATACACTTCTGGCCAAAATTAACGAATCACGTATTTAAAAGAGTATTTAAATTGATTATAAAAATGTGAACACAACTGGAGTAATTGGCTGAAAAGTAACAACCAGTCAGGAACAAACGAAAAGACTTAAAAAATTGGAATTCAAGAAAAACGGGGTTTGAAAACAAATTAATAACCTGCGTTGACTCCTTGTGCGTTAATTACCACCTACATTATTTTTTCACACTATTAACCAAATTTTAATTGATGTGTGTGAACATTAAAAAACGTTCCTGCCCAAAACGTTACTGATCTGCCATCAAATAGTTCTCTTTGTAACAAAATTATAGTTCGAATACCTTCCTTATCAGTAAATTTTAATGTAATTATTGTTTATTTTGTAAGCAAATTTCGTTTCCAATTGGAATGATTCCATGCAAATCGTACCTGTCAACTGTGTTCTTCGGTGAGTAGAGGTACATTCCGAACTCCACTCAGAACTTGTGTTTTGTTGTGGCCCCGTTTCTCAAAACAAGTAGTCTGACAAAATCTTTATCTCTGACCATTATTTGACTGAAATAATAAATTAAGAAAATGAAACAAAAACTTTTCAAACCATAAAGGTGCGTTAATTTGGCCAGAAGTGTATTATGGGCTTTTCATAATTTTGTTAGATTTGTTATAATTTATGTGTGTGCAATCAAATAAATTGGTTTGCAAATCTGAAAATAACAGTAAGAACTTTTAATAATTATATATACTTACAAGTCAAGGCAGCAATTATTAAATATGTTATTATTAAATCAATTAAATGTGTCTGTTGTATAAATTGTCTAAAGGTTATTTTTAAATTTTTGTAGCGAGCAAGAAATTTGAATAACCACAGAAAATTTAAAAAAAAGGTGTAGCGCTTAACAAATGTATGCTGTTTACTTGTCATCTCTTCAATTAAGGGAAGTAGATTGCGCCGCAATTGACTCAGAGGAATGAGATCTTCAGCATCATCTTCAGTATCTGGGTCGTTATTTGTCACATGAGCCATAATTTTGGACCAGCACTTCTGCAAGACTTCGGGGCAGACTTTTTCCCAAGCATTGCATAGTAGGCACACAGCACGCTTCAAATTAATGTTTTTTAATAAATTAACAACATCCTCTTTGGTATTAAATAAAATATGGGCTAACAAACTTTTGCAATAAAATAATTTCTTCAGTCTGATGGCATTTTGATCCATAGGCTGCAAAAGTGCTGTACAATTTGGTAGAAGAAATAATATTGTAAATTGTTCATCCTCTCTAGTTCTATAGTTCCATGACTCGAGGCGTTATCGACGATTAACAGGGCTCGGTCAAGTCCGGATTACCGAGTACTATCAAATCCGAATTGAAATACTTGGCCGGATTATTGAAGAATCCGGTATAATGAAGGTCCGGATTATCGAGGTCGCGCTATATAAAGATAAATCGTTAAATATAATTTCCTTCTGGATGATTTCGACTGTATATTATGACACTTTCAAAATAGGCACGAATTTAGATTAAATATGCAGCAATATCTTTTTGAACATGTAAACTTGAAATAATTCGACTAAAATTACAACTATTCTGTCAAACGGAAGAAACAGTTAGGTTCCTATAAACCAGTGGTTTCCAAAGTTCCCAAACAAGAACATTTTCGTAATTTACAAGATGAAAACAAACGCTGTACGCAAATTTCACAAAGATGTTCTTTTTTGTTTTTTTATAACGTTGGATTTATCATTAAAAAAAACAAATACCACCAGTTTATGGTCGTACATCACTCTATGAAATAAACAAAATTTGAAGATAATAATTTAATCTTTGAGATTAATGTTGGAGGACCCTGTGTACCATACCAGAAAAAATATTCAAAAACATTTTTTTGAAATGATGAATACATTTATGTAATTTATGTAACAGTTACAATAATAAAATATTAAAGAGAGTAACGTTAAAGTTTGTCAAAGTGGCAACTTACGCAACAATAACATAAAGATGCAGCGTTGCACCAGTGCTAGAGAGCGACAAAGTCAATCAAAAATAATGATCCTGTACTTAACTTTGAAGTTATTAATTTTAAAACTTGTTTTCCTTGTGTAGGTATTTTATATTAAAAAAAATTAAATAGCAGTTGATTTTAAGACAATCTACAATATAATTTTAGTTTAAAAACAAATATATGTAAGTATATTGACTTAACAATTATTTCAATGAAATATAAGTAGTAAATACGACTTATAATAATAGCTCAAAAATCAAGTACATAATTATGTATTTGTTAATAATTTTAAAGTGAACCACAAACAAGTACCATTTATCAAACAAAAAACGATGATTAAGCGTTACGTAATTGAAGTAAAACCACAAGTAATCGGAAAAATTAAAAAAACCTGTCTGGAAAAAAATAAACTTGTTACAACATAGGTTGCAATGACAATGGCAAGAAATGATTTCCGTTAAATGACCGTACATGCAAACAGATCTATCAGAACTTAGAGATAGCCATCAGTGACGTCCGTTCAAAAGTCGGTTTACCCACTTCATAAGCACAACCGAGTTGCAATAACAAGCAATTCACAAAATAAAACAAATAGCTCGTTGGTTTGGCGCACCTCGTAAAGCACACTTACAGGAAAATGTGAAACGCAACTCGAGGAATTAAGTGACGCAATTGAATGCAGAGACTCAAATTTGAAGAATTGATTGATTTTATCTGATACAATAAAAATTAGTATGAGCTCAGAAAATTCCCCGAAAGAAGGTGTTGCCCGCGAACTTGTACCTACGCCACGATAAATAACTGTTGGCCGCATAGAAATGCAATCTCTCTAGAAATAATTAAAGCGACCGTAAATAATTAAGCCTCGATTTCCATAAAAAAATTCATAATTTTTAATTGATTCCAGTTCGTGTGTATGGGCGCAATTATTCACACTACATTACATACGATGCTTCTCCGGTAGTGAATCTGCTTAATCGTGGATTTAAATCATTTGAAGTCATTCGTGCGGTAAAAATAACAAGTTCGACGACTTCTCCGCGGGTACCTTTTTTAGACTGTTCCGAGTTTGCCCTCCTTAATTAATTAACGCACCAACAGCACAACCTGCACCGAAAAATCTGGGGAACCGATTGTGGGAAAAATCGGAAAATATCATCCGCAACGTTTTATCCAAGAGTAATTTAAAAATTTACATTCCATCTTTGTAAAGAACGTGTAATTATAACTTTAGCCGTAATCGTATTTTGGGATCTCGACCAATAATTACTGAATAAATTGATAGATCATTAAGTATAATTATATCCAATCAAAATTTCTCAAGACGTTGTCCTTGATGCCCATCTACACAAAAAATCGTTCTGCTACGCGCATCCTGATTTCATGATGTGCGTTTTTTATTTTCGGATCAGTTTCCAAAAAAGCAATGACCCAATATCACCGACAATCGATCGTAGTAATAGAATTCAGAACGCGCCCAAATTTCGAAGGTGGATGTGTGCTCTCTCAAGAGCGCGACGACGATTATTTTTTATAACCGTGATCTCATTTCTTGCTCTTTTTATAAGCAGGTGATCTTTGTCGGCGTAACCGAAGAACTTCTTGTATCTACCGCTTGCACTGCTGTTAACATTCCAATCACGAGTAGAGGAATTTTCCATTTGTACCTTTTTTTTCTTTCATGCTCCAGTAAACAAGTCCGGTGCATTTAATACTTGCATGTGGGTGTGGGGTCAGTATGGCCCCGGTAGTTGTATCTTTAGATAACTGTAATACGAAGTTTCAGTTAGCCTGTTTTAACTGTCGTTCCATTCAGCAAATTGAAGATTTCAGTTGATCAGCAGGAACTTTTTATTGGGTCGTACTGACCCATGTAACAATAAATTGCCGTACAGTAAGTGCAATATTTTACATGCATACCACGTACTTGAACTACATCAATATACTGACATTATTAGATAGATTCTACAGAACTTGCAATATATTATTAACTACAAGAAATATTTCACTAAGTTACAATTAATATTTGCATTTATTTCTGGAATTCATTTATTACTTGTTCTCACATTATTATTAGTAATTTATCACTATATATTTTTTTAATTTGCAAGTATAATAAGCATAATATTGACGTTTATTTATTACAAATTAATCAACAATGTTAAATGTATCAGGTAACATTTAATTTTAAATTAGAACATCGTAGAGGTGCGATAATTTAATTCTGGAAAAGAAGTGTCGCCCGTGTGGTGATTTTAATGGAATCATAAGATTAATGCATGCGCTTTGACATGTTTTAACCTCCAGTCGATCTAACCATTTATCAGCTAGTTATTGTAAATGGTGTTAGACTTGGAAAATATCTTGGAATTTACCTACAACGTTTAATTTTGTCTTGCAAGTGGCAAAAGAGTTTTTGTTTAAATTTTTTAAACGCGTTTTAACATCAAAATCGATTAATAATAAAATTACCTATTGCAAATGATGACTGAATGATATGTATGAGTGATTGCAGAATTAACCGACTTTGTAGTTGGAATGACACTGTTACCAACATTGTGAACACTTAATATAAATCAACAATATTGTTCATTGCCTCGTACCATCCTGTAGTCTATTTTGAAAATTCCTAACGTAAAACACAACTTTTGCATGCCCTCTTGCTTGACAGATAATAATTTAGAGAATCAGGACTGCTACTGAAGCTCTAGAAAATTTGCAATTCTCATCAAATGAAATAAAAATACTGATCATTTATTTCTATAGATTTTAACCTTCATAGCATTTATTTTGCAAAATTTATCTTAACTCACAAAAGGAGAACATCTAGTCTGAGTTTACCAGGTCTTCTTCTCAAGAATTTCTTATCGCAATTTATGCATTAATTTCCACTACGGTGGTCTTATGTCTTAAGCAATGAATCGCAAAGATCCCATCCGCATCGAAAAATGTCGCCCTGTTCGTCTGATCGATTATTTGTTATTAATGAGTTTAGCTTTGGCCAATTAGAATTCGACCAACAATACCAACCAAGTAGGTTCCTACTTTTTGAAACTATGTAAAAACACATACAAATCCAAATTATTATCAATACAGAAACTTTTTGTCTTTCTTGCGTATAGCTAATTTAAAATTTTATTATATTTGTTTTAGGTCTTACTGTTAGTACTATTTCGTCACTGTTTTTTACATACTCATTCCAATTGTATGAAATTTATGCATTACTTTGGATATTATCGTTCAATTGGCAACATTTCGTTGTTGCAATCTTTTTCCTATACAATACTTATGATTTGTTGGATGAATCGGTTATAATAACTTTTATTGATTTAGTATCTAGTTATTTATTTGTTTTATTGGTTTCATATGTATGTTATGGCCATGGATTTAAAATTTCGACAGATTTATCAAGCATTAACGACAGCTTTGATTAAGATAACAAGGTACAAAGATACAAGGTAACACGAAATGTTTACACGCATTTAATAATATAAATATTAAGCTACATAAATTTCAGTGTTAGAATAATATGTTGTAACATAAAACAATGAAATAATAAATGTACCTATTACATGTAGGAGTAACTTAGGAGTCAAAACTCACGAAAGCAAGGTTGATGGCCGGAAATATTCCAGAGGGTCCGTACGTCAATGCATCACCCTGTCAACTTGTGCAATAAATGTTTGCAATAAATGATGTAAACCTTATTTTTCTTTTATTCACTTTACTGCCAAAACGACACATTTTTTGAAGGTTTTTCTGCCCTCTACAACCCGTCTCATTTTGATGCCCCACTCGTGGGACAGCCTGTATAGACGGTGATTATTTTAACTCTGGACTCATATTATCAATCACGTCAAATATCTAATTCGATCTGAAGATTTTAATACCCAAATTAACAAACAAATTTTGAATTATTATGTCGATTGATAAATGCACCACAGTGACTTTATTTATGATTACATGTCACTTAATATCGTTCTTCGTTTTCTACACCATGTTCGTTATAATTAATAATAAATGATAAATTGAGTTGTAGTAATAGTTTTCATCTTACACAACAGCCATCGATTTGTACCGCATACATAATTTATATCAAATGGTAGATAAAATTATTCTTGCATTATTTCTCAATCGACTATAACTTTTTCGTTCCGACAAGATCAATAGCGTCCACGCGAGCACTTAATTTGATTTAGGTATTCAAGTCGACCATAAAAGTTCCAACGTGCAATATTTTTCGCAAATGAGCGCCAATCGCTCGCGGGCGTTTCAGCTTAAAACGTTTTATAAATACTTTAAATTTTTGACACGTTTGCCTAACGAGTGCACACAAAAAAAAAACAATTTGTGCCGGATGTGTCGTTTGTCATGCATATTCAACGGGCAAATTGTATACGCCGCGCACAAAACAACGAATTTCTGGGTTCAGCTGAATATGATGCTTTTCGTTGTGCAATGTTAATTTTAATCACGTTCGCAGTTTTCCAACCGAATCGACGTGAACTGTTGCTGTTTGAACTGTCAGCACATGCAGAGTTTAATTCTTTCGTAATACCTATGCTCCGGTGATTACATTCGTTAATCGCGTACACTTCAATGTGGCAATTCATCATCGTTTATTTGTGACGGATATGTTTTTGTTTGCGGTTTTGCGTTCTGTCGGTTCCATTACGCGATTCGGTCTAAATAGTATAACGTAGCGATCCCCGAAAGTGTAACAATTATATCAGAGCACGCATTCGGGCCGCAAAGCGAGAATTTCTAGTATGCAAGAACATAAATGCACGTAGGGGTGAGGTCACCGAAATGTGCACGATACCTGAGACAAAGTTCTCTATTATTCCATATATTAAATCTGGTATTATCCAGTGACTTTCGTGAAAGGGAGCAAATAATTGTATAAATTGAACATTACAAAATCAAAACAAAAATAGTTTATTAAAGATAGATAAAATTGGTGTCTTCATGTCATATTCCTCTCTAAGACTCTCCTAAGTGTCCTGAAGTTCCATTGCATTTCTAAGCCTAAAATCCCCAGAATATAATTTGTTTGCATTATTTTCCCAGATGTTTTCAATCGGATTTAGATCCGAACTTTAGTAGATAAATCAATTTCATTTTCATCCAACCACTGTCTTACAATCGTTGCAGTGTGAATTGGGCAATTGTCCTCCAAGAGAAAAAAGTGTAAATGTATTTTAGGCTCAAAATTAAATTATTTTTCTTATCTGTTGAAAAATGAAATTGTTGGGAAAAGTAGTTCTCACGGATGGTAACAACATTTTCCAATATTTCTCCATAGTGTTCCCCCGTTAAACATCAATCTATTTTCCAGCATGCTCCAAGTCCATGAGCACTTTCGTCCCCAAAAATTAACCAAAAGCAACAAGAATTTATTGTTGAATGTGTGTAATTTTCATGAAACCTAGAATTTCTTGGTCTATAAACGCGTAATTTTCCATTATTACAAGATTGAAAACATTTTTCATCTGAAAAACTACAGAACTCCAAAATTCTTCATCGACATTTAAAAACTGATTAGCAAATTGTAGTCGGTTTGCTTTGTTTTCATCAGCCAAATATGTTTTTTTCGCAACTACATAATTCTTTAAACCACTCTGTTTAGCGGAACCCGGAAAATGAGTTTCCTCACGAGCTTTTACTGCTGTAGAAAAGGGATTCCATCTGAAAAATTTACCAAATCTTCATCTACATGAAACTCTTTCAATTCTATCCTAACTGGTCGTTGCAGTCTATTTTCCTGCCAACGTTTTTTCAATTGAAAAATGCACCTTTTGCTTACGTTTAAGTCTGCAGCTACAGCAGCTAACGACCAGTTGTCTTCTAATTTCGCAACGGATGTACTTGTTTGCCCTCGCGAAAGGTGTCTGGCATTTTTTACAAAATACAGTTTCCTTTTGAAATAATTTTTGTCATAATCATCAAATAATATTGACATTTTGTTGATGCTTTAAGGACGCCTGTGATTTAAACCAAAATTCAAATTGTTAAGAAGAATCGTGCACATTTCGGTGGCCGCAAGTGAACGTATGCGATTTTTATTTTAGGCACATATATTTATATTTAAATTTAAATTCAATGCTCAGATTTACCTACTCATTTATTTTATTCATTATATTTAAGTATTCCACAAAATGATGAAGGTTTTCGTTAAAATTTTTGGATTTGTGAAGTGCTCCATCGTAGGGAAAGTTTGATCTACTGAAAATGAATACGAAAAATAGCAACGTAGGAATCAGAAAACGGTTTTTGTTACTTTGATTAAAAGTAACACTTTCTGTTATCTTGTTTGGACGATAAATGTTATCGTGGTTGAAAAAATATTAATTTGGTCAGTTCGCCATGTAGTCGATGCTTTGAGACAGTTTCGTTATGTATGCAATTGCGTTCATTTGCGCGTAACATGCAATTATCATTTTCTTTATTGTCAGTCTGGTGTTAGCCACATTTCTTGCAGTCGATTTAAATTGAGGAAAAAGCACTCGCACGTGCACTTTACCTACTCAAGTGCCGTTCGTCTTTTATAAGCTTTTACGTTTGTCTTTTATAAGCTTTTACGTTTAAGATGCATAAAATCTTATTTTCTGCGTTTGTTTATTACCGCGTTTATTATTTATTGGATATTAACTACTGCAAAAACGCATTCGCGCACTTGCTAGAAGGAATTAGAAAACAAATTGCTTGCTTTTACGACCCTTGCATTTTTAACTAATTAAATTAAGTGACTAGTTAAGTTGTTAAAGTATTTTTCTTTCACAGCTGGATCTTTAAAGCTTACTTCCTTCAGTTTTGTCTGGGAAGGTTAAATAAGTTATAAATAGTGAACAAACTGACGAAATTTTAAAAATGCGATAATGCCCGTAGAAAATAAGGTCTTTACACATCAGACAGGTTCATTTAGGATTGAGCAAAGAGTAATGGAGTAAGAGGTTCAAGGTCTATTGTCAACAAAATACTCTTTAGCAGAAGGTTTTAGCATTTTACTTGCTCACTGATTAATGGAGCTAAAGAAATGAATTGTATTTTGCTTTTGTATAATGGAGCGTTCTCTTCTAGTTTAGGAATTTTTGAACGGTTTAAGGTTTCCCTCCCATGCGTAACGTCATTACCCCTACTGTGTGCCCATCTCCAAATTTGAATACCTCTGTTTGTCAGAGATAAGTGCAATCAGGAGGGCAACAAAGTGACAGTATAAAATCAACCAATTTCATATTCATTTTGTCGAATTATCATCACACATACTTTGATATTCGCTGCATATCGTCACACATATGTTGGAACTTTCGATCGAATCATTTTGACCTACTAAAATTACCAAAAATGCGGCTTTCATACATACTTTGAATCGTTATTTAAAGGCAACCAAGCAGGCACACTTTAGCTACCAGTCAGTCGCAATAAAAGGGCACTTTATATCTCTTTTTTGCAGCAATTAAAATATCCCACGATTTTCGAATGAAAAAAAACCTATAAAACACTTTTTATGGGGACAGGTTCACATAAAATATTTTCTCACAAAAAACAGAACTGATAAAAATTAGCTTAAGATCATTTAATCAGCTGTGGTTACTATTTTTTATTTTATGCCTTAATTACTAGGAATTGTCTAGTATTTTAATTTAGATGGTGATTTAAATAAATGATGTCAAGCGTTATTTAGAATTTAGACGCGAGTGCGGACATCGCAAAACAAACCGGTGCTCTCAACACGATTTTACAATACGTAAACGACGTCGACATTGCGAACGATTTTCGCAATGAACAATGAACAATTTAATACTTTTTCGGGCAAAATATAATTCCGAGACCTTACAGTATTAGATGGTTTATGGTTTTGTATGTTTTCTTCAATACTTTTTAAGGAAGAATTTTTTCTAACTGTGACATTTCATTTGACAGTATGGCACACCAGATTTGCAAAGTGCAAAGTAACAAGCGTGATTATTACCTATTGATATAATCAAGTTTATGAATGTGTTTCTGATTGACTATTTTTTTAAATTTTCATCAGGGCAACGTTTTTAGGTCTCACGCTTCCTTTTTACTCCTCCTTCGTATACTTGTCTGTTCGCAAGATATTAAAGTCCCCAAGGTACTCACTTTCATACTTTGTCTTAATTTGAATTTTTTTTAATTGGCGTTTGATTAACAACAATAAAATTTTTTTTAACAATAAATCTGCAGTTAATTTTACGGAACAGTTAATTAAAAGCGATAAATTAAATTTTTGCTGTTAATTAATCTTTAATTTATTTAAAATTAGTTTTAATTGAAATAGTCGCGATAAAATCGACCTTATCATGAAATCAAATTAACAATGGCCATTCATAATATTCAACATAATTTTTTACTTTCGAGATATGGCAACTCAAATAGGTGAAAAGTAGGTTTTTCCAACAAACATTTTATTAAATATCCAATTAAAATACTTGGCGTTTTGCTCATTAATTAATCTAACATTTATCTTCTTTTTGCATCGAATTTTATGACCGACGTTTCAGACACATGTAGCGACAAACAGGTACTTGACATTTGATAAAAGCAGCATCGGTGTTTATTGCCATAAAAATTTGATTCATTAAAATCATTATCGTTCTATTAGTTTTTCCTGAAAACTGTCCTGAATTAGCAGCCATACCTTGCCGGCAAAAAATAGAGCGGAATATAGAAAGAATTCCATGCAGGTTCAACTTGAACCGTCTGCGTTTGTGGCATAACTTTTACCGAACTTGTGTCGTGATGCAACGCAATAAAGTTGTTCTAATTAACCTCTGAACAGTTTTGATGCGATTTTTATTTTTATTTTTTTATACATTTACAGTATTTAACCTTTCGTTATAAGCAATTTTTAAGTCAAGCATTACTTAAATCACGCACAAATCGTAGGTATCTAATAAGAGTTCTTGTAGTAGTTTAACCTAGAAAATGTATGATTTTAATAATGGCACTAAAAAGTAATCAATTTAAATATGAAACGAATGAATTGATGGAGTCCAAATCTCAAAAAGAATAATAAAAAAAAATTGAAGAAAAAGTACTTGGACACTGTGATAAGAAGACAGAAATATTAACAGAAGAGAACAGAAGTAAAAATAATCGTTAAAGAGGAAAAAATAATCATGAAAAAAATTTGGAGAAAGAATGAATAATAATTTTAGGGAAAATCAAAAACTATTTAATGGAACATTAAAACAACTAAGAAAGAAAAAATAATGTAGAATATGAAGGGTAAAGTTGGAAAAGTTACAACAGAAGAAGACAAATGATTGAGAAGTTGGAAACAACACTGAAAAATTAATGAAAGCAGATGCTGAAGAAAAATAAAGAATGATGTGAGATTATTCTAGAAGTGTTAAAATTCCTAAAAGAAGGATTTGAGGAACTACTAGAGATCTTAAATACTGTAATAACAAATAAAGAGGTTCCAATACAATAGAGGAAGCACAATGCGGCTGAGAACAGACGGAAGCACTCAAGATCTTATATTTATAATCCGATTAGTTAGTGAAAACGCACTGTGCAAAAATAGAGACATTTGCTTCATTGGTCTAGAGGAAACGTTCGATAGGGTAAATAGGGAAGATGTTTGGAAGACTTTGAAAACGAGGGGGAGAGCATCGTCAGGGAAATAATTTAATTAGTTAGAACATTGTACAAAAATGCTGAGACCTATGTAAAAACAAATAGTAAAGGATCAGGAAAATTTACAATAGAAATAGTTGTCAGGTAGGGATGTATGCTAAGTCTGTTGCTATTTTCGGCGGTGATCGACGATGCAATAAATGAAGCAAAGAAAAAAATAACAAAATTAAAATTGGGGAACTGGGAGATGGAAAAGCAAACATTGCAGAACTGATGTTTGTAGACGATGTGGCGGTTCTGGCTGAATCAGAAGTAAACCTCCAACATAACCGAAATCAACTACAAAGTGAACTAAGCCAAATAAATATGAAGATAAACATAAAAAAGACAAAGGGCATGGTAATGGCAAAAGGAAATAAATCCTAGGATATTAAATTAAACGAACCGGTGATAGAACAAGTTGATGAATGTAGATATTTGGAAACAATTATAGAGAAAAATGGAAAATTAGACAAAGAAATAAATAAAAGATTGGAAAAGCAGACAAATTTAACACAATGAAAACGATATAAGAACCGACGTAGTAAAGACAATACTCAAACCCACGCTAACATTAGCAGCGAAACTTAGACAGATCAAGAATAAATGATCAAAGACAAAACAAGAAGAGACAAAATACTAAACGAAAGGACAAAATACAAAATGGAACTACAAAATAACAGAAAATCAGCTAAGAGGGTTAGGAAATAATTCATGTATATGCTGAATACCAGAAGAAAGACTTACACAAGAATAGGAAAAACGCCGAGTGGAAGACCTAGGAAACCATAAGAGAAACTGCCAAAAAAGAGGAATAAAATGGGAAAGAGGAAGAGAAGAAAGGAAAAACAAAACTGTCAAGACAGAAAGATATAAGAAAGAAAGGATAATTACTCAACTCAAATCGTCTGATAGGAAGGTATAAGTTTAAAAATAAGAAAAAATTTATATCATTCTACTATACCTTATTTCACGACCATATACATACAGTGAGGACGCGTGGGTTGGAATAAATTCATTTAAAATTCATGGATTTGGTTTTTGGAAAAACGCTGGGACACGTCGATTTTTGTTTTTAAAACTGCATCTTTTTTGATATTTATAATTTTAAGATCGTCTTTTGTTTCCGCACTATAACGTTATCAATAATTTTTTTAAATTGCACTCTATATTTTTATTCACGAATTTGGATGCAGTGGATTCAGTGGATTTTTCTGAGTACAAAAATGTCAAATTTGTATGACCTTGAAGAGGAAAGTTTTCGAAATAATCAGTCCTAAAGTTTCAAAAATGTATGATAAAATTATTAGAGTAGACCACTAATAATATCATCAAGGAAGCGCTGGAAATCGAGCAAAACATTCAATTGCGTGTTTATTTTTCCGGTTTATTGAAGTAGACTTTAGATTTCAGATAACCCCATAGATAAAAATCTAATGCGGTTAAATCTGAAGACCTAGCTGGCCATTCGATAAAACCTCTCCTTCCGATCCATCTATTTGGGAAAATATTATGAAGGTATTCTCGTACTGTTTTCAAATAGTGTGGGGGCGCTCCATCCTGTTGGAACCATATTGAATCTGCCGGTATATTTGGGTTTATATTATTCAGGTGGAGTGCACTTACACTGGGTATTATGTCATTTTGTAGTAAGTCTAAATATTTTTCAGAATTAAGTGTTCCCTCAATAAAAAGGGACCCACAATTGAGGTACCCACAATTCCGGCCCAAACGTTTACTTTCTGAGGGAATTGTGTATGACTTTCCATTCTCCAATGTGGGTTTTCTGGTGCCTAATATCGAAAATTTTGCCTGTTTACCGAACCATTCAAACAAAATGTTGTCTCGTCGGAAAAATCTATCTTACGTAAAAATTCCGGGTTGGCATTGCATCTATCCATCATTATTTCGCAAAATTCTAATCTGCGGTTGAAATAGTCTTCAATAAGTTCCTCAACAAAATGTACCTACTTTGTATGGGTGCCATTTGTTCTTGTGTAAATATTTTAGAACAGAAGATTTACTTATTGTTAGTGACTGTTCTGCAGCTACTTGTCGACTTGATTTGTGAGGATTTTCTTGTAAATCGAGCAAAACATTCAATTGTGTGCTTTCTGGAAATGTAACATGGTTGGTTTTGTAATTGTCTCTTACGTGGCCAAAGTCTCTAAACTTTTTCTCCATCTTACTAACTACTGATTGTGTAATAGGCTTCTCCGGGTACTTATCATTGAACAATTCCCAAACTTCAACTTGTGTTCGAGTATTATCGTCATATCCTACCATCATCAACATTTCTATTCGTTGTTTCTCAGTTAAACGCGCCATTATTCAAGCTTTGAAACTGTACTTGACAAGTGTCAACAATCAAAAAAACAAAATAAACACACAATTGAATGTTTTGCTCGATTTCCAGCGCTTCCTTCATGATATTATTAGTGGTCTACTCTAACAATTTTATCATAAATTTTTGAAACTTTAGGACTGATTATTTCGAAAACTTTCCTCTTCAAGGTCATACGAATTTGACATTTCTGTACTCAGAAAAATGCGCTGCATCCAAATTCCAGAACAAAAATATGGGGTGCAATTTAAAAAAATTATTGATAACGTCATAGTGCGAAAACAAAAGACGATCGTAAAAGTATAAATATAAAAAAATGCAGTTTTAAAAACAAAAATCGATGTGTTCGAACGTTTTTCCAAAAACCAAACCCATGAATTTTAAATGAATTTATTCCAACCCACGCGTCCTCACTGTATAATGGCATAGCGGCGTGATCTGGGCGTGCAACTTGGAACTTGAATTTCTATTGGTTACCATACATTTGGGCGATGGGTGGAGGGAGGTATAGAGTGCGTGTTTAGCACGTGTTCACTATAGTATGAGTCGCCGAGAGCCAATGTGGTATGTCATATTTTTTTTTAGAAAAGTTGAGTTTTTCGTTTCAGTTTCGTTTTGACTTTTGAAAAATAGTTGAGCTGCATTTAAATCACTTAGGGCCGGTTGTTCAAAGACAGCTTAAGCCGGGTTTTAGTTAAACTTGGTTTAACTAAAACCCGGCTTAAGCTGTCTTTGAACAATCGGCTCTTAGTTGGTTAATAGTTTTCAACTTAAAGAACTGGAAAAGTGATATAACTCAAAATCGACAATTTTTGAGTTATACCACTTTTGCTTTCAGCGGCCTATTAACAGCTAGGTATAATCTCGCAAGTAAAAAATAGAGCGGATTATAAAAAGAATTCCAAATCGTGAAGCAACAAAATAAAGTTGTTCTAATTAACCTCTGAAGGCTCCACTTCTGACAGTTCTGAAGCGATTTTTATGTGATTTTTCCTCCACTCATTTACAGTTTTTAACCTTTCATTTTTTAAATCAAGCATCACTTAAATCGTACACAAGTATCTAACAAGAGTTCTTGTAGTAGTTTAACCCAGAAACTTTATGAATTTAATGACGAACGCCACTTTCAATTGCGAAAGCGACAATTTCAACGTTTATTGACAAATTTTTGTGAAACTTCAGGAGCGAAAGTCTCAAGATAAAATCTTGTAAACAGAAACGATTCTCCTTCGGAATACCTACCTGCAGCCGAGCCAGACCCAACAGAAGCGAAATTCTATTGTACCATTCCGAAAAGTGATTAATTTTGGGACAAAAACGGGGATTAACGAAATTCTTTATTAGATTTTGGAAAAAAGGTGTGCGCCAACGCTACACCATTTTCTCACCAGGGGTCGAATTTAATATTCTTCGGTAGCCTTCCACGTAAAATATTATTCATAAATGCCAAGACTCTCCACTTTTTAAGTTGTAGTTATGGTGTACGCGCATATTCTTACATTATGGGAAACTCGATACGTATCCAACGTGGCCGTCTCTATCTGCATCAAATAACCTGCACGCGAGATGAAGACGTAATCGAAATTTTTACCTGGGATAGAACAGAGCGTCGGTAACTTTGTAACAAGTCGTTAAAATTTTATCGTTAATAATTTAATAAGTTTAAGTTAGTTACTGAATGTAAAATTGTTTATGGTTATGCATTCGGCTTTGTCGTTGTTGTTGTTGTGAGCTCGAAAGCAAAAAAAGATTTAAATGTTACCGTTCTCAAGGATTCTTTTAAACTGTTCCGACGAAATTATTCCCAACAGAAAAACAAAACGCTATTTATAAGCCCATGCGAAACGCTTTGTATTGGAAGTGGTTATTTTATAAGGTTTTGTAATTGATCGGGCATCCTTTATTAATAAATTCCCCGTCCTTATCTCGCGGTTCTTAGACCTGTGCGGAGAACAGGTTTCAGATCCATCTTCGTGCTTCGATTTGAAATTACTAGAGCACCTCCTCGGGATAGAGACACAAAAAAAGGACCGCGCTAGAGAGGACCGTAAGTATGATAAAGTGCCTTCGTTACTATGTATGATACGACAAAACCGTCTGAGGAATTTCAGGAATTCTCGTTGTCTTTTTCTCTGTACGGACCCCGAAAAAATGCACGGACCTCTCTCGAGTTTTATTGGCGTGTAGTTTTACGATTTCAAACACGGAATTCGTTTTAGCAGCTTTCGAGCTTTATTCAAATTTATGCGGCGCGTATAAAACAGGGTTTACAGCAACCTGGAAAATCTAGAAATGTCAGGGAATTTAGAAGTAAGCCAAAATATCAGGGGAAAATCAGAGATATGTATTTTATCAAAAAAGCAGGGAATTTAGTTTATGTGCCTGGAAAAGTTTCAGACGCGATAGAAAAAAAATTCTTTGCTTTCTCTATCATTATGTGTACTTGGTACTGGAATTATTTTCGGGTGTTTCCTGCTCATCGGAGCATTATTCGACTACATAAAAATAGAAAGATTTCTTAGCGGATTTTATGTTATGTTAATTCTTACAATATACAGTGTGACCATGGAGGGTTTGCACTTTTGTAAACTTTCTTATCTACCATTTGGTGACAAAAAAAAAAACATTACTGACAAACAGTTCTGCTTATTTTCAAAAATCATAAAAATCATAGAAAGTACGAAATCGACCCTAAACAAAGTACCCTCTTGTTCTTCGTTTTTGTGAAAAATGTTATTTTACAAAGTTGTTTCTTAATGCAACAAAAGTTTAAATACAATTAACAAAAATACATTTACACTTAAAATAACATTATATTTATGTCAAGAACTATTCAACGTGAAGACCTCCCACTTGTACATATTTTTCGAGTCTTTCTAAATTCCTCATAAACAAATTATATTATATCTTCATTTATGTTGGTAACAGCTTCCACGATTTTCTGTTTAACAAATCAATGTTCTTATCCCACTCATTTTCACAGATGTTTTGCTTCAAAGGAGTAATGTAATGGGGTTAGATCAGGCGATCGTGCATACCAAGCTATTTGTGGAAAACGAGAAATCCACTTGTTGGAATAGTAAATGTCCAACCACCGCCGAACTTATAATGCTGAGTGTGCAGGACATTCATCTTGTTGAAACATCATTTTTCTTCTGGATTCTAAATTTTCATTGTCCAGTTCAGCCAGAACAAACTCATTTAAAATTTCTAAATAAGAATTTTGATTCAGGTTTCCATTCAAAAAGTAAGGGCCTATTTTGTGATGCAGCATGTCGCACCAAACACTTATCCTTTTTAAAATTGTTGACTATTAGTTACAATTCGAAAATTGGGATTTTCCTGAGCCCAGTGCCTGCAGTTTTGTGAAGAAACTATTCCATTAGTTTTGTTATTTGTTAACCCAAAATTTATTTTTAAGCTTTTGTTACATTTTGAAACGAAAAATAAGGGCCGGTTGTTCAAAGACAGCTTAAGCCGGGTTTTAGTTAAACTGGGTTTACTGAAGAAACTAGTGTTGTAGTAAACCGAGTTTAACTAAAACCCGGCTGAAGTTGTCTTTGAACAACCGACCCTAAGGGTACTTTGCTTAAGGTCGATTTCATGCTTCCTAATTTCTAGAGCGCCCCGTACATTTTTAGAAATTTTACAACTGTTTATGATTTCTCGAGATAAGCAGAACTCTTTATCAAGAATGACTTTCTCGTCAAATGACAGATAAGAAAGTTTACAAAAGTGCGCCACCCCATCCGCGGACACACTGTATATCTATGTCTACTATGTTTTATACATCACTAGAACATTTGAAACTATCCTATATAACTTGAACTGAAAATTTTAAAGGCAATAATTACTACAAATACAAAAAAAAATACTGGAAATTGTCATGAAAAACCTTGAAAAGTCGGGAAATTTTAACTTACAGAATTGATCTATAAAAACGTTTCGACCGAAACTAATAACGAATTGGACGAAAAAAATCGAACTGAAAGTCAATTTGGAGCGTGAAGAAAAAGGTGCATGCGAATCGACCGAGCGCAGATTTACAATCGAAATTGCCGGTGATTAATAAATTTGTAACAAACGGTTTATCATAACCATTTAAATCACATTTCTACGAAACCCAACCTTAACCTGTCGACATGCTCTGATTAAATACATCGTATATCAAATTAAGATTGATTAAGTTGAATGAGATTAATCTCCGATAAAAACTATTCCTTACCAATAGCTCGACGGCCGTTTTTTACCGGTACAAATTATGTTTGTACCTACAAGCTATTTACCAGTTCATTATCATAAGACACCATTTACGCGTTCAATTTGGGACTGAAGGGTGCAAAGGATGTAAAATATGGTGCGTTATAATTCACCCCTGAAGCTTATTGGAAAGATTGAACTTCAATAAAAAATTGGTGCTTTATAAGTTGTTTTGTTTTTAAATCGTGGGATGTTTTAATCGTCTATAATTATGCGAAAGTGTGTCTGCATTGGTGTAGTCACTTTATTAACGATTTCAAAGATTTAACTGCACTATGGTTGTTAATTGCGTAGAACAAAAAAACCCTTAAAATATTTAACTGTTGCCATTAAAAGGACAATCTCTCTAATACTTCTAGAATAATCAAACTTCTGTAAGTATAATATAAAGAGATTTAAAAAATCATGTTTGCAAAAATAGAGAAAATTAGAAAACTACTGATCCCTTTCTGCATGATTTTTGTTCTTTTCTGTTAATCAAGCAAGTAAGTTTTATTTTCGTCCGTGTTTCATTATGAAAACTATGAAAAAGCTGTCGATAGTTAGTTGAGATCTTTTAAATATTCTGTCTGCTACACACCCTCCGGTATTCCGTACAGGTGCGCCAGTACAGAGTCTTCCAACATTAATGGTCATCCCCAAAATTGGTCTTCAATATTGAATTATTCTCTTCAAATTTTGTTTATTTCATGGACCACAAACCGGTAGTACTATTTTCGTGTTGTTGATAGACCAAACGTCATAAAGAAGCAAAAAAATATAATTTTCGAAAAATCAAGACTAACCATTTTTGCGGAATTTATCTACAACGTTTAATTTCATCTTGCAGGGTACAAAATTGTTTTAGTTTAAAAATCTGTTAATAATAATATCACCAAACTTCTAACAAAGATATAATTATGTATATGGGGGTTTATAAATCAGACTCCACGAAAATTTTTAAAGTAATATTTGCAGAATTGAGTTTGGAGGGAAGGTCCTTAACGTTAGAGTGGCCTGTACTCACATAAATAATTATGAAAAAGCTCTCTAAATTCCAAAATACCAGGGCGGCCCGTGTCGATGTGCCTTTGGATCCGGTGTACCTTATTCGACAGACCGTGCAGTTATTTTGAAAAGATAAACCGGAGCGAGTAGAGGATCATTATATACACATTGACCATAAGGGAATTAGGTGTCTAGAGAATTTGTATTGTAAACAGCATTAGCTACGCAGACGACGCAATGTTGGTAGTGCCACAAGTATTTTTGTCATGTTAAACACTAGGTCAGTTTTTGGAAACTTAAAGATATTTTTAATGTTTATTTGATGTTCTGCTATGAGGGCAGCCTTTTCCTTTTTAGTAAAATAATAATAACAATATTTCTTAAATTAAATTGTTAACCATTACATTGACAAAAATGTGTTAGACTATGCTTTATGAGTTACAATTTGAACGTGATAAGGGTTTGATTGTTTATCATATTTATTGGCAATTTAGAAATTAGGAGTATTTTATTGCTGTAAAGTTTTATATTAATACAATTTAGCCAAAATTAATTAATAACATTTGTTTGAAATTGTTTAAAATTAAACCATGTTCGAAGTACCAATATTTGTAGAATATACTAACTATACTTGTGCCTCAACCTGTCGATCACACGAAAATTTACCCTTCGACAGCTGATTGCAAATAATATTATCCATCAGTTCTGCAATAGTTCTGAACATATTGTAGTCCCAGAATAATTTACTTCAACTTGTGACGAGAAAATTCGAACCCACTTGCCCAATTTCTGTAAAAAAAAGCGGTAAAATAATAATTACAGCACTTTCATTTGAAATATAATAAAATTAACTATAAAAAATCTTAGTTTACAGGTAATATTTATACAGAAATAACTATGCGCTGCCCAACTTTGACAATGAAATCTCCATAAACTCAATGTGCAGTGGAATCCGGTTATTATAATCACGGATTATGTTATCGATCGACTATTGTTATCATAATCAGTGGCTCCCACAACACTTTACATAAAATTAATTAATCTGCTGGTTATTGTTATCAATTATGGGAACAAATGATAAGAAATTGTCCTTTTCTTTGAAATTTACCTTTAACTAAGTACACGAGAAAATAAATTTTACAAATAGGTATCAGAATTTGTAATAAATTGAGTTACATAATGAAAAAAAAAATCGTCAAATTAATGTTATCAACCGGTTGGTATTATCAAATATAGTGATCATAATAAGCGGATTTGACTGTATCTGTACATTTATAAATGCTAGTGACCAACTTCAATTTTAGTTACCGCTGAATAATCACTTCAATTTGCAATAACATAAGAAATTTTTAAATTAAATCTTGTAATTAGTATTCGAGGCGCATAAATAATCTGGGAAAGTGGGCAGTGCTTGGGTGTTTAATTTAGAGTTAATTTTTCTTTTCAATTGGAAACTCAAGTTAAATATTGAGAATAAACAAATTTTAATTGAGCCCAATTTTTTGTAATAATTATTTTCTCAAGTAATTTTTAAAATCATTTGACAAATAATTTCACAATCTAAATAATTTTATGGAACGCGACCAACTTAGGACACAAACTTTCTTCTAAATGATATCTATCGTAACTGTTTTCTTATTTCCTAAAGCTCATCTCTGCCATAACAGCAATTCGGTTGTAAATTTCGTCTTGCGTATTTATTTACATACACATAAATCTTTCACACTATTGGGCGCGTTAGGATAGAGTCATTACCTAACCGTACAGTTTTCTTCAAGCATTTCGGTTCCCATATATTTCTTGTGACTCGGTGACGTCTACGCACATTCATCATTTTACCTTCTGCAAGATTTCGTGTTTACATTCGGCGAAGCTCATTTCTCGCACGATTTACTTGACATTTTTGGTGGCAGTCCATTTTTTTCTTATAATCAAACCAGTGCATTAGACTTCTTTGAATGCGATCCATCATTGTGACACTGAATTCAAATCAACGATAATCATGACCTTATTTATCCCACTCTTTAATTTCGATCGTGGTTCTGTTGGTTAAAAAGAGTTTATTTGAGACAGTAAGAGTGTTTTTATGCCAATCATTTTTAATCTCAAAAACAATTTAGTTTTTGTTACTATGTACTTTCGTTGTTTAATAGCAAGGAACCAATCCTGTATGTACACTGAGGGGCTAAACAATGGAATAAATTTTTTCTAAAAATCCTCGTTTTCAATTTATGAAAATACACATTTTTATACCATCATTTCTTTTCGAGTCATTTGTCATTTTTTTAATGATTTTTATAACCCTGCCAATTCTCATTTTTTATGTAAAATACAATTGAAAATTATTTGAAAAATACTTTAGCCGTTCGATATATTTGTTATATATCCAACTTTTACTTTGATATTGAAACGTGGGCCTTTCTATTCTGGTCACTGTTACATGATTCGACGCATGTAGATGAATTAAATGAAACTAGAATAAAAAACATCTAAAAAACTGTTTTAATATATTCAAATCGTTCTCTACTTTAAACAATTCACTTCGGCAAAAAACGTCGCAGTCTGACAATGTTGGAATACTTTTTAATAAGTAACTGTTTTTTAGAAGGACCTACATTCACATTCTATTTCTCTAATGCGATTCTTCAAAATTAAAAAATTTCTGATAATAATAAATTATAAAAATTAATATAAATTACGTTTAAATTTGAACTTCAGTTTATTTTGTTAGGATGTGCAAGAAATGTGTGTGGTATCTTCAAATTTTGTTTATTTCATGGGACTGATATACGACTACAAACTGGTGGTATTCGTTTTTTTATGATAAGTCGGGCGTCATAAAAGAAGCAAAAAAGTATAATTTTGAAAAATCAAGATTAAAAATTTTTGTGGAATTTTCCTTCAGCGTTTAATTTCATCTTACAAGCCAATTTTTATTCGATTAATAAAGTCACCGAAATTTCCAACAAAGATTTGCGATTTTAAATAGCTTTAGAGGGTAACTTTACCCGGCCGCAAATGATGACCGAATGATATATTATAATATTATTATGTCTTCATTAGTATTTAAAAATACTTTAAGTATCTACTACAATTAGATTTGTTTATAACATTTTCTTTTTCGCTTATCCAAATTACAAATTAGACAAATTAGATTTATGAAAAGAAAAGATTAAAAAAACCATAAGAAATTGCATAAATGAGCGTCGCGATGCCAGACGCTAAAAATTGAAAATATAATTAACATAAGATCGTAGCTTATTTAGTTGTTTTTTTTGTTGTTGTAACCATTAACGTTGGAGGGCCCTGTACTCACATAAATGATTATGAAAAATCACTGGAAACTGAAAAATGCCAGGGCGGCTCCTTTACAACACCTGAGTAGGTAAATACAATGAAATATTTTTAATTGAGCCTCTCGGTCCAGTTTAGCCACTGAAAAGCTAAAGCGGTGTAAAATGCCCCTTTTTAGGAACACAATATTTTCGTTGCTACCTGTGTGGCTTTTGATTGCAATTTGGTTTTTATGATGGGGAACACTTGTGAAGTTTCTCAGGTAAAGATCATAAAAACGCACAAATTTGCACCTGTTGAACGAGTCCTATGAAATTGGAGTGTTCTCGGGGGCACAGAAGCGCTACTATCTGGCCATCTAAACGATTTCCGGAAGTGCATATCCGGCTACTGAATTATACTGAACATAAATTTATATAATAAGCCTTTCTAATATCCGAGCGCAGTGCAAATTTTAATTGTCTACGTCTCATCTGCACAATTAAAATTACGTCGAGATTTTATTAGAAATTTGCATCGCTTTTAAAAAGTGGAGCCATAAATCATAATAAATTAAAACGTAAAGCCTTTAATTCTACGTTATATATGCGTAAATAAGATAATATTACGATTGCTTTGGGCGTTTTGTTTATAAGGACGATTTTTAAAGAGGATCTTTTAATGCGGTTTTATTATACGTGGAACATTAGTGAGCCTGTCGATGTATTGTAATTTACTTCACGAGTAAAATTTCGCTCAGGGGGTTTCTCCAAACGGTACAAAAAAATATCACAAAAGGGATGCACATCACATTTTAAAAATTAATCTTCCCATCGCGCGGCCTAATAATCGGTCTCTAGCATCGTGGGGTTTGTGACTCGAGGGGAATTAAAACGGAATGCACCTGTGACAGATATGTAGTGGGTACATGCAAACGAAGACTATCTCGAAATTATCTTTATGAGCACTAAACGGGAAGTTTTTTTCAACAAACAAATTTGTTATCAAAAAGGAAGGACCGGGCCACGACGAGGTACCGTAAATTTAAATACTTATTCAGGCCGAAATGAATGCTTGAATTGAAATATTGGGGAAAGTAAACTCCAATTTTGTTATGAAGGTTTTCATAAATTACATGAATGTCTAATTTAGTTCTATGCTAAAAGAAATACATATTTAGTTGTAGTACAGTGATACCTCGACTTACGTGGATTCGTTTTCCTCCTTTTCCACCCCCATCACCCATTGAGTTTACAAACTTATCTCTCTGTTATACTTGCATATTAAGTAAAATCTTAATATAAAAATTCAAAGGCGGTAGATCGAAAATAATTCTATTTACCAACCTTTTTTGCATTGGCCCCCTAATGCAAAAGAAAGTTGGTAACCTCTGGTTGAGAACAATCTAAATTATACGTATAATTTCTATGTGAAAATTGGCAGCACATTAATTTAAATTGGAGAACAAATTCATAATAAGGATTTTCATTTTCAAAATTTGTTTTATCTTGCTAATGGTTTTACTAAAAATAAGTTTCTTTTAATAGAAAAATAACTTCATTCATAGTAATAGTAATTTATTATCAGCACACTGACATTTGAAATGTGCCATTAGTCTTATTGCCAAATTCTACAAAATTTATCACGCTGGTTTTCCAGAATTTTAAGCGAGGCCATCTCGGCAAGCAAGCAAGTGTACGCATTGAAAATTTGTTTTTAAATAAATCTTTGAGTTTATTTAAAAGACCATGTTTGGTTGTTGTTTTTTGTATCTTAATAAAGCACAGCAACAATGTAACCGATAAAATGTAGAGTTTAATTTGCTTGTTTTATTTAGATGTGAAAATTAAGTGCTTACCCTAATTATGGCAAATCGGTAGAATCAGTTCTGCTCTAATACAAATTGCAAAAGACGTCAACTAAGATTTATGATCCTTAAAGTGTCATCGGAGTGAATTGTGTTTCTGCAAAGAATTGTAGTATTACCGTATTTATTTGCCTTCATAGTAAGGTGACTAACCGGACTGTTTTAGTGAGTTTTATACTCCTTTTTCGTGAACCGTATTTCTTTTAAAACCTGTACTCCAAAAATATTCTTTTACATTCCTTTGTCTCTCTTGGATGTACTCCTAAAAAAATAGCGATTATGTATGCAACCTTTTATACGATCGTTTATACATTTACAAGATTCAAATTACTATTAATTTTTATACTTTAAAAATGTTTAGTTGAATGGAGAAGACTAAGTTTTGTTCTCATTTTTAATAAAATTCCAATCGTACTCCTTTTTTATGAAAAATAGTTGCATTATTTATCGGAAATTGACCGCATTCAGAGAATTGAATAAACAAAAAATTTATAGTACGGTAATTGCAGATTATTGGCCGCGCACAATACCTTAGGCGATTGGAAAAATATTTTTTCGCAAAAATGTAATACCTTGGCCCACCCAGTATATAAATTCCGCTTTATAACATCAAATAGAAAACAACCTGCAAAAATGTTTCCTACATTAGATCCTTCTTGAGATGCAGTGTTCCATTTTTACCTGTTTCATCCTGATTTATTAATATTCCCATTTTTGAAGTATTTGCCCCCATGGACCATTAAAACTTCATTTTTAAGCTTCCAAAAAATGCAACCACATTGTCATTGACGTTTTCGTTGTTATTGTACTAACTGCCAGATTATCACATCAATTGTTACACTATAAGAACGCCCAGTTTACTTTTTCCTTTTTTTCACGGATTTCTAGTCAATAAGACCCAATGTTGTTTTGTAAGGCCCACCTCATATCTCAGGTTTAGACCAATTTGACAACATTGTGTTCCATCAATTCCATTGAAAACAGAATTTTGCATTCAGTAATATACAGGTCGAATATTTAACTGAAGCCTTATTAAGAAATACTAAGAAGTTTTGATGATTTTATTATTAATCGATTTTTAGGCAAACGCATTTAATAAATGAGGAGTTGAAATGAAAACCGGGTTAAGTGTCAAAAAATCAAGTTTCTTTTTTTTTATTGAAATCCGTGGGGATGCCCAACCCGATGCTGTGAAAAGCGGGCTAAATGATACGACCACGTAAAGTAGTTTAAAAATAATGTTATATAGCGTGTAGAAAAAGTATGGAAACCCCTAGAAATCTCGAGGGTCTCAAAATGTATGAAAAGGTACTTAACCCGGTTTTCATTTCAACTCCTCAAATTTAAACAAAAACAGTTTTGTGACTTGCAAGATGAAATTAAACGCTGTAGGTAAATTTTACAAAAAATTTGTCTTGATTGTTCTAAATTTACACTTTTTTGCTTTTATTATCAAAAAACTAATACAACTAGTTTGTGGTTGTTTATCACTATGTCGCAATAGAAAGCAGATCTGTTTTGTAAAACGGCCGATTATTAACGTTTAAGCAGATTGTTGTAGCAACACTGCAGCCCACGTTTAGCCGGAAAGTGACTATATGTAATGTAAGGCGAAAATATGTCTTAGAATTTGACTGAAAATTTTGTGTTTTATGAGTCGCTGAATAACTCTTAATCTTATTGTAAAAAGGCACTGAAGACATTCTATAAAAAAAAACTTTTACATTGAGTTAAACCCTTTTCTTATAATTATGACTTTTATATTTGTCTAAAACACATTTATTTGTCCACGGCTTTTTTAACTTAATATTTGAGACTAATTGTTGGGGTGGCCATCAACATTGAAGGACCCCGTACAAATAGATTTGGTTATTAAAAATTGAGTCAAATAAGCAGCAGATGCGATTAATCAGTGATTCAAATGAGTGGTGTCTTCTCTACCTACTTGGATATAAAAAGTTGTAGATTGTTCTTGTGATCTTTATGAAAGCCGACAAATTTTGTTGATTGGTAAACAACACAAAAAACATTTAAAAAAGCAAATATAATTAGTTGAGGTGCAAATCGTTCTTCGCGAAACCTTGTAGAACATCAAGAATTTTCAAGATTGCGAAAACAATTAAGTCTTACCAAAACAAAAATCTCGTTTCTGACGTCCCATTTATCTGAAACTTAATGGGTTAGACCCATTTATTCCGTCTGAAGTGAACGGGTCATCTTCAAGATTTGACCGAAATCTTTTTTCTTTAATGACAAAACGTGTTGGCTATTGTTCCGATACGTGACGTCGGAGGTTTGTTATTAAAGCGTTTTTTGCTAATAACATTCATAATTTCAAAATTAGTAACGCTGTATCGGTCACGAGGTTTTTTGCGCTCGCATTTGTAGCAAGCAGTCCGACCGCTCTCGGACGTATTATCATGTGAAACTTTGAAATGAAATTACGTAAGTCTAGATTGTGATAAAACCAAGTATCTGAGGCAGCTGAAGAGTTCCAAAGTGAGATTTTTAAAGCGATCCGAACAGCATCTCTCTACCCGGTTATCCTTGGAAACGGTGCGGGCAAAGACCGGACCACATATATACCAAAGGCTTTATTGTTGTTATACTTGTACGCACGGGATGGAGAGAGACCGATTGATTTTCGGTCTTTAATATAAGACAGAGAGACAGATGCGGTTATGTGATTTTAATGGATTCATATCGAATGATAAATCATTCACACTGCGTGTGGATGCTAGCGAGACTTTAAAAACGTTTCAAACGATTTTCGTTTGGATGGAGAGTTTTCCAGCACATGAATTTCAAAATTAGAACAGCTGGCCGCAATGAAAAATGATTTCACATAAATTTAGATCCTTTCAAAGTATTCAAATACGGCCGAGTGAATTAATAATCATTAGGTCGTATTGATCGTCTCGAAGCATCAATCAGCAGTTTGTTTTAAAATTTAAAAGCAACCGAACGCATCAAAAAGCCATTTCGATTATTCATATTTTAAATAACCAATAAATTTCAGCATTAACGTCCGTGAAATGTCACGTTAAACTGGTTGTAACACCGAAGGTACAATTTATTTGCCGCATGGATATTTAATATATTTCAGATTACTGTAATTTATGGAAAATTTCTTGCAAGATCGCCGTGCACGTATCCGGTACGAGTTAATGACTGAAAGCGATTAAAAACGCACCGGCCGCATTCCGACGTGTATTAAAACCGGAGCGATTTGTCCTTACACACGGTCCTTTTGTATCCCCCGAGTCTGGATCATTTTTTTTCCGAGGAACGGCCGTAGCCGGCAAGAATTAAAATAATAAATCATTACGACTGACGGCAATATGGATCACTTTCTTATCGAGCAGGAAATCAGGTTGGCCATGATATAGGCTTTCCTGTACGGGTTTTAATTTAAAAATACCCGTGATGCAATAATACAGTACCGTCTCGATAATCCGGATTAATTAAAATGATTTAAATCTATTGTATCAGAAAGTTGGCCAACTTGCACTTTCATAGCTATCTCTAATAAACTAACTTCCAAAAACTGTAGCGATTACAGAAGAATAAATCTCATGACTCACCTGCTGAAGACGTTTTTCAAATCACTGCGAAAAGCACATGGAGCACACTCAATTTGGTGTTCGAAGAGCAATTGATATAGAAATGCAGGGATATGAGTAGATGTCAAACAACATAAATTAATAAAGACCTTGTCATTGTAAATGACAAAACCAAATAGCGCAAATTAGACAATCAATTCATTCAGATACAACATAATCATTATTGTTATTGAATGTCTGTTGTGAAGAAACATTCAGCCGAGTACTGTAGGATGTAGAAATAGGAATTCAATAAAAATGTACTTTCCTTTTCCATTTTAGTGTATAAAATAGGTATTTACGTATCAAGGGATTAAAGTAGTCTTTTACGCTGAGAAAAATAGTTACTGCATCGTAACCAAACAATGCAGCTTCACAGGCAGAAGCACTCAATACCTTGAGGTATAATCCTATAGAATACTGGAAAAGGAAGGTATTTGAAAGACTTTGGAAAAGAGGATTGTCGACAGAGAAACAATTGAGGTAGTTAAAGAACTATACAAAGATGATGAGAACTATGTAACAACAAATAATTAAAGTATTAGGAAAATTTAAAACAGAAATAGGTGTCAGACAGCAAAAAAGAAATGAAAAAATTATAATTGGGGTACTGGAAGAAACAAAAATCGCAGAACTGATATTTGCAGACCATATAACCGTACTAGCTGAATCAGAATTGCAGCTCCAACATAACCTAAACATACTACAAACTAAACTAAACGAAACGAATATAAAAACATGAAAAAGCCAAAAAGCATAATATGTAATAACAAAAAGGAAATAAATCACAAGATATTGTATTAAACGAAGAATGCAGATATTTGGGAACGTTTATAGAGAAAAATGGAAAATTAGACAAAGAAATAAATGAAACAATGAAAAAAGTAGGAAAATATTCAGGACAATGAAAACGACAGTTTTGAACTAAAAGGAAAAATGATGAGAACATAAAACCTGAAGTAATGAAAAAAATAGTGAGACCCGCGATAATATAAAGTAGCAAAATTTAGATGTTAACAGAAAGCTACAGATCAAGAATAATGGCATTTTACATCTTTCAGTTTATGGTTATATTAGTAATGTAGCTTTAAAATTAGAAAATTTAGGACAAAACGGTTCTGTCGAAGGAAGCAATATTATTATTTGTAAAGAAACTTCCGATGAGGAAACTTTATCTTCAATATTCTGTAACACATAAGTGATTCTGTCAAAATTGTATAGATTATGGTATTACTTACTGATTACTACCAACATAAATTTAAAAAAAAAATTACAGTCCTCTAACTGTTTCTGGAATTACAAAACATGTTATAATACTATTAAATAAAATATCTAAAAGTTCTAAGCAATTCAGGTATTTACAGTTACAGTTAACTACAAAAATCAAGTGGGCAATGAAACAGTTGAAAATTATAATCATTAAACACTGAGAACAGTTGAATAATTTGACAGTTAATATCTCCATCTGACACTGAAGCGTTAAAACGTCGAAATTGTCACTAGAATGTGAAGTGAAGTAATTCATTCAACTGGAAATTTGTAACGCGAAGGGAAATACGTCACATAACCTAAACTTATATTAGTAATGTAGCTCAAAAACACTTTCGATGAGGAAAACTTTATCTTCAATATTGTGTAACATTGAAGTGCTTCTGTCAAAATTGTATAGGTTAGCGTATTAAGTACTGATTACTACCAACATAACGTAAAAAAAAAAAAAATTCACAGCCTTCTAACCGTTTCTGGAATTAAAAACATACTGTACCACAAAAAAGCAGTGGAATTCAACTGAAATTTAGTTAAGTAATTGTTACCAAAACAGTGTTTAGAAACTATTAATGAATTTTTTTGTTACCACAGCTGTTTGGTTATTATTAACTGAACTGTTTTGCTGCGTTACTGAAGGGTTTAGTTAATTTTTACCGAATGATTTAGGAATTTGTTACTCAATTTTTTAAAAATTTAGTTACGTGTTACCAAAGTGGTATTGCTACATCTACTAAAAAAAACATTTCTTATACATTTCTTATAAATTTTATAACAGTTACAATAAGAAAGGTTCTAAAATACAAAAAAAATTGCTTTCTGTCCCATGACTTGATGCATTATCGACAAATTAAAGTGTTTTCTCCGGTAAATTTTAATGAATTTAACCAACGTAGGTATACTGAAAATCTGGATTACACAAAACGTAGAAACCAATAATTCTGATTCTGATTCTCGGGGCAGCAGACTGTAAAGAGTCAATCAGAAGTAGACACCGGCAATTATATCAGAAATTCAAATTTATTCGAAACGTCATAAGAGGACAACATTCGATACCATTCAAGTAACTAAATACCTCGCCCACGCCAGAAACTGGTTTTGGGACGGAAAATACATTGAAAATTAATTAAACCGTATCAGATTTCGTGGTGTTCATTGGAAAGGAGCCGAGTGAGAATTTTCTAATTACGACGATTTAATGTGTAACGTGAATGATAAAAAATTAGTAGATCGTAGATAGCTAAGTAGGTACATATTTATTTTACGATCGAGGAAAGACGTGTAGTCGTGACGTGTGTGGAGGATATCATTCTCAGGTGCAACATGCTATATCTGTTTTTAAATAATAACGTTTTAAATGGGCTGAAGTTATGGCGCGAGATCAGGTTTTTAGTTAGCAGTAAATTCCGAGAAATGCGAGATTCGAATGCAAATTTCTGCCCTCATTAATTATTCCGCGCGAGATTTATGTATTTCATATATACGTCCTAATTATACAACTAAATCCAGCTGCAACTAAATTATTGTCGTTTCGGCGATAATGTATTTAAGTGATCCCATCAACGGCACCGGCCATCCGATACGGCCAATAAACACAGGAAAAAATAAATAAATACATTCGTTTAAAAGTAACGTATTCCACAAATATTGAACCATCACTCCACTTATCGATTCGCTTAACGGTTAAAGCTTGCCGCTTTCATGATGGGGTTTGTCGCTTTATCTACCATTCAATCCGATCCATTATCAAAGCACACAAATTTGTTTGCTCAACGTTTTATAAAAAACCGCTGATTCTACCAAATTTTACAGCCGCACAGACACCATTCAATCAAAATCATGACTAAAAATATAGGTTGCTATAAGGTAACCGATGATAACGTCGTTACTTTGACAAGAAATACCCTGCATATCAAAATGTTTTTGAGTTTGTTCAAAACTCAATCTTTTAAGATTTATCCAATTGTGTCGTTTTATTTCTGTTGCTCACTTTCCGATAATTGTTTTCCCAACTTTTTTCATATGAAATGGGCGAATATTTGTATAGCGACGAAAAAAACACCCTGTATATTAGAATGCCATATTCACCCATTAAATACCACTACCAAATGTAGGCAAAAAAAATCAGTTTTTTTGGTTAAAACTAATCTATTGCTAAAATTGGATGAAAACATTTTTTTTTGTATAGATGAAATACATTGCGTTTTCGTAATATTGGCAAAATGCATTAGAATTCCTTGTGGCATGTGGACAAACATTTGAAATTCAAAAATACATCATATTTTGTGCAATGATAGTATGTGGTGATTTTGCAAATTTTGCAAGTTCTTCGAAAGTTTCGTGGATGTTTTCCACCAAGTGTCCAACGTTGTCAAATCGAACTCCATTCATTGATCCTCCAGATGCACAATTTCTTTGATAGTTATTTGTCTATCGTATTGTTGCGTTATTTTCGCCACTCACTGTATATCCATCTAAATGGTCACATTTGAACGAATTATATGCTAACGTAATGAGTTTTGACAGAGTTGTGCAGAATGGTTACATGTACTTATGTTAATCACAGTATTATACACTTATTTTTTTACAAAATACAAACACAGTAAAACCTGTTAAAGTGACCTGGATATCGTGACTCTGGTTTAATAGTTCCCAAAACGAAGTACAATGTTGTTGGGAACACTTGTATTTTTAGCACCGTGACAGTTTTTAGCTGCTAAAGTGACTTAATGTATTTTTTATTAGGATTAAAGATAACAAAAAGTGGCATATTATGCAACCAGTTTATAATTAATTCACGAGAATAAGTTTTACGATCCCGACCCGTTAAGCAAGTGTCGTAATACCTTCATTCATTCTGCTGCGTTTTTAAAATTTATGTAGTAATTTAATTAGGGAAAAATAACATAGTTGTCACAATAATACTTGCCCCTATTTCGTGAGTTTTAAGAAAGCAGCCAGTTTAGGTTGTTAAGTACATAATTAATCCGATTTGTCTGGGAATTTAAAAATTTTCGAATTAAAAATTGTTTCCGAAACGTATGCCATTTTACACAGCCTTCCAATGCAGATGATGATTCTGTGACTACAATTGAAGTTCTCAGTCTTAAGGTTTTTAGGATTAAGTTTTTCTATTGTCTGATCTTTTCTACAAATTTTCTCTTTTGTTTATTTTCGTATCTCGTGGCCCTAGGTATTTAGCAATGCCTTTACAAATGATTCTCTCAGCTTTAATAAGTTTTCTTCGCTTGAATTAATCTAAAGGAGCTATGTCCTTTTTACAGAGCAAACAATATTCCTGTGTTCTAAGACGCATTCTCGTGAATTCGTTGTGGATCAAATGTGCCGTTTATTACAAAACCTTTCATCTACTTTGTTGAAATTTAGTTACAAAAGTATTGGGATGACAATTTTTTTTTAAGTGTTCTATCAACTGACTGATTTAGTGTAGCTTTAGGTTGAGTAAAGATAATACTGCAAAGTCGAAGTACGTAGCAGCTGGACCTTATTGTAATTTTGAAAGAACCTTGTATTCCTCCTTATTTAATTAATTAAATATTTAATATGTGACATACGTAGCAGATTTGTAATCTTTTAATTTTTATTCTTTCAGATATATCCATAGCAAAGAGAAACCGTTCAAATGTGGAGAATGCGGAAAAGGCTTCTGCCAGTCCCGGACCCTCGCCGTCCACAAGATCTTACACATGGAAGAATCGCCCCACAAGTGCCCGGTGTGCAGTCGCTCCTTCAACCAGCGCTCAAACCTCAAGACTCATCTACTAACCCACACCGACCACAAACCCTACGAATGCAATTCTTGCGGTAAAGTATTCAGAAGGAATTGTGATTTACGCCGTCATGCTCTGACACACGCAGTCGGCGACGTCCCAGCCGACGGTTTGGGCGAAGGCTTCATTCCTCCTGGAGACATGGAAGCTTTATCCCCGCGTCCCAGAAGTCCATCGTCTGATAACCGCGACGAAGCGGTGAGAGCCTGCTCGCCGACTCCCGAAAGAACCCAATGCCACGAGCCCTGCACCGCTTCGAGTCCATACACGATGAGACCGCACGACCGCAACGACTTGCGACACGATTTAGGGGATGAAATACATGAAATCGACGACAACGAACCGGAAATCGACCCGGGCCAAGAGGAGCACCTCAACATGCATGACAAATCTGAGTTGAGACACGAAGTGCGGCAGGAAACGCCGCACCATCCTCAACTGCAGATTCGGCGAGACTTGCACGCACCGCACGTGAAGCCGTGTACGATCACCAGCAACGCGCTGGAACCACCGAGCTTCTTGGGGCCGTACAGAAAAAGGTCGCTGGACGCGGACAGACCTTCGACTTCTCGAGAACGCAACACCCCGCCTTTAAGTTTGCGGATCCCGCACATGCATCCACCCCCAAGTCATTTATCGCAAAACGTGGCCTTATTGTCACATGGCATACCAATTCCGCCCTCGTCGGTGGTTTTAAAATCTCCTGATTTGTCTAACATATCCAGCGCTCATATGTCGTCCACTTCCGGGCTGCATGGGATGACGATCGGGCCGTCGAAACTAATTTCGGAAAGTGGCAATAACGTGGCCAGCGACCTGTCGATGAAAAAGAACGAACTGCCACCGTCTCGACCGCCGCCGAACCCGCCGAAGAAAACCGGATTCACCATCGAGGATATAATGAGGAGATAGTAAATTTAGGAGTGTTTGAAATAGTTCCTTTCGACTTGTAAATATTTTCTACTTTTGTTGACATAACCTGTAAATAACTGCAATTTAAGAAAATTGTGTTGTAAAGTATTATTAGTATTAAAAGGGACTTAATGCTCGCATTTGTAAGTTTCAGGGTTAGAGGCGCAAAAGTGTGTTAATTTCAACAGTTGATCGCGCATCGGGGCAATTGTGCCAACCAACCGGTTGTTAAAAATTGATTAGTTGCCATGGTTGCAATTATTGATACAATTGTTTCCACGGTAAGTAATCAATCGTTAAGGTTGCACACCTAAACAACTGATTAGTTACCATGATTGCAATTATTGCGATTGTTTCCTTAGCAACTAATCGGCCGTTGAGGTTAACGAACGTTTGCACCACGGCCCGCAATTTGTTACTTTAATGAGATAAATTTGGATGAGAATTATTATAAAAATTACTATAAGATCTCAGTTCTGTACGTACTTAAAAATACAAATTTGAAAAATTACTTTAAGAATGTAACGCAATATATTATTATTTTTCTAATTGTAAGGCCTTAGTTATAGAAACGTTTTTTTTTTTAAAAGTACTTTTTGTTGTGATGTGGATTATAAAATAAAGCAGAATAAAGTATTGTCGTGGCGTTAATTTTTTTTTCGTCGAGGCAATGAAAATTTTAAAAGCTGAGCCCGGAATTTTTAAATAATACCGAAAAAAAGCAAGAACCTGTAGCGACCGAGATGTCAGATCACTAATGAAAAGTAATGGGACTTCTTTTCGAGATTTACGCTCGTTCTCCTTCTACCGAGAAATTTCGTTTCACTTTAATCCTGATTATGAATAACGGGGCAGCGTTTCGTCGTTAATAACGAGCCGTGGCTCTTTTACTAACAATGAACACACATTCTCGATTTGAATAAATATTTACATCGCGCGCTCATTGTATCCTCCACTTTGGATATTTTTAAATCGCCCCGGGGACTCCGTAAAATAACAGGTAGATGTAATTATTTCTTATTGATCGTTGCCAATACAATCGAGGCAGGTGGGTTCCTTTATTTACGTTCGATTTTCCCTTATAAACGAATTCGTGTGGCGCGCATGGACTTCTTTGAGAGGTGTTAAGTAGGAAAGAATTTGTGAGAAGGAAGTGTAAAATTGTTTGGATAAATATAGCCTTGTCGAGATTCAAGTTTTGTGCCACACTTTGACGAAGCAATAGCTTTAATGCAGCGGTTCCCAAGGTGTGTTCCACAAAAAAAGTCGGGGGTTCCGCGGTCAAATTATACAGTGTGTTTCCAGCCGGACTGAATGAATCCATAAACTTTTATTTTTAACATTACAGAAAATTGTTAATCTTTATAAAAATTTTTACTTGCTCCAAAAGTAGTGATTCTGTGATTCTGGGAATTTGCAGAACATCCATCTTGTTGAACAATAATTTTTAATATCACTAGAAAAAGTCTAAACGTATCACTATCATTTCTTAATTTATGTACAGGGTCCTCCAACGGTAATGGTCACCCCCAAAATTGACCTTAAATATTAAATTATTATCTTCAAATTTTGTTTATTTTATCGAGCGATGTAACTTGTGGCCACCGAAATGTACACAATACCTGAGACAAATTTCTCTATTTTTTACAGGTATTGAATCTGGTTATATCCAGTGACATTCTTGAAAGAGGGCAAATGTTTGTTGTTTTTTAAAATATATATAATTATATAAATTAAACATAACAAAATCAAAACAAATAAATTGGACGCAATACTAAATTCAAATTAGTTAAAAAAAGTTTATTAAAACAATTGAGAAAATCAAAATTTTTTTAATAACCTGTAGAAGCGCCGTTAGATGCAATCACAAGCTCTAGCCGTTTTCTCACAGATAAAATTAGTGTCCTCATGTCATATTCCTCCATAAGGTTCTCCTAAGTGTCCTGAAGTTCCATTGCATTTCTAGGTCTAAAATCCGCAGAATATAATTTTTTTGTCATATTTTTCCAGGTGCTTTCAATCTGATTTAAATCCGGACTTTTGGAAAGCCAAGGTAGTAATTCAATTTAATTTTCATCAAAAAAAAAAAATTCTTGCAGTGTGAACTGGGCAATTATTGTCCTGCAAAAAGTGTTATTTTTAAGCTCAAAATTAAATTATTTTTCTTACCTGTTGAAAAACGAAATTGTTGGAAAAAGTAGTACTCCCGAATGTTTTTTTTTTTATAATTAAATTACAAATCTACAACCTACTCTCATAAAGGAGTAATAAGTAAATGTGGTGCAAGTAATAACATGAGTAAAGAAATCCTCTTATGGACATCCTGGTTATGACTGTTTAAACCTCTCTGTTTATTTCGACGTCTTGAAATATAAACAAGAGAATATAATTTCGACAAAAATCACCATGGAAATTCATTGTTGTTGTTGGTTATTAATAAGTGACAATACAATACTGTTGTATTGTCACTTTTGTATTTTCGCTGTGGTACGCAACTACTCCTCGTTGCTATGACTACTTCCAATACAAACAAATATCCGTGAGACGTCATCTTTTGTAATATTGTGACTAATTTTGAATTATGGAAGATAATTGTCAAAAGAAACGCTGGGGAGAATACCTATCATTTTTTATAAACGTTAACATACAAATTTTAAATTTATCTTTGTTAATTAATGTGTGTGTCTCATTATATTCTCTACCTAAATATAATTCGTGGTACGCTTAAGAATCGATAATTTTTTTGAAATGCCAACTCATTCAGCCCCAATCTTTAGAAAATACAACTCGTGCTACGCACTCGTTGTATTTTCGTCGTTGGGACTGATATTCGTGGCATTTCAAAAAAATTTTCGATAATAAGCGTACCACTTATTATATTACCCTTGACAATATGTAATCAGAAAATAATCATTTAAAAGCTAGGTACTTACCTTTTTATTTTCCGACGCCGTAAAATAATAAAATAGTCACAAATTTTATTCCTCCACTTTCTCCTACTTCCAACAATCAATGGTAAACTTAAAACAGATGAGGTGTGTCAAAAGCTATAAAATAATGTTTAAATTTCCGTAACTTAAAGTTGAAAATGAAAAAGTTCCTTCTTTTTTTCAGTCCATCTGAGGATGCACTGTATAGTATTCACAAAAAATGAAAAGTGGTGTTTAAACATTGTTCATAAAATATAGATGGCTCCACGTCCAAAATATTTTGAGGACCACTGCTTAATGCATTCAGAAACTAATTCATTCGGGCTCACATAAATGTCTGTTTTGATTAAAAATTCGATTTTTATGATAATAATATTGTCCTACGTAATGTCGACACGTTTAAAAAACCGAAACCGATAAAATTAATTGATCGAGTCCCGATATATTTTTTTAATTGATAATTATCTCTCTCTGAAATCTCCATAAAAATTACTGCAACTAGATATACCAGTTTTTTACTTCGCCACAGCGATCGGAGAATTTCAGAAAAAGTTATTATTAAATTTTAAAATCGACGAAACTTTCCGCGCGCCTTTTTATTTCCCGAAGAATTCAGCGTCTCCGAGAGCGTTCTCAGACTCGATAATTGGACCAAGCCCCTCAAAACTTTTTAAAATGTAAATTGGTTGCAACGAAAAACGAAGGCAGACTGACAACTGTCAGCAAAGAAGTCATTGTTCGTCGGATTACATTGTCATACCGTATTTGACTTAGAAGACATTCGCCCGGCCCACGGGAGCAAAAAACGGACAAGATAGCGCCGGGAAGGAACCTCGAAATAATTAACTTATTTATAAAAAGTCGGTTTGTCGAAATCGAGTCCCTTTATTATTATAACCGAACCGGAACGGTAAAAACTCGCTTACAATCAATCAAAACGCGATAATCAATGGGATCTAAAACACAGGCCCTTTGTGTACAGCTGTGTTTTTGGTGGCCGTAAAATGGGCAGCGGTAAAATGTTGTGGGAGTAGAAAACAGCATTTGCATAACAAAGAGCGAAAGGTGTTTCAATTTCAAAAAATCACCTGTCCGTTCCGAAACACATCAGTAGTGGTATACTTAAGTGACTCTTATCTTTTTAATCGTGTGGCAAATCCTCAACCCCCTCATTTAAATTTATTGTTTTACTTTGCTAAATGCACCTGTTTTCTTGCCAACTGTAATTGATTGAAGCGATACGAAAGGAACATCACAACCGCAGTTAGCGTCGCCGAGCCTCTACACAAGTCATCGCTATTGAAAAACGATTTTAACGAAAGCCATTTATACACTCCAGTTCTAATTAAAACAGAAAAACAAATGTTGCGTTTTTGTCATTATATCACTTTTTAACCGACGAAAAAAGAGGAGGTTCTCAAGTCGACGCGTATATATTTAAAAAAAAAAATTTTTTTATGTATGACCACGCATAAATTTTTACAGAGTAGTCCGATTTTGATGGTATTTTTTTATTGGATAGGGTATACCTCAAAGTTCGTCCCATTTAAATTTGAAAAAAAATCCACCCCTAAAAGTAGAAAAATAGGGGATGATTTTTGTTTTGGTCACAAAAAAATAAAAAATAACTTTTTAACAAAAAATTAAACCGACGAAAAATGAAACTGAAACGCGAAAAATAAACTTTATACCTTTTTAGTCTTAACAACTAAGCTCCTAAACTTGTGCAAGTAACGAATTTTGAATCGGCGCCAAACAAACAATCAACGAAGATCATTAAATTACTTTAAAGACCTAATCAAAATAAAACAACATAAAAATGCGACGTGAAATCTCCAGCGATAAACAATACTAACATTCAAAAAATGCACTGTTTGCACCACCACTCACAACGGCGCTGACCTAAAATTAGTTACTTACATAACTTTAGGAGCTTAGTTGTTACGACTAAAAAGGTATAAATTTTATTTTTCGCTTTTCAGTTTCTTTTTTCTTCGGTTTAATTTTTTGTTAAAAAGTTTTTATAATTAATTAGATTAGCATCGTTTTACATAAGGTGACCAAACGTACTTCTTTAGGGAGTTTTGTACTCCTTTTTTGTGAACCGTACTCCTTTTAAAACGAGTACTCCAAAGGTACTCCTTTGCATTCTTTTGTACTCCTTTGTACTTCTAAAAATATAAAAACTTGGCATTTAACTTTAACCTTTAACCCTTAAAAAAAGAGTTTCCATTTATTGTAGAAAACAAAGGAAATGAGGATTCTATGGTTAAATGTACAATCTGCAAAGGAGAATTTTCTATTGCGATTGGTGGACGAAGTGCAATAATAAAGCATATTGATAATAATAAACATAAAACATCTCTTGATGCAGCGGCTTTAACGTCTAAACTAAATACATTTTTTAAAACTGATAGTTTTGGACCAAATGAAGATTGAAATAAAAAGTATTTCAAAGAAAAATAATCACTTCTATTCTTGGTTGATGAAGTTTTCCATTTTCTTGTTTTCAAATGATTACAACAAGGGTTGACTCTTAAGAGTCGGTTTGCCTAAGTGAAAGCATGCAACTTGCAGAGCACATTTTCATGGTTTTACCTAGGAAAACCGACTCTTAAGATTCAACCCTTGTTGTAATCATTTAAAAACAAGAAAATGGAAAACATTTTTACCTTAGCAAACTTTATGAAAATGTGGATCCTAACATAAGTCGGGAAAAAAAATGACCTGAGCACACTTTATGAAAATGTGCACTGCAATTTGCATGGTTTTACCTAGGAAAACCGACTTTTATGATTATGATTACAACAAGGGTTGACTCTTAAGTGTCGGTTTGACTAGGTGAGAGCATGCAACTTTCAGTGTGTTTGTTTTAACGTGCTTATACATATAATTTTTTGAACTAATGAATTTTGAAATTATTTACAAAACATATACATAGTTGAATGGAGAAGACTCAGTGTTTTTATTCAAACCCAATCACCATATCCAATGACAATTAATTTGTACTCCTTTTGTATAAAAAATAGTTGGTCACCTTATTTTACATAAAGAGTTTTTCCAATTGCTAATTCACAATTTTTTTCATCATGATAATGTTTACGAAAGTTGAAACTAATAACAGGCGCCAATAGTCAAAGAATTATAGTTATGAAAAATAATTTTGTTATTAAAAAATATATTGAAATTTAAGTTTTGAAACAGCTCTTGGATATATTACTGGAGGTAAGTATAAAAAAAAAATGCTAGAGTTCACCGTTTAGCAGTATTTGTTTGTGTAATCTTGTGATTGCGAAATCGTAATATTGGCAAAATGTAAGTAGTAACGATGCATCAGTCTCAGAAGTCACTGTTGAAACGAGATCTAACACGACAAGTACTGCAGTTTCAGTGTGCATTGTTCAAAGTAATTATGGTAAATAATACAATTTAAGCAAGCAATTAAAACGCATGTTATTTCTTTTACCTATATATTTTCGGAATAAAAATAGAGAAAATTCTAAGAGAGTTTTGACTGCGAAGGAACTAGAGGAGATTATTGAAAATTTGGAGTTAGACGAAGATGACGGAGATTTTCCCAAAATGAAAGTGACCGTGTTTTTGGTTTTGATCTTCAGCATAAATGTATTCAAGAATCTCCTGCCCTTTTGCTTGTGTCCCAAGGGATATAAGGTAATGAACGGAGTCGGCTACAGGAAGAACAAAAAATCGTTGCAGTGCCAACAGCAAATAAGAACTGTCCCGAAAGAAAATACGGAAAAAAAAAAGATTTTTTCATAAAATACAACAATTCCGTTTAATCGTTTATTTTAAATCATTTTTGCCACCACCCCACAACGTACGTCCAACTCATTAATTCAATTGAACGATTTTATTAAAAATAAAGTTAACTCATTTGCTATTTATTGATTGAAAAATGAAGCAATTCTTGGTTTTGTTCTTGATTGTTACGGTTGTCGCTGTCCCAAAGGATGGGACAGGTAGAAGTGGTTGTGTGTCTCTGTTCAGACAAGAAAGGCCTGCGATTAAATTAAAAAAACCATTGCATAATTATTCATTTTATGAATTGAAATAAACTAAATTGGTGAGATAAATAAAAAATAATTAATTAGGTCCAACGACATTTATTGCAGGATGAAGTTAACCCTTCGGATGAAACAATTTTTGGTTCTGTTGTTGATTGTCGCGTTTGTCATTTCGAGCGTTGGCAAGCGACATTGTCGCTGTCCCAAAGGATGGGTCAGTAGGAAGCGGTTTTGCGTTCTTCGTCACAATAGATTTGCAAGAACGAAATATATTATTTTTGGACACAATAGAACCTCTGTTGGAGTTAAACGTTGCATTCAATTCGCCTTCGATCAAGGAAAACTGAGAGAAATGTTTAATCGCGTCATGAATTTTTAATGAATAATCTCTTAATCTAAGGCTCAATAAAATAATTTTTAAATTGCTTGTAATTACTCACATTTGGATCTAAATTAATTAAGTTTTGGTCATTATTCCTAATCAGCACGGAAAAAAATATTTAATTGATCATTAATCGAAAAATAACTTGCTTTAATTTTCAATTGAGTTATAAATATATATTCTTTTAGTCAACAGTTGGTTTTCCCAAAATGAAAGTGGTTGTGTTTTTGGTTTTGATCTTCGTCATAAATGCAGTCTTTTCGAACCCACTGCCCTTTTGCTTGTGCCTAGAGGGATATAAAGCAATGTATGGAGTCTGCTACAGGAAAAATCAAAAATCACGGAAGTGCCAAGAGCTATCAAATCATAAAATGCGTGGAAACTCGGAACTGAAACAGTTGTTTTCATAATAAAATTATTTCGTTGAATCGTTTATTTTAAATCATTTTTGCCAACACACCACAATGTATGTCCAACTCATTAATTAATTGATATCAAGTAATAGAAAAATGAAGCAATTTTTGGTTTTGTTCTTGATTGTTACAGTCGTGACTCTGAGCTTTGGGACGTAACGTTGTCGCTGTCCCAAGGGTTGGGACAGGCAGAAGTGGTTGTGCGTTTCTGTTCAGACTGGATACGCAAGAAAGGCCTGCGATTAAATTTAAAAATCCATTACATAATTATTCATTTTATAAATTGAAATAAACTAAATTGGTGTGATAAATAAAAATTAATTAGATCCAACCATTTTTATTGCAAGATGAAGTTAACCCTTCAGCTGAAACAATTTTTGGTTCTGTTGTTGATTGTCGCGTTTGTCATTTCGAGCGTTGGCAAGCGACATTGTCGCTGTCCCAAAGGATGGGTCAGTAGAAAGCGGTTTTACGTTCTTCGTCACAATAGATTTGTAAGAACGAAGTATATTATTTTTGGGCACAATATAACCTCTGTTGGAGTTAAACGTTGCATTCAATCCGCCTTCGATCAAGGAAAACTGAGAGAAATGTTTAGTCGCGTCATGAATTCTTAATGAATAATAATCTCTTTATCTAAGACTCAATAAAACAATTTTTAAATTGCTTGTAATTACTCACATTTAGATCGAAATTAATTAAGTTTTGGTCATTATTCCTAATCAACATTAATTACACGGAAAAAAATATTTAATTGGTCGAAAAATAACTTGTTTTAATTTTCAACTGAGTTATAAAGGTATATTCTTTTAGTCAACAGTTGGTTTTCCCAAAATGAAAGTGGTTTTGTTTTTGGTTTTGATCTTCGTCATAAATGCATAAGTGCAGTCTTTTGGAACCCACTGCCTTTTTGCTTGTGCCCGAAGGGATATAAAGCAATGTACGGAATCTGCTACAGGAAAAATAAAAAATCACTTCAGTGCCAAAAGCTACAAAAACTTTCAAACTTACATGGAACCTCGAAAATTAAACAGATGTTTTCATAATAAAATTATTTCGTTGAATCGTTTATTTTAAATCACCTTTGCCAACACACCACAACGTATGTCCAGCCAATGCCACCTACACTTACAAGTGTAAAGTGCATATATAAGTGTATATTGTCAAACACCAAAATCTCAAATAGAATTTCCAACACAATTGGTATGTGAATTAGTACTTAAAAATAATTGGGACAGGTCAAATAACTATCAAAGAGGTCGTGCATCTGTATGATCAATGGATGGACTTCGATTTGACAACATTGACACTTGACAAAACTTTACCAGAACTTGCAAAGTTTGCAAAAGCTCCACAATAATACTATCATTACACAATATGTTATATATTTTGCATTCCAGACGATGGTTGTCCACCTATCATAATAAATTCTAATGCATTTTGACAATATTGCAAAAACTCAATGTTATTTTTTTTGTATTTCATCTATATAAAAAATGTTTTCAGCCGATTTTAGCAATACCTGTGTGTTAATAAATTAGTTTTAACAAGAAAACTGTTTGGTTTTTGCCTACATTTGGTGGTGGTATTTAATGGGTTAATATTACATAAAAGCAAGAAACTTTCCAATCTTTCTTTGCATAACAAACCACATAAACTGTGCAAGTAATAATTAAAGTGCACCTTGACAATTGCAAGTTTAATAAGAAATATTAACGTTAAGTAAATTCAGCGAAGTAACTTGCCATAATGACATTATTCAACAAAATTAATTTAGATGTTCTTGGAATAAAATAATTAACAAAGTCGTGAAAGTTCAGATTTTCCCGTAAATTAGTTTTGGTGACGAATGCAGCCATCATTACATTCTATTTGTTTGGCTGGGTGTCTCTATTTATTGACACAAGAAATCTTCGAGCATATTCGATATAAGCGAATCACGATCATTTAAAACCAAGAGCTACAATGCAATATTTTATGCAAGTTTCAGTTAAGGTTTATTCTTTTTTATACCAAGCTACAGAGTGGATATAATTTAATGTTGGTCTGGTGAGTTGAGAAAACAAATATTAGAAAACGTCATTTTGACAATTTTCAGCTGTTTAATTCGGTTTCCATAACCCCGAAAATTTAACAATTTATGCAAAGCTGCAAATTAACAAGTTCTCAAACGTCACAGCTCATTTGACTTACATTTATTGATGTGTAAAGAATAATTTCTGATTAAAAATATTTGTTTGCAGCAAAAACATGTATGCCGTATTTGGTCATCATTTCCTACATCATGGGGGTAATGATGCTATTTAATCGGTTAATACTAATCACGTCCAAATAAAATTTTATAATTCAATAATAAATTTATTTAAATGCACAAAATACAGCATTGGTCTTATATGTTAGTCAATTAATATATCCAACTCTTGATAGCCCTACACAGCCAAATTTGCTTAAGCAATCCTCTTTCCCGCACCCCTTAGTGTCACAAGTTGTATGTCACTGAGTATAATTAATAGGATGCAGCAGTAATTTCTAAAATATATTTGCTTGGAATAAAATTGTCTTTGATAAACTCACGGCTACCATTGTTAGTGTAGGGACGCCTAAGAGTATCCACTTAATTCTTTAAAACAAACAAATTAAGTTCGAGGATGTACTTCCTAGTACACGCATACTGGGTCATTTTTTAACATTCAACATACATGTAAATATCGCTAGGTTCAATTTTTAAAAAAACGAAGGTCAATTAGTCAATATATGCAACCAATTGTACTTTCTCGTTTATTTATTTTAGGTTACGCATTACGAAATTGTAATGACAGAACGTTATAACTACAGTGAAATTCCCCTTCGCGGACACCCCCCTTGGACGGACAGTTTCTCATGGTCGCCTGACCAACTCCCATATAATTTGCATTGAGTTAACTCCCTCTTGGACGGACACTCTCTTGAACGGACACTTTAGTCGGTCCCGTTGGTGTCCGCCCAAGGGAGATTTCACTGTATATGTATGAAATAGCATTTCGGATAAATGGCTTCCACGGCTCTGCTGACACGTACGCACTCTTTTGTTGAAATTTTTCACGACCGTTTTGCAAAATGTGGCTGAATTTCGTTGATACAGCGCTCAATTTCCTCCTTCAAGGCATGGGTGGTCGGGGGCTTGTTGGCATAAACCTTAGACTTCAAAGAACCCCAAAAAATTGCAAACTGTAGCTGCCAAATCTTCATTCATTTTAAAATATTGCTCAACAATGAATTCGTCTAGACCCCATTTTCAATAACCCTGAACTGTCAGTTGTCAGATTGTCCTTTTTTATTCGTCGGCAACACTTTACCGCACAAACGGCGCAAAATTCAAATCTAGCCTGAATTTTGGGACGCCTTTTAAAAAAAATTATATAAATGACATATTTAAATTTAATGTTTTTTTTAATGTCTGCGTACTCTTAGATCCCGTTACTCTACCCTACATTATTTAATGTTTGATGCCCATTATCTATAAATTTAAAGAATTTATTAATAACAAGATTACACCGTTTATTATTAGGCCAATATATTGTTATAATTACATACTTATGGGGGTTATTAACATTTACATATTTTTTTCAATAATTTTCAAACGTCAGCAAGATTTTTAAATGCAGTGTATCATAATTTAGTTCATATTTTTCAAATAAATATCTACATTAGATTTAGGTAGGACAGCTTTAGTCTAAACGACCGTTTAAATGGTAATTCAGACAATTAAATTCATAAAATGTAATTAATGATAAAAACAAAAGTTATGAAATGCTGTTTATCTAAAACTTTAGCATTAAAGCGTTTTTATGACTAAAACACAATTTTTCTTTGATGTTGCCGAACGGAAAAAATAGCCATCATTTTACGGTGGAAATGTTTCTTTTACTTTAAGGTAAATTGAAAGGTAAGCATTAGTATTAAGTAATCAGTAGTTCTTAATAAAAAAGCAATTGGGTAAATATCACTCCATATTTTAAATTAGGTGATCAAAATAATTTTTTCTACTTTGGTGTCATAAGTGAGTCTTTGTGAAATTAAAAGTAGTGTCACAAAGCAACTTTTTATGAAATTGTTTTTGGATGTTTTTTTATACGTATTAGGTTAGTATTGCTGTAATAACACGCTGACCGGGGGACACGGAAGGAGCCTCCACGTGAGAAGTAAACCACAATAATTTATTATTTCACTGCCGGCGTCCCCTGGAAACGTCCCCTATTGGACGGCCAATCCTTCCACCACCAGATCCAAAACCATGAACGATGGCAAAGCAAATGAAAGGCTCTTTTCAGAGCCAACACTGACAATAGTAGCCATAAACATCGAGGGCATAACGTAGAATAAACAAGAAATTCTTGCCGATCTCTGTAAGACACATGAACTCGATATAATGTGCATCCAAGAGACCCATCGAGATACACAAGCACATAGACCAAAAGTAGAGGGAATGAAATTCATAATAGAGCAAGCTAGCGCTAAGCATGGGAGTGCTATATTGGTTAGAAACGATATTGCTGTAACATCGGCATACAAAACATGCCATGACGAGATAGAAATACTGACTGTTGAAGTTGGCACATTCACAGTGACGTCTATCTATAAACCGCCTGGGAAAGATTTTGTATTCACTCCACCTCAAAACTTTACATCGCAACAAACAAAATTCGTGCTTGGTGACTTTAACAGCCACAGTATAACGTGGGGTTACGAATCTACCGACAAGAACGGAGACCTAGTGGAGGAATGGGCTGAGCAGAGTAACCTAACTCTCTTGCATGATCCAAAGCTCCCTCACTCTTTCCAAAGCAAAACCTGGAAGAAGGGGTACAACCCAGACCTCAGTTTCGTCAGCACAACACTAGAAGATCGGTGTATCAAAAAGATATATAACTCTATACCAAAAACGCAACATAGACCTATAGGGATAAGCGTATACAGTGCCCTAAAAGCCCCCTAGATACCCTTCAGGAGGAGATTTAACTTCAAAAAAAGCCAAATGGGTAAACTATTCAGACGAGCTAGATGCAAAAATAGAACATATTTCGCCCACCCCGGAACACTACGACTCGGCTGTTGAACTCATAAAGAATATCTCGCGAAAACACATACTCACACACACATACTCAAAACTCATTCCCCAACAAGCTGGCTTTAGACCAGGAAAATCCTGCACAGGACAAGTGCTAGGAGGGATTCGAACAGAAAGAAATAACGGGAGTAGCTCTGGTTGATCTCACAGCGGCATACGATACCATAAACCATAAGGCCCTACTATGTAAATCCTACAGCACCATGATGGACTATAAGCTAGTAAAAATCTTTGAGTCGCTCTTAACTAATAGAAGGTTCTATGTGACATTGGATGGGAAGAAGAGCAGGTGGCAAACGCAGAAAAACGGCTTACCCCAAGGTAGTGTCTTAGCCCCGTTACTCTTCAATGTCTACACCAATTGACCAACCTACTCAACCCCAAGCTGAACATTTTATTTATGCTGAAGATCTTGGTATCGGTGTGAAAGGAAAAACCTTCGAAGAGATCGAGAGAAAACTAGAGAAAGCCTTGAACATAATAGGCAAATACTATAAAGAAAACTCCCTAAAACCGAACCCTGCTAAAACCCAGGTATGTGCTTTTCACCTAAATACGCACTTAGCACGCAAAAAACTCAATGTATCATGGGAGGGACAGAATCTGGAACACACTGAAAAAGCAAGATACTTGGGTGTCGTCCTCGACAGGTCACTAACATATAAAGACCACTGCAAGAATACCAGACACAAGGTCACGACCCGAAATAACCTCCTGAGGAAACTCGCAGGGAGCAAATGGGGCGCAAACCCAAACGTCCTAAGGATAACAGTGGAAGCCTTGTGTTTTTCGACAGCGGAATACGCTTGTCCAGTGTGGAGCAGATATAAACATGCCAAACAGGTCACGATCGCACTGAATGAGACATGCCGAATTGTAACTGGCTGTATGAAACCTGCCCCTGTACCCTTACTATACCAGCCTGCAGGTTTTGCCTACCCAGAAGATCGACGCAAGGCAGCTCAATATGTCGAAAGATTCAAACAAGTGTTTGATGAAAGACACCTGCTCCACAACCTAGAGGAACCCCATGGAACCAGCCGCTTAAAATCTAGAAAAGATTTATGCGCAACAAGAACCGGCCCGAGGGATGAATCTGGAATGGAAGACATGGCGAACCCTTAATCGCATCAGGACTGGTGTTGCCCCCGTCAACGCTAACCTGGCAAAATGGAACATAGCAAGTGCTAACGAGGCAATCTGCGACTGAGGAGAGGTACAGACCACCGACCACCTAAGAACATGTATGCACTGTCCATCGAAATGCACCCTTGATGATTTATGGCATGCTAATACTGAAGCCGTGGACGTAGCCCGATACTGGGCAGAAAGATTGTAAAGGATTTTGGATCTGGATTCGAAAAAGAAGAAAGAAGAAGAGCACGCTGACCGGCATCTGGCTTCTCTAGCGAGCTCCTGTCAAGGTCAAGCCAAAAGTACAACTTAATTCTTCCACGACTGTTTCATGATTTTAAATTTGAAGTTTTAGTTGACATATGACACATGACAAATACCAACACAACCAGTACCTAATCCTAAAAACCCCTAGAATATTTAGAAAGCAGAATTTTCAAATTTTCATAAAACTTAGAGCACCAACGTAGAAAAAATAGTATATTTCACTCGTTTCATAAGAGGTATTGTCTTATAAAACTTGTATAATAATATACTATTATTATCAATATCTGAAAAAAAAGGGTCTATACAAAATGCATGTGGAACCAATGATTTTCGGGATATGAGACTGAGAAAACTTGGACACCGCGATGCATTCGTTTCCGCACCAACTTTGAGGTAGAATGCAAGGCGCGTTTTTTTTACGTCTTGTTTTTATTAGGCCTATTATGAGTCGTTTTCTTCCACTTCTTCGCCTCTGCCTTCTTCTTCTACTTCTACTTATTCTTCATTATTTTCGTTACTGTTATCAACTACAATTATTTCGGGGGATAACACAGTAATAAGGTCTATTTCGTCGTCGTTTATTTCAGATTCCACTGCCGCATCATCGGACGTACCATTTATACATATATCGTGAACCGTCCAGTGAATGAACACCACCCAGTGAATGAACACTGCTCAAATAAACTGAATTATTAAGAACAATTGAGCATTTTCGAACTATCTTGAGCGCGAAATAGTTCCATTAGGTCTCTACAGATATGATCCAATTATTGTTTTTTTCTTATCAGTCTATTCCAAAAAAAGACATTGCTCAAATCAACAGTTGATTGCGAGTTGTAGTCAAATGTAGAGGCAGGTCCTATTTCATGGTATCTTTGAACATAATTTTGGAGTACTTTTATTAACTTAATTTTGCTTTTTTTATATTTTTATCGTAGTAAAGTGTTCCTGGAGTAGAAAATAGTAAAATACGTTAAGAAAACATTTTGAATTTCTGTTATTTCAAAGTGTTCATATACTGGATGCCAAAATTGATAATTCCAGTGAATGAACAGATGTTCATTTACTGGTTCTTACCTTAGCAGTTCTTAACCAGTGAATGAACTACTTTTGTTCAATATACATTATTCGATTGTCGAACTTGTCTTAATCCTAAAAAGCTGACGTTACGGTTTACAGATAAGAGACAGCCTTTCTGCTAATTTTGAATTTATTTATTTATATTATAAATTCGAAATAGTGGTAGTAAAAATTCCTAACGTTACATTTAATTGTTAGAGTTACATTTGTCGATGCTAATACTTAAATTTGAACGTACAGATGTTCGAGTTTGGCTTCAAACCTTTTCGACAAAAATTCAGACCATTTCCTAAAGATAGGTGACGATTGATGGAAGTAAAAAATTGTTTGATGGTTACTGATTTTTAGTGAGTTAACAGCTTCTTATCTCAATACGATTAAAAATATATTAACTAAAATCGCTGATTGTTTGCTAGCAAGTAGTCGAATTGGTGATCGTTGACTGTAGGGTTAAAATTAGTTCCTCTAACACGTTCTTTACCCAAGAAGGTCCTTCTTGATCCCGCATAGTGTGGACAAAGATATAATTGCGACACATCGGTTGTGGAAAGTGAAAAATTTCAAGAAAAGCTGTTTTTTTCATCAAATGCTCAGTAAGTATAACACCCCGTGAACTACTTTTATTCCTTCGCTAAACCCTTTCATTGTTAAACAACTTTCTTAATTTATTTTATCACCTCCTTATTTTATACATAAAATTTAATCAAAAGTAAATCAGTCAAAATTATGTATTTTGGCAGATGGCAAGCAAAAAACGACAACTCCCAAAAGAGGGGAGTCAAACTAAGAAAACATATAGACGCTTCAAATACTCTCCGGAAGTGCTTGTTGAGGCAGTTCAAGCAATTAAAACCGGCACCATAAAATTAAATGAAGCTTCTCGTCAGCATGGTATTCCTAAGAGCACTTTGTCAAATAAGGTGAATGCCAAAGTCTCAATGGAAAGGAAAATGGGGCCAGCAACAATCCTAACAAAACAGGAGGAGCAGGATTTAACCAACTGGATAATTCGAAAGGCCAAGATAGGATTCCCCTTAGTTGCTGAAGATGTCAAAGATTCTATTCAAAAGGTACTACAAGAATGTCCCAGACCAAACCCTTTCAAAGATAACAGACCAGGAGATAAATGGTTGTCTTTATTTCTTAAGAGACATTCTGAAGTAAAAAAGAGAAATGCAGAAACTATATCAAAAGCTCGAGCCATTGTTACAAAAGAAAGTATTAAGTATTGGTTTAGTGAATTGAATCAGTTTTTAGAAGTTAATGAGTGTTGTGAAATCTTCAATGATCCTTGAAGAATATTAAACTGCGATGAAACAGGGTGCCTGACTTGTCCTAGTACAGGCAAGGTATTAGGACCGAAAGATTTTAAAAACCTGTACGAAATAAATTCAGGAAATGAAAAGGAATCAATTACAGTTTTATGCACTTACAGCGCAGATGGCTCGACGCTACCGCCGATGGTAGTTTATCCGTATAAAAGGATTCCCACGGGAATAATAAGAACCATGCCAAAAGGATGGGCTTTGGGAAGATCTGATTCTGGTTGGATGGTGTCTGCAACTTTTTATGAATATGTAACAAAGGTTTTGAAGCCATGGTTAAAAGAAAACAAAGTTCCTTTTCCGGTGATATTATTTTTGGATGGCCACAAAAGTCACCTTAGTTTAGAGTTGTCCAACTTCTGTGTTGCAAATCAAATTTTTGTTTACTGCTTGCCTCCTAATGCAACACACATTATACAGCCTTGCGACGTAAGCATATTTCGTACTCTGAAGGTGGCTTGGAAGAAGGTTGTTCGAAAATCAAAACAACGCCAGACTGTTATCAATAAAGTGAATTTTGCTCTTCTGTTTAAGGAAGCATTTGACGCTGTTGGGAAGAAAGCCATAATTAATGGTTTCAGGGCATGTGGACTGTACCCTTTAAATAAAGATGCCGTAGATTACAGCAAGTGTATTTCTGAAAGGCGAGCTAAAATTGACCAAGAAAGTACTGAAACCACATATCAAAAAGGAAGTCAACCTACATTTTCCGAATATTTGACCACTAGAAATGTCATTGAGTTTATTTTTAAAGAGGAAAAAATAAAAACCTTTCGTACTATTTGGAAGGAAGATAAATGCGTTGAAGGCGAGGACAAAAACTTGTTTCTGTTATGGAAAATCTGCTCATTGATGACATCAGACTGTAATTCCAAAAAGCCCCAAGCTGCAGAAGAATTCAACATAATGAACATTCCAATTGAAATTGCCGACGACAGTGATGGTCCAACGGATGAGAGTTTTGGTATGAATTATGATGATTTTGAAATAAACGAACACGTTGATGTCAATGAACAGTCCGACAACTTCAATGTGAATGAAAACTTTATGAATGGTTTTAGTGAAACTTACAACGGCTTATTAATAAATACACCAGTTGGTGATAATGTCGTAAATGTTGAAAATAACATAGCGTTAAATGGCACATTTAATAATACCGACAAAAATGATGGTGCTAGTTTTTCAGAAAATGAGATGATTTGTACCCTGAATAATAATTCTAAGGCAAGTGATTTCTGTGAAAAGGCAAATACCAGTACCTGTAATGATTTAGCAGTAGTTAATAATATTGATGATCTCACTAATAATATTCAAGAAAATAATTGTGGTAGGCAAGTTACTACTGTAATGCTTGTCTCCCCATCGAATTCAGATATTGGAAATGAAACAAAGCCTTCGATAAGCTGGGATGAGGAAAATTTCAGACTCAAACAAAGTTGGAAAAATCATTTATCCGTCCCTGAAAGCTTCAGTAATGCAGGAGTGGTAAAGAATAAAAAGGAGAAACCAAAAATCAAAACTCCATACTGCATAACGTTGCCCGAATGGAGAGAAGTTCAGGAGAGAAAGGGGAAAGAGAAAGCAGAAAAAGAAATGGCAAAGATTGAAAAAATAAGACAGAGAGACGAAAAGAAAGAAGAACAAAAGAAAATAAGGGAAGAAAAGAAAAGAAATAAGCCTAGCCGCAAAAAAACAACAGTGACGAATTCTGTACATTAATCAACAGGAAAGAAGAATATATTTGCGCAAGTTGTTGCTAGGTAGACGGTTACCTAAAGTTTGTTTTATATAATATACACAATATTATATTATGTATATTATTTTATAATAAAGAAAAATATTTTTGCTACAAATACGTTTAAAGTTAATTTATTCTCATCCACATTGGGTATGTTCATTTACTGACTAAATAAGGGAGTTATGCACTCGTCTTTTTTTGGAGACGGTCTGTATAATATACACAATACATGTATATTACTTTATAACAAAGAAACAAAATTTTCTTTAGTACAAATACGTTTGAAGTTAATTTATTGTCATCCACATTGGGTGTTCATTTACTGGACGTCGCTGTTCATTCACTTGGTTTTGGTGTTCATTCACTGGGTATTTTGTACATCTTCTATTTAAATGTCTTTTAATAAATTGATTTGTACCGAGTCTTCCAAATGATGCAATAATCTTGTGCTCTAACAAAATATCTGTCGATACAACAAGTTATTAGCAACAAAAGTGATATTGGGGACGGAGAAAATAATTCTGTGAACGCAAATGTGACAACCGAAATGCAAAGTGTTCATTCACTGGCAAGGTCACCCTATGACTGGCCACGACAAAAGCCACATATTATTCAACATAGTAATCCTATCTTTGGAATTGTTTTCATTCGACAAAGTTGTTCTATTGCTTTTATATTGTTACTATTGTCATAATAACCATCAAACACTACAACTATATTGCAACTATATAAATGTGTCATATTGTTTGTATAATACACCATCAAACTTTCTTAGCCTCATATCTCGAAAATTATTAGTCCCACATAAATTTAGTATAGTACCTTTTTTATGCAGATTTTGATAATAAACCAATTTTATAATAACCAAAATTCAAATAAAACCAATACTTCACAAGATATTTAAGAGAAACTAAGTTTCGCGATCTTCGACCTTCAACAATTTCTTTGGCGGGCACGATTTTTTCAATGTACTTTTTATACAGTGTAGGGATACAAAGAAAATTAACGGAGCAAAATCTCCACTTGAAATTTTGTAGATTGGGTGTTTTTTTGTATAAAAAAATTGGTTAAAAATGTTGAAATAATTAATTTTATCAAGTTGGTTTGAAATGTTTTAATTTGAGAAATGCCCACACTCGAACAATGATGGCTCAAATTAAAAATAATTTAGAAACTTTGTCTTTTTGGTTGGTCACAATTTTTCTGGTTCTTTCGCCACTTTTTGTTTCCATAGTTAAAAATAATTAAAAATCGCGCTTGTTGGCCGAAAAAAAAACAATCAAAGTCGAATAAAATAATAATTTTTATAAAATCTTGACATTCATTTTGAAACGACGTTAAAAATTTGGTGCGTCCAATTTGCAAAGATTTGTGCTTTTTCTTGTTACATAACTTCGCATAGGCTACAAAAATGCAAACAAGTGATTCTGAAAGTAGTGACACAGTTCCTTTCGGTATTGAAAAAGGTAAGTGGGAGCTAATTTCTTTATCAGATCGGTGACGGTTCGCTTTTGCAGATGTTATCTGCGACGTGAGTTCGATTCGGGGTTGGTTTGGATGGGAATTGCTCATTAGTGGAGATCGCATTCCTTATATCTTCAGAGACGAGCAAAGATTTTGCTCTGTACAAATGGTCGAAAAAACCTTGCTCGGAAATTTGTTCGAAATAATTCACCTAAACATGTTCAATTGTTCCATTCTAAGCTTTTACGTCACTGAAGCTGAAAGCCGACTGTTAACTGAAATAAATAAATTTCACTGCAATTCCCAATTCGGCGACCATCCTTACTCCACCGATGACTTGATCGTCTGTCTTGAGGATGTTGTGAATTATGCCGAGTTTTTGGACACTTGTTGCGAAAAGCTCAGTGGTCCTCTGACTGTCACAGATAAGTTCGGTTTCGTCAGGATCAATCAGGGTACGATAGTGCCATACGTGACTTGCGGCAACGAGCAGTACCTGCCCGTCTTCTATTTCGAGGGCAACCTTGCCGATTTAAAACAGTACCACACCATACTGCCAACTTGTAACTATCACTACTTGGAATTTTGCTACCGACTTCAAGGATCCAACGACAACGATCACCCGAGGAAAAAAATCGTAGCGAAGTGTTCCAACATCAAAAAGTTGTTTCCTCCCGGATCGGTATTGGAATACTGCTGGCCGGACAACGTAAATATCCTGGAATATTTTTGCGTCACACCACAAGCCTTCAAACATGCCGCATGGGTCATCAAACCACCAAAGTGGACAAAAGTGGCCATTTCCGTGCCTCCGGCAATCAAGCCGGTCATGAATAAAACTGTGCTGCGCCAAATCAAGCCCAAACCGGTATTTAGCAGCCAACTTGAGAAATTATACAATGAAATTGGTTGGAATCAGGCCTATTTAATGAAAAAAGCCGTTGTGGACAAACGGGAGATGGATTGCATCAATAAAAATCCCCTTGACGGTTTGGATTGGTTTGTAACTTATTCGGATTTTGTGCAGGCTTTTTTCGCAGGCGTTCCGGAACCGGTCTGCATGCAGATACTGGATATATGCAGTGTTCGCATAATCGGGGCTACTGAGGAGCAGATGGACGTTTTAAAAAAGGCTGGTAAATGTGACAGTAGCGTGCCGCCCGTCAAATTGTTGACAGTGTATTCGATTTCAAAGGCAGTGCCTCGATTGCAGCAATGCATTTCTATCTATAACTCCCAAGTTTGCGAAGCAATGATTTGTTCTGATTTACCTGTTAATTCTTCAATTTAGTGATAAAGTACATAAAGTTGTAAAGTTGTGTATTTATTACTGATGAAAATAGATTGAATTATAATAGTTATTTATGTTTCGAAGGAGCACAGTAGTCAAAGTAACGTATTGTTTAGAATAACAGTGCGGACCACAGCCAAATGGAATAAATTCAGTATCTCAATTACTGTGCATATTGAGAAAAAAAAACAAAAGACGTTAATTTTTAGTCTGTGTCATGATATCCTGGAAAGTGAAAATTTCATGCCTTACCTCAGCCCCCCTCGAGTGACAGTTACAACCCCCAAATGTTTAAATGGGAAGTTGTGGCTTGTGGAAGGTCTCTTCCTCCGAGAGAAACATCACTTCCGGAGTTCCTCAAGGTTCCCTCATCGGCCCGACGTTATTTAACATTTTCATAGCCGACATTCCCAAACCCCAAAATAACGTCATTCTAGCCCAATATGCTGATGATACGGCATTTCTGTATCGTTCAAGATATCCTGAAATTATCACCGACCGTCTTCAAGCTGTAGCCGATAGTCTTGAAGAGTACTGCTCTGACTGGCGGATCGCGATAAATCCGGCTAAATCCTCCGCTGTTTTGTTCGGCAAACGGCATCAGGGCCCTTCAGGCCATATCACTCTGTACGGCGTTCAAGTGCCTTGGCAACCGGATGTCAAGTACTTGGGCGTCTACCTCGATCGGCGACTTCTTTAGAAGCGCCACACTCAATACGCCCGCCAGAAAGCCCACATGTGTATCTCCAAGTTATTTCCGCTCATTTCGCGAAACAGCCTCCTGTCGACTGATAACAAACTTCTGTTATACAAGTCCATAATCCGACCCGCCATTACCTACGCGGCCTCCTCCTGGGGCACCGCCGCGAACTACAATATCCGTCCCCTCCAGGTCATCCAGAACAAGCTGCTTCGGTGGGCCACCGGAGCGCCTTGGTTCGTTTCAAATAAAAATCTCCACAGGGATTTAAAAATTACTCCTATCTTAGAACGTCTGCAAGCCGATGCAGAACGTTTCTACACCCGCGCAATCGACCACCCGAACCGGCTTATCCGGGACGCGGTGGATTACGATCTCGATGAACGAGATACACACAAACGTCCGCGTTTCTTACTCATCCGTTAACACCCCCGCGGTTCCACCGACGCGTTTTAACCCCGAATTAGCCACCCGTTCACGACATTTAGGGAAGTAGATTTAATCTAGGCACCTATGTTCTCAGGGAAGCCGCCACCATCCAGAGGGGCTTCTAGACAGGTAATTGGGCGAGTTTGTTTAGTCAGTAAAAATCTGACATAACCAGCTGTGTGCGATCGACGGCGCCCCTTCGGGGACGCCGCCGCTCGCATTAGGTCGGTATCTTTTGAAGATTTTCTCTCTCCCATAAAACTACAAAAAAAAAAAAAAAAATGGAAGGTCTCTGCATGCTTTATTCAAAAGTGCTATGGTTTAAAACTTTATTGCAAAAATGAAGAGTAAAAAAATTTAATCTGTTTTATGAAAATTTTATGTGATTTTATGAACATTTCAATTGTTTTTGCTTGCCTTCTTAGTATCAAGTTTTTGATCTTTTAGTGTGTTGTAGCTAATTAAGTTACATAGATTAATTTTTTAATTCTTCATTTTTTCGTTAAGTTTTTAAACCATAGCATTTTTTAATAGAGCATGTATATGTATATAAGGGTTTGATACAGTTGTCACTGTCTTCTTTCTTTCAATCAGCTCCTCCATTCCTCTCGATTTTTCCACTGACCTTCCCTTAATCTTCTCCTGCCCATGGCTTCGTCGATCTCATCTTCAAACGATCTCCTAGTTCTTCCTCTTTTCCTTCGTCCAACCGGACTCCATTCTGTTATCTTCTCCATCCACTTATGTTCTTCTTCTCTCCTTACATGTCCATGCCACAACAGTCTTTTTCTACTTTGATATCATAAGTGAGTCTTTGCGAAACTAAAAGTAGTATCGCAAAGGAACTTTTTGTGAAATTGTTTTTGGGTTTTTTTATACTTATTACGTTGGTATTGCTGTAGTAGCACGCTGGTCGGCGTCCGGCATCTCTACCGACCTCCTAACAAGGTCAAGCCAAGTGTACAACTTAATTCTTCCATAACTGTTTCACAAAAATATCAAACTTGAAATTTTAAATTTGAAATTTTAGTTGACATATGAAACATGACAAATATCAACACAACCAGTACCTAATCATAAAAATCCCTAGAATATTTAGAAAGCAGAATTTTCAAATTTTCATACAACTAAGAGCACTAAAGTAGCAAAAATAGTATATTACACTCGTTTTATAAGACGTATTGTCCTACTCGTACGACAATAGATCGTCTTATAATACTTGTATAATAATATACTAATTTTTATTCATATTATTTTAATTTATGAGAAGTAGTTAAAACCATGTTTAACGTTGATATAACTATGTAAGAACACATAATAAAGTATCAGGAAAATTTAAAACAAAAACAGGTGTTAGCAGGGATGTGCAGCGAGTTCGTTGCTATTTTCGGCAGTGATTAAAAAAAAATAATTAAAATTGGGCAACTGGAAGATAGAAGAAACAAAAATCGCCGAACTGATGTTCGCAGACGATATGACCGCCCTGGCCGAATCAGAAGCACATCTTTAACATAATCTAAAATACTACAAAATGAACTAAATAAAGTAAATATAAAAATAATCATAAAAAGAGAAAAAAATTACAGGACATTAAATTAAACGAAAAAACGATAGAACAAGTTCATGAATATAGATATTTTAGAACGATTATGGAGAAAAATGGAAAATTAGACAAAGAAATAAATGAAAGAATGAAAAAAGGAAAAACAAACCAACACAATGACAACGCTATTCTTCGTAAAAGAAAATTTGATGAGAACATAAAAACCGAAGTAGTAAAGAAAATAGTCAGACCCACAATAGCAAATAGTAGCGAAACTTGGACGTTAACAGAAAAGTACAGATCAAGAATAAATACAATGGAGATGAGATTCCTCAGAAAGATCAAAGACAAAACAAGACCAGACAAAATACTAAGTGAAACATTCAGACAACAATTGACAATCGAACCTATCAACGACAAAATAGCAGAAAACCTGGTAAGATGGTTAGGGCATATAAACCGAATGCTAGCAGAAAGACTTACATGAAGAATATATGAACCAAAAATATCAGGAAAAACATGGGAGCATGGAATTAAGGAAGAATTGAAAAACCGTAAACTGTGCATAAGAAGGAAAGAATAATTACTGAACTCAAATACCCTTATACCCCACGGTTTGAAGTCATTATATTAAAATGGACAAAACATTTGGCTACCAGTTAGACAAAAACACGGACTGCCAAACTCCTTTAAATTTAGTAGAATTCAACTGAAATTTAGTGACAGTTGCAAAACATTGTTTAGAAACCATTAAGCAAATTTTTTGCCACGGCTGTTTAGTTTTGTTTTTCGATTTTGACCGACTGTAGACTACGTGAAATAACTCCTCACGATTATTTTTCTTCCTTGTTTCTTCTCTCCCAGTACTCTTTCACTCTTTCTGCATGTTGTTTTCTTCTTTCTTCCGTCCGTTTTGCTCCAATCTACTTTTGTAATTCGTCTCTTCTCTCCATCTCTTCTTCATCCATTTTTATTTCCTACATGTCATTTCTGGCCTCATTGATCCATATCATCTGTGTTTTGGGGCTTCTGTCGAAGTAATTGAATATTCTCTTCGTCCGCCTTTCTTCATTCATTGTCTTAATGTGTCCATAGAAAGTCACTCTTTTTCTCTTCATTAGGTCTGCTATTTTTTCCTGTTCTTGCGTAGATCGCCTTGTTGCTTCACAGTTTCCAATTTCCAACGTCATATTTTGATCCCAGGATCTTTTGTGTAGTTTTTCTTTCTTTTTTTTCTATGTCGTCTGTCTGGCCGTGTTTAGCGCAAGACATAGAGGCCCTCTGATTTAATAACTGTATTGTAGTGTCCTACTTTTGCATTTATAGATAATGGACTTGTTATTATATATATTTTTCATCAATTGGAATGCCAGTTCCATTTTTCTTGCTCTTACTAGGACCGCTTCTTTGTCAAGGGCGTTTAATTGAATTAATTCTCCCAAGTATTTGAATTTGTTAAGCCCCTTAATTTTCCCATACTTCGTTGTGATCCGTTTTGGTACATCGTTTATATTGGTCATGTATTCTGTCTTTTCATATGATATTTGTAGTCCAGCCTTTTCTCCAGTAGATTTCAGTATATTTATTTTTCTTCTTGCGTCTACCATGTTTTCCTTCTTCCTTCCTATTTTTATTTGAGGAATTCCTTCCTCCTTCATTCTTTTCCTGCACGCTCTCATTACCTTCTCCAGTACACAATTAAAGACCAGTGCGCAAAGCCCATCTGCCTGTCTTACTCCTGTTTTGACCTCAAAGAGTTCTGAGATCTCCCCCATAAATTTTACTTTTGACTTCGTGTTTGTTATACTTTTTTTTCGTGATTACAATTGATTTGTCATCGGCTCCGAATCCCTCCAACGTATTGAATAGTGTCTATATCTATAGAATCGTATGCCTTTTTGAAGTCCACAAATATCACATGCATGTCCTTGGCTCTAAGTCTCCTCAGTTTCATAGCTGTTCAGCACAGTATCTTCCCTTCTTAAATCCTCCCTGGTAGTTACCTAATTTGTAATGCTTTGGATAGGATTTTGTATCCGATAGAAATGAAATTTCTCTACAATTATTGTCTGCATTTGTTTTATCACCGTTTTTGTGTTTTGGGTGTTTTCCAACGTTGCGATATTTCCTCCATTTCCCAGAGATTTTGCATTATTTTATGTAAGTTTTTGACTGTCTTGGTATTTTCGTTTTAGTTATTATTTATTTAGTTAGATTTTTAATTAATTAATCGATTCATACTTTCGCTTGAAAATATGATATGATATGAAATATGATGATTTCATAGTCGTTAATAAAATTGAAGATAGCTCCTGATTCATTATTACGAAATTAATTGTATTAAAGTTTGTGAATAATAAATTTTTATTTTTTAAATCTCATTGCAAAATCTAATTTTAATTATCCTTTTAGTATTACCCCTTCGCTAACTTCCCCCTTTTTATTTTTATTTATCAATTTTCATATTTTATTACAATACATGGACCGTGATAAAAATCACAAGCGAGATCGGTAACTTCACAGTTTCATCCAACATCGCACAAAAAAAATCAACGTTTGTTCTCACGGAGTGGCGCCACAACCCTCCGAGAATGTGAGAAAGTCCTTTACAACAGTGTGAAAATTAAATTTAACCTGTTAAAATTATCATATTGTAAAAAACGGCGAGTGGGAGTAATAACTTAATGAAACCAGAAAAGCGTGAAATTACACGTGTAAAAACGGTTTGTTATTATTTATCAAAAATCTAACAGCGTTTTTTGTGCTACTTTTTCAGTGTCTTTTCGCGGCCAGATAAAAGCGAAACGACGCCCGACATCCCGGCGCTCACTGGATTCGCTGCTGATTCCGACTTTATCGTTCATTATTAAAACCCGTTCTCGGCGAGTTGCCGCACGCCGCGCCGGCCGGACTCATCCCTTTAAATTATGACGCAACGCGAAACCTGGGCGTCACATAATAAACTTGTGAAGCGCTTTCTTTCATCGAACATGTACGGCAAACAAAATAAACTGCAGATTGGTAATCTTGGGGGCTTCTTATTAGCTGCCATTTAGCTTTGATTAAAAGCCTGCACGTTATACTAGGAAATTGACACTTAATTTAGTTTTGTTGAATTAGTGTGTGAGATTAAGTTTATTTAGGTGATGAAGTGTCGCATTAAAGGGCCGCGTTCTAATTTCGCCCTCAGACGGTTGGCTATAATAAATGCAAAAATTGGAATGCAAATTAAATGTTAATCGTTCCCACATAACTGGCAATTATATTTAACCTTTAACAATGGAATAAATTGGCTCATAACGCATAAATTAAATTAACGTTATCTCTTATATCGCTATTAATTGTGCAATTGTGATGTTTCTGGGTAATTTCGTTTCGATTCTAATCGGACGTTAATTAAAAAAATGTACACCCGGAGAGATACAACCGTGGCAACGCAGCCTTTATACCGGTTTTAAATTTTTTCTGCCGCAGTTTGAGGAAGTGAGACGACCGCAGATAAAATATGTAGGAGATCAGAGCAAAGTGATCGCATTCTTGAGCCTTCATGTCAAAAAGACACTTATCATTGCGCCTCCTCTCGCCAAACCGTCTTTAACCAACGCAAAGAGACCAAACCTGTCGCCGCAATTTTAATAATTAAAATCGCCCAATTTTTCGAAATGCAAAAAAACATTTTAAATCGAGAGTGCACGTGCGTCCATCTAGTTAAACACTGCTGAAGCGTTTTCGAAAACTCCACAACAGGTAAAACGTAAACAGGTTCTTCAGCGCGGTCTGAAGACCGAGAAGCAGCGAACTTGGCTTGAAGAACGAAGAGTCATCATCTTAACGACCTCTCTGAGCGGCTCGGTAACAAGTCTGGCCGGAAATATTTTGAGAATTTTCTGACAGATGGCTTCGGTCATTTTTTAAAATAAAAAAGGACGTTTTATGTTGTAATTTAAGCCGAAAATTTATTTATGGCTGTATTTGGCTTGAAAGGCTGACCTTTGACCAAAATGTGGCGCATAAATATTTATTTTACGACGCTCTTTTATGTGGTCGTTTGAAAATATTTTTCTAGCCGTAAAAGTTTTAATCTAAAAATGTAATTTTTCCCGAAAGAACGGCAGCTCTACGGTTAGTAATTGGTTTTAATCACGACAGAGCTGCTGCATGTTTTCGTGTAATAAATTTCTAAAATCATATATACCTACACTTGTCCAAATCTGAAAACATGGGTTCCAGCGTTGTGGCACATCTAATGTAACATTTCATACCCACAGCGTGAATGGTTATTTATGGTTCATATCGTTCCTAATTATTTATGAGACATACAAATTTACTGTAGGAATTTCAGAAACAGATCCTAAATTCAACTGTGTAAACAGCGGCAGGCCCACAATTTATTCTTTACTGGCGAATAAATGCTGTTTTGTTCTACCTGTCTGTTTGTTATAGGTGCTGTTTAATGTTGTTGGAGAAAATTTGATCCAACTATTTTAATTAGATTTTAATACAAAAACTGTAATTATTATTATTGCGATTATTGGCATTACCTAATTTAAGACAGGTTAAAGCTACAAAGAAAATGACACGAATTGAAGTTCAAAACAATCTGTGCTTAAGAAGGGCGGTGTATGGATAATTGAATCGTTTGTTGCTGAAACGAATCAACCAACACTTTTTGAGATTTTGAAGTAGATAATATAAGTGCTACGAGCTGGAGCGTTTTTTCGTGAACGCTCTGTATACATCATTGAAGATCTATAATTGTCATATCTACTAAACTTGGTGGTTTAAGGAATTTAATTTAAATAACAAAGAAGATACACAGCTTTTATTGATTATCTCGAATCTAATCACATTGTTGGTTGATATCTTTCAGCAATAAGTATCTATATTGCATTCATTAATTCGTTTGATTTTTTTTCATTGGTTACTTGAGAACAGCGTTTTTTAAACGTACGTTATCTAAAACTACGACCATAATTTAATAGATGCTATTTTCATTGGATCATCTCAACTTGTACACTACATCTCGATATTAAGTAACGCTTTCGGTTTAAATAAATAATTATTAGTTACCCATCACTGTTTGAATGCAGGTTAAATTAAATCCACCACACAAAAATTAAGAAAGTTAATTTTGACTGTATTTTTGTTTTTATACAATCAATCATTCTCACATCACTATTATTACTTTAATTAATGAAAATTAGTTTAAATCTTAGGGTAAGAAAATTACATTGATATATTGTTGTTTGATTGGCCCTAATTAAATGCTTATCTTTAAAAAAGATAGTTATTTTTTAGTAACATTTTTACATAAGTTTCAAGCCCAATATTACAGATGAAGTTCAAATCGCAGTTGATCCTAACATTAAGGTGTAGGGGCATATGTTGATATGTATGTTTGTGTTTATAATAGATTTTAATTTCTTACTTTGTGCAAAAGTCCTATCTAGAAACAGTGACATAAAATTGACTATAAAATTAAAAATATTATTGATATTAAACATGAATTTCTGTCTCAAAGAAAAATAATGTGTGTTATGTAATGTGTGCGCCGTCCGACAACGCACTGTTAAACAGTAAATTTAAGTGAAATGCAAGTACACAATGTCTAAAGAACATTTCCACGACGCTATTAGATAAGTATTATCGCATGACAATCATTGTTTAAGAATTTACAACAATGCTAAGAAAACATGTGCCACTGTCAAGCATATTCCCATAACTGTTTTGTCTCCATTTAGCTTAACTATTAATGAAAATCATTACTAAACTATTCGCCAGCATTTCCCAAGCCTTTGCTACAATGAAGCACTTCATAAATCCTAAAATTTTAACGAGACATCTTTAGTTATTTTGTAAGGTTGGTAAGTATAAATAATAAATAAATAAATAAATAATTCTTCAATGTTAACGCAGCACTTATTCATTTTTCACTTGACACAGTTGCAGAATCGTTGATTTTTGTATTGCATAATGCACGTATTGTTTATTAGTATAATGAATATTTATCGTGAATGATAAGTAACAGACAAGTTGAGCTCGATGATAAAAACAAACTGATTTAAAGTACAGAAGTTAAATTTCTCGAAAATGCGTTAGATAAAGTGCTGTATAAACTATTGTACTAACTATGATTGTCTTTTATAGTGATCTTCGTAACTGCAACAGTAGTTTTCTGTAGCAACCGTACCCACAGGTAAATTGTAATCGATTTGATGTGCTTCTTCACTAAACAAAACATTCTTTGCGGCCATAATCGCTTAAATCCCTTTTAAAATCTATTTACAGCTACAATTAGGGACGAATTCAAAAACTGAACAACGTCAATTACAACCATCGTACCTTCATCAACTAAACTATTACAGAAAAAAATTATTGTGCAAAATTTGTATTTGTATTTGATTTGTCAATAATGTTGGTGACCCACGTATATTTCTGAAAAATTTCTAGGTCAACAAAAATGTATTTTTAACAATAGGTTGTCGTTGTTAATTACTAATTTCTTTAAAGGCGTGGATTAAAACGTGTCGTATTCATTTTACAATAAATTACTTTTTGTGTACTGTTTTATTTGAATAAAAAATGTGTCCAACTCTTTTGAAAACTACAAGATGTGGTATGTATTTAAAGAACAGAATTGGTGTTGGCTGAATTAATGAAAACAATTTAATAATTCGTTTTAATTTTACAGAAGGATGCTATTTACTAATTGTAAAAAATCACAACCAATATAGTTATAAAAATTACTTTTTGTTTATTGTTTTATTTGGGGAAAAAATGTGGAAATTAGATGACGTGATTATGCATTTAAAAAATAGAATTGCTGTTGACTAAAGTGATTTATTAATGAGAACATAATTTAATAATTTATACGTTTTAATTTCAAACATATTATTTATGATTTGCAAAAAATTCAAAAAGATATTTCAATGAAGTCATAAATCACAACCAATACAGTTACAAATTGCACGATGCAATTAATTCAGCTGTATGTTGGCGAGTTCAACAGCTCTTCACATTTACAGTTCAATTATTCGATTCGTACACTCGCAAATCAAACAATTCGCGTGACTCGAAATCGGGTAGCATCATACGCGATCCCCAACTGGGAACCGAACCAAAATTATAGCTACACTCCCAGCTTTTTATTTCGCACCATAAACGACTTTTCTTTGTAAATAGCTGTAATAATTCATTCCTGCTCGCATTGATCGGTGCTATTTAAATTACATAACGTTGTAAATATTTTGCGACCGAATTCTTTCAGTGGACACCTGTATCGGAACCTATCAATAGAAGAAAAACATAAAAATCGAAACCTATTTTATGTTAACATTAAATTTTAACACTACCACTGGGCTCCTACAAAACAGTTTTTGTTTATAGGAAATGTGGAGCGGTCCAGTCGAATCCTAGTCGGAGTTGAATGGTCCCAATCGGGGCGGTTGTTGGTGGTCGCTCATGTCGTCAGATGAGGGACTTAAATCACGCATAAGTTCACTACAGCAACAAACAAATAAACGTCAATTTTGAATTCGAAACCGGCAGTTAATGTTGTATTTTATTGCCTGAAAAGGTCCGTTTTAAGTTGGAAGGATTGTTCGGATACTTCGAGAATTCCCTGCAACATAACTGACAATTGAAGGGCTTGGGGCAGCAAGACTGCAAGTTATATTATATTCATAATGTTAAAGTACAATAGTTTAAACACGTTGGGTCACAAAAGTCCGATTTATATAAAATAAACATTATTCATACTGATGACACCGACATTATAAAAGTCTCCTCGACGGAACAGGCAGGTTATTATTATTATTATTATGATTGTTGTTATTCAATTATTATTAGTTTTGTATTCTAGGAAATAAGTTGTATTAGCTAAATGAAATATAAAAGAAGTTAATTTAATATTATTAAATAAAACTAGTAAATAAAACATTAAATTAAGTTTCAATAACTGTAGTTATTTAATAAATTAATTTTTAAAAACATTTTATTAAGTCCGGAATAACTTAATTGCATGCCATACTTTTAGCAAATTTGAGTTGTCTATGCCTACACATCACAGAGTGATGTTCTACAGGTCTCCTATTTTTGTGATAACTATTCTCTCAAGAATGAAGCCACTGTCGCCCCACGGCGTTATTAATTTTGCAAAACATGCAAAAATATTTATGTAAATACAGCACAAGCCACAAGTAAATTCATCATGGTGGCATCGTGCTCACATGTTTCTGCCAAGAAAAAATTAGATTTTAATATTGAAAACAGCAATGAACATTGTGATTTCGACTCTGATGATTGAGTGTTAGACAAGGATTATGTGCAATCCAAAAGTAGTGAAGAACATTCATCAAATAAGCCTGAACAGGTAATTTAAACATTTTATCTGACATGTATCGTTTTTCTCAAAATATTTTATTGTAAATTTCATCGGTCTCTAACATCATTAAATGTATAAATATAATAAATCGATTTCACTTAATCCAAAAAAATTAGAAAATATGGCACAACTGATTCCCTACATTTCTTCAGTGTATCACACTTATTATCAAAAAATAGGGGCTTCTGTAGCTGTACCAGGAAATACCACTGAGGAGGTAGCAGATAATGAACCCGAAAATTTGCACAACAATTTTTAAGATAATAGTGAAAATAAAAGCTAATTTGTAAAAGAACATTATGTTATGTTTTTATTAAAAACGGTACAAGCCACAATTTTTGTAATAAATAATTAAAGTTACAGTTGTTTATTTTATTTATACTAATAATCAATTCAGGGTAGTTAAATATGCTCTCATTACAAATTTCTTATGACATTAAATGTTATAAAAACCATCAGATTTGATTTTGGGATTTAGCCGAATCTTTAACAATTAATATCTCAAAACTAACTTCATGTGGCATGTAGCCTTGTTGCTCCAAACTCTTCTATTGCTTATAAGAACTCGTAAAGTTTTTCAGATTCTAAAATATGCCACTGCATTAGTCTTATCATCTTTTTACGTTTAATCTTTATAATTTCAGGATTATTGCCGCGATTATTACTATAAACATATGCTTCGTACAATCATAATTTAGATAAATTATCACATGTGGGATTGTAAAAATGTGTGAAAAATTAATTATTATTTGCAGTTTCATTTTTATTGCTCCCGGAGAGGGCAATCTGCATAACATGTGATCGTTGTCGCGTCATTTTGAAGAATTAGCGCAAAGCAGATATTTGCGTTTTGAGTAATCCCTTAAGTAGTCGCTCTTTGGCGCAAAAATCTTTACAACCCCAATAAATTTATTTCATATTTATTTTTCGCTTTACAGCCACAAAATATTTTTTTATAATGCCTTCTCTAAACAGAAGTCCTTAAATACATTTACGACACGCAATTTCATAGAGTAAAGAAGATTTTTTCTTATGTTTGTGATGGTTCGTCCTTGGCCCTCTTCTTCTACCGAAACCGTATTTTATTACTCTTACTTTTCCGTTTTTTGTCAATACTGCACGCGACTCGAATTTCGGTCAGAAAACTACCGAGTTGACCTTTAGGCCGGACTAATAACAATTGACCCTGTGTATGAAGAATTAAATCGCTTTGGGTAAACAAACGCTTTTGTTCGCTCTGAAGGTTATGCGACAACAAATAGGTTTTCATGCGAAAGTGGAGTTCTGGGAACAACGGGGGCGTTTTTTTTATTGGTACCGTGCTGAGAAAACGCAATTTTTGTGAGTAAATTGGATGATTACTGAGCAAATCTCATAATACAAATCATATAAATTAGCCTACTAATACAGAAATATTGTACACAAAATTACAGTTAAGCTCTTTATCTGGACCATATGTCTGAAACGATAGGGTACAAACTTCTGCAATTTCGTACATTAAACACAAAACTGTCAGGTATCAGCTTTTGCTTTTACGGTATCCGCTAAATTGTCAGAATAATTTCATCAAATAAGCCCTCCAGCATTACACGAAAAGTGAATTATTCGAATTTTCACGATAAAATTGCCTAATCGGTTATCAGTACTTAGTGTGGATTTGATGCCCGTGTGATTGGTGACTGCGGATCAACTTTTTCCATCGCTACGTAACCTTCATCTGGCACACTGATTTATTTAATTTTTTATTTAGGATTTCTAGATATCAAGAACTATTGCTTACCAATAACGAAAGTTAAAATTACTGCAAATGGATCAACTTATAAAACACACTGAAATTAGAAAAATATAATGAACAAAGAAGACCACATAATTATGTTTTTGAAAGTTTTACTGTTTTGTTTCGAAAAACACCAGTTTATACTTTATGGTGGCAGCGCAGGTTACAGAATCTCGTACTTTTACTTATTGTTAGTTTCTTTATGACATGATAAAGCGTTTGTGCTATATGCAGGTATAAAAAATCTATTTAGTTCATGTAAATAATCATATAATTAAACAACTAAAAAATACAAGATGAAAATTTAATGTTTCTGCCTTTTTGGGGAATATTTGTTGTTTGAGACCATAAAAATATTTTATTATAATCAGTTAATTTGCGAAGGGCATACAAAATCCTATTCAAAGCATTACAAAACAGATTGAAGGCACAACTGGACCCACAATTAGGTGACAACCGGGGAAGATTCCACGTTGGTAAAATTTGGCCAAGTAATTCAGGTATACCCTGTATAATACTTGCTTTTATTAATTGAGAAAATCAGTTATAATGAAATCAGTCGAAAAATGCTAAACCTGCATAAGTATTAGTAAATACAGTAAAATGATTTTTTACTAAATTTTGATTTTATTGTCTATGTCGTGTAAAAAAGAAATAAATTGTAGACTATTGAACTATTCAACTGCTGAAATTTTTAGTCTTGATTTTACAGAAATTATATGTTTTTGCTTTTTTATGACATCTGATTTATCAAAAAAAAACAAATATCACTGGCCATAAATAAAATAAACAGAATTTGAGGATTCCAGTCTGTCAAGCAAAAATCGGGTGGTATGGATAATATTATTTGGTCGATTTGCATAAATAGTCACCAATTTAAGCGCTTGTTATAAACGCAACCTACTAATACAGTCATAATCATAATTTTGGTAATTTGTTTCACTGTCAGCGGACACACCGCAAACAATATCCAGAAAATTCTTTTCATATTGCAGGATGTCTGTAGCTAATTTTGATGAACTACTCCGTCTTGTGTGAGATCCAATTGACAATTTTTCTTACAACTTTGACTTTATGGCTCTATTGCTGTAATATCTTTCTGGCAAGTTATACCTATAGTACGTCACGTTTCTCAATTTCGCAAAGAAGCTTTCAACTTCAAACACTTTTACTATAGCAGCATTTTCAAAAATCGTCGCTTCTTATCGCTTCCGCTCAACGTGATAAATACAACGTCACAAATGTTACTTGAACCAGGTCATTTTAACTGATGAAATGTAAATTGTGTTCTGATTTTTAGGGGCGGTTAAAGTTTTATTTTATCTACTGATTTCAAAAGCGTAAAAGATCATTTTCTCTACCTTCTTTGTTTAACAAGAAATATTTGTTTTACTTAATTATACAATTCATGACAGCAAATTCATATCTACTATTTATTTTATTTCAAAGATGATCGCTAAAACTTTTGTATTATACGGTGCAGAATTTCGTCCAAGCTCTGCTTTTTTTGTTCATGATATTCCTTTTGTATAAAGTATTGAACACAATAATAATAACCGAGTCAACAGGTTTTTAACGAAATAACGTTCAATGCGAAAATGAAGGTTTGGTCTTATTTTAGTACGTTTAAATTTGCAAATGTACCTGTGAAGCCATTTTAAAATTTCTGCTCGTCGGTTCTAAGTACGGTCCTAACCTTGGTATTACACAACTTACCTGTATTTCAACCTTTTCAGCGTAAAATGGTTTTATTCTTATTCAAGAACGCTTCTAGAAGAACGTCTAATTGTAAAAATTCACATTTAAATTAAAAATATCAGATATCGTTTTCATTTGCTCACATGGTATATAAAATGTATAGCATCCTCCAACATTGATTTCAAATGTTAAATTATTAATTTCAAATTTTGTTTATTTCATGAATGTACGACCACGAACTGGTGGTATTCGTTTTTTTTTAGCACCTAAACAGCAATTCGTTTTGATCAATATTTCCAATTTCAATATGAGTCATATTGAGTATAAAGTTACCAAATGATCTAATTCTTAAACATTTTCAGTTTTATTTTAGTAAATCTGAAAAATGTAACTTAATTCCTAATTATTGATTATTTAGATATAAAAATTGCTGTTAGATATTAAACGTTTCCGTTCGCCTCCGTTTAAAAATATTTTCGAATAAAAAAACGTGTGAAATGTCCTGCTGAAAGACCCCTCAACAGCGAGCTCGCTCCTTCACACACGACATTCCTTTTTCCTCTAAATTTCAACAAATTAAAACGTCCATGACCTAACAAAAAACGAGCAGTCATAAGTGGCTGCCAGAATCTACTGCTCTGTAAGTGGCCCTAAAATCGAGTGTATCAGTTTTTAATCTTAAGAACCGTTTTGAATTATCACTTCACTGACACATGTGGAACCCCTGAAGTGGTCGGAATTATCGGAATCGGCAAAAAACCGCAGCCGCTCATTAAATGTTTCGACTGGAATTTTTATTTTAAACCGGGGGCGAAAGTGTCCTTCCGAAATTGGCTTCTAGCTAGAACAATTTGCGGTCCAATTTGTCAGTCATCTAATACTTTTGAAGAAGCAGAAGTCCACCCAACGCCGAAATCCGATACCCCACACGTGTTCGGTTTTAAAAATTCCAGACCCGTATCGGAAATTAATGATCGCGTCCAATTTGACGGCAAAAATTCAATTTGCGTGCCGTAATTACCTATCAAAATCCTGAATAAAACTGTATTCAAATCATTGCAATCGAATTTGGGAGAACCTTTGACTCTCTTTATTAAATCCGTGCGCGCTCGCTATCTTTTCAATCTCAATTTATTCAGCTTAGACTGTACGCGCGCGGATTAAACGCGGATGTAAATCATCACAATATAAACGCGAAAGATGTTATAAAGCGTAGGCGGTACTCTAGCAGCCATTTGCATGTGAAGCGGCAGCCATTGCACCTTTGATCAAAGGATACCCGGAAAGAAAACGTGTATAAACGCGGTATATGAGATCCGGTAACTTAATTTCGGACCGGTGAATAGCTTTTACTCGCTTCTATAGCGATCCAGCCCCGGGCGACTGGGTAGTATACCCAGCGAAAACAAACTCACTTACAGATTTGAAAGTGATAAATGCAAAATTAATTTCAGAACGGTTTTAAACTTTAATGGGGGCAGTGGGGTGTTTCTTAACCCCAACGTTTGTTTTTCAGTCAACAGTATTTTTGAGTTAGCGCTTGTCAAAGTAATTATATTATCATAACTTAAATTTTTTACTAGGTTCGACAAGTCTTTCAACTGTCGAAATGACGGTATACAGGATCCTCCAACGTTACTGGTACCCCAAAAAAACCTAAATTTTGAAAATATGAAAATTTGACTATGTCTCATTTCTGTAATTTTTCAAGGATTTTTTGGGCTTTTCTTTTCATAAATCTTTCATTTATAATTTTTTTAATATAAAAATATCAAAACCTCCTTATTTGTTATAATATCCAATACCCAATATTTTCTTTCGAAACGGTGATAATGCTTCCCTTCAGTCTACATTTTTTAATTTTGAAGTGACTACTAAGGGGTCGTTCAATTACGGAAGCATCATAAGGGGGCATTGAAGTAAAAATTGAATTTAAAAATTATCCTACTTTTTTTCAAAGCTTGGTTTGTTAGCAAGTAAATTAACAAATTTTCGTCAGATTTCGAATTTGGCTGAAATAAGCATTACTGCAGGTAAATACTACCGTTATACAAGGAAACCCCATGCCTTATTTATGCCAACCGTTTTGTCACGGTAACACCACCATAAATCTTATTTTACCTATTCTGTTATTGAAATTTGGTTGTATCACGTGGCATCTGCAATAATTTCCTAATTTCTAGGGTACGCATTGAATTTTATTTAAATAACGCTCTCAATTTCTGTATTCTAGGTAAAAAAATATTCTTGTTTGGTTTTGGTTAATTGTTTTCACTGCTTTACTATGAAAAAATATTATTTTGGAGGATTTAATAATTTTATTAGGATTTTGAGTGCATAAAATTGTCGCATGCGCATTTAGTACAAAAATAACTATTGTTTTTTTGTATCCTAACAGACTCCAGAAACAATCCGTCCAGCCGACAAAATTGTAGAACTTCATTTGCTTGTTTTATTTAGATATAAAAATTAAGTGCGTACTCTTAGTTGCCCCTACGCTACTATTTCTGTTTAAATTGTGTAAAGTATAAAAGAAAATATACTTCGTCAAAAATGCACTCTGTTTAGTAGCCCTCAATTACAGAGATAGTCTATTTTTCTCTTTTTGTGTTAAACGACATCTCCACATTTCATTCAAAAAATCACCAAGGTCTGACCTATTCATTCTTAGGGATTAAAAGTAAATGGATTTAATTTCTTGTCTTGTAAGGAATCACTGCATAAATTGTTACAATACCCTGCAGAGTGGAACACACTTTACGACAAAACATCTTTAATAGATTCAGAAGTAAAATGAAAGTACAATTGCCTCGGAACTTAACATACTCCTAAAGTGAAAATCTGTTGACAGGTTCCAGGGTTTTCTAGTGAAAGTTAAGCAAACAAAGGGATGTTCCGGTAAGAAATCACAATACAGTTATTATACTGTAAAATCGGTCAGTGAATTATCGCAGGGACCTTCGTCCGTTCGGTGAAATACCATATAACGCAACATGAAATTTCAATGACGCAATGGACACAAACAAGCTTGACAAACTATTGGAAATTTGCACAGGGGTAGGGAAACAAGGAAATTTTTGCAATATCTAGGGAGAAAATAGCGGCATAACGGTTTTTTATTCTTTGATTACCGTTTATTACATTTTTAAAATTTTTGCTGGCGCAGAACTTTAGTTGGCAAAGTTGGGCACCAAATATGCAATTATATTACTGAATCAACTGAACTTATAAAAACCGCGACTGAATTTTCTGTGTGAATTAAATTTAATACAGACGTTAAAAATAAAACACACACACATACACATTAACGAATCATTTCTGCACGGAACTAGGTAATAAATTGGATATTTACCATATTTTAAATGAAAAATATTTCATTATCTAATATTTTGTGTAAATCCTGATTTTCTTCAAAAATAACATGCCTAAAATGTTTATTGTCACACAAAATATTTTCTCATGCAATAAATATACAAATACCAGTCATGCGTGCACTAAATTTCAAATAAATGACTTTCAATTTAAGCTCAATTTTGGGGGTGGCCACAACTTAGTGATGGGACACCCTGCATCCCTGTATTTCCGGTTCTTTTGCATTTTACATGTTTCGCTCTTTATAATAAGTAGTGCTGCTCCCCAGGTAAAAGATGCGTTCTATTTGATGGTTTTATGGTTTCTGCGAAAAAGTAATTCGAAATAATTTGGTTAGTTCCGTCATAAATATTACTCCTTCTGTGGGCCATCTCTGTATGAAAGAGGGATTTTAAAGTGGAACCTGCTTATTGTCATTATAGTAGTTGCCAAATATTTGAAGCATTCACCTCTCAAAAATGTGTCCTAGAATGAAACATGCAATTCTTCAGCCATAAAGCATATTATGTTTGCATATTGAATGTTGTTTTAAGGTTTAGTAAGATTGTATCTGTAACAATAACTCGTTCGCATTTAATCAAAACGATTGAGTGCAATATGTAGCTGGGAAATTAGAACACCAATGCAAATCTGTGGGGTTAAGTGCACTCATTATTTGGTAGGGGCGGGGGAATAAATAGTAGATAAGCAAAACTATACAAACAACAAGTTAAATTGTTTCAAAATCGCTAGATTTGTCAGCAAATACAAAAAAATTGTCTCAATTTACTTAAAGATTTTATCCAGCATGAACTAGTTATAAGATAACTTGTTCCACAATTTGTGACGGTCAAATTAAAAAAATCATTATCAATTAATTTTTATAAGTAATATTGATATAATTAAAAACGTTCGTCATCAAGGTACTTCTCTTTTATCTAACCGAAAATAAGCGCCTTCGATCTACTTACCTTGATTGATCTAATAAATGCATCGGAGCAAACAAACCTGTTATCTAACAGCTATCTACTTTGAAAAATATGCCATTTATGTTATGTGATTAATCATGAAATGCTGATCTCGGTAAATTTTATTCGTCAGTGTGAAATATATGGATAAACGATACATGAAAATCCATTATTATCTCAAGGTACTTATACATTTTATTTTAATTTGAAATGTGTGTAAGCAGAAACCTGTCAGAATTGAATCTGTTTGTTGCATATTGTCTGTAATGTTTTGTTTGTTTTCACATTTACTGTACTGTACTGTACTGTATTATTTTTCGCTTTTATACTATTATCAATAAATAACTTTACGAAAAATTAATTAATTGTGCTGCTGTGAAATATTTCATAAATCCTAAAATTTTAACAGGAGCGCTTAGTTATTTAGTAGGGTTGCTAAAAATAAACAATAAATGAAAAAATGAGTAACTCTTTAGAGTTAACGGAGCGTGTGTATTAAATACAGCCAAACGTCTCTATAACGAACTTCTATTTAACGAATTTCTCTTACTTCATAAATTCTTGTGGACTTGAAAGAGTTAAACTGAAATTTTTTTCCAACATGAATTTCCATATAACGAAGTTTCTATATAACGAATTCTTTTAAGTTAAAACTATTACCATTCGATAGAACGTACCCCTAGAAGAAATAATTTTTTTCTATTTCAAAATAATTATTTCTCTGGTATCTAAATGTATGACATGTTTAGAAAAAATGATTGGTACAAAAGTTTCCTACTTGTTGACATAAAATCTTTGTTCATTTCCAATCAAATATATATTTCTATCTTTAAAAATTACTTTCTTAGCTTTTAAAAAGGATGGTCCCCATGCGTTCTAAAACACCTGAATACCAAGTGTTTGTTCTGTTCGTGAAAGCCCCGATGGCTGGAGAATAAATAATACAGGGTGCCATTTTACATTGATAGGGGGTAGGTATAGACATAAAGCAACGTATGAAGCAGGTTTCAACATTAAGGTATTTCTTTTTATTGTTATTTACGTACTTAATAAAAACTAAATATCAGCAGAGAGATTTGCACTTTTGCTTAAATTTTCTAAATTGATTTGTCATCATGATATTCTTCCACAACAGGAGCCAGTACTTTGCTAGATAGGCATGCGAAATTTATGAACGAATGACCTAGAGTTTAAAATTACCATTGAGCTCAGTTAACAAAGGTTTATTTACGGCACCTACTTACACTAATGGGTGCTGCTTGTTATGAAAGAGTTCATAACCTATAAATGGGCAAGTTATTGAGAATTTTCCTGAGGGAGCACTGTCACTGTCGGAAGCTAAAATCTGGTCTTTATTTTGACCGTCTCTAAAATTGCTTTTTGAGCCTCAAGGATTCGTATTTCTCCCACCAACCATTTAGAGGACGAATACAATAAAAGTGTTCCTAGAATTGAAATACTTAGCCGGACACGATATTTGTCAAATTAACCGCAGGTATACTCGTAATTTTAAATAGTTTGACTTCTCCAATTTTTTTCTTCTAAAGCTATTATATTTTCATTTTAACAATTAAAAGAGCTATTAAATTAAATTCATGGTGAAAAAGTATAGGTTGCTAGTTAAAAAAAATCGGAAATGACGTCATAACATTGACAAGAATCACCATGTATGTAATAATGTTATTTCAAAAATAGCGAAATTTTATTTACAAATTTTTGGAGCTCACTGAATTTTCATGAAATATGTTTTCAATAAATGAGGTCTAGAGTAGATCACTTTCAGGTAAATAGTACAACTGTTATTCAGAGAAACCATTGTTTGCAATATTGAGACCAATTTACTACTATGCACAAAGTAGAAATACCTCGGCGCCGCCATAACTTTTATTTGTTACCATTCCGTTAGTAAGTGTGGTATTTTTTGATTACTCACAAGAACTCGCCCGACTGACTGAGTGAAGCGCTACTTGTAAATCTGTCAAGAAAAATGTATGTTGGTATCGATCGGTTGACTTTACCTGTATTGTTCGGTTACTTCCGAAACATTTAAAATTAGCTGAATGATATTTGAATTTAATGAAACTAGCTCCACTGCCGACAAGAATTTATTCTGGAGAAATATTCAGACACGATTGACTAGACGGTCGGGTCTGAGTAATTTCGGATTGTTTTGTAGAGTCAACTATATTTTCTAATCTTCGTGTTTTGTACAGCGGTTTATACAACGCTTTAACTGAATTTGCAATCGAGCGCACCTTAGATACTAATACTAACGTGCGACTAAAAAAAATAATTGTTTGCTTGCCATTCACGATAAATATATAATATACAGTCAAATTTTCCTATTATGAACTTCTGTTTAACGAATTTCTCTATATGGCGAATTTTTTTGAGGAACCTTCACCCTGGAGACGTTTTTAATGCATTTTATACCCCTTATTAGGAAGTTCAAATTTCCGTATAAAGAATTTTTTCCCCAACTTTACAAATTTTTAAGATTTAAAACGGTTTCTTTTTGTTGTTTCACTGTAACTTTGGAAAAAAACTCGGTTGTAGTAATATTCCTAGATGTATCCAAGGTTAAACATTTTATGAGGGATTAGCCGACGAAGTAAGTGACACTAATTGAAGCGTGCAAAAATTTTACTATATTACATGGAACCGACAAAGTTTTATTGCGTTAATTTTTTAAAATTTTATTACCATACTTTTCCTTGTCTTTTAAAAATTGTTTCATAACACTGGGGTGGTCTTATTTGTTCAATTAATTAAATAACTACGTAACTGCATATTACTTCTTTTGCGACCTTGCGACGTAATGTTCCCCACGTAAATTTTTAATGCCTAAAATCGTATTACTTCAAAAATTCTTGTGCACCTGCAAGTATAGAACTGAATTTTTTTTCCAACATGAATTTCTATATAACGAAGTTTTTCTATAACGAATTTTTTAAGGTCACCGTGACGCTTCGTTATATGGAAGTTCGACTGTAGTTGCTTTATTTTAAAATAATCACTGCCCAAGATTTTAAAATGAAAGCTAAAACGGATCTTTTTTTTTGGTTCCCAACAGTTCCGTTTTATACAGGTTTGACTGTATATTTTAATTACACAAATATGTCCTTATCTCATCTTTTATTACTAACAATAAGAACACTGCGCTAAAAATAGCTCCTACTGTTAGTTACTTATAACTCAAAAATTTTATACCAAAAAGAAAAAGAAAACTTCTTCTTTGGAGTATTATTTACACTTATCGTTAGACGCAAATAAATATAATTAAATAAGAACAAAACTTACCGTAACCTAAACAAATGTTAAAGTTGAATTTGCAAATACCTTCCTGAAAATGGCCGACCAGTATCGCCTGCTAACAAGTGGATAAATAATAGTAGTAAATACTGGACAAACAACCACCAAGTTTGCACTGCAAGATTAAGCCCGCGGTACAAATTCAGTTTTGCATTCTTTTCTAACAAATCATGGCGTGTATCAGTCGACGCTTATCTTCACTCTCCTATTGACTTCAGGGAATTTCACGGACAAAGTCAGTCGTATTTGTCAAACTATGTGTTTAGGCGTTGGTTCCGTTAAGCTTTATTGACGCTCGGTATCTACGTGTGTCATAATTATAATAAGCCTACAAACTCATTTTATCTGTCTTCTGTGCGTGGAAGATCTCATTTTCGATTTGATCGCATCAAAACTGAATATTCCAAAAAAAGTATCCAAAAATTATCGAGGCGTCAGTTATACACCATTTACAAATTATTATTTTTCCAAAAAATAAACTTTGTTTACATGCTTTTATTAGATTCGAATTCAGTAAAAAATGTATGATTAATGTTCTACAAAATTGTACAACAGTTAAAAAAGTAAACAGGTGCGAACCGTGATACAGACTGTTTATTTCATATTTATTACCCTTGTAGCTTTGGAATGAGCTTAAAATGGTGGTTAGTATCATATTTCAATAATAATATTATACCCACCAATATCCCCTGTTCCAACTTCATTACAGCAATCACTAAAATATTGATAAATAATAATTTTAGTTGAAATGATGAATGATATTTGATTTTTAGCTTACGTAATTGAACCTGATACAGTGGGGTACAGGTGTACCCCAAATAAAAGTTGTCAATTTTTGTCAAAAAATGTGTTTATTTAAAAATAACGTAAAATCAACTGAAATTAGCTTTCTACATAATAGATTTATTTAGCAAAAAAATATTTTATTATTATTCCGTACAAATTAAACAAAATCTTTTTTTGCATTCATCGCAGTTGACCCTGGATTTTCGGTCTTTGCTTCTGTGGCAACATGAACATCTACCGGTGGTAGCAGTGGCCTTGTTGGTACTTCTACTGGAGGTGCTATTTTTAAAACATTGCATAATCTAGTTTGACGGAGTTGACGCTTTTATTATAGTTGGAGTTTTCAAACAACTTTCCATATGAGGTTTCACTAAATTAAGGGCGACGTTTTTCAGGTAATACGGACATGAAACAAATAAAATAACAAAAATATTCAAGAATCAAAATTTAAAAATAGCACTAAAAACAAATAATCAATTACAAAAAATTCTAAAAACAACAACTGAAACACAAGACATATACAAAAGTAACGGGATATATTCATTAAAGTGTAATACTTGCGATAAAAAATATATTGGCCAAACAGGCAGAAGTTTCCATACGAGATATAAAGAACATATTAATAAAAATAATACGACGTCTAATTACACGAAACACCTGCAACAAGAAAAGCACCAATATGGGCCTATTACAGACACTTTAAAAGTGGAAAAAATCATAGGAAAAGGAGTAAGAATGAATATCGCAGAAAACTTGTATATTTACAAACATAAGCAGAAACAGCCAATAATAAACGAACAAACAAGTGTTACGAAAGATGTAATGTTTAAATTGTTAAATAAAATAAAATAAATAAAAATAACATAAATAACTAATAAGATAAATAAATTCCAGCATGCCTAGATTTAAGCCAAAATTATAGTTAGTTTCCTACTGACGATGAAAACGAAAACTTGTGTAATATTTTTAAATTAAATTTACAAGTTCTAGGAAATAAAAAGTAAATAACGAAATACACATAATGACAATAAATCAAATAGTTTTTAAAATGTTTTGAAGTTTTTCAAGAGTTTTTTAAAATGTTTGTGTTAAATGTGAATATATGTAATGTAGTTTATAAAAATTGTGACGAGGAATTAACATTCCAAACAAAGAAAAAAGAAGATATGGAACAAAGAACAAAAATCGACATGTAAGTCAGACTTAAAAAAATTTTTCAGGTAAGTTCTTCTGTTGGTGACAATTTCTTAATTCGGTACATTAGAACCCCGTAAAAGTATCAACGAGTCATATCCCACAATATTTAGCAAATTGTAAAACAGGCATCATGGCCAACGCCGTGTGCTTCTACCAAGTGTGACACAGTTGATCTAAAGCGTCCACTCTTTCCTTAGTGGAATTATAAAATTCTATAATTTCTGGTAATTTGGTTGTATTTGACTTATCACCTTTTTCATGCATTCTCGAAAGCATAATAACAATTTTTTTCTTGGTTTTTGGTGGACAATATGATAATAATGTAAGTTGGTCACTATAGCAAAAAAATAGCGAAATTTATTTGCCTCTCCTTGAAATCCAAAAATGCCAGAGGAATTTCTTTTTTTTTGTACCTACGACTTGTTTTTTTTTCTAAAAAGTTTCTTGCCGTCTGTACCGATGTCAGATTTCTTACTGATATCACAGGATTTCTAATCGAATTAACGGTGAATTTCAAGAAAAAGCTGATATACAGTAGAGTCACGATTTCGTGTATACCCGTTCGAGTGAACTCTGCGATGGAGTGAACACAGTCACATCTTATTTATCTCGACACAGAAAGACGTTAATTTTTGTTTTCCAATTTTTTTAAATCAAGATGTCACACAAACGAAAATTATTGGATTGAAAGCAAAAAAATGAAGTGCTAAAATGTTTGAGTAAAGGAAAATGTGTAAATGTGCTTGTTAGAAGGTATGGAATAGCAAAGTCTACAGTGTGTAAAATAAATAAGAAAAAAGTGATGATTTTGAAGAGAGTTACAGAAAATTTGAAGTGTTCAGGAAAAACAAAGTCTTTAAAAGCATTTACATATCCGACTATCGAAAAAGCTTTTACAGAAATTACTTGACGAAACTTCATTATTTACTGCTAGCCAATGGCTGACTAAACAGATTTAAAAAACGTTATGATGTACGACTTCTACAGATAAGTCGAGAAAAATTGTTTTCTCAACCTGAATTAGTTGACCCATTTAAAAAAAAAGCTAAGAAAAATGATTCTCGACCTCGGTCTGATAGAAGATCAAATTTACAACACAGACGAAACAGGACTTTATTTGAAATTATTACCTAGCAAAACATATGTTTCACATTCCGAGAAAAAAGCACCAGACAGAAAAACTTCTCAATAAAGAATTACATTTTTTGGCGTCTGCAATTGCAACAGAAAGTCATAAGTTGAAGCCATTAGTCATAGGAAAATCCAAAAAACCTTGGGCTTTTCGAAATTTCAATTGTTGTGTGCATTATAGAGATTCTAGGACGGCATGGATGACAATGCAAATTTCTAGAAAATGGCTTCATAACTAAAAAGTATTCAAATATCCACCTACTGTATTAGAAAAATTGTAAATAAAAGATTTATAAAAAAATCAAAAAATCCATGAAAACTTACACAAATAAGCATCGCGACGTCAGATGACAAATACTCTTAAATACAAAACAAAATTTTAAGTTCTTTTTTTGGGGGTGGAAAGTTGGAAAACCCTTTACATAAAAATATTTAAATACAGTCGAACTCCTCTATAGTGATGTTCGAAAAGCCGTGACAATACATCACTATAGAGAAACTTCACTATATAGAATTCACGTATAATTTTACTTGACAGTCACTTTAAAAACCAATCAATATTCAAACTAAAACAAAAAATTAAGATTTATTGTGTTTGAAAAAATATTTGTATATTTAGAAATACACAGAGTTATTAATAAACAATTTTCATCATACGTAATTGAATACTTACATTACATGCACTATTTATTGATGCAAAAATGTGTCCAAAGTTTATGGCACAGCAGTACTTTTAAAAATGGAAATTTCCCATAAGTGACGAATTTGCAACAAATTCTTCTAAGGATTTTTCAGGTAATCGGAATTTGGGGAAAACAACATATGTTCAATACATTCATTATATTTTCTATTACCGAAAATTCCGTTCCCCGAGAATTTTGGTAAACCTTTCTTAAAGAGTAATCACTATCACTAACATTATAATAGAGGGGTATTTTTATATGCAAAACGTGCAAAAATGTACGTTGCTGACAAAAACATCACTATAGAGAAAAAATCATTATAGAGGAGGTCACTATAGAGGAGTTCGACTGTATTTTAAAAAAATTAACGTTATCATTCGTGTAAAATTCTTCGTTATAAGAGGAGGATTATGTATGTATATATGAAAAAAAAAGAAGTGGTAACAATCTACAAGCAAATAAAAACGCCATTACTTGCTTTGTAGATTCTTATTTGCATTGCGAATATTAAATGAATTGCAGAAAACCATTTTACAGAGAAAATTACATAACAAAATTGACACTTTCCTATTTCCTTTGTTCTAAATCAACCGATGACCTTTCCATGCCCATTGTCGAATTCAATTTGTACCTTATCATAATATATATTCATGTAATTAGCCTGTCCTTTCGAAAGTTATTGTGCCAACACTCAATCACGTTGATAAGAGTTATTACTCTGAAAAGACGTGAGCCTCGCTGAGTGGAACAGCTTTGATACAATGAAAGAACGCCTACTACCTTCAGTTCGTAATATTTAATTTACGAAACCTCACATATCATTGTTGAGTAAAGCCAATTTCAAAAACCATCGAAATTAATCAAATCAATACGGTTTTGAACACACACATAAAGAATAACTGATATATAAATTTTGAAAGGTTTGGAGAACCTCGAAACTTTCACAAGTTAAACACTTAAATCAGCAATCGAAGGTAAACAACCACTGTGATTACATGTGGGAAAATGGAAAATTGATGGCATTTGGTAGGAGGTGTTTCTTTAATTAAATTGAAATTTAAAGCTTCGTCTAACAACTTATTAATTTCGTTTGTTGTTTTTATTAGTTCTATTTCTTTGCATTAAGTTTGATTTGAAATTTTTTCTCATTTTTGTATGTCGAGATTGATCTGTGGTGTATCATAAGTTTTCAATTACATATTTTATGTCCGCAATTATTTAAAAATTAGGGAATGAAATAAACAAATAAATGCCAGCTCTCAAAAAACACACAACACCTTTGTGGTAAAAAATTTAACTGCGTCGATTTCCTCTTAAACTAAAATGAAAGTAATAAAAATATCTATGTTTATAGTTCTGAGAAATGTTAAAGCCATTTAATCATTCTGATAAGAATTTAAGGATTTTTCTTATTTAGGCAACTTTTTTAAGTTTATGCATATTACCTAATAAAACAAAGTTACAGTGCCAATGGTTTTTGGCAACATTTTCTTATCTAACTTAAGTCCATTAATACCAGATTCATTTGAAAAAAATAAAAAAATAATATTTCAGACCAATTTTGGGTATGACCATTAACGTTGGAGGACCCTATATATTAAATCAAGAACAAAATGTCTCTACACTTTACATACTTTAGTACCGAATGATTATATTTTAGTAAATTACCACTAACTACTGTTTGCAGATTAGCTGATAACAAAAGTGAATTTGGAAGTGTGCACACTTTTGAAATTCGGCATTACATTATTTCTGGATTTTCCCCGAGTCCAGGAAATTGTCGAATACCTACATAAGTAAGTATTATGCGGTATCTATTACTGATAATTTCAAGCAAATACAAACCCAGAACGCGTTAGCACACCTGAAAATAACAATGGTGTACTTATTTACAAAAGACCAGAACTTAGTAGACATCAAAGTTTTTATAATGAATTGGAAATTTTGAAACTATGGAACTGCTGTAAAAATTTAACATTTAGAAGTTTGATGACTATGCACATAAACAAGCATTGACATCAGCTGTAATGGGAATAAATTTGTCCAATCAACACCCACTATTTGGGAGCGGTTTATTGATGATCCTCAAACTCAATGTAAATGTTGCACCTCTGCAATTTGTATTAAACAGGTATTGTCTCATAGAAACATCAGCTTTGCATAATATCAGAATTCTAATTAAAATTTAATTTCATTCAGCAAATCGATGTTTACTCGTTCATGCAAATGAGTTTAACTGATTTATTAGTTAAAGAAAATTGTAAGTAAAAATTTAGTTGTTTGATAAAAGTTTTTAAGCCGCAACGGCTTTGGTTAATGACCTTTCCGGTAACTTTGGTGTTAAACGTAATCTAATCTACGTTGGTTTAAAATTAACCTAAATTAACTTAAAACGTGAATGTGAATAATACAAATCCCTCGAATTAAGGTAAGGTTCAGTTTCACTTTTTACTCAGGAAGTGTTGCGCAAATCAAAAACAGAAAAATCGTGTAGGTAGGTGCATTTTTAAAATAAATTATGTTTTTATGAATGAACAGGATTTCGTTGTGATCGTAAAAATATTAGCAAGTAAAGTGCTTTAAAAATCAACAGTAATTTTTTAAACACTCAAAGATGTTTACTATAAATTATAGGGGAAGTGCAATATCATCAGCTATAATTATTCTTCTCTTCGGTTACTTTACATAAATAAATAAAAAAGTTCAATTTTATTTGATCATTTAATACAAAAATGTATTTTGCATTTACATCTTTTAGCTGCTTGTCAGGTATTAGCAACATTTTTCTTTTCAAAGTCTTTTTTGTTCAATGCAAGAATTTTTAATGATCGAATCAAATTCTTTAATTCGATAGGCAGTTACGAAAAATTAACTCCCAAGTTTTTCAAAGTTTTTTTATGGAATAATAATAAATCAATATGGACCAATTTTCTTTTGATCTGTCTACGCTGATTTCTTCCAATGTATGGTGTTTATTCGCTGTTATTTGTTAGTTCTTCCCTAATACCTGTACCTTGATTCAGTTTTCTACTTCTTGAGAGCATTCGGCTACTGATCTTAAAAATCTCATTTCGGAGCTCTAAAATTTACTTTCCTTTCATTTGGTTATCCCGTTTTCGTTTCTTTATAGGAATGCAGATGTGGATATAACTTTATAAAACTTCTTTATTGTCTCTTTGATAACCGCTGCATTGTTTCCATTAAAGTTATCGAATTTGCTTTCCAACATTTGCTGCTTTATGTAATGGTATTATTGGCTGTATCTTTAGGTTTGACCTAATTAACTTCTTATTGATATATTCTGTTGGTATTTATTTATGGACAAATTATATACAGTAGAATCCGGTTATAACGGCTTCGGTTATAGCAAACCACCGGTTATAACGAACTTTATTCCAAGTCCCGACATTTTCCCCTATGTAACAATGTAAAAATTAATTGGTTATAACGAACTCGGATATAACGAACTATCGGATATAACGAACCTGAAAAAGCCGAAATTAATAAAATTTCAATCGACTATAACGAACTTTGCATTGTATATAACGCGTTGAATCTGATGATGACTTGTCATTAAATGAGTAGTAGTTACAAAAATAGAAACAAAGGGAACGTTAATTTCAGCAATTGAAGAACGCTATGCAAGAAGTACCTTAGTCACTTTCATATTCTGTGATATTTGAGATTTGATGTTTCAATGTTCAATGATCTTTTTTTACTAAAGTAAGTCTTCTTTAGTAAAAAGAGATCAGTCAAAATCAAAACAATGTGATTTCCAGATCAAACAGAAATATAAATCTCAAATATCACAGAATATAAAAAGTGACTTGAGTACTTCTTGCATAGAGCCCTTCAATTAGAAAATTCAAATTTTTTCGAAAACATGAATTGTTTATTTAGAACAGGTAAATAATGGCAACATACCTCAACAGTGTAAAAATTCTAAAATATCCCCGAAAGAGAAACACGAAAAGATAAACAAAATTTGGTTAGGTTAGGTTAGGTTAGGAATGACAATTTATTAGTTACAACAGAATATTTGGGTATTTGTGGTAGACAAAAGTGGTCAAGAAGAAGCCAATGAGGAATGATGATGAGCCGGAAGCACCAGCATTACAGATTTTATCTACACAGGAAGCTGTGAGAAGTATTAACAACATTCGTAATTTTTTACAGTTTTACGGTGCGCCGAACTCAATTATTGAAAATCTTAGTGACGTTGAAACGTGTGTGGACAATTTATACTTTAACAATGTGACAGTTTAGTCGAAAATAACAAATTTTTCAAATAAAATTACTTGTTACATTATGCTTTGTTTCACATAAGTTTAGTCCATATATTCTTAATGGTTTTATACATATGCATATTTATATTAGACCAATAAACCTCGGATATAACGAACCGATTTTGACGGTCCCTTGAGGTTCGTTATAACCGGATTCTACTGTACATATTTTCAACAAAAACGACACAGAAAAATTAACTCTGACAAACTTCATCAAAATAATGGCTAATACAAGGTCTTCTAACGTTAATGATCACCCCCAAAAATTAGTCTAATATATTAAATTATTAACTACAAATTTTGTTTATTTCATAGAGTGCGGCCACCTGAGACCCCTGAGACAAATTTTCTTATTTTTCCATAGATTAAATCTGGTTTTATCCAGTGACTTTTGTGAAAGGAGGCAAATGTTTTTTATTTTGTAAAATTATAATTATACAAATTAAACATTACAAAATCAAACCAAATAAATTAGACTCAATACTAAATTCAAATTAGTTGAAAAAAGTTTATTAAAAAAATTAGAAACCAAGCAATTTTTAAATAGAAATTTTAAATTGAAAAGTCAACTTTTTGTAAGTAACCTATAGCAGCGCCAGGCCCATGAACGCTTCTATCCCTAAAAATTAACCAAAAAGCGACAAGAATTTGTTGTCGAATGTGTGTAATTTTCGTGAAATCTAAAATTTCTTGGTCTATAAACGCGTAATTTTTCATTATTACAAGATTGAAAACATTTTTCATCTGAAAAAACTACAGAATGTCAAAATTCTTCATTGGCATTTAAAAACTGATTAGCAAATGGTAGTCGGTTTTTATCAGTCAAGTATGTTTTTTTCGCAGCTACATAATTCTTTAAACCGCTCTGTTTAATTCGACGCCTTGACGTTGTAACGGAACCCGGAAAATAAGTTTCTTCGCGAGCTGTAGAAAATGGATTCTGTCTGATAAAATTTACCAATTCCAATTCCTATCCTAATTGGTCGTTGCAGTCTATTTTCCTGCCAACGTTTTTTCAATTGAAAAATGCAACTTTTGCTTACGTTTAAATATGCAGTTATACCGGCTAACGACCAGTTGTCACCAAAACTTACAACAATGATTTTCGAATTTTAAATATCTTATAGTGGTAAATTTACCCTACCGCAAATAATGATCGAATATTATACACAGGGGGTTATAAATCAGATCACAATGTAGCCTGTGGTTATCAGGTCCGGACAAAAAATAAACGCTTACAAACCATAATGACTACTTAGTATTTCTTAATGAGTATTCGGTTAAACATTCTATCTGTGCTGTCATATTGTTTCCATATTACTTAGTTGTATTCAGTTATTTGAAGCGAACAGCCAGTACTTCAGTGACTTTTTCTAAATCTGAAATTTCAAAACCTAAATACGCTCTTGATACTGAATGAATGTCGCTACTACCTGGCATTTCCGGAGCATCTTGTTTCTTTAAAAAGCTTTGTAATTTTACACTTGCCTGATTTCATACCAACATCATAAGACTTCTAACCGAAATAACGATCAATTGCAATAACAAGCTGATAAGGTTTTGATATTTTTATATTAAAAAAATTACAAATAAATGATTTATTAAAAGAAAAGCTCAAAAATTCATGAAAAATTACATAAGTGAGTGGCGAGGCGCTACATGATGCAAACTGAAAACGGAATTAAAATCAGATCGTAGCTTATTAATAACTGAATACACAAGCAAATTTTCATGGTAATATCTGCAATGTGAAAGTTTCTTTTAGAAGTAACCCTGTCACATTTTCGTTCAAATTTTTATAAAAAAGCCTTCATAAAAGCTTTATTTCAGTGAATTGCATTGGTTAATGATTATGTAAATTTTGAACTGAAACGTTAATCATAAACAATTATAATGAGTTTTCTTTAGTTCGGTTAACGATCAATTTTAATGTTAGGGAACGTTCACGGAACTTTATTTCATGTCCCCTCGAAATTCAGATTTAACACTGTTTACTGTTAGACACAAAAGTATTTCTTAAATTTTTTTCTTAATTAATTTCTTAATTTTTTCTTAAATTGATATAAAATCATTGCAGATTGACCGACAGAAAAGGATTACATTGACTCCAAACTACAAATAAAGAAATATTTTGTTTATATCCGCTTTCTACCGACATCGGCATATAGAACTTTCCACGAAATCACTATCAGTAAGAAAAGTGCTCACAATCATCAGTGATAAAAAGGTTTATTCCGACAATGTTAACACCTTTTTTGCGCAGTAAGTTTCCACTTATTGCCAAGATTAATAATTCACGTCTTTATTAGTTAAAATTCCTGTAATTAAAACCGTATCTCAACTTTTAAGTTCCAAACGACTAAAATTATCTCCTTACAACGAATGGCCCACATAATGTGACAAAAGCGCTTAAAGAAATATCTAAAAATCGTAAAAAATTGTCCAATAAAGGGGTAAACTGTAACCGTTTTTTCTAACTGTCCAAAAAAAAACTGGTGCCCACCAATTTGTAACAATAGACCGTTTTTTACAGTTTTTTTATTAGTACACTTCTCGGCAGCGTAAAAAAGATATTTAAACGCCTTTTAGGATTTGAAAACCAAGTTGGAACACAAAAACCTCCAGGCGATAATTTATTGACAAGTTACGTCAGCACGGCCACTTATACGGTTCAAATTTATTAAATTCGTTTCGAAACTAAACAGGCGAGAAGGATCTAAATTTTATAAACAAACTTCAACGCTTCGATGGCATTCTCTTGAAAACGTCCACAAACAGAAACGGGCATACGCCCGAAATTTGATTTAGTGGGTCAGTGGATGCATTCTAGGTAGGAATTTTTAGAAAACCTTGGGGACCGATTTTTATTTTAATGGTGTCGTAAAAAACGTTTTACTGCACGTTTTAAAAAATGCGCAATAGGAAGTAACAAGCTTGTGTCGGGAGATTTTCGGTAGCAGAGACTTGAAAAGAGCCGACGATGCAAACGAGCCAAAATTTTTAGCCTGATTTTAGCTGTCATGTATTTTAAATATATTGCTTTATAACAGTTTTAATGTGTTGTGCAAGATAACATTTTTGCTGATGAAGAGTGCCGACACAATAATGCAGCTTGTTATGACTATCTGCAGCATCGTGCAGATTTGAATTGCATTTTCATTGATATTAACCGATCGTATGCAAAAATAGGCAAATAAAAAATTAAAGATAGAAGAACATATTTGAATTTTTTTTAAGTCCTGAAATGAAATACAGTCGAACTTCCATACAACGAAGCGTAACGGTAACCTTAAAAAAATCGTTATAGAACAACTTCCTTATATAGAAATTCATGTTGGAAAAAACAATTTTAGTATAACCCTTTCCGGTCCCCAAGAATTTTTGAAGTAATACGATTTTAGACATTGAAATGACTAGGTATCTATTTAACAAAAAACAACGTACTTTCAAAATTTACGTGAGGACACATTATGTCGCAAGATCGCAAAGGGATTAATATGCAGTTTCTTAGTTAATTAATTAATTGAATAAATAAGATCCCAGTGTTATGAAACAATTTTTAAAAGACAAGGCAAAGTATGTTAATAAAATAAAAAAATTTTGACGCAGTAAAACTTTCTAGTAGTAAAATTTTTGCACGCTTCAATTAGTGTCACTTACTTCGTCGGCTAATCCCTCATAAAATGTTGAGTCCTGGATACATCTAAGAATATTACTACAACCGAGTTTGTTTCCGAAGTTACAGTGAAACAACAAAAGGAAACCGTTTTAAATCTCGAAAATTTGTAAATTGTGTGCCGATATATTGGCCGGGCCGCAAAAATGTTCGTTGCGGGCCGCGAGTTCGACACCCCTGATCTACAACATTATTGTATTGGAAAACTTTGTTAAACCATATTTTATGTAATAGCGAAGAGAACGTTGTTAAATTATTAAAAACCATTAACTTGAGGCGTATTGTATGTCTACTATGCAATGCTTGGGAAATAGTCTGCCCCGGAGTCTTGCAGAAGTGCTGGCACAAAATTATGGCTCATGTGGCAAATAACGATCCACTGAAGATGATGCTGAAGATCTAATTCCTCCGAGTCAATTGCGGCACAATCTGCTTCCCTTGATTCAAAAGATGACAGGTAAACAATGTACATTAAGCGCAAAATTTTTCGTTTAGTATTATTTTTTGTTAATCCATAAATATTTAACAGATGTTTCAGATATGCTCACTGAGCAAAATCTCACGAACGTGGAAATACGTAATTAGCTTGAAAATGACGAAGATTTGTTATCACCTGGAAGACGGATGCTACAGACGAACATGATGATAGTGACAATGAAAGTCCAGAGTTAAATAATAGAAACCAGACTGTTCAGAATGACGGGGCAGTTAAAAGTTTCAATGTGTGCGTAAAGCGGCCAAAAGAAACCAATATCCCACTACAAGATGTTACTTGTACTTCAAAGATTAAAAGAAACGACCCAGAAAAGGATTAAGCAGGCAACAATTACAAAGTACTACACAAAACAATCTAAAATTTAATAAGTATAATTCCGTTTTAAACGATTTTTGTTTATGTACTATTTTCTAGTTGTTTTGTATTAACACGTTTGCTGCCACCTACTTTGGTAGGGCACTTAAAAAAGTGTCACCATAACTTTATTAATTAAGTAATGCCTCTGACAAAAATATTGTCTCATATTGAATGCCATACCGAATGGGAATTCATACAAAACAAGTTATAAAATAACGCGATAACGCGGTAGAGGTAAAAAGGTCAAACTCATCCCAACGCGTAAACGCGTCGGGGGCAGCGAACGTGTTAAATGTTTCTCTTTCGATAAAAAACTGTCCCGCTTCAGTAATCTAAATTATGTATGTGATTTAAGGGGTGATTATTGTTAATACCTATAGAATAAAAGCACAATAAAAAAAATGTTCAAAGTTTTATTCGAAGTAAAATGCATCCGAACACTCCGAAGGTAGATCGAATAATCCCCCTCGTTGGACAATACGTAAGTATTCGGGATTGTTGTGTCTACTTTCCAAGGGTACGTTCCAAAGGTACGTTCCAAGGGCGCGACATTATTTAGACTATCCCCGGGAACACATCGTAGATCGTAGCTCGCATGTAGTTATCCGGATCACCGCGGTTTTAATTAGTTCGGATTATCGAGGTTGCACTGTATTAAAGTTTATAAAACAATACTAGGAAAAAGTATTTGGCTGACAAAATCTTTCAGCAAAAAGCTTTGACTTTTTCCGAATGTTTTATTTATATGATGGATGATAGTCTACATATCACCGGAAATCCTAATGGTTCGATACTCAAGCATAAGCAATATTTTATTTTTGCATCGCGAACACAGTAAAATTTGATAACAGTAATTCGAAATGACGTCTGGTTAATTTCGCCTTCCTCTTATGAAACGCCAGGTGCTGAAAACGCAACGGCGAAAGAACAAAGAAAAGTCCGTCCGATATAAAAAGGCCCTTAACTGTTAAGGTTTAATCATTTTGCTGAAGATTATCACTGTCGGGAAACCTTTCTCGCCGTAAATATAACCGCGAGTCAATATCAGAAAACCGTAACTCATTTTTTCCCCTATTTTCAGCGGTTTTCAGTCGCAAAGATACTCGAGTGCTCTTTGTTAATTACAATGTGACGGTTTGTGATTTACCGGCGGAAACGTTCCCAGGATTAGCGATTTTAGTTTTCTCCTTTGCATCCACACACACACACACTGAAAATGTGGCAATGAAGAGGCAAATATTTAGCGCACGTTATAAGCCAAACAATAAATAAATTGAAAAAGTGACCGACTCTCATGCAAAAGTGTAAAAACAAACAAGCTTGTGTCGGGCGATATTCGGTAGCATACTTGAAAAGAGCCGACCGACAGCGACGGTGGTTAACCAGCAAAAATGTTTAACTTTATTTTAGCTGTCATTGTGTTTTATAAGCAAAAAAGTGTACACGACAATTGCAAAGAAAATGGAATCGCTGAACTACGACGTTCGCTTTGCAGTTCAGTAGGGCACGAAGGTGTCATTCGAATAATGAATATTTTGAATAAATCTTTCTTTTAGGTAAAAACGTTCGAGTAATTATGATCACAATAATAAATACAATAATAATCCCATTATTCCCTATTCTTTCGCTACTTTGGTGATTCCAATCCAATTAATTCTTTTATTCGCATTTTTAGTGTTTTAGGAAGGTTTGTTTGTCGCAATCAAACACTTTCAGTCATTTCACATGACTACATCTCCAAAACATAGAAAACATATTACCATAGAATATATTCGTCATGTTTAATGCAATTTACAATTTTGTTGGTTTTAAGCAAAATCATTAAAAAAAAGTGTTACTTTCTTCATGATTTTTTTGAAAAAAGTGTCACTTTCATTACGACTTTCCATAGTCACTATTCAAAAAAATATTTCCAATTGCCAGTGACGATTTTAACCCAATTAAATGATGAGCTCTGATTCTTACTTTTTTTTTGGTGAGTAATTTTGTCTCTAATTATGTACAAGGAATTACATGGGGCTGCAGTTTTTTCATCTGAAAATTCCTCTTTAATGCCTTGCTGCGACTCCTACATTTCTAATTGATTCTCTTCTTACTCATGGTACAGAGTCTTCCGACGTTAATTGTCAGGTACTATGAAAATTTGGCTGTGTGTTATTAATGAGCTACGATCTGATGTTAATTTTATTTGTATCAGCTGACGTCGCCATGCTTGTTAATGGAATTTTTCATGGATTTTTTTAACTTTTCTTTTCATAAATGTTTTATTTATAATTTTTTTAATGTAACAATGTAAAACCTTATCAGTTTTTATTGAAATTCGCCATTATTTTGATTGAAAATGTTATTTACAACTTTCAAATCATAATTAATAAATCAGGCAAGTGTAGTAAAATTACAAAGCTTTTTGAAGAATGCTAAGTTTACACGAGCTTAGTACTTGTCATTAATACTTGCCGCTTAGTACTAAGCTGCTTAGTGACGAGTGACAAGTAATCGTTCAAACGTTAGTGTTAGTAAACGGTATTAGTAGCACGACATCCGTTTGAAAACGGACGTGGGCTTATTGACCGTTTCAGCTTGTCACTAAGCACTTGTCGTGACTGTTCACATGACCCCCGATAACGACATGTTCTTAGTTAAATTGCTGTGGGGGTAGCTGCTTGTCGCAGAGATCTCTGACTTGTCGCATAGTAAATAGGATCGGCTTTTATTCACTGGCACTTGCACTTTCACTAATACTAAGCACTAAATAACATGTTTACACTCAAGGTATTAGTGACAAGTGACTAAGCATTAGTTACTAAGCCCGTGTAAACTAGGTCGAAACAAAATGCCCCGTAGATACCAGGTAATGGCGTTATGCGTTTAGTATTAGGGGCGTATTTAGGCTTTGAAATTTTAGATTTACAAAAAGTTACAGAAACATTTCAATAAACGCTGTAGGTAAATTCTCCAAAAAAAATGTATGTTAAATTTTTAAGAATATTATACTTTTGCAATAAAAACACTAATGTCGCCAATTTGTGTGCCATGAAAAAACCAAAATTTGAGACAAATTTTAGGGGTGACCAATAACCTTGGAGGACCCTATACAAGTAGTTGTGAAAGGAATGAATGAAAAAAGGTTTTTACTTTCTTCACTATTCTTTTGAAAAAAAAACTTACTTTCATTAAAATTTATCATCGTTACTATGCAAAAAATATTTTTAGTTAGGTCCAAGTAAATAAGTAGTAATGTTTTCAGCCCTGATTTTTATATTTTTTGGTGTTACATACTTTTACCAAGTAATAATGTTGTTTGTAGAGGATTCATCTGAAAATTTTATTTTAGTGTCTAACTGTATTTATACGTGATTCTCTTTTTAGGCATTGCGAGTACTATACAGGGACCGTCAAAAATGACACAACAGTTCAATGAATCCAAAACTATTTAATTAAAAAAAACAATATCAAAATATCAAAATTACGGCGTCATCATGAATTTTTTGATTAGCCACCTGTAGTTTTTCGGTACAATTTCGATCAATCAATCAATCAAAGATGTTAGTCCCTTTCATAAAAGGGCTGAAATTTTTATATATACCGACAATTTAACAGTTGAAACGTTATTCATTACTTAAGCTATTCTGGTGTTCTTAAATAAAAGGTCCCATCTGCAAAATTGTCGATTTCAAGTTTTTGAGTTCCAAAGGCTTCACGTACAATTTATATGGCTCTCTACGCTGTATAAATATCCTAGGGTCCATTATTAACGTGCCAAAGCACATCTAAATGTTTTGTCCCAAGTGCAAAATTAACTAAAGTTCATTTATCGCAAAACAGTTACATTGCAGATAGGACCTTCAGTTTAAGGACACTGAACACCATTGCGTTATTTTAAGTTCTATTTTAAAGGAACTAGGAGCAGCACAAAAATTAAAAAAGTTTTCGATTATTGTGATAACTTACAATAACTGCAGATAATTTTGATATTATTACTGAAAGTTCTGAAATATATTTGATAATTTAAAGGTACCACTACAATGAAGGACTAAAAGTGTGTGGATTTAAAGAAGGGGTAAGGGGACTAGAAACGGGGCTAGTTGATCTGTTCCTGCAATGTTTACGTGTTTAATATATTTCTTTGTTGCGTTAAGTAACTTATTCGATATTGAAAACTATGAAATAAAAACGATTTAATTTTTGGAACCCCTGTGTGTGCGTTATCAATCCTACTTAATGTTAGGGATCACTTATCAGTTATAACCGTTTAAAAAGCATAACAATCGGCGGCACTTTAAAGATAAAAGAGGCATAAAATCATCATATAATAGCTAGAAAGGGTTGGCGAATTGCACACGTATACCGTTGGATAAACATAGGAGTTCGCAAGGTGTGAACGTTTGTTATCAATCCGACTACTATATGACGTTACGATAGCGGTATCTTTGAACGCCTTTTGATCTTTCCGACATCACGGTAATTCCGGGGAAATATTACAATATAATCTATCCGATGAAACATCGGCTGCCATTCACCGGCCACAACACCCCCGCGTTTTAATCGCACCAAACGACCATATAAAACAACATTAGATAAGACTCGAAACGACTCAAGGCGTTCCACCCTTCTTTTATAAATTCAGAATTAATTCCAATCAAAACGTGCAGATGTATTTTCACCGGCCGCAGAGCAAACTTGAGCTACCTAAGTCATGAATAATTCAGAACAAGCTGCAAGAAAACGTCCTACATTAATTTGTGAGGGTTTTACGGTAATTTAGTGGGCGAATTGGTAGAAACTATGATTTTTGAACACCCGGGCCTTGCGGCTCGAGCGATATTTCATCGAGGAGCTAGCTGATCGTAAAAATGACAAAACCTAAAATTGAGCAATGGTTTAATTGTAAAAAAATTGTAAAGATAAAAAACAACCGACAAAGGAGATCAAAAGTAGCGAATGCTTTTATTTAGTTATACTACACTTAAGTGTACTTCTCGGTATTTATTTTTTTTGCCAGCAGTTCCACCGTTTGATTCCTTAATGAAAGAATCCATAGAGAACTCGACAAAAAATTCATATCTCAACGTCGTTTAGATCTTAAGTACTCAATTATTTGATTAAGATATTGATTATCAATTTATTGGTTTACGGTAGCGGTTTATTACCGTTGTGCAATTGGAAAAATAATAAACTGGCAGACTCGATGCCGAAACTCGCTTGAAATTCCGGAGAAGGTGGAATTTAGAAGAAGGTTCCCAGGCTGTTACTTCCATCCCCCGGTAATCTGCGTTTAATTTAAATTCCGTTTAACCCCGTTTCGCCCTGGAATTACACGGAAAAAATGTAAATGTAACGATTACGTTACGAAACGCAAGCGCAAAATAAACCAATGATAAGTCTGTGATTAATATCCGAGGCGTTTCTTTACTACTGCCGGCTACCAAGGTCCCCACCACGACCGTCCCGGTAGAAGCGGGTGCAAAACATCAGTTCATCTGCAGGTTCAGGCAAAGGTTGACATTCGTTCTTAATAGTGATTTATGTTTTCTCTTGGGATGAACGAATTCATGCATCCGGGGCAGATGATTACTGGCGATCAAGGTACGTTTTTAAATTTGTGCGAACCAGTTTTTTCCACCCACCGTTTTTACTACTTTTTAACGGAATTATTTTTTAGTGCATCGATATGAAGGATATCCACCGATACGGCGGCTAAACCTGAAGCAAGAAGCAGACACTACGTCTGCGTTGCTCACGCCACCCCATACCCCGACGGAAGGATCGTCACCGTCTTCGTCTCGATACCCCGCCGATCCTTGGCATCGCCACGCAGAAGAAGCTTTTCACCAGCTCCCATCATTTTCTTGTCCGGCTTACAACGCGACGCTAATGAACCAGTGGTTAAGAAACGCGGCGTTTTACCAAGTCAGGGGCCAGCTTTACGATTTGCGTGCACCTGGACGACCGCCTCTTCCGGTAAAATTGGCCGCGGGGACGACACGACCGAAAAAACAGTTCATTTGCAAATATTGCAACAGGCAATTTACCAAAAGCTATAATTTGTTGATTCACGAGAGGACGCACACGGATGAACGACCCTATTCTTGCGATATTTGCGGAAAGGCCTTCAGGAGGCAGGACCATCTTAGAGACCACAGGTAAAACAATCGAAAACCCCCTAGTTAACATATCTTAATTTGTTCATTTTGGCACAGATATATACACAGTAAGGAGAAACCGTTTAAATGCGGCGATTGCGGCAAGGGGTTCTGCCAGTCAAGGACGTTGGCGGTCCATAAAATTCTCCACATGGAAGAATCGCCCCATAAATGTCCGCAGTGCAATCGGTCGTTCAACCAGCGATCGAATTTAAAAACGCACCTCCTCACCCACACTGAACAACCCCTCGAATGCAGAGTGTGCGCTCAATTCTTCACCTCGCTCACCAGTTTGAAGTCGCACGAATTGCGACATCACAATTTGGAAGATGCCCATTTCATTCCTACCACGGTCGAAGAGGTGCAGCAGGTCGACAGCACATCCTGCCTCGACTTATCGACGAAGAAAAATGAAGAGACGAAAATCCACGTGCAGATCACGACTGTTAAGAAGCCTCTCGGATTCTCAATCGAGGATATCATGAAGCGATAATTTTTTTTATAAGTTATTTTTTTGGGACAAATTCCAGTTAAGTTGCCGTTTTTACGCGAAAGTATTATTTTGATTATATAGACCAAAGAAGAGTGGAATGTTCAGTTGTACACTACCTCTTTATAATTTTAAGACTGAGCTCTTGCTGAGTTACCATTTTAATTTCAATTCATGAATCAATTTTTTGACTTTGTAGATCTCTTCATTTAGTAATTATATTTAATTGTGAATTATGTAAATAGGAAGTTGGTAGAATAGCATTTATTTAAATGTATTAAGTTTTCTATTATGTGAATAAATATTTATTTTGAATTTTTTACCCTTTATTTAAGTACAAAAAGCGGATAAAGATAACTGTATTTATCTTCTCAGCGCAGCGGCGCGTTATTCTACGGGCAAAAAGGGCAGTCTTTCACGAACTTGTTGCTTTTGGTGTCATACCAGCTAAAATTTTTAATTACATTTAAAAAAAGGTGTTGCCTCAATACTGGAGTCCGCGATGATTCCCTATATTGTAATCTGGATTTTTTTATAGTTTTGGCAATTCGGATCTTCAGGTTATGTTCCAACACATGCAAATATTAAAAATTGGATAATGTATTTTTAATTTGTTACGAAGTACAATCTGAAGTCGTTTCCAATTTACTCATCGATATTGCATCAATAAAGAAGTTAATAACCGATAATGGGCAGTTCTTTAATCTATGAACTATTCGTTTCATAAAATTATATTATATTTGTATGGTTCTAATGATGGAATTTCGGTCCGCAACAGCCTGCAAGCACATTTTATTGGAGCGCCTCTAAAACCAACAATTTAGGAAAATTGAATTGGAATTGTCAACCACTTCTTGGGTTATTCGAAAACTTCATTAATTTTTGTGTCAGTAGCACTGTCACAGCCATTATGCTCTTTATTTGTATTTGAACGAGTTTTCAGGTGTTCAAAACATTGCTTTGGTTTACGAACACACAAACATTATAACATTAAAAAAATATAAAAGTTTCAAAATGAATTCAAAACTTCTTTTAATTTCGTTCCACAAATATAATGGTGCAATTGGACTGCAAATACAGTAGAACCTCTCTATAACGAGAACTCAAAGGACCAACATATTTACTTGTTATAACCGAATTTCGATATAAACAGTTGTGGACCATACAATATTATTGCATTATAAAATAAATTTATTTAATAAGAACAAGGGCGAAGATTTAGTGAAAGAAATCTGTAATTTTCATTTGTTTGTGATAATGAAGTAACCTAATTTTATCAATTGCACTTTCTAAGTACCTATGCTAAATTATTAAAAAGCGCATCGTGTGAGGTGTGGAAGCGCCCATTAACAAAAACTCCATAATCGCTTTTAAAGATTGTTCAACATTATGTGTATTTGGCAAAGTTGCTATTAAAATTTCTTTATGATCTCCTTCCTCTTCTTCTTCTTCTTCTTCCCAATCGCTACTATTTTTACTTTCATCGCAGATTTCTTCAATAATTTCTTCATCCGTTAAAACGTGGCAAGGGGCAATGTTTTCGTCTACGTTGAGGAATGCGTTATCTCCACTATCGCTAACTTCATCTGTTTGAATATTTTTTCATTCCGTCAATGGAAGATCATCTTCATCTAAATTCTCTTGCCGCCATTTGATATGTTGAAAACGGTTTTTAATTATTTTTGTCTCCACAAGTAACCACGCTTTCTGTATGTACTTTACAGCATCCAGAAGACTAATTCTACTAATCGTTTCTTTCACCAGAAGTTTTCTATAATGCGATGGCTGTCAAACTGAATTAGTATTAGGATGCAAAAATTCCAATTGAATATTCCGTAAATTTTTTATTTGTGGATGTGCACTGCAGTTGTCTATGAGCAATAGGATTTTCCCATTTAATTTTTTATCCCATCCTCGTAACACTTCTTCAAAAATAGCACTTGTCATCCAAGCCCTTCTGTTTGATTGGTAATCCCCCGGAAAGTTTTTTATTCGTCTAGGCCTGGCTAACTTTCCAATCACCAACAATTTACATTTTTCAGAACCCGTTATATTTGCACCAACGAGTGCAGTAATTCGTTCTTTGGAAAGTTTTCCGCCTTGCAAGTCATGTATTTAAATTTGAGGGTTTTGTCTGAAGTAAGTTTATAAAACAAACTTAATTTGTCTGCATTAAAAATGCCCTTATCTGCAGATTTTTCACGAAATTTTGGCCAAGCATTTGATAACCAGTTGGCTACACTTTCTTTGGGAACACTTTTTGATTTACCACGTATTTTACCGGAATTGATGCTATGTTTATTTTGAAAGCGATTCAGAGAGTTTCCAATTTTTTTCCAAAACTGTTCAGCTTTTGCTTTTAACATGGCCCAATATATGGGCACATTGGATTCGCGATTCACTCTAAACTAAGAGTAAGGACGGTTTTATCTAGTTTATCATTTTTTTCCACAACGTAATTTCTTCACTTTCGACGAGAATTCATTAGTTGCACTCATAATCTTGTCACTGTTTTTCAAAATTATTGCCAATGTAGAACTCGCAATATGTCTTTCTTTGCAGATTACAGCTTGCTTTTTACCACTGTCAAATTCTTTAATTATTGATATTTTTTCTTTGATAGAAAATGATTTTCTTGTTTTAGAGGACGACATAATGATATACACTGAAAAAAATCGTATGTTACAAATTACTACAATAATGTAGCACATATTTTGTAACAATTTTTGCTACAAAGAGAGCATTTGTTACTTAAAATTGTAATACAATTTTTAAAGCATTTGTAGTGAAAACTTTGTAGCAATCTTATCTACAAAGTGTATTACTTTTTCAAAACAATTATGGTATTACTTTTGTTTTAATATTTGCTATAAGATTGTTGCAACTTACATTATATTTTGAGTGAGTTTTACTATAAAATAAATGGATTAACGTCACTACAATTGTTGCATATTTTTCGAAAATTTCTGGCCAATACAAATTCATAATTGTTGGCACGTGCTTGCCGAATGTATTTTATTGAAAGTGATCGAGAGGGAAGGAACAGATTTGCGGACGCGGCCCGTTGCCGAAAAATTGCCGACAATAAAATAATTTACACTGATCGCACCCCGCTAGGAAATATGATACAAGGGAAAAATATCGTAACAAAACTATTTTTTGAGATTTTGCTCTCATTGTCTGTTTTACAAGCCGTGTATAACGTATATTTGGACTTCTGACCCAAACAGTATTAAGTCACACAAAATACGCCTTTAACACTAGAACGCTACCGTCATTGGAGTTAATAGGTTAATGCCACGGAAAATTGGGCTTTAATCAATATTGATTATATTGCGGTTTACAGATAAGAGTTGTGAATTTCTGCTGATTTTGCATTTATTTATTTATATTATACATCCGAAACAGTGTGTAGTCGATATGCGTGAAGGAGGATGTTGTGGCTGGTCGGTGGAGCCGGTGATAAACAACCTCGCAATATAAACAAACTGATTAAAAACGGTCATTCATTCTTTCGAGAGCTTACGAACAACTTCTTTTTAATACGCATAATTTTGTATCAATCTTTTTAATTATAATTAGTTAGTAAAGTGAAATTAATAAAGTCTTAACTTACTGACTATAAGTGCGATAAGTTTATTAATAATTATTAGTTTTGCGTTGTGATTTTGTGTGAGTTAGGTATGGATGACTTCGTTAAGACAACCTTAGAAAGCTGGGGCTTGTTAGACCGGTTGAGGGTGAGCTTTGACGGTAAGTACTATCGAAACAGTTTTTACTATTCATTAATAAAGTATTCATAAAGTCCATCGTTGCAACATACCTCTATTGTTTTACCGCGTTTTATTTGACAGTAACTATTAATTATGAAATTTGTTTTACAGTAAACGAAGTCGACAAACAGACCTTACTCAATCTTGATCGAGAAGATCTCAAGGAATTAATTCCAATTTTGAGCACGCGGAAACTGTTTGGCCAAAAATTAGAGAAATTAAAAATTGAGCATCAAGTAAAAATAGTTTTGTTCAGAATTAATTTATAAAATCTGTACCAGAGAAGCAGAATGATGTATGTCCACTTTTTCCAATCATGAAAATTTGATGTATATTGATTACATTTTAAAAAATATGTTTTTAAAAAATATGTTTTTAAAATGTAATTTGTGTATTTGACAATGTTTTAAAGAATGTGTTTTTTAAAATGTTTGTGATTTGTAATTAGTGTTAAAAAATTTTAAAAATTGTTATGAACAAGGAACATAATTTGTAAGTAAAAGCTCTTTTTGTATTTACTTGTATTATTACTGTAGATGTTGTTTAAAATATATAAGAAACAATCCTGTTATAATTAATTCTTGCGTTTCATTTTACCTGGTTCATTTTACCACTAATTCCATTCCAAAAAAAAGTAGTAAATTGTGATTCATAAAAAATGTAGTATTTTGCAACGAATATACATATTACTTTTTACTACATTAATTAGGCGCAGAAGTCTGTTAATTGTTGCAAAATATGCTGCAAAACCTGTAGTAAAAATAACGGCAATAATAATAGAAAAAGATATGTGTATATGGTAACTGTTTCTCTTTTTTGTCGCAAAATTTAATCTCTAAAATAGTAATTTTTAGTATAAAATCTTATACTTTTTACTGTAAAGATTTGGAACACATTAGTCTTTATTTTAGTAAATTTTGCAATGACTGTGTAGTACACTTTACTATTATATTTGTCGAAAATCTCGCTATACACGTTAGTACTATATGCCACAAATTATTGTAAATGTAGCTACAACCAAGTTACTACAATTGTTTAGAAAAAAATGATACAATTTGTAACTAGTCGTATTTTTAATACAATTTGTGGTAAAAATTTGTACAATTGTAGTTTTATTTACTACTTTTTTTTTTCAATGTAGGATATTACACGAAGTGTTCTTTGCTTAAAAAGTTGTTAAAGACAGAAAAAAATATGCAGACACCAAAGTTAGCAGGCAAAATACATTTCCAATAAAATTCTAGTTATGGAGACCCACACTTGTCTTTATTTCTTCCTGGAATTTTCGTAATATCCGATCTATGTTCGAAATTTCTCCGAATTTCTCGCTATTACCGATTTGGGACGAAACACAATCACAATCTACCTCAATATCAGAAACATACTCGCAATAAAGGGGGAAATTTACAAGGAGAACCATACAAAACGGCAAGAGACCAGACGATTTATTCGTTATAGCCGATTTTTCGTTCTAACCGGGACTCGTTATAGAGGAGTTCTACTGTAACTGAATGCATAGCCAAATTTTCATAGTAATATCTTCAAATTTAAAGCTTTTTTTTGGGGGTGACCATTAACGTTGGAGCACCCTGTATATTTGGAAACCTAAATACTGAAATCATTCTTTAATAAGAAATAATACATAAGGGTTATTACTGCACGATTTTCTGTACAAACAGGTCTACAAAATTATGCCAATATTCAGTTCAACAAAAACCTAAAAGTTGTTAAGGAAGAAACAGGATTGACATAAGCTATTTTAATAGTTTTATTATTGTTTAAGTTGCCTTGAAAATGCTGGACTTATTTTTAAATAATGAACAATAAAATTGTTATTATTGTCACGGTAAAATTTATGGATGCTCTGCGAGAGGTATTGTGACATCTTTGGAATCGTTTGTTTAAACCCAATTACGATTAAAGAGCATTACAAACAAATCTAATTTAATGAATAAAATAAAAGCTTAATACATAAAATATAACATAAAATAAGATTATAATCAACTTACAAATTATTCATCATGGCTGGGTATGTTGTAGTCGATTCTGGATGACTCTGGACTCTGCTTCACAGCTACTGTTCACAGAGCCCTTTGTATGGGGTATTTATACCCGATTAAAATGATCGCATGGTCCGAATTCGTGACCATATTTGGTAGTGTCCTTGATTTGAATATTTATATTAAACAATTAGCAGAATTAACAAGGTACAGCTCCTGTATTCCCGGTACTTTTTTTATTTGGCCGCTTATGAATACAATCCAGAGTTGAGCACGTATCGGATATTTGCAAAGTCAATAAGTACTATAAGTTATTACCCTATTAATCAATCATTTTTGAGGTGATTTAAATATTCTGAGAAATCTGCGTTATTACTCTATTTGCGCATTTAGAAAAATCTGCGTCGTTACATTATAATAAGAAAATATCCGAGTCGCCTATCTGCTTTTCAAGCAAACACTTGGCTCGAGAAATAACTGTGAATACGGTGCTATTTAGATTTCACGAAATACAAATGGAAATTGAAGTATGAAACTAAAATTACAAAATGTTTCTAAGTTATTTTTGATGGGTTAGTTAAAATGTTTTTGCTTGTTTGTAGATTTGTAATCTATATGTTGTGATACAACGGATTCTTATTGTTTGAATTAATCCGAATTAATGAGGTAGGAGTGTAACAATCTAATTTTGATAAAGGAAATGATTCTTTAGCGTCGAATTCGCTAAAAAATTGCCCCCATTGTGTTTGGGGCCCTAATTTCAAATTTGCTGGGGGCTTCATAAAACCGCTACAACTTTCTAATAAAAGCTTGTAAAACAGTTTTGACTGCAACAATTCCTTTTCTTTAAAAAAGTTGTTGGGTTCTTTTGTCCCATTGAAAAGCGAACTTGCGTAACGGTAACACATCGATCCACAGCGGTTCAGAATCCAACAGCTTGTGCCATCTCTTCCAACATTCGTAAACTACTTCCAGTTGCGTTCGTGCGGATTCAAACAAAAATTGAAAAAACCGCAAGTTAAAATTGGACCATAGCGAATCGGGCGGTTTTGTGGGCTCTAATAATTCATATCTCGTAAATAACAATCAAGAAAAGGCAGAAGCTGTCAATCATTACGAGCGGAAAAAAATGTTAAACTACCGCATTATTACATCTAATTCTGTTATTACCCCGGGAGAAGAACGGCGTGATTTACCCTATCCCAAGAAATCCATCAATCTATCTGACAGCTGAAAATCGCGTGCCTTATTTCGGTTGAAATTGCATTTAATTGTTTAATCGGCCTATTGTTGTTGCTCTTTGTAATTGTTGCCGCAATTATTTTCGGGCCGATAATTTGAGTCGATTATGTTTTAAATGTCGGTTGATTTGCGGCTGTCAATCGTGATAGATAGGAAATACTCAAATTTTTATTTTTTCTGATTCATTTAATTGCGCTCGGAGAAATCAGTTTTGTTTCCCATGGGTATAATTACGAGGGGGCCGGGGAAGAAATGCGCGTTAAATTAAAAGGTTTTTCTGCAGTACCTCCGAAAATAAAAACAAATCCCATTGTGGCAGCAATAGACAATTTGATGTTTACCGAGCTGCATCCGAGCTTAGGGGCTATGGTTAGGGCGGTCGAATAGTCACCGCAACCGGCAATTTACTAAAATGTATAAAACTGTGTCGCGGCAGTGCCATGATACTAATTAGGGGGTTCCGAAAAAACGGAGGCTGCCCCGGCGCCGGCGGAATCGCAGGCGGAATCGCAGGCGGAATCGCAGGCGGAATCGCAGGCGGAATCGCAGGCGCAATATCACCAAAAATAAGAAAGCCATCGCAAGCACCGTCGTGTTCTATTAAGCAAATAAATCGCAGGCGATTACGCTTTCTGGCACTCTGCAATTACAAACTCTGGGAAAGTCCGATTTTAATCTTCCTGTGGTCGCACTCCACCCACATAAATAGTGAAATTATCAGGTACACGCGATACAGGGCGCCGCCGCAGGACTCGCCAGAGGGTGCCGCCTTCGCGAGTCCCTCTCAGGAACGCCTCTGGAGACATTTAAGTATAGGCCACAAGCCGACACATGAATACGGGAAAAAATTTATCGCACGCCGGTATGTCGGTCCTCCTCCGACCCGGCGCTTTCGCGCGGCTCTCTTTTTTCCAGAAAACCACCAATTTCGAAAAAGATACAAATCGCCACAATTTTATTTGCCGAGAAGTCTCCACAGAAAGGATAATGCTCACACGAAATTAACAAAGGGTTAATATCTTAATGATAGGGTGGATGGGACGATCAAACTCGAAATTTCATAATTCATTTTTAAATTCACAACTTTTATCGTTTAAGCCAAGTTTAAGTGATACTCGAAAAAGATGTTTACTGTTGTTTGGAAATTTTACTGGCCAGTCACGCGATTTAACATTGTTCAACAGGTGCTGTTTTTATTCTAGTGAGCCAAGAATGTCCTGGAGGCGACCATATTTCAGGAAATATAGAGCTGCAGATGTGAGCGGGACCCAGTAAATTGTTTACCCGCGAGCGACCCGTCGCTAACCGGCGCGGCGTTCTGATCGTTCACCGGCCCTGCTCTTAATAAACTCTTTTCAGCGTTCTAATGCAAATATTGTTAAAGTGGTGAAGCCTTCTCGGAAAAAACACAGGAAATTCTATCAAAATTGGTGTTGCATAAATAAAAACAAAAAATTTGAATAAATTTATTATCTTGGCTTTTAAATTTAAAGGTCTTATTCCTCTTATTAGTACAAATTCTCGTGTTTGGAAAAGTCCTATAATGAAATAAATTGTAATTTCTATGTTTTAATTGGTTTTGGAATTATACGATATTTAATCGTAACCTCTTGATTACTGAGTTATGGGACTACAATGTAGGTAGGTATGATGTAATGAATTATTTAATTTACCTACGTTTTCTGTCTGTTGGAGAACAGTGTTTTATGTAGTAGTCAATTAGAAGGTTTATAAATAACTATTATTCAAATTTATTACAAAATTAGGAAACTGTTTCATGGAAAAAAATTCTTGAAGTAATAAATATTTAACCTGCTTTTATAATGGAATTAAGGATTAAGTTTATTAACTGAGAAAAGAGTTTGTTTCATTTTATGTAGGCCAGTTTAAACAAAAATAGACGTGACATGGTTTCTGAATTAAAAATAAATGACTGATTTTTTTAAATCTGTTTATTACAGGAAGGCGGGAACGTCAATGGATTAGTTTTCACATGCTCTAAAGTTTTTATATTTTCCACAAAGGAATAAATGTACAATAAACACATCTTTACAATGTGTATTTACTTTGGAATTTCGAAAGCACCCGTTCAAATATTTGGGGTGCAAAATGCAATTAGACCCTTAACTGCCTTTATCGTTTTGGACGTGAAAGAATGTATCATAAATGCACAAATGTAATGATAATATCAGTGTTTGATGCCCTATCGTTTTGACTTGCTGGGTTGCTCGGTTAAAAAATCGAAAAAGCTGAAAATTTGTTTTCCAGAGAATATGACAAAAAGTATGATAACCAAACATTCTGTACATAATAAAACTTATTTTTCAAAAACTGTTTATCGTATAAAATAAAATAAATATAGGGTGCTCTTTTTAAAGTAAATGATTTACAGAATCGGAACAGGCAACACAGATTACATTCCAAATAACTCTTTATTAATAACATTAAACATTATTACTTATTGGCACTTAATATTTTCTTAATCAATTAAACTTAGTGAACTTTGGAATGCAAGCGGTGTTGCCTATTCTAAAATAGTAAGGCGTTTACTTTTCAAATGTACAGCTGTATCGATTCTACAATCTAATAATTCACAAGTTTATATGGCTCCAACAGATCTGTTTCAAGTATACATCATTTACGTTAATCAAAGTGGTATTTTGGTCACAGAATTCTAAGCTAATTTTTTAAAGATCGTGGAGACATCGATATTTTTTGAACAATGGCTTCCCCTTTAGTGATATATTAATTTAAACCAATATTCATGTGGTATAACGCAAACTTTATCCAATGACTGTCAGGAAACTGCATCTGTTGTAAAGTATGAAATTATGAAGCGACAAATTTTAAATCCAAGTAGAAAAATTTGTTAATTTTCATAGCGAAGGAATTAATGACAGAAAAATGTATTTTCACGTCTACTATAGATAAATGTAGACTCCCCTAATTCAGCAAGTGCAACTCGTCTGAACGCGTTTGGTGTTTTTAAGTTTGCAGTGGGAGTAGCTAAAATTACCGTTGCAATTAGTTCAATAATGTCGGGAAATATTGTTGCCGCGGTAATTTGATACAGTGAGCTGTTTAATACTTCAAATACTATTACTGTGTGAATTGGGCAACCTCGTACATACAAGATAAACTATATAGTAGACTTATTAAAATGTGTCATCGACCACGTAACAGGTCCTATATAAATGAAGCTAACTCTACCTCAGGCTTATGATAGTTAGGCCTTTCTTCATCTGCTTCGTTGATGATCATTTTATTATTATATCAAATAATTCATAGTTATACAGGGTGTTGTATAATAGGTGTAAAAAAACGAAATCTTGTGTGCAAAATCACATTATAAAATCAAATGAAAAATCAGTACCAATCGGTGCAATACTTTGCAACCAGGTGACTGGGAAAATCGATTCGTTCTTTGTGAACAGTTCTTGGAACAACATAAACAAAATACCGCTAGTTCAAGTTTGATCTTATAGTAAGATATAACGACATTTAGATGAGATGGCGTAAATAATATGCAATATATTCAGGCCTTGCCTTTGGAAAATCTACACTGTACTTGGCCAAGAAGATTTCAACAAAGGTTTAGCGTTAATGTGTGAGGTGCCAAATTTAACAGTTAATTTTTTCCAGTTCAGGTCATTCAAAATCGATTCAATGCTAATATATATTTGCATTTATGAGAACATAACATTGAACTATTGGCTAGTTAAATCGGATGTGGTACCAGCATGACGGTGCACCCTAGTACGTTGAAAGAAATGTGATTGCCTGACTGAATAAAAATTACAGTGGTACAGTTGCGGCCACCGAAATGTGCACGATAAATTTCCTTATTTTTCCATAGATTCAATCTGGTTTATCCAGTGACTGTCGTGAAAGGGGGCAAATGTTTTTAATTTTGTAAAATATATCGTCGGGTTATTGTAAAAACTCATTAAGTTACATTTGACAAACTAGAAATCACTAAGTGACTTAGTCAATTTTTGCCCTGTAAAATCACCCCAATTTGCACTTAATGATAAAAGACTAGTCAGTTTGTTGTTTTCAGAGACTTCAGATGCACTTAAAGAGTTTTGCGCTGCTACAGATGATCAAAACAAACACTTACTTACTTTTAACTACAAAATGAAAAATATGTAGTTAGTGACTTTTTGCAATAACCCGACGATAAGTATATAATTATATAAATTAAACATTACAAAATCAACGCAATACTAAATTCAAATTAGTTAAAAAAAAGTTTATTAAAAAAATTAGAATCCAAGAAATTTTTAAACAATAATTTTAAATTGAAATAATCAACAATATTTTTTAATAACCTATAGCAGCGCCGTTAGCTGCAATCACTAGTTCTAGCCGTTTTCTCATAGATCCTCATATCATATTCCTTCATAAGGTTTTCCCAAGCGTTTTCAATAGTATCTTAAAGTTCCACCGCATTTCTAGGCCTAAAATCCGCAGAATATAGTTTTTTTCTCATATTTCTTCAGATGTTTTTAGACGAATTTGTATCCGGAATTTTGGAAGGTAGTAAATTACAGTAGAATCCGGTTATAACGAACTTCAAACTAAAACTAAAAAATTACAAATGTTGTTAATACTTCTCACAGCTTCCTGTGTAAATAAAATCTATAATACTGGTACTTCCGGCCCATCCTCATTCCTCATTGGCTTCTTCTTGGCTACTTTTGTCTACCACAAATACCCAAATATTCTGTTGTAACTAATAAATTGTCATTCATGTTAAGTTTTCGAAAAAAATTGAATTTTCTAATTGAAGGGCTCTATGTAAGAAGTATCTAAGTCAGTTTTCATATTCTGCAATATTTGAGATATATATTTCTGTTTGATCTGGAAATCACATTGTTTTGATTTTAACTGATCTTTTTTTACTAAAGAAGACTCACTTTAGTAAAAACAGATCATTGAATATTGAAACATCAAATCTCAAATATCACAGAATATGAAAGTGACTAAGGTACTTCTCGCATAGAGCCCTTCAATTGCTGAAATTCACATTCCCTTTGTTTCTATTTAACTACTACTCATTTAATGACAAGTCATCATCAGATTCAAAGGTTATAATGCGTTATATACAATGCAAAGTTCGTTATAGTCGATTGAAATTTTATTAATTTCGGCTTTTTCAGGTTCGCCATATCCGATAGTTCGTTATAACCGGTGGTTCGCTATAACCGAAGCCGTTATAACCGGATTCTACTGTAATTTCATTTTTATCCAATCTTAAAATCCTTGCTTGGAAAATTGTCCTGCGAGAGAAAAGTGTTTTATAAATGTATTTTTAAGCTCAAAATTAAATTATTTTTCTTGCCTGTTGAAAAACAAAATTATTGGGAAAAGTAGTTCTCACGGATGGTAACATAATATTTTTGAATATTTCTCTATAGTGTTCCCCCGTTAAACGGTCATCTATTTTCCAACATCCTTCAAGTCCATGAACACTTATCCATTCCCAACAATTAACCGGAAAGTGACCATATTTTGCTGTCGAATGTATGTAACTATCGTGAAATCTAAAATTTTTTGTTTTATTGCAAGAGATATTGCAACAAGTATACAACTCCTTGATACTTCGAATTCCGCTACCAAGGCGGGCGTTTGAAACAATTTTGATAAAAGGGGAGTATGAAAAATAATTGTTTCTGTTCGTTTGTTTTTGTTTTCCAATGATTTATTAATAATTTTATTTTCTAGTCATCAAATATTTTTAACTAACTTAACTTAGTAACGAAGCAAAATTTAAAACGGCACTATTCTTTCATTTCAATTCAGAATCTGATTTTTTGCACGAGATTTCTTTACAGTTGTTACAAAACACCCTGTATAGGTAATTAATAAGAAGTTATAACGCATACGAAAGAAACTACATATTTCAATTTAAATTAAATTAAAAAATATCATTTTTAAAGAGTAGTTTTTGTTAGTTTTCCAAGTACAGCTATTAAAAAAGCAGGGGAAGTTATAGTTCTAACGATTAAAATAAATGGTTATTATGTTCCGAGTCGAATAGGCGACCGATTCAACTAACTAGTGATCCAGATAACTGGCATCTACTGTATTTTGTTGGGGATCTTCAAACTAAGAAATCAAATCATCTGTAACAATAAAATATCTTACCCATCAAATGTACTAATTATTAATTATAATCAATTTCTTTAACTATCAATTGATCATCATCGAAGTCTTAGAGGATTCCGTTTATCAACCGTTTTTGATCATTAGTCAAGTTGGGTTTGTCACGGTTAGTGACGATAACCATCTGCATCAAATCTAATTATGCCAATATCCTGCTTATCAACTGGGCAGATACGTAGATAGACATGTAAAACGCAACGGTTATTACTCTCGAAGATCAAGAGACGAACCCAATCAGCGTAAATTTGTGGAAATGAGCTCTCATCCCAATAAAGTTCAAAGGCAGGCTTTATTATTGTTATTGTAAATCTCCCATCTGCATGTTCGCAACATTTACACCTTTACACTGAGTAAACGTTGAAATATATACACTTTAGCTAGAAATTATACCTATCTATAAACTATCTCCGACTATATAATGTATAGATGGTTTGAAAATACACATTAGCACCGAGTCGGTCTCTCACCGACTTCTCGTTTCACCTTTAGAGCTCACCTTGAAAGGAGACGATGACGCGCGGACCGACGTGTCTGAAGAATTACGGTGGTATTAGCGCGTGTCTGGCAGACTCCTTCAGGGTATGTAGGAGGCCGGGATCGTGGGAACGCGTGTACACGGCGATGGTAACCGTTTTTCAAAACCGACTCGAAAAGCATCATTCTAAACTTTTCAACGATTCTCCAGTCCTCGTGGTTGAAAAATGCCGTTATGCGCGCGAGTAATTTCTCGAAATGTTCGGAGAGCAAAGCGGCTCCAATCGCGGGGGTCTTAGGTCACCCGGCAGGTCACACACCTGCCCACGGGCACCACGAATATCAACGAAATGATGCGAAAATAAGCCGTTTAGAAAGTCGGCGCTCGGAACAAATCTCACCGTTTGTTCGAGTTATGACAACTGAGAGCGTCTGCAGCTCCTTCTGAGGCAAGTCCTATCATCAGATCACCACATGTCAGAGAGATATGAGGGCATGTAACGCGTTCTGACACTATCTGGGAAACCATCTGAACGGAATAATTTAAACTTGTTCAACATTATGATTTCGAACTGTATCAACCCGTCACTGCCTTAACTAGTTATGTCCCCGGAGAAATAAACGTTTAAAATGATAATCCGCCGAATTAACGTTTATAAAATTACAATAAAATGACCGTAACCGAGAGATACCGTGAGAAAATTGTCTCTAATTTCGTCAAATGTTCACTTAACAAATTAAAATGTCTTTAGGAGAACTGGATAAATGACTACCGTATAGGAGCACTCCTCTGTAATAACGATTCGGGCTGTTATTATAATGTAATCAGCCGTTTTGATTTTTTCTCGTGAATTCCTCGCAATCTCGTTGATGTGGGGGACCGAAAACAGGCGCATTCCTTTATTAATTTTTTCCGTTGAAAAATCGCCGTGCTTTTCGTTTGAGGGGAGCGATAAATTTCACCCATTTTGAAATAAATAATTCATAGAGTATGCATATTTCATGCCGTATACTGGGTGTACGTTACGACCGACGGTGACAGTGCACTAGGTGTGATATAATTTGTCAAGGTGACAACGCTTCTGTTCGAAATCTCTGTTTATTTATAATAATGTCAGCGGGAATTATTTATCGCACTGTTTTACATACTTTTCTACATAAATAAATACTTAACTTTATATCTCCAGTACTACTACGACATCAGAAACTGAAATTTATTGCGAAATAAACGGAAAAATAAAAGTGTTCGAAAAATGGCATGAAGAAAAAAATACAGCATTCCTATATTGTAAACACCCTCAATAAAATTGATTTTTTTTCTGCGTGGACGCTGTTGCTTTATGAGCGTATGTAAGAGATACGGCTTAAAACCGAATACTTATTAAGTGAGAATATTTTAAATGCCGCTTCTTGAAAAAAAGACAAGTCCTGTCATTTTCGAATTCTTGGGTGTAAATTTACTTTCATATTTTGTTAATGTAAAATGAGCAACTTTGCTTGCTAACCGACTTAAATTTGCTCAATGAAAAAGGAAGAAGAATTTTTAAAATAACTCATGGCGATTAGAAGATGAGTTAAGCTGTGGCTTAATTTTAACCTCCCGAATTGAATGTGATTCTATTAATTCCCTAGTGACCACATATATTTTCTTCATATTTTAGTAAAGTCAAAGCTTTAGATGAAATAAACATCATCCATCCCATCATCGGAAATTAGGTCCTTTCAAGTGCCAAAAAAAGTGTTTCCTCTTGGAAATTTTGACTTCAGATTGAAGATAGTTCTATTGTTTTTGCTTATGGTTACTGCGATGGTAATACTCTTTGTGCACTCAGAGAATACAGTTGTAGATATCCCTTCTTATAGAGTTTTTGATCCAAATTTTTTAAGTAAAAGGGATATTATCAATGCCACCTAAAATTACCATGTATGGTTTCTTCAAAATCCCCATGCCATCGTACAGTCAAATTTTTAACATCGGTTTGGTATAAATACATGGGCTGGCATTTTCAACAATCAACTACTTGATTTTGAAGTTTGTAGTGATTAGCTAAATGCAGAACGATATATTACTTTCCTAGATGGAAGATTTTATGCGATGCTGGGAGACATTTTACTTCATATTGGGTAACAACTATGATATCAGCACGATGGCACCCCAACCCTCTTTGAATTAGTTGTGGGGTTCCATTGTTTGGCTTTAGAGATCTCCGTAGCTGAATCCTTTAGATTATTATCTTTGAAGTCATCTAAAGTAACTGTAGCCATTACACCAAAGGAACATTCAATGATTCACAGATGTCATGCTTGTATTGGGCCTCAAAGGGCACATTGAAGAAGAAAAATATTAGCATTATACAGACACTCCATAATAACCTTCGCAGTTCTTGAAGAAGTGGTATTAGGTAATACTGGTCGAACGATTGTGAGATCCACTTATATGGTAGATAACTTTGCACAACATCACATCTTGAGTGAGAGTCATGCTTCCTAGTGCAGATAATTGTAAAATTTCTTTTTTCATCAAGACGCATTCTAACCTTCTGCGACGACCAATTTGGCAATGAAGATGACTCGATTTTATTTCTCTTTCCAAGGCAACTATTTAATACACCATTCTAATTGTGTAAACAAAGCAGTGGTCGGTCCGATCGAGGCCAAAAAGACCGAATCCTGCGATATGGGGGATTTGTTAGTTAATTAAACCACTCCATCTAGCACCAATTTCCCTTGTTGATGAAAAATGATACTTAAGAGTCACAAGCCGAAGAAAGTGATTTTCATCATTATTACACCGATCTGAGACATCCCGGACAATTTTTATCTACATCATTCCTGAAAGTTTGATGAAAATTCACCAACGTTTACTGGGTGTTCATGATAGTATTTTATTCATCTAAACTTTCTAAACTGTAGTTTTTAGGTCGTTGTGCGTTTCGAATATAATTTCAGGTAAAATGTGTAATCAAATTAAAATAATTTTATTATCAAATCGTTTTGATCGTCAGGCGCTGACCAGCTGACATTAACTATTCATTTAATCTGAAACTAAAATAGTTTTATGATTACTTTAAAAGTGACTTTAAAAAAAGTAATAATAGTAAAAGTTTATACCTTATAATTTCTGAATTACTGTCCAAGTTTTTAGAATTATCCTTTTATTCTGTTACTTAATAAATTTGTAAGTGTTATGCGAGAAGTGCTTATAAACAGCCTAACAGATAAAAAATGGGTAATTAGATTTTGATTGATATATGAGTTGATGCCATTTACAAGTAACGTTCTTGTACATACTAGGTATTAATGGTTATTCATGAGAGTTCATTCATCTCGAATAAAAAAACAAAATTGGTAAATTAATTAGTGGTTTGTTAACATAAATATAATCTTTGAATCGTGCTGAATTATTTAATTTATATTTCGCTTTTAAAACTGACAATGGGGCTTACCTACATGGTTGGTAATTATTGTTCTTTACAGTTCGACATAAATAAAAAAACAACGGAACAAGAATGTTTTATTATTATCTAATATTTGTTATGGTTTTTGACAATAATGGATTTGTGTAATTCCTGTCAATCGCGGTTTTGGCGACCGCGGACTTGAATTATTCAGCGTTTCTTGTGTGACTAACGAATTTATTACCAACTTGTGTTTTTATTATTTATGCAATACGATTATCAAGATCACGTCCAAAGGTGAAAAATACCAACCATGTAGAATTGGTGTTCTTGCGGTCGTTTTCTAAGTGTTTCTGGGATTTATATAAATCATCGGCGTCCGCCACAATGTCTTCAGATCAGGGCACTATTCAGCGTTTATACCGATAAGGATTTGAATTTCCATTGATTACCTATTTCAAATTTGGAGCGTTAATCACCTTCAATAACCTCTTTCGCGTAAACTCCCGTTTACACTGTAGCATACAATTAAGGCAAATCATAAAGAGCACATAAACGAAGACCAGCAATCAAGTAAGAACATGCAGTAGACTGACAAAACAAAATACATTTTATTGGGTAATGAAAAGAAAGAAATTAATATCACAGTGCATGAGGAAGAGATAGAACAGGTTAACAGGTACAAATATCTGGGATCACTTATAGATAGAAGAGGATTTAAATAGGCGAACTCAATCATCGAATAATATTAATAACCACTGCAAAATAAACTTCTACCATACAATGAAAACACGAGAAGAAAAAAATGGTGGTAAGTATATAAAGCAATGTATTTACCAATCTTACTGTATGGAGGAAAAAATTGGGCCCAAGCGAAAGACAGGAGAAGAGATTACAAGCAGCTGAGATGAAGCATCACAGAAGAATATTAGGAGTCAGAAGAATGGACAAGAAGAGGAACGAGGATCTAAGAAAAGAGTTGGGCGTATGATCGGTAAAAGAAATATTGGAAGATAAAGAGTTGAGTTGGTTTGGGCACTTAGTGAGAATGAAAGAAGACAGGCAAGTAAAGAAAATTTGGGAAGCAAAATCATTAGAGAAAAATAAAAGACATAGAAAAAAATGGAACAGTACAGTAGGGCGAAAGATAGGGAAAAAATGACAGAAGTTTGTTCAGAGTCGTAAGGAAACTTTGACACTCTGGTAGGGTAAAAGAGGAGTCGATTATGTATGTATTATTGATGTTAACATAAGTTTCGATTATTTTGGTAGAAATATAATATGGCAAGCTAATTATTGACATTTGTATGTCACAGTAAACAATCTCTGTGCTACTTTACAATGCCTTATGAAACAGTAACACAATTGGTAGCAAACGGTTATTTCTATTAATATTAAAATTGACGGTGAATTTAAGTAAAATGTAACATTTCCACGCAGTTATTGGGTAAGTATTGAATAAAATTGTAACAGTTTTAAGAAAGCATGTGTCACAGTTTTGTAGGTTCCCATACAGCAACAAAATTATACTTATCTTTTTACTATTATACAAATTAAACATTTATACAGAGAGAATTCTTTGTGCTCATAAATTGGATGATTATATCGTTAAATTCAGCGTTAATACAAGAAAGTAAAAGTTCACTGATAGTAGTGAGGCTATAAAATGAAGTGACTGATTATCAACATAAGCTACTAACTGAAATATTTAAGGAAATATTTGTGGCATGTTGTGGCATGCCTTTATAAAGATGTCTCTTTTATAAAGCATGAGCTTGTGCTTGGGCGCCGTTGGAGTTCTGCATATATTTTACAATCCGAGATACTTAACAATGAAAAATCTTTAGTTATCTGTAATATTAATGATTCGGAAAAAAGCGTCATCAGACTATCAGTTGAATTAATTGCGCCCCGAGATGCTCGTCGTGGACGGCCGGGCATTAATTGCCAATATTTACGATCAAATTAGCGCCGGCCACGGATTTAAATTCAGTATAATTATTTCAAGTCGCAACGTTGTAATTTCCTGCCATTACAGAGACGCACCTAAACAGTCGTTTTTTTAAAGGGTCGACCGGTGTCCCACGGTACGGTCCCACACTGTCAGTCCGTCCGTCCAGGAGACGATAATCTCCCCATTGTTCTCGTTTGTTTATAATTACACCGTCGTAATCGTGAAGAAAACGTCAATAGTTAAACTGGTTACATAAGTAAATTATAATTTTCGGTTTTGATTAATTGTTACCAGTTTTCGAATATTACGGTATATTTTCTATTGACACAGTGGATATTGTGACATGGGTTCTGTGGAGTCATCGGCTCCGGAGGGGGCACCTCGCAGCACGCGCACCGGCGCCCCCATATTTTACACAGTACATGTACCCTTGACACTGGCGACAGCTTCTAATGATCATCATAAATCCATTAACATGTTCAGAAATGATTTCTTCCTACACGGAATGTCGACGTCGTTTCTCGACTCGAATCCAGGACGGCTCATTCAAAAAACCGCTCGCCCCACTGACGATTTAATTAATAACTAATTTCTTCTAAATTGATGATACCCAACAATATCGCCGTGTGAGTAGCACTCGACGCACAAATCCCCACAAAAACTTACGTGCGCCACGGGAATCCAGTAATTTCCCGAGATCCAATCAAGAACTGTCCGCAACATGATTAATAAAAATCAGAAATTAAACACATTTTCGGGCGGCGTTTTTAAGCAAAAACGGATTTTTCCGCCGGATCAACAGGGGGTCCCAGAATATTACCTCGAGGGTAAGGAACCGATTCGAGACAGCGGCGCGTTATAGCTTCATGGGGCCCCGGGCAAATTTCAATTTGGAGGCCCCACTGTTGAATACAGATAATTTTTTTCAAATAAAGTTTTGGAGGAATATAAAGTCTTTACAAGAAAAGCTAAAGAATAATTGAGAAAAAAATCATCAAAAACCGAACAAAATTATATACAGGTTGTATTATATTAAGTGTTCACCATTGGTAACTTTGTTATTATTGGAGTTGCAAAGTCGGTTAAATTAGCAAAGAATTAGTGTTTTTTCCGCTGATTACCATTATGAAACCAAAAAAACAATCGAACGTCAACTGTTCGAGATATTCACGAAAATAACATTTTTTTAAATGGAATGCCCTATCCTTTTTTGCATATTTTGAAAAAATGTATAATTTCGAGTGAAAAAGTTTTAATGCACTATTACGATTAAATTAACTACCGAGAAGTTACAAGCAATTGAAGTTTTTATTTCAATTAACTACAAAAATCACGTAGGCACTGAAACAATTGAAAATTGTAATTATTAAAACGTCAAAAACAATTGAATGAATGTGTTAGTTAATATTTTCATCAAACATTAACGTGGTATACTTATTCAACATTTATTACTTTTGGTGTGATTTAGTAACAGCTGTGTTCAATTTTGGTTCCCGACATGGCATTTTCACATTTAGAAAAATGTGACATGTTAGAAGCATATCTTATGTGCGGCAAGAACTCGGCGAGAGCTCGAGATTATTACCAGCAGCAGTACCCGCTTCGATTGCAACCAATTCAACAGTATTTTCTGAGACTGTATAGAAAGTTTAGGAGTAACGAAACAGTGTTTCAAAAGAGAAGAGAGAAGAAAAAATTTGTAATTTCTGAAGAAGTCGAAATTAATGTAATTGCGTATTTTGAGGCATATCCTAGAAATTCAATACGAGATATTTCAAGGGAGTTAAATTTAAGTTTGAACAGCATTGAAAGGATTTTAAAGAAACATAAGATGGTTCCTTATCATTATCACCCGGTGCAAACGTTACTTTCAGGCGATTTAAATCGAAGATTAACTTTTTGCAACTGGTATTTAAGTTACTGCCAACGACACTTCAATAGCGAGTTTCATTTTCTGTGAACCGATGAATCGAACTTCTCAAATTCTGGAATGTACAACAGAAAAACGAATCATTATTGGGCCCGCGAAAATCCATTGCAAGTACACCCTATGAATCCACAAATGCGGTTCAGTCTAAATGTGTGGTGTGGAATTGTAGGTTCATAAATTATTGGACCATTTTTTTACCGTGGTAATTTGACTGAAGTGAGATACGTAGAATTTATGAACACTGTCCTGCATAACTGTTTGGATGAAATGGATTTAATTTCAAGACAATACATCCATTTCCAACAGGATGGAGCACCGGCCCATAATTATCACATAACGACCAATTTGTTAAACAGATTATTCATTGATAAATGGATAGGAACTAATGGGCCCGTGCGTTGGCCACCACGTTCGCCAGATTTAACCCCCATGGATTTTTTTCTGTGGGGTATGTGAAAAATTTAGTTTACAGGGAGAGATATGCAACAGTTAATGAATTGGAGAATAAAATTTTAACAATAATTAATGTATTGGATGGTAGAAAAATTTTGAAAGCAGCGCGGTGTGTTCAAAAAAGAGCCCAAAAATGTGTTGAACAAGACGGTGACATTTTCGAACATTTATTATAATGTCTTGGTCATGCAATATGTTTTTCTAAATTTCTATTCTCAGTTTGCCGTGGAAGAAATGTTTCAATAAATACCATTTTCAATTGTTTCAGTGCCTACGTGATTTTTGTAATTAATTGAAATAAAAAATTCAATTGCTTGTAACTTCTCGGTAGTTAATTTAATCGTAATAGTGCATTAAGACTTTTTCACTCAAAATTAAACATTCTTTCAAAATATGCAAAAAAAGATAGGGCATTCCATTTAAAAAAATGTTATTTTCGTGAATATCTCGAACAGTTGACGTTTGATTGTTTTTTTGGTTTCATAATGGTAATCAGCGGAAAAAACACTAATTCTTTGCTAATTTAACCGACTTTGCAACTCCAATAATAACAAAGTTACCAATGGTGAACACTTAATATAATACAACCTGTATAGTGCTGATTGGATAATCCGGTTTAATTAAAACAATCACAATTCACGAATTTGCAGTAACAAAAGCGAAAATTGGATAATAGAAAGATAAATTTATTAATAATTGAAAAAGTACAATTTAGTAAATTTAATTTGCTTTTTTTCTTTTTTTTATGTTTCTTGAAAATACGTTCCTTTATGTCTAAATCACTTAAGTTACACTTTTAAGAGTTGTAACATTGAAAATTTAATTATTGTAGGGAAATGTAAAAATGATTTTCTTGTTATATTCTTACGATTAATAAAATGTATGTAATAAATAATTTAAAAGTTCTATTTCTATAAAGTTGTAAAATAAGAAAATTGTAATTATTTGTTTTTAAGAATTCGACACCAGAAATAGTTTCATAAAGAACTTTCTATCTTTTGTGCATTTGACAAATAATTCCGACTAAAATCAGTTTGAATATTTCCAAATCCGCAATCACTTTCACAAATTTTCTGAAATCGCAAGTAGCAAATTACAAAAAAACATCTAAGGGCCCGATTTCAAGTCAGAGCTGCAACGGTGCAACTTTGATACCATGGGACTAACGCATAACAATTGAGGAGCAATTAATATTCAAAACGTGTTTTGTCCAAAAAATAAGTTTTTGAGTTAAACACGCAATGGCATTCATTCGAACCTCTAAAATCAAACTAAACCGATACATTCGATCAAAAAAAATTATGTCCCGTGTAAAACAGCCCTTAAAAATGAACCTTTAGTCTAGTTTTGCGATTTGCCAGAATTGGCATCTCTGTGACAAAACACGTTTTGAATGTTTGCTCCTCAATCATGGAAGAATTATCGACGTCGCACTGTATCGGCTTTATGTAACAAATTTGAAAAGCTAATCAGTCTCTTTTTGTTCAGTTAATGTAGTACTGCCACTGCTCCTTAATATTGAACAGAAGTTAACTCAATAAACTTAATAAGATTCCCGGTTGGATAAATTTGATGAATTAATTATTACAATTTATAAGAAACTCTGTTATCCAACTACATATCTATACACCAAATATTTGTATAATTACAAATGTTTCAATTATGATTATTAAATTATTCAAATCTTTATTGTTGAAGTGTAATATTATTTAATAAAAAATGTCAAACAAAATCACTGAACTACATCATAATTTACATTCACTAAAAAGATCAATTATGTATAATCTATTTAATATTCAATTCGAATCATAACATTAAAAATTGACTGAGCACAAGAAAGCCGAACTGCTTTTTTCGACATTCTCATTTCGCTCCATTTTCGACTGGTCGTTACTTTTCAGCAAAACGACTTCAACGAAATGACCAGATTAATTTAATATTCACGAAGCATCTATTATACAAGTTTTTCATTAAGTACGCTTAAACGAATTTATCCGATTCTCCAGAAAAAAACTAATCTCCACATCGATAAACATAGTTTTAACTGGGGCCGAATGCAAATTTTGCGACTGTCGGGAATTAGAAATATAAACTCGCTCGCTTACTATAATCAGATGTAATAGTAGCACTGGATTAACTTATGCGCTGCCGATAGGTAACAATTTAAGTGTAATAACACATCCAGAACCCCTAATTGTGCTACTGTAAGCTTCCGTAATTCCGTCTAATTAAACGCATCCGTTAATTATATGTGCCACTTGTTCGGCTTTTAATTGTTGTAATTTGAACGGATAATTTGATACTTGACTTCGCATAGCCAAAGGGTTGAATTTTAAGGACTATAATCAGAGCTCGGTTGAAACGTTGAAAATTTAATGGTGATTTTCAATGTCACTGCTATAAAACCTATGCATATTAAGTGCACCTTAAATATATACGATTCACAGCAGTGGATTTTGTTGGTCGAAAACAAAAGGAAAACTACCTACACAGAAGTGGAAAAAATTTTAATTTTTCATAACGTAAACCCGTCGCCTCATTTTTTATCCAGGACAATTACGCCGGATTCCTCGAGCCGACTTTTTATTAGGAAATTTACATGAAAATTAAACCCCATTACAACGTTATTTACAGTCTTAAATTGAACAGTTTTTTCCAGTTTATTAGTGGGCAATTTGTTTTTCGGTTGGCGCCCGCATCCGCTGTTAACATCGAGAATTGATTAGGAATTCCTTAATGAATTTAAAAAAGCTGCCGCAATTTGCCCGTCGGTTTTTTCCCCCGGATTCCTGAAAGTTCGGGCATAACATCACGACCGGTGCTTACCTGCCCAATCTGTCGATAATGCACACCTAATAATCAGATATTTTCTTTTGTTTGCGATAAAGCCGAGCACAAAAAGATCTATTTAATATAGACGGGCCGTTCTTATAAAGTTGTAGGTGTTCCTCCGGGGGTTACGGACGGTCTCGGACGTAACGCTGAATGGTCGAGTTAGAAAAACTAAAAGACCACGTGTTCCGTAACATGTAATTAGGACGGACCTTCGGGCTGTTTCAAATATCTTCTCACGCTTTAAACTTAAAGGATTACTCATGTAAATGCTTAACCAAATATTTTTGACCAAATAATTCGATTACACTTTTTTTTCTTGATGCCGGAATCAGCGGCGCGTTATCCTATCGTCAAAAAGGGCAATCTTTTATAAAATTATTACTGCGGTATGCATATCAAATTGAAACTTGGCCCCATATCTGCTAGTATTATTTGTTTGCTTATTTCATATACAGGCTATTATAAGCTTTACCGTAGGTGGTAAAATAGCCCATCAAAATAGTTTGGAAATTATCATAAATTGCATGTCTAATTTTATTTTATTTAGGAACACAGAAACAAAAAAATAAATTTAAAACAAATCAGGTAAAATTTTGGCTCTCTCAATTACTAGTTATTCATTTTATTAGTTGCTTTGCCGTACGGACATTTAGTGTTATTGAATTAATTTTATCCAATTACATTTCTTAAATAAAGGCATTTTCGTATTACATGGTATTTTTTATACGATTTATAAGAGAAAATGACCAATTTATTCAACAATGGGATCAGTTAAGGTTAATAAACTAATATTAAAAGCTTCTTTTATTTTTTATTTCTAAGATAATTCTAGAATACGGCTCTGGTGAAAACCGAAATGCTGTCCTTTCCAGCTTGATGTGTCGACCACAAACTATTGTGCTGCCGGTTAACCGTAGTTCCAAGTTTTTACCTTAAAATTTAATGGCTTTGGGCAACAAGGCTGCATGCCACATGAAGTTAGTTTGAAGATATTAATTGTTAAAGATTTAGTTAAATCTCAAAATCAAACCAGATGGTTTTTATAACATTTAATGTCATAAGAAATTGTAAGGAAGGTATATTTAACTATGCTGAGTTCATTTTTAGTTAATAAACTGTAATTTTAATTATTTATTGCAAAAATTGTGGCTTGTACCCTTTTTGATAAAAAATAACATTATGAGCTTTTACAAATTAACTTTCAACTTCATTATTGTCCGAAATATTGTTGTCCAAATTTTCGGGTCTATTATCTGTTACCTCCTCAGTGGTGTTTCCTGGTACAGCTATAATAGTCCCTATTTATTGATAATAAGTGTGATACACTGAAGGAATGTAGGGAATCAATTGTGTTAGATTTTTTAATATTTTTGAATTCAGTGAAATCGGATTATTATACTTACACATTAGCAATGTGATCGATGAAATTTACAATAAAGTATTTTGAGAAAAGCGATACATGCCAGATAAAAAGTTTAAATTATCTGTTTAGACTCATCTGATAAATGTTCTTCACTACTTTCGGATTACACATAACCCTTGTCTAACGCACAATCATCAGAGTCAAAATCACAATGTTCATTGCTGTTTTCAATATTAAAATCTAACTTTCTATTGGCACATACTTGTGGCTTGTGCTGTTATTACACAACTATATTTGCAAATTTTGCAAAATTAATAACGCTATGGGGCGACAGTGGCTTCATTCTTGGGAGAATAGGTATCACAAAAATAGGGAACCTGTAGAACATCACACAGTGATGTATAGCATAGATAATTCAAATTTGCTAAAAGTTGCAAATATTAATGACACGAATAATTTGCCACATTCTGAAATCAAGATCTAAACAACGAAATTTTCCCCAAAACTCGTTATTTAACGTTGTGGCTTCAAATAAAAGTATTTTGTAAAGTTTTTTGCACTCGCCGAAAATGTACATTTTAACTCACGAAACATGCAAATTGCATATTTTTCCCAAAATTTCTTATGTGAATTTTGGCCCCGGCGGTAAAACTTATAACACCCTGTATAGTGCTGCCTTGATAATTCCAGTTTTGGCGATTCGCGGCCCAGGATAATCCGAATTAAATTTTTTTTACATTCTGTTTGTTGTAGTCTGAATTTTTTATGGTTTTGGTAATTCGGATCTTCTAATGTATTTAAATATATGCTAATGTTTCTTTCATCCAACTGAACTGCGCTTATAGAGTCCTTAGAGAAAAACAATTCGTTTGACGGAGTTATATTTTAGAAAATGTTGGTTCCTCAATATTCCGAAGTAGGAGTGAAATTTAAAGAGCCAATAACACTAGCAAGTAGTTTTATATAAGCTGTATTATCCTATATAAAAGGAAATTTTCACCAGCAAATAATATTGTTTCGATAGGAACTCTGTGTGAGCTTAGAACAATTCCACCTGAAAGCGTTACTAATCTGCCGTCAAATGGTTTGCTTGGAAAGCTGGCGTATCTTCCTCATCGCCTTGTCCGGAATTGCTTACATCCATCAGGACATTTTAATGTAACTATTGTTTCATTTGCAAGCACAGTTTGTTTCCAATCGTCTACAGTTCACTTGGAATGACTGACTTCCTAATGCGCTTTAGTTAACCTTCTACTAACCGTTTGAGGAGGAATGGATACATTTCGAACTGCTTCGAGTTTATATTTCAGCTCAGAAATTGCTGGGGTCCAATTTCTGAAAAAACAAAAATAGTCTGACAGAAGCTTCCTCAAGTTAGTTGGCCCTTTCCGATTCTGAACTCATCTTGAAGAATAAGATCCTGTCACATTTAAACACCTAACCACGCGACTTATTGAGAAATGGTTTAATTCTAACAAATTTGCCACATATCGTTGAGAATATTCCTCGTCCTGCAATCTTGATGTCAGCCTGCCACCTGGTCGGCGATTCCATCAAAAGTTCTTCTTTCACAAAAATAAAAAATTTGAACATCTTTGAATTCTCATAATTCACAGTAATTTACTTGTTGTTGTTGGTAGCCCAATATTTTAGTCAAATTTCGTCAATTTCCATCTTTTCTTGAAGTTGCACTTTACTTGTTACCGAGAATACAATCGTTAAAGAAACCAAACAAGATACAAATTGACTTTTTAACAATTAATTTACTTACGGTTATTTGTAAGGCGTATTATTTAAAATTTGTTCATTTTTGAAATTTATCCGAGAACATTACACGGAATATTTTTTTAACATTGATATTTATTCTAAACGAGCTGCTATAATTTCTAAATTTTTATTTAATATTCTAATTTATTTTTATATAGAATCATCAATTTATACTTGGTAAAAGGATCCTTAACCCAGTTAAATTTGAATGCCAGTTTTTGGATATTGTCAATTCGATTACAAACATAAATATGTAAAGTGAAAGAGTTTTTTAAATTATAGTGTTGTAAGCTTTACTGTTACTATAAGTTTTAGCAAGTTCACACGGTTATTAAACACTTTCAAAAAAGACCTCTCAGCTTTTTAAAAAGACGTGCAAAGTTTCCGGGCCAGTAGGTCTCGATAGTTAAAATCGATCTCATAAAAAATACCAGCAACAACCACATGAAAAGGGCAATACACGTCTGTCATTCAACAGAATATTGACACGTACACGATCTGCTGATGAGAGAATAATCGAGAGAGATTGTAATTATGTAAATCAGTAAAACGCATGCAATGATAACATCCTGGCATCTCTGTTTCGTAACCATTGATGGTCTATCGAGGAATTTAAGTTTTTTCAAATAAGTTTGATTATTTCAATTTTTGCAACGATCCCATTTCGTTTGATTGTAAATCTTTTTCAGGTGTGGCTGGTAAAGTCTATGGTTCATTCCCATGTATAAAAATGGATGCACCTTGCCATTTATCAAACGTACAATGCAACATTCTGCAACTTGACCTTATTTACAGTTATTGTGCCTTTTCTTTTTCCAGGTTTCTTCACATATATTCTCTTCAAATTAGCAACGGTTGGAATGATTCAAAGCGACCAACAAGCTTCTTTGAAACTAAAATATTTAATTCAATTTATGTAAATTTTTAGTTTTGTTCAATTTGTTTAAAATTAAGAAAAATTACTGCAGGAGAATGTAAATCCATAAGGTCGATATCTTCTTAGAAAAGCTCCCTGTTATTTACCCCAAGTCGTTAAGAACCACTGTCGTATTTACGATATTAGCAATAAAGCTTCGTCACGACTGAATGAAAGATTATATTTGTGGATGTGCGAAATTAACTGTAAATTGGCACAGTAGACGGTAAATAAACATTCATTTGCATGCATTAGAACCGAACGACTTGAGCGTTATTAACTGCGTCACTACAACTACACGGACAAACCCGGTATTTTATTATCGATAAATTGCATCCGTAATAATGTGGACACCTGTTGTAGATCGAATCAAATTAAAAACAAAAGTTATAAAATCACACAAATGAATTATAATATTGTTTTAAAAGGCTTATAGCGAATATAGTTAAAAAGGCTATTTAAAAAAATAAATTAAAGATTTAATTAAACATTTTATATCTAATATTACGCTTGTCGATGGACAAATAATGGCTGAAAATAATTTATGGACAATGTAAAATTTTTCAAACAAACTCCTTTATTTCAGTCGTTGAATAAGATTTATTTTATTACCATCTTCGAAACTTAATTCATCTCCGACGACCCTTTATTTTATTTTGAATTTTATTCGACGTATAAAAGATGATCGCTTTGAAATTATTGTTTGCTTATTAAATAATGTCAACGCAAATACCGGTATCAAGTTTTTTTTTTGGGAGGGTAAAGTAAACCGGCACCTTTTATCAAAGCAGCGCTGACACGCGTTTGCATTTCACAATTTATCAAGATGTGAGCGATGTGCGGGCATTTTAGAAAAAAATTAAAAAGGCATTATGTAAAGTCATGCATGGATCTTAAAAAGTTGTGTGTCTATGTAATTTAATACTTGGAAATCGTGTATGCGTTAGGTTGATGTATTTATCCACTACTAATTTAATTTATTTAATTTATTAAATCATTCACTCGCGTGGCCACATAATTTAGTGGAAAGTTTTGAATTATGTGCTGTAAAAGATACTAAGCTGAAGTTAATGTTAAGTTGAACGTTAATTTAACTTTTTAAGCTTTTTTATTACTGCGACGTTTCAAATAATTAAAATTCAAAACCTGAAAACATATTGCAGCATCATTTTATACCAAAAGAAGCGAAAACGAGCAAAAATTCATAATTGGGTCAATTTATTTTGTATAACAGTTTATTCATAAAAAAGCGACGCAAACGGTATTTTAAATTTATAAATTTGTCAATAAAAAGTTGAACAAAAAATGCTTTAAATATCAAAGCAGCAATTTTTATTTAGGGCCGTCGCTAATAAATATATCCGCGAGGGCACATTTTATGTAGCTAAGAAAATAACAAGTTGAAAACACAATATTTTAGTGTCGTGACGTTTCTGTATGTCTGTACCAAATTTGATTCATGTTCGTAAAATATAAAGTTTGTTGTGTCCAAATGAGTGATATTAAACCTGAGCATCGCAGCGTCGCCGTCGTAAAGTTCCTCACAAAAGAAGGCAATGAGCTGAAATTATCCATGAATGAGTGACTGCAGAGTATGCAGATGTACGACCAACATATTTTCAAGTTTGAACTGCACAATTTCGGTGCGGTGGATAGCCAATGCAGAGTAATCTAAGCTTTGGATAAATGGAACAAAGTGGGAGATTTAATACTCATTGTAACTGCAACTTCTGTTGGAAAACTGATGAAAACTATTATTTTTTTCCGTTAATACAAAAACAATTCAAAATGAAATGAAAAACGACCACATTATGTAGTTAGAAAGATTCATTTGACCAATAACTGCGTTTTGAATTCAGTGAGCTGTGACAGTCACCTTACATGCCATAATTAACATCTTGATATTTGTTCTTAATTATTTTCATCATCTAAAAAGTAACCTCATACGTAGATAGATAAGGAACAAAAAAGTGATGTATATGAAAATTGTTCTGCGACAAGAATTTTTTCTTTCGAGAAATGTAGCAGTTAATTATGTAGAAATAGTTATTTTTGGTACAAGTTCTGAAAGTGACACTTTAGAACAATCTAAAAAATAATACACATCTCATCAACGTGAACGCATGTTGTCATTATTTTTGCTTTTCCAACAACCATTTCTCGGCCCCGAAGCGAAGATAAATATGTTTACCTATTTTTTAAATGTTTTCTTTTTGCCAGCCTTACAACACCGACAAAATATTTTTTTGTTAAACATTAAAATAAATTATTTATGCTAAATCTTCCTTCATTCTCCAATTCTCCAATTTATTTATTAAAATCGCGATGGTAACCCGTGCTGCACAGCTAAAAACACGCTATTTTCATGTGACAACTTATAAGTTGCGGCCGAAAACCTGATTTACACTGCTCAGGGTAGAATTACATTTTATACGGGAAATTAAAATTCATATAGGTTTTCTTTAACTACAAAGCCAGCAAACACATGCTGTTATGGAAAAATTTTAATAATATTATAACTTATTTTAATAGCCTTCAAAAAGACTGATTTTTATAATGAAAAACTCTAGAAATTACGGAACTAATAATAACCAATTTCTAACACCTGACACTCACAAGACGTAATGAAACAAAAATCTGCCGACAGTCTGTGTGCGTTACAGTGTAAACAGTAGTTCACGCGAAAGAGGCTATTAAAGATGACCAATAGAAATTCGAATCCTTATCGGCATCTGGTTGATCACGCAGCGACCTTGCTTCGCATTTCTAATACACGCACGGTAGTCTCGTATAATTAATTCTGTACTGATCTTAAGCTAATTACTTGTCAGCTTAAGTCAATATACCGATATTACAGTAAAACTCCTCCATAGTGAACACTCAAGGGACTGGACAAAACTGTCCACTATAGAGAGGTGTCCGTATTCGAAGGGGTTCTAATTTTTTCATCGAAAATTTGCTATACATATTACTACAAATTTTAAGCAGTTTAAAAGTGTCCATAAATAGGGGTATCCGCATTATAGTGGTGTCCACTATGAGGGGTTTTACTGTATTTAGAAAAATGCGTTCGGAATAAATCGGATCAGACTACATGTTGTTCTTTCCAAACTGTTCGAATATGGGTAGATGGAGTGTTTGATAGTCCATAAATTGGGGTATCCGCATTATAGGGGTGTCCACTATGAGGGGTTTTACTGTATTTAGAAAAATGCGTTCGGAATAAATCGGATCAGACTACATGTTGTTCTTTCCAAACTGTTCGAATATGGGTAGATGGAGTGTTTGATAGTCCATAAATAGGGGTGTCCGCATTATAGGGGTGTCCACTATGAGGGGTTTTACTGTATTTAGAAAAATGCGTTCGGAATGAATCGGATCAGACTACAATGTTGTTCTTTCCAAACTGTTCGAATATGAGTAGATGGAGTGTTTGATAGTCTGAAATATGTATTGTCTCAATAGGTACTCTTCGTGCATACTTTAAAGGGTAGGTAACTCTGATAAAAATTTGTCCCCGGCTTTGGAAAACATAAAATGTCTTACAAACGTGATAATGACTTACTCGAAGAACATTAGAAAAGTCGTTAAACTTAATTCAATTTACAGCAATGAATGTTTCTAACGTGATTTACAGTCTTATAATTAATTCATTTTGTTAAATTTGTGACATTACCCAGCTAGGAATAATTCACACAAGCAAATATTTTGGAACAGTGAAGATGACATTATTTCTTGCCTCACAAACAAATCTATATCGCTAAAGACTATAGATATTAATTAATTTTACAATTTTCCTTCCTATCAATTAAATATTTGAAAGACCTTGCAAGGTCTTATCAAAATAATTTTATTTTTCAAAATTAACTTTCAGATCGATAGACATTCGGGTACACAGACAGACAGGCAGACTAACCAACAGGTAGAATTTAATAATGGTTATTTGCTATTAACGAAACACGGGCGTGGGATAAAAATGCATAAATCTGAGCAAACAAATCTTAAAACGATCAACGAGTTGCGATAAATTTTTACCCAAAATTATATTTGCGCGATTATTGGAACATCACATAATATACATATTTTATTTATGTTTCAGTAATTTTTGATAACATTTACCATCGATAAATCACCCAATCTGCATATTTTACCCAATATTACCGAGTCATATAAAAATGATGCATAATTTTCGCAATGATTCTTAAAAGAATGCTGTTTTACTAAAAAAAAATGAAACTACAAGTTGAATACCATAATATAATGTAAAATTTAATAATGGGTTTATTTAAGATGAGTTATGGCTTCACAACCTTTCGTAAATAAGTTAGCGTTATTTAGCGATAGTAGCAATTTATATAAACTATATTAACTTCGACAATGATGCATTCAGCAACGTTTACGACTCGTCTAGAACAAGAAATCACCCGTAAATATATAACACATTTAAAACCATAACACTTTGTACTGGTCGCGCCAATAACTAGGTAAATATTTTACTTGCAAGAATTATATGTTTGCTGTGCTTGAAATATTCAATTAGCTATAATTTATGGCCTATTAACTGGAAAAAATGAAAACGTACAAATGTGTTGTTATTAATCTAATTTATACAAATTTTAAAATTGATTGCCTACATGAAAATAATGTAGTCGGCGCAATAAAAATTGACATTTAAACTAATAACCTTCACAATGGTAAGGTGGGTTGCGCAACCGCAAATATTTATGGAAGATAATGAAATATTTACTTCAATTAAGTACTAATCGGAGTAATTTTACAAAAACCTAACAGGTGATGCAGTTTAATTATAAAGTACAGTCTTGCTTGTAACGCCCAATTGATGTAGATTGACAATGCACTTGTAAAAATGAAACTTAAATTGGTTGGAATAGAAATTGCAAGAGAGATCGAGTCTCAGAAAAACATGGTTGAAGGAAGTAAAAATAGCCAACAAATAACCTCTGATACTAAAACCATGCTCAACTACTTAACTGTGATATAAACATGAGAAATTGCGTTGGAAAAGCATAAAACTGACATATGGATTACACAAGAAAATAAAGTAGATATTATTATCATTATAATGGAAATGGGTAGAACATGTGACCAGATGAAAGGAAAAAATAACTTAGTGGTTATTAATGGAATTAAATACAAAACTTACTAAGACATTAAAAGAACAGTACTTTAAACTAGTGCAAAGACGAACAAAATTGTGAAAGAAGAAAAAAGGACAAAAAGATATTTTTCAAGTTTCCCTGCATAAAATTTCAAGAAAGTATGTAATAATGAATAATTGTAGCTACCAGGGAGGATTCAAGAAGGGAAAATCCATTGCTGAACAACTATTAAACCTGAAACTCATAATAAGGTACAGGAGACTGAGAGCCAAGGACATACATGTGACATTTATAGACCACAAAAAGGCATACGATTATATAGATAGAAAGACACTATTCAATCTGTTGGAGGAATTCGGAGCCGCTGACAAAAACACGAAGTCAAAAGTAAAATTTATGGGAGAGATTTCAGAACCCTTGGAGGTCAAAACAGGAGTAGGACAGGAAGATGGGCTTTCCCCACTACTTTTTAATTGTGTGCTGGAGAAGGTAATGAGAGCGTGGAGGAAAAGAATGGAGGAGAAAAGAATTCCTAAAATAAAAATAGGAATAAAGAAGGATAATCTGGAAATTGGCAGTCTTCTGGTCTTTGTAGACGATCTAGCAATACTAGCGAAAAACATGGTAGACGCAAGAAGACAAATAAATATACTGAAAGAGACAGCAGAAAAGGCAGAATACATGACCAATAGAAAGGATGCACCAAGCAGATCACAACAAAGTATGGGAAAATTAAGTGGGTTAACAAGTTCAAATACCTGGAAGAATTAATTCAATCAAAGTCCTTGACAAAGAAACAATCCTAGTAAGAGCAAGAAAAATGGAACTGGCATTCCAGTTGACGAAAAATATATATAATAAGAAGTTCATATCTATAAATACAAAACTAAGACACTTCAATACAGTCTATGCCTCAGAATGCCTTGCGCTAAACAATGAGGTAGAAAAGAGGGAAGAAAAAATTATACAGAAAATCCTGGGACCAAAATATGTAGATGGAAAATAGAAACTGACAATGAGAAGCAACAAGAAGATCTACATGAAAACAAAAATAATAATCGACAACAATGAAGAGAAGAAGAGTGACTTTCGACGGACGAAGAGAATATTCAATTACTTCGATAGAAGCACAGAAATATTATCCATCATTATAATAATAACTAACATTATCAAGTGTATTTTATTAATTAAGCCTTAAGTAATCCTACCTTGTATGTTCATGAAATCACGTCACAGTGTCACAGTATCAAATAAAATAATTGCGTGGGGCAAAAAAATGTTTTGACAACGTAGTTAAAAACGCTAATTAAGCACATTCTTGGTTCTTTACTTACCGGAAGTTTTGATGAACATTTAGCTAAAAGTGATGTAGTGGCTGAAAGTGGTGCCTTTACCCTACTATTCATTTAATTTAACTGTCTAAAAAGGTGGAGGCGCCAGTAAAAATTGTTCTAAGAATGAGAAATGTATTAATCATAGTTTTCCATTAAACAAATCGATCTGACTGGATTGATGGTAAAATTTATTGTACATTTTGAGTGGACGTTTTTTAATCAATTTCTTTGAAACAGAAGCGTTAACCTTTTTTTGAGGTATTCTCTATCCGAAGCATAAACCGCATGTGAGGTATGGAATTATAAAAAAAAATATAACCCAAGCAGAACATAAATTTTGGGCACAACAGCGCTAGTTTTCAAAGGACACGCGATACCGACATAGAGTCACAGTTAATACCCATAAAAGGTTCTGTCTCACCGAGAAAACTACTAAATTTTCAACATTCCTAAACAATGTCGTACATATTATATAACCGCAGTTCCACCGTCGTTTAGATAAGGCATTATGCTTGTTATGACACCCTTTATCCCGGACGATGTGGCCATAAGCAATGAGGAGATTTTTATAAGTTCATTTTCTTGCGGCCCACGCTCGGCTTTTATGAAAATTAATTGATTATATTAGGAGTACTATGAAATGTGTTTTTTTGGCCGCGGAGAGGAGGAAACTTCTTAAAAAGGCAAGTTACTGACAGATATGGAGGTGTAGATCAACCGAACCGTAGCTGATTGTTGAATGATGAGACCGCAGACGAATGAAATGCCTGACGTCATAGATTTATTAGGTGTGGTCATTCATATGAAGACTGAAAATCACGACAAGTAATCAATCAATCAGATGTTCACGCCGGAGAAAATTTAAAAAATTATTTCGCTCCCATTGTAAATTGTAAGTAATTGTTCGGCGTAAAATATGCAGGCCGCTCCATAAATTGAGGCTTATATAAACAAAACGTGAGCACAAATAATAAGAACGTACAGCCAATATTTGCAACGCGATATCTTCTCGTTACGAACACGCAGCATTTGTCATATTGTTGGTATTTTAAAGCTGCTATTACACCTTAACACGCGAACATGGTGGAGAACATAAACGGTAAAGAAGAAACCCGAGGATCTGCGATTATTGGAAGTGTTTATTACGAAATTTTAATTATGGACGAAAAAAGTGGTGCAATAAAAGGCCGTTGTTAAAAAATGCTTCGGTTTCGTTTACGGGGAAAAAAAGAAATTAAGAAAAAAATGGGGCCCGTGTGATGGCAGGGTCATTGGGAACTCGCAGCGGGAGTCCGCGCCTGGCCTCGGGCTCTTGGTGATATATGGCAACGAAACCGAGCACATTAATAGTTTACAATCAAATTATAAAACATTGCATACGAGATTTAATCAAACACGACCAAAAGAAGCGTCCTTTTTATAAACAAAATTTAAATACACCTGTATATTACAGTCTACTTGACCGTGACTAGGCTAATGGTGTTGAATGCTATTGTCCTTTTCTTTTGAAAGCGTAAAACGCCGCTTAAGAGCGACACAATGGTCCTCTTTATGTATCTCTGACATGTTCTTATATAATCAAATTTTACAGCTCCTAAAGAATTTTTTAGCTTTTACTACGCCTTTCGAGCCGCAAGATCATAATATAAAATTTCGCAAAACAAGTTGTTCGGTTTTTTTTTCTAGAATTTAGTAATTTGTATTCTAATTAGTGCCTCGGGTTGTTATCTGTCAGTTAAAAGACTTGAAATAGTTTTGGGTCCTCTATGTAATTAACCGGTGGCTGGAACCGCCCGAAATGGGTTCTCAAAATCACTATATTACATTTTCTGAATTTTTCAGGTTATTGTTTTTTTATGGATCGGCACTCATTAGCAGATTACCTTTGTTCGAGGCTCAAAATTAATTGAAACCATCGTTCCACGTGTAGGTAAATAGGTGTTTGATTGGTACAGTCGTGACGTTATCACGAAGAATGCAACAGATGTTTATGAATTTAAAAAAATCATTATTTTACCTGCCTGTCAATGGATGCATCTGTCTGTTTAAATGGTTATTTAAAAAATGTATTTATTATTATGAAGGGAGTTATTACAAAAGTATGTTGTGATCTACACTCGGTAATGGGGAATGTGCGCTATTAATTACAGCTCTCAAAAAGTTCATGTTGTTAAAAAATATTATTATTTTATTTTTGTTGCTCAATATGGTTATCAATGCGAACACAATTAATGACTGGAATACTTAAAAACGTAATTACATCATATTTTATGCATAATAATTTCTTTTGTGTTTGGTAACGATTTACAATACATTAAATTCATATTAAATGCGGTTAGATGATTTATATTCTTGAAATAATGTAATTCTTGAACTCCAATTACCTACTTATCAAATTCATCTGCCTTGTTACCGGACTTGTGGTATGAATATTTTAAATTTTCTAAAGTTTTAAATTACACCTAAAGCTGCTGCGAGTTATGTAGGCCAATTAATTTTATTGTATGATCGAGTTGTGGGAAACGGTCGTTATTGTGCTTTATTGGTCTCTCTCTATGTAACCGCTTACTTATTCGTACGGTAACTGATATTCCTGTATTAAAACTTACTTTTAAATTTTAGTAAGACGTTGAAGCAAATTATTTAGGGTTTTTAGCTGAAAAATAACGTTATTTATTTTATTAAAATTTTTGTTTTCAATTTGTGGTATCTAATTTACTAAAACTTCCTCATGACAAGTAGGTTTATCGCTAAGCCTTCCTATGTGTTAATTAGATCGAGATTTTCGAATTTCAAGGTGAGGATACAAATGTATTTATTAATGAGCAAAATAAGTCGGTAAGTAGAGTGCCAAAAGGGCTCCAAAAAATTTAGTTGACTATATCAAAAGCAATTAGAAAACTGAAAAGAGTAACCTGCAGCACGTAAAAAATTCAAATGTTTAGGATCTGTAATAACACAAGAAGGAAAAATGGATGAAGAAATCAGAGAAAAAAATAACGGCTTCAAACGTACTTACTTGGGAAAGAAAAAAATACCGAAAAAGTAAAAGTAGAAATACATAGAAAAGTAGTGATCCTAACGCTGACATCAAGAAGCCATTGAAGTGAGATTCTTAAGAAAAATAGAAAATAAAACAAAAATCGATAAATTAAAAAACTTATTACACAGGGAAAACTTAAAAGCCATAGAAGAAGGAATAAAAGATGGTTTCGATATGTAAAACAGATGGAAAGAGCAAGATTAATTAAAATAATGTTCAAAGTAGGAAGTACCAGGAAGAAAATAAGAGGCAGACCGACGAAAAGGTGGTAAGAAAGAGCTAGATGAGCTTTAGACAGAAGAGGACTGAAATGGGAAGAGATGGGGAATATGATACAAAACAGAAGGGATTGGAGAATGATATGGAAGGTACAACTCCACCCAACGCATTACATTAAGAAAAGAGTAGATGGATTTAAAATTTAAGAAGAGGAAGAATAACAATTGCCAATTACAAGAAAAATGCTAGGGGAATGAAAAATATAAAGACTTCTAATATTAACAACTTTTTTTATACAGTGAATCCATCCAATCAGATTAATTTCATACGTAGAAACACCAATACCATTTTTTATCTTTAATAAAACAGAACAAAATTCTTTATCAACCATTGAATTTACTAAACTTTGTCTATATCTTTTGATACCGTGTAGGTATATGTTGCAACTAGTGGTGGTTTATAATTGTACAATTTGGCTCGCACGCGGATTGCAAAGATTGTGCAAACTTTGATGGCACTGGTGATGTGTGTAAGTAAAACATCCTAGTGGGAACTTGGTGCTCTTACTACTGAATGACTTAGAATTTTTTTATCTCCTAACAATAAGGCAAATCTAGGAAAACACAGTAGTGGAAAAACTTAATTTTTGATAGAATTGCTTGTTACTCTTCTTATAACACCTTTGTAGCGACTGAGTTCGCTCAGAGAACAATTTATTTTTCAAAATATTTCAGTTTATCCGCAGGAAATCTTCATCGTTTAGATTTTTAAATAAAAATTAATTGTAGGATGTTAAATCTCAACTGTAAGGTAGATGTCGCAGCTCAGTTAATGATGCCTTAGTTGTTTATTAAGGCTAAATGTGGTTCCTTGTATGTTGCCGATTCTTAACTTGTTCTCCCATAGAAGTTTTTCCACCTGCAAAACTTGTTCCACTTCCCGATGAAATGGAAGCTATCCATTTTCTGGGAGTAGATTGAGTTTTGGGCATTTCTGGTGGCGGAAAATCCTGCATTGACTCTTACAATTAGATAGTAGTACAACCTTAGAAAAATCTTCCTCTTCCTTTACTTCATTATGTTTGTCCACTGTTGGACCTGCCCCACAATTTCTATTTACATCTGTTTGCTGTCTCATGAATCCACCTTCTGAGAATACTCTGTGTGGTGTCACTTTTGAACTTGGTCTACCTATTTTTTCTTAACGTGCTGTTTCCTAACGAAGGTTGGCGTTTATCACAGGGATTCATACTTTACTTACAGCTATTTTGAAAAGTTCTATTGAACTGCAGGTGAGTGGTCTCAATTCTATTATTTTCCTACTCCACCTAACTTTCCTGTTACCCACTGTGACTCCCAATTAACTTTGTTCATAACGACCGTCTGTAAGTATCTAATTAATTCTTCAGTCCAAAATTGAAAATATGTTGGATAACGGTTTTTTCCATAGCCTTTGTTTTAGAGAAGCTTTATGCCACTGCACAGTTGACAATCACCCATCTTGGACCACTATACAAACTTTATATTTTACAAAAACGAATTCAATTTAAAACAGGCAATAATAATAATTAAAATAATAACGTAGTCAGTAAAATATTTTGATTACCACTTACTGTTTTGAGAGCTAGGAAGAAGATAAAGTTTTACCTCATAAGTAACCCTTAAAACAAGTGCATTCACATAACAACGGGATAGATTTGTAAGCACAAAGATCAGTATATTTATAAAAGTTTGGCTGCATGGTAGCTAAATTAACATGTCTTATTGTATGTACAGAATTATTATTATTAAATAATTTTTAGCGTGACCAAGGACATCATTGTATTTAGTTGGTTATTAAACCAGGTGTTACTGTAGATATTTTTTGTCAATTAAACTTCAAAGTTTTTGTAAACTTTAATCAATTTTGCTGTCTAATACAAAGTTGGAAAATAAAGCTTTCATTATCCTAGATGGAATATATAAATGGAAATAGCCACACGAATAAAACTGTATATTATGTCAAAACCACGAGCCACTTATTGCACGAGTTAATGAAATTGCTTAATTAAAAGCAAGTTCAGTGCACAGACCTTGACGTTATCACAAAGAACGAACAGATGTTTACAAACTGTAAAATAAAAAAAAGAAACAACTTCTTTTGACTTCTGATTTCTTTTTAAAAATTTAACAAACCGCAACCCGGGAAAAATACCTGTCCGACACCGAAAGAACGTCAAAAGACACTTTGATACAAAAAACACAAAGGCGAATAAAAGAGGCACTTTATAAAAGTGACACGTTTAATGGAATGTGTATTATTTACGATTAACCTAATAGTTACCTACTTCTTTATTTGCTCTTGATTAATTTTATGATATTTTTTACTGCCATCGCGACGCAACTCTTTATTTGTTTTTTTCCCGTTGATTACTCGCCGAAAATAAGTCGACCTTCTCGGAAAAATCAAACGCCACAATTAAAAAATAAAGACAACACAGAGAACCCCATTGTTCGAAAAATAAGCCTAAAAAATAAGTCGTTCCGAAATTAATGTTTGCAATTTTAAACGGTAGGTTTTCTACATAATTTTTCATAGTGCAGACATAAAATCAAGTCATTCCGTGCTCTTTTAATTCGATCCGAAACGTATCAACGTTCGCGTCTCGCTTCAATGCGAGCCGGTTCGCTGAAGAGGTGCGAAAGGAAAGAAACTCGGGCCAGAAACATTAGGAGTCCCTTTGTCAAGAAAATAAATGTAAAAACTGTTTTTTTTTTAAGGACGACCCGCCCCTGGACACCCCGGTGTTACGTGATTTGGAGAATCCTTTGGATCTACCGCTGAATTCATGGTCATATTTCATATTAATGCCCTTCTTGAATACTGTTTCGACTGAATAATCGCATAAATTTTCTAACCCGATTCGAAATTGCAGTCGATTCCGAAAGTTTCGAGAGCACGGTAAAAGGGAACTCGATCCGTTGAAATTACTATCCCACGGCGAGCGCTGTGGGGGTCGCTGCCGACTCTTAATTTTCTTTAAAACTCGGAGTTTAGCGCGGGGTGCTACCACACGTGATACGAATTAACCCCGCGTCCAATAACTTACTCCGCCAGATAAATCACGGCAGATTATTTATAATAATTAAAAAGGTATTACTCGAGTTACACTTTCTCGCGAGTGCGCTGCAGTTTATGCCCTTTTAACGCTTACGGGACGCCAGGCTTAGGGGCTATCACCTCCCGGAGTTAGGGTAATAAGGTCTGCGGGACGCCGAACTCTACACCGCTACTCGCTACTAACATTCATCAATTATGGTTACTAAATATTAATAAATTTTAAGTTAAAAACAATAGTCATGTTACAGATTCATTTATTAAACGGAAAATCACGAAGAAACTGACAGAAAGTTTATTTTTCAATTGGACCCCCTTGAACTCGGATGGGATTGCAAGGTTCTTTCCATTCAATACTTGTTTGTTTTTTATATTGGTCAATTAATAGGTTTTCAAATTAAATTAATTAAATTATTAACGGGGGATATTCACATTAAAGAAAACGATCATTCCACTTATGATTTCAGAATTTCTTAATATTAAAACAATTAAATTTGGAACATATTTTATAATAAGTTTCCTTAATTACTTAGTTGAGTTTCGAAGGCATCCGTCTCCACACTTTTCTTCACCCTTCTCTACCTTTTGGTATTAAAGATAATTCTGACACTTTACAACTCTTAATTCGACCCTTTTCCAAACTTCTTCTTTCCATGGCCTTTCTCGCCTTCCTCTTCTTCTTTTCCCCAGCTCTCTTGCTTGAAACAATTTCTTCGGAAAGCGATCAGCCTCCATCCTCTGTACATGTCCAACCCACCACAACTGGTGTTGCTGAATTGCTTTTTTTAATCGGAATTATATCCAAGTCTTCTCTGTAATTATTTTGATCATTCTTGTTTTTCCTTTTCTTTCGATTTTGGCCGACTATGGACCACGTGAAATAACTTCTCATTATTATTTTTCTCCCGTCTCTCTTCTCTTCCAGTACTTTCCATTCTTTTTTCTCCATGTGGTTTTCTTCTTTCTTCCGTCCATTTTACTTCAGTCTTCTTTTTTTCGTTTTCTTGAAAACCCTTGAATCTTCTGATATTCCTTTTAAATTCTTCTCTTCTCTTCGCCTCTTCTCCATCTATATTCATTTCTTCCATGTCTTTTCTAACCTCCTTGATCCATACCATCTCTGTGTTGCGGTTTCTGTCGAAGTAATTGAATATTCTCTTCATCCGTCTTCCCTCATTCATTCTATTAATGTGTCCGTAGAAAGTCACTTTTCTTCTCCTCATTGTGTCTGTTATTTTTCTTTTTTCGTGTTGATATCCTTGTTGCTTCTAAGTTTCCATTTTCCATCTTCACATTTTGGTCCCAGTATTTTCCGTATAATTTTTCTTTCCATTTTTTTACTTCGTCTAACTGTCTGGCGGTATTTAGTGCAAAGCATGCTGAGGCATAGGGCCCTCTAGCTTAATAACTGTATTGTAATGTCTTAGTTTTGCATTTATAGATGTGGACTTCTTATTATATATATTTTTCGTCAACTGGAATACCAGTTTCATTTTTCTTACTCTTACTAGGATTGTTTCTGTGCCAAGGGCTTTGATTGAATTAATTCTCCCAGATATTTGAACTTGTTAACCCCCTTAATTCTCCCATATTTTGGTGCATCTTTTCTATTGGCCATGTATTCTGTCTTATCATATCATATTTGTAGTCCAGTCTTTTTTGCTGTCTCTTTCAGCATATTTATTTATCTTCTTACGTCTACCATGTTTTCCGCTAGATCGTCTGGAGAGGTCAGACAGTCAATTTCCAGGTTATTCTTCTTTCTTCCAATTTCTATTTTAGGAATTCCTTCCTCCTCCATTCTTTTCCTCCACTCTCTCACTACCTTCCCCAGCACATTTAAAGAGCAGTGGAGAAAGCCCATCTCCCTGTCTTACTCCTATTTTGACCTTAAAAGGTTCTGAGATCTCTCCTATAAATTTTACTTTTGAGTTTGTGTTCGTCATAGCTTTTTTATGATTGCAATTAATTTATCATCGGCTTCGAATTCCTACAACGTATTGAATACTATCTCACTATCTACAAAATCATAAGCCTTTTTGAAGTCCACAAATGTCACATGTATGTCCTTGGTTCTCAGTCTCCTGTACCTTATTGTGAGTTTCAAGTTAATATCTGTTCAGCACAGGATTTTTCCTTTTTGGTGGTCACCTAATTGTGGGTCCAGTTTGGCCTTCAATCAGTTTTGTAATGCTCTGGATAGGATTTTGTATGTTACCGACAGGAGTGAAATTGTTTGCATCTATTTTGTCTCCTTTTTTGTATATTAGGTGGATTATAGCTGTTTTCCAATCGTCCGGTATTTCCTCCATAAGAGTGTGGTAGCAATGATATTGTAATACATTTTTGGGAACAAAAATATTTTAAAATTTTTGAGTTGTGTCACTCTTGCAGCCGAGGTGCGATTTGTACGTTTCAGAATCCTCCATATCGTCACCTAAGAACCAAACTATTCTGTGTTCATTTTTATAAAGAGGGCGCTTTGTAAGTTTAAAAGCATTCTTGGCCCACACTTAAAAGAACTTTGGTGTAGTATTATTATTTTTGTTAACTTATTACGGCATTTACTAATGAAAATAAATAATATAAACTCATGTATTCTTTAGGAAATAAAGAAAATACATTAATTTACAATTTACAAATAAAATGGGCATAGAATAGTCTGGTTGCTAGGTGACGATATGTCTTCTCTTGTTTACTCTATCGAAAGTTTCTTCCATATCAATGAAGCACATGCGTACCTATGTCACCACCTGTCCTACCTTCTCACATAATTGTCTGATGGTAAAGATATGATCTGGTGTTCCCTTATTCTTTCTAAATCCACTTTGTGTATTTTCAAGTGTATGTTCCAAGGTCTCTCTACACTTGTTTTCCAAAATTCTCTCATCTAGTCTCCCCACTGTACTTGTAATTTTTCTGAAGTTCTTGCACTGTTTACCATCTCCTGTTTTATATATAGGTATTATAATTCCCTGACAGAAAGTTTATTTTTCAATTGGACCGCCTTGAACTCTCAACGGGATTGCAAGGTTCTTTCCATTCAATACTTGTTTGTTTTTTATATTGGTCAATTAATTAAATTATTAACGGATTTTCACATCTAAAATAATTAAATTCGGAACAATAAATAATACATTACTAAAAAGTTTCCTTAATTGTAAATTTTAATGTTTTGGTATTTTTATTTTAACATCAAGAGTTTGAATAATGATGATGTATTTGGTTCTTTAAAGTTTCCTTTGATCTTTTTTTTTAAATATCTAAATGGTTGTAATGTATTCAATGGTTATTAAGTTGTGCAAAAAAGTCGATGCACAAAAACTGCCGTTTTACAAAAAACTTAGTGACATTAATCACTGCTGAATCATATTAGTGTTTTATTACCTACAGCTTAAGCCGAATAAACTTGTATTCTTTAAATTATGGTTTCGCGGTTGCAGTATTGTATGCAGAATTTAAAAAAATTAAATTTGATTAAATTTTGAAATTAATTTTCATCCGTAATTTGTTAAAGCAATTAAAAAGATAAAACTTTAGTCTTAAATGAAATTATTAACATTATTACTTTGGAAATTTTTATTAAATCATTACATAATTTATTGCATCATTGTAATCATTGTTGTAAAAAATTTAAAAATATAGTTCGAAGAAATTTATTATAACTAATGAATACATCACAAACTCAAAGGTCAATAAAAATCTTGACTACGACTTTATGGTTATTAATTTAATAATAATTTAATAACCAAACATAAATATCGTTCTTACTAATAGGTAAATTACCTGAACTTTAAATATGCGATTCTATCAAAGGAATCTATCGCATATAAATTAAAAATTGCTGGCACGTTTCGTTCTTCAACAATTTAGAAGTCTGGCAATCGACGATTATTTCATAAGAAGATAAAATCTCCAGTGACTTTTATAAGTTGGGTAAAATTATATCTTTTAATGATAAAAAACAGATATCAAGATAAAATCGAAGAGAATCGAAATCACATTGTGTGTCCAATGAAAGGAGAAAAAGTCTGTGACACTAATCAGACATTAATTCTGTCAAAAGAATACAGAAATGTAGAAAACAAAATTGGGGTAGTACTTCTGCTTTAGAGTTAATGTAGTCGATGGAATTTAACGATTAAGTTTTTTTTAGGCAACTGCACCCAAGTCACGAATTTCGAAATTTTAGCATGTTACCTCGGTTCCAAGTTTTTTCTCGTTTTTTGCAGTGTTATTAATGTTATCAAATTTGTTTATCAAATAAATCTTTTCAGAAACCGTAAATTCACTCAAACTTGTTTACCAAAAAAATCCTCTTTTAAACATTGGGTATTGTGCTCGTTTTTAAAACGTTTTTAAAATCTTGCTTTATCTGAAAACACTGTCACATTTAACAAATTATTATACAAAAGGTTTCGAAAACCGTTGCTAATACTACTTGGCAAGTCAAATGGTTTACGTTCCTGAACAGTTGTCATTTGATCAAAGTGAACTCTTAGGTCCTGTCTGCTGGTTTCATGGCATCTGCAGTTCCAGACTGCAAATACTACTTTCTCATTGACTTTTTCTGGTTGTTTCGATGTTTTTCTGATATCATCAACGACTTCCTCGTTTACTCCAGGTTTTCTGCTGATTATCTGCCAGCAATGATAAAATGACCCACAACTCATTCAATAATTCATTTAATTTAATTTAATTGTTCATTTTATGGTTATAATTCGTTTGCAGCAAGGCTGCAGACCTGGACGGAGCTTACAGCATCCGATTCAAACAGATCTACTTTTAGCGTTGAGCGAGAAGTTGGAGAAAAATATCGTCGGTTTTGATATAATGGGATTACCAATCAAAGATATTCTTGAAAAAGCGGTTTGTAGTGTTGCTCTGCCCTAGTTTGATTTGAGTGTATTAAATAGTGCTGAAGGATTTTTTTTATTTCTGTACCAGCTACTCCTGCAGTTTTGCTGCAAACGAAAGTTAGGTAGATTATATAACAGTTTATGACTGTAAACAATACGTTGCTATAACTTAATTTTTATATCGCATACGGATTGTAGAATCCGCCGAAATACAAAGCGGCTAGCCACTTTAACAAGCAAATATGTTCCGTAAAACGGCTGGTTAACATTTAGACGGATTGTAATACGGCTAAACGTTGGTCAGCCATATTGTAATGTAAGATATCTATTCCAATGTAGATTACTTGATTGTGAAGAAAAAATCTCAGCGCCACACCAACAGATGTGCATGCTTCAAGAAAAAAATTCTTTGCGGATCTAACAAATCAACAAATAATTACATAAGTGCGTTATCTTAATATTTTTATTGATTTTTAATAAAATAAGTAAAAACATTTAACAGTAATTATTGTTCCTACTTACAAAGTGACGTGCCATAAACGTAGAAATTAACTATTCTACGGTCGCAATTGTACATACAAAATTTTGTTACTACCTCTAACAAACTTTGTATTTAAGCTTTTCTTAAGTTTTGAACCAACTTTCTGAAATAACATTTTTTCAGAAAATAAAAAATAAGACTACCTTACTTCAGGTCAATTTTATGTTTTGTAATTTTTAGAACAGCCTGTACATTTTAGTAAAACTTTGGCAATTGTTTATTACTTTCCAAAATAAGCAAAACATTTTATAACGAGTAACTTTTTGGCGTAAAATTGAAAATGAAAATTTTTTTCCTCTTGTCAATCCCATCCGTGGACACATTCATTGTACATAAGGTTTTTTCTTTATAAAATGTCTAACAATTATTCAATTCTTTACAAAACGGACTGAGAATTGTTTAGCGATTCATAAAACACCTAAAATTTCCAGTCAAATTGTAAGACATATTTGTCACCCTAAACGTTAATGAGCCGTTTTACTATCCTATAATGCTCTTTTTAAAAATTTAGTTTTCGCCATCTCCAAAATTCATTCATTTTTAAATTGAATTTTTAACCTTTGACCTTCTCAATGTAGTTTTGGATTTCAATAGCAGCTAATTTCCTTCCGAGAAATAAATCGATATTGATGGTAATTTTTTTATTGTTTTTATTACTAGCTTAACATTATCATAACCACAAATTATAATATAAATACGTAGTTATGATAATTCTACATCCTATAAATTTACAAGTATATTCAACGTTCAACATTCAATTTCACAGATAACCTTATAAACGCTAAAATAATTCACAAGGCAATTTCAAAAACTAATTTTTAAATTCGATACAGCCTGCATCACAACTGTAACATGCCACTGATATAAACGAAATAAAATTTTACTAAATTTAAATATATCAACCCGTTAAAGTTGCCCCACGTCCTCTTCCAGTCTCTTCCTCGTTATTGCGGCGTTCCTCGAGGTCTCTTTCCGGGACTCACGTTGCCTTAATCGCGGCATAAATGCCCGATATGATTTTGTTCTTAGTGTATAATGAGATCGCCGCGGTGGCAAGCACTCTTGTAATTGAGCAATTCATTACAGAGTGCCATGAATGATGGGGTTAGGGCCTGGGACTACTGGGCCTCAGCCCCCGAGCCCCCAACCGGGTCTAATTTGTACCAATCGGCCCCTTCGCAGGGGGCCATCGCATCACCACCATCGGTGCACGGCACTTATTACCCTCGTTGCAGTTTTTTAACTTCGCAACAAAAAGAAGCCCACGGAAATTTCCAAGGAAGTCTCGAACAAGAAAAAGAACGGCCAGACATATAAATGATTGGCATTATTTTTTAAAAAGTGTAGATCTTATCTGGAAAAAATCGATGATCGAAAATAGGAATTCTTTTATAAAGTAGCTGAGCTGGAGCCAAGTTAAAATTCACAGAGGGGGGCAAACTCTGTAATATCGGACCGCATGTCACTGTAGCGTCTCATTGTACATGTCGCGTATACAGGATGAGGCACTAAATAATTCCGCCGGGTTATGAATCAACCGTGACAAGTCGGTGCGCGCTAAGGGTTAAATCTATTTCCTACGAAGAAGTGATGACACACCCGGTCTCTCACCCGAGGACCAGTTATGTTATGTAGCCGTAAATGATGTCACAGTGACCAGCAGAACGGCGCACGGCCAGTCCGCCCATATTCGATTTTACGATTGTCGTTGATTTGAGTTCGTCGAAACGTTTTGTCAGAAATTATTAAAAGCGAGGTGCATCCTATTAAGATATTTCGCCCAAGAGAAATATGCGCGGGTCGCTTGTACGCTGTCACCAAAATATTTTTCTTATAATATATCCAACTGTTTTATACCTCGTTGAGTGTTTTTACTGCTCCGCTGGCTCAGTAATAATATCATACCATAATTTGCACCTGTTTATTATATTTTATTAACTTTCTTTAAATATTTCCTGCATACCGGTTACGAATAAAAAAAAGCTTGCAGCCTGACGTGGCTCATAGTTGTTTTGGGCATAATTTACCACTTTAACAAAATATATAAATTATTTAAAACAGACATAATGTGCTACAACTTCCAAGTGGTAAAAGATTCACACTAAATTGTACTAAAATATTTTTATCTATTGTAGGAACCATTTTTAAAATGATTAGAACAATTAATTTTAAACAAGAACATCTTAATAAAGGTAACAACTATATGAACATTATTCTGCAGCAAAAAATTAGAAGCAAAATCTAATAAACATAATCTCCTAAAATAATTCGTTTCAAAGGTATCTTTCATTCTTTAATTGCTCATAGAGAAACCTTTCTAACAATTGTTACTGTGGAAATTAATTGTTAAAACATTAATTTCCATTGCAGAAATCATTCTAACAATTGCTATTGAGGACATTCATTTCTAAAACAAAAATATTCGTTGTCAAAACAATTCTAACAATCGTGAGCGCGTTAAGATTGTTGAGATTATTAATCGCCAATTAACGCAAAAGTTGGTTACAATATATTTCCGTTGATTGAATCTTACGAAATTGAAGAAAATGTCATTTTTTTCCGTGACAAAAATTCCAATAGGTATTCGATGCCATGCATTTTAAATCAATAGATACTCAAACCAATGGTGCCACGATTTACAAATAATATCAAAAGTTTGACAATCTATTTGAACTTTCTATCAATTTTACTGGCTGTACTGTTGCTAACTTCTACATAAATAGTATTACTATAAACATAACGTAAGTAATTAATTAAATTTGAAGTTCTTATTGATATACATAATTTGTATTCATTTTGTCAAATTACATTTAAATAAAATGACATGATATTTCGTTGCCTAGATACCAAAATCGTTCATTTATAAGAAATCATTCATTAATAGGGGTCATTAATGCACGATTTCCTATTCATTAAATCGGCCCGTAAATCAACGACCACCGGAAAAAGAATTAAAGATACCAATTTTATCAGAAACGTTTATGACTGATTTCAACACCGGTTTTTGTTTCAACATGTTATTCTTCAGTAAAAATTAAAAAACTTAAGTATGTGTGATTTATATTAAGTGTTCGCCATTGGTAGCGTTGAACCTACAAAGTCGTTTGAATAATCAAAGAATTGTTATTTCGTCATTTGAGGATATATTTGAGGGTTCCATATGCTTCAGTTATGAAATTTCTTAATTAATATCCATTCAGGATGAATACAGGATGTATTTAACCTACCCTCATAACTGTAAACAGGGATATGAGGTCAATGCTTTGAAGAAATTGTAAATAGGCTACCCGATAAGCACATAAATACAAACAAAAAAACAAGTGTTGAAATCGAAATATCAGTACGTATATTAAATCATACGTTTTAAATAAAATTGCTGTTTTTAATTCTTTAATTAAAGCAATTGCAACGAATGATTAGATATTTGTTCGTTGTAATTATGAAACACAATATATATCTCGGCATATTTGACAATATCATCAATAAGTGAAAGTCTAATAGGAGATGAAATTTTAAAAAGTTAATTTAATGAAAGAAACGTTTTTGTTAGTTACCAATAATGATTATTAAATTATGTAAATTTAAATCTGGGTTATTGTGTTAGTTTCTTTGAATATTTTGGATGCACCTAAATTAAATTGTAATTGAGAAATTTCAAAATCCAAAGCAATTGTGCTGTTTCAACTTCAACGTGCATTTAAAAAGACATTAGGCGGCAAGCTTATCTGCAATCAGTTAACATATATATTTATTCTACAGTGTTTCTGTGTTTATTTAATTTATTACGAAAATAAAATTACAATGTTACGGTGCTACCTTTCACACCTTTATTCTTGTTACTAACCACCAACTAATAGTTTATGCAAACACATTTTTTTATTAGCCACAGAACATTATTTTAAATTTTTTAAAAATTTTTATTGATTATAAACATTATTGTTATGTACCTACTTGTAAACAAAAATAACAAAAATTCATTTCATTTCATTAATTAAAATGTTGAAAGACATTATTAGTGCGGCACTAATGTATGTCTGTATTGTACTAATTATTAAATAATTTGAAAGTATAGTGTGAGCATAAATGACTGTACTGTTTTCACAAAAAATATTCTAGCCTCCATATGATATCAGGAAATGTTTTGCAGCTCTTAATTAACCTACTTTGCACAGGCTAAATATGTCTATCTTTTGTGATGTCGCAGTCGATCATCAATTTGAGGCTCACAAAGTATGAATACATTTAGCCTTTGCTAAAACAATTTGGAGACTTTACTTTACTTTTACTGAAAAAATGATCTTGATATCATATGAAGCCGAAAATTGATTTTTTGAAATAGGTATAATAATTTATGCGCACTGTAGTACATCATCGTTTTGATGACATTATAAAACTTTTTCTAATTATTAACCTTTAAAATAACTTTTACTTAGGTATATTATACTTGTGGTATTATACTGATGACTTTAAAGATTAGCTCATGATTTTAGGACCCTCGTTCGAATTTATTAAAATTTTATTATTCAGCTAACATTAATTTAGTTTGTGGATTAAGAAATTGTTTGGAAAATGACTATGCTTCAGCCGAGGATTGAGTGTTAAAATATTTCTAATTGATTTTTAATGGGCTTTTGTTCTAACAATCATTTTAAATCTTTTTTTGAGCGACCCTCTTGTCGACAATTACATTTTTTTCTCAAATGGATGTTTGCGAAACAATTTTTGAAATAACTGATATATAAATGTCAATACAGGATGACAATGTGCCACATTTAAACCACAAAACCTTTTCAAACAATGCCAGGTAATTTTTTGTGGGATAAAATGGATACTTTGGATTAGTGACTTGGGTTAGTTAACACGGAATTAACATACAGTTAAATTAGGTTATAATGAACATTACAGGGCCGAGGAATTTTGGCCATTATAACCATTAGTTATAATATTCTAATATACAGGGTGTAATTAAAATTAAAAGATAATCTTTAGGGCAGTATTCTGCGATCAAAAATAAATCAAAAAGTTCTAATAAATCCGTGTTCGGAAAAGCAGCCTTTCCGAGTCACATAATTACTTAATTACTTACTTACTTACTTACTTAATTTAAATAATTAATTAATCTGGGTCACATATAAACTAATATAATTGGCAAACAAAAGTCACTTATGAACATTATGTTAACAAACTAAAGTCTAGAATAGATGTTCAAAGTGGCCTCCTTGCAACTCAATGCATGCAAGTGCACATCGAATCATATACAGTAGAATCCGGTTATAACGGCTTTGGTTATAGCGAACCACCGGTTATAACGAACTTTATTCCAAGTCCCGACATTTTCCCCTATGCAACAATGTAAAAATTAATCGGTTATAACGAACCCGGATATAACGAACTATCGGATATAGCAAACCTGAAAAAGCTGAAATTAATAAAATTTCAATCGTTTATAACGAACTTTCCATTGTATATAACGCGCAATAACCTTTGAATCTGATGATGACTTGTCATTAAATGAGTGGTTATAAAAATAGAAACAAAGGGAACGTGAATTTCAGCAATTGAAGGGCTCTATGCAAGAAGTACCTAAGTCACTTTTCATATTCTGTGATATTTGAGATTTGATGTTTCAATGTGACCTGTAAATCACATTGTTTTGACCTTGAATAATCTTTTTTTTACTAAAGTAAGTCTTCTTTAGTGAAAAAGGATTAGTCAAAATCGAAACAATGTGATTTCCAGATCAAACAGAAATATAAATCTCAAATATCGCAGAATATGAAAAGTGACTTAAATACTTCTTACATAGAGCCCTTCAATTAGAAAATTCAAATTTTTTCGAAAACTTAAGCATGAATGACTATTAATGTAGACAATTTATTAGTTACAACAGAATATTTGAGTATTTGTGATAGACAAAAGTGGCCAAAAAGAAGCCAATGAGGAATGAGGATGGGCCGGAAGCACCAGCATTACAGATTTTTACATTACAGGAAGCTGTGAGAAGTATTAACAACATTCGTGATTCTTTACAGTTTTACAGTGCGCCGAACTCAATTATTGAAAATCTTAGTGACGTTGAAACGTGTGTTGGCAATTTATACTTCAGTCGAAAAAAAAAAAAAAATTCAAATAAAATTACTTGTTGCATTTTGCTTTGTTTCACTTAAGTTTAGTCCTTATATTCTTAATGGTTTTATAAATATGATATTTAAATTCGACAATGAAGGTCTCATAAAAGACTCTTGCATTTATTCTTTTAATAACGCTTATAACGAACTTCGGATATAACGAACCGATTTTGACGGTTCCTTGAGGTTCGTTATAACCGGATTCTACTGTAGTACGTTTTTGCTAAACTCAATGCAGCGTAACAGAAAATTAGAATGTTTTTTCATAATACTGAAAACTCATTCATTCATTTATCTCAAAACTACTTTTTTTGAGTTGTGCCACTATTGCCGCCGGTGAGCGATATGTTCGGGGCTTTTTTGATTCATCAGACGACAGGCGCCAGCAATTGCAAAAATTGTACAAACCTGAAATCATGAAAAAATAATGGAATGTTGTGGTCAATGCTTATTTATTGTTAAATACTTTAATTATCAAATATAGGGGAAATCCTTGCACCCCAAAAGTCATCTCTTTACGACGTCTTGCTGCACCGCCAACTATGTTTGGATATCCCAATTTGAAGAAAAAAATCTTCTAGTTGCAACTCACAAGCAACATCGTCTCCAGGGACAAATTTACAACCCATGCTTGTGCAGCTTGTGATTTTCTTTCTACTCCAACAATTTTAGCGACGTAAAGTTTCCTGCTTTTTGTCGCTTCAATTTTCATCGTTTGCCTCTATATTCCAAAGTACAAGCACGAGAGTGTACCAAAGTACAAGCATAGTACTACTTATTACTATTGACATATTATAACCGTCCAAATAGGAAAGTTAAAATTCAACACTAGTAGAAAATAGTTAGCCTTATATGTGTATTAAGTAATATTATATACAACAAAATCATTATAAATAGAATTTACCTGGTAAAGAGCTAGAAGTCCAGCGATTAAATAATATTTCATCTACCTCTAAACACAAAACGCTAAACAACAGATACATAAGCGGACATATGCAATTTTTTTATGGTGAGGTGGCATCCGTTAGTGGGATAACCTCTTGAAAAGAAAAGTGTTACATTTGAATTGAAGTATTAAAAAACTCAATGTCCCGAAGTACAGGCTATTCCAAAGTAATAATATCCGGCTCATTTAATAAAAATCGAATAATTTGTTCTTGTGATCTTTTAGGAATATACCCTTTCGACTGTTTTACAAGTTTCTTGTAATTACCAATATACATTATTTATAATATTTAGTGTAGTCTTTAGCATTGAATAATAAGATCACGTTGTTGGAGGCGAATACTTTTCAGCCATATCGGCAAAATATCCCATCATGGCATTTTCACTGTATTTAGTGATGTGATTTTTGGCACAACATTCCAAAAATAATTGATGTTGCTTCTCATATTTTTTCTGTATTTTTTCTTTTTTCTGTTTTCTGAAAGGGTGCAATTAATGTCCTCGATATCACTCAATGTTTTTGTGTTTATGTTTACAAATCAATCTTAAAAGGAAACGGGGTTTATCAGATTAATACATTTTTGAGAAATGTATAGCATTTACCTTTATGTGGACGTTTAATTTCCCAAATTAAATAATGCACAACTAAGCCAAGAGGTTATAGTATTATTTTGATAGTTATTTGACATTTGATTGTTTTTTTTAAATCAAGGGCGATGTGATTTACGCTAACGTAGGCTTTCAAAGTCAGCTTATCTGCCTAGACAGACAAAGCGCCGTTTTCTCTCGTCGAATGGGTACGATCAAATAGTACTTTCGAAGGTAGTGACCGAAAAATGAATTTTGTGCTTTGTTGTAACCGTTTTTACATTGTAACTGCGTTCGTAATAATCAAGTTCGACTGTAGCATTTCTTTTTGTAAAATAATCGCTGCACAAACATGCAGATACAAAGATAAGCTGACAGAAAGGTAAAACTTAATATTGGATATTCGACACCAAAACAGACAGTTAAAGCATTTAAAACCGGGCGGTGTCATTTTCATTACCCATGAGAGTGTCTCGCAGTCAATATTTGATTACTTCCTGTCCACGAAACCAACGGATATTTGACAAACAGTCGAACTTGTTTGTTCGAACTCGAGGTTTTGCACAGGTGTCTCGCCAAACTGCAAATTCCGAGCGCCATAAATTATCTCGGAAAGCAATCTCGAAATTTTTAATTTCCAACGGGGCAACAATCTATTACTTAGTACGGCGCACAAACAATAGCATCATTTACCAAAAATAGTCGCAGGTAACGATTCGAAAAGACTTCGCGTCCTTGGACGTGCCAAATCGGAATTTATGTTACGTACAGCCAAGATGAACTTTTATGACGTGAAGCGTTATAAATTGTGATCGTTGTCCGTTTGCATCTTCTACATTATAAGTTGGTAATGAGCCCGAGCACGAGCGCATCTTCGACTTTCTCACGGTACGCACACCGGAGAAAAAGAACCTGTTTCAATTTTAAACGCCGGTTGGAAAAAATCGCGGAAATGGATTTTCCTTCCACGAACCGCCAATTTTTAAATTCTGTCCATCGATGCGATGGACAGATGGAGGCGCGCACGTTTAAAAATATTTTTGATGAAGCCCCGGGCGAAAATCATAAAATCATCCCGTTTGTGAGCGCGCCTCCCACACTTTCACCGGAGATTTCCTCGAATTTTTTTGCGGCCGCGGTAACCGCTTTTCAAAAAGTACGTCTCCGCATGAAAGCGCCCCGAATCATAAATAACAATTATCTGACATCTTTTACTCGAAAGGACATACGCAATGGAATTTATACTAAAAAAGGCAAAAAAATCCGGGCCTTGTATGTATGTTAGTAGCCGGCCGATAAAAACAACACGTGCGCATCTCGAATCCGTTAATTCAGCCCTTAACCGCCGGTCAAGTTATTGTTTCCGATTTTGTCGAGCGGGACGAATTAAAATCGTCGCTCAAAAAATCGCCTGGATTTTTTTGTGCGCCATAAAGTTTAATGTTCGAAAGGGTTGCAGTCGATGTTTCAACAGTCGATTGGTGGGTCTTTTTCTGACGCGCTTAACCCTCGCTCGGGCCGTCTCTTTTTGGTGACCTGTAGCCAGATGGCGCACAGGTAAGAAGAACAGCCTCGCGAGTCCACGATCTGCCTCTTTAGTCGATTGTCTACTGTAAAAGCTAACGCGCGAGCGCGTAACTTTTTCCGTCTTCGCGGAGATCTCAGCGTTCGATTGTCGACGAACCGGGTCGCAAGAAATGTTATAAACGTCGGAAAACGTGGTGAATTCGAGTGCGCGTTAAACAGTTCAACTAACAAAAATGCTCGTTATTTCGGTGAAGAGTTTCGAGTGAGAAAAGGTGAAGGCAATCAATTTCGACGGAGAATGTCCAGAAAGCCACCTGTAAGAGTTAAAATAACATGACAAAGAAATCAACAAGTGTCCAAATAAATTTAAAGCTAAGATAACAATTTGTCAGGCAACCTATCAAATAAAATACGAGGGGGATTGGCTCAGGTTCACGATAAATATGCCGTTCTTTAATCGCGATAACGTGATGCTATGGTATTATAAATAGACATGAATATAATCATCGGTGAAAGTGAATTATCGAGCCACATGTGTTCAACAAATGGTTAATTTATAGTTTTATAATAATTACAGAAACGTGTCCGCACTAACATTTTCAAACAGACCTAAATGACAACAGAGAATACAACATGCAAACTTCCACGGATATCGGCGCCATAACGACGCTTGACAAACAAGAAATGTCGCCCAAATCGCAAGAATTGTCCACCACGCATTTAAACCTAGCCACGGCGATGCTGCAGGAAAATTTCCTGCAGCGCTCCATCCAAAACGTGGCCCTGTCGCTGCAGAACGCCATGATGAACTCCTTGCAGCAGGCCGCGCTCCTGCCGCCCAACTCCGCGGCGGCGGCCGCTCTCAATCTCCAAGCGCTCGAATCGTACTTAACCCTGCAAAGACTGAGCTCCGTTTCTGCCAACGTCAACGGCAACGGAAGCAGAATCGACATCTTAAAAATCGCGACCAGCACTGCCAAGATAAACGAGGACAGTAACAACGACGACTCGAATACTCAAAACACCAGTCTCACGGAAGACGTGGACCTGGCGGAAGAGGTCGAGGAGGACCTGGCGCTTTTAGACAATGACGAGGCGTTAAATAATTTTTCAATGTCGACGTCTCCAGTCGACACGAGTTACCCAAGCATGATTATGAATTCTATTTATCAAGGAACGAGCGGCTCATCGGCGACGGTAACGTCTTCGACGGTTTCCAGCTCGGCGCCGGTCGGCAGGCAGAAAGGGTCTTCGCGGCCGAAGAAACAATTCATCTGCAAATTCTGCAATCGCCAGTTCACGAAGAGCTACAATCTGTTGATACACGAGAGGACCCACACGGACGAGAGGCCCTACTCTTGCGACATATGCGGCAAGGCGTTCAGACGGCAGGACCATTTGAGAGATCATAGGTAATTGATTTTATGTGCGATTGTATTATAAAGTTCTCTTTATATCATAAAGTATAAAGTATAAAGTAGCACTTTATGAAACTAGTAAAGTAAAATGACTTCATTTCAATACTGTCAAATTTCCCTATAATTTATAACAAATTTTCCACATTACGAATTTACTGTGTCACTTCATGATATGGAGGTTCGACTGTACTGTCAGACAACAAAGAATTAACAACATGCTAACAAAGCAACAGAAAAAGCACCCATTTCACTCGCTTTGAGTCAATTTTAACAGTCGAACATCAATTTATTGACTTGCCTTCTTTATAAATCTCGCTCGCTACGCTCGCCCGGCACTAAACCGGCTTGTCCAGCTATATTCTCTATATTTTCAATTATCTGTAAGTTATCATCTAAATAAAATGAAATTAACATAAGATAACATAAAGAAGTCGAAAAAGTTTACTTTTCCGTCCTTGGACTTTATAGATTTGCCTTATTGATCAGCGCTGAACGGTATCTCGCTCATTCATAAACGGATTAGTATAATAAAGTCCTATATTACGTATTTGTTTCATAAATAGATATTTTAAATTATCTGTGTTATGAAGATTGTATACATTCTCCAAGCACAATCAAATTAACATAAGATAACATTAACAAGTCAGAAAGATTTAGTTTTCCATCCTTGGACTTTACAGATTTCCCCTATTGTTCAGCGCTGCATACATACAAACAGACTTGTTCAAGAAAGTTTTATATTATGTACTTGTTACCTAAATAGCTATTTTAAATTACGTTTTATCATCTACACAAGATGAAATGAACATTAGGAAACATTAACAATTCAGAAAGTTTACTTTTCATCCTTGGACATTATACATTGTAACGGACTTCTTGAATAAAGTCTAATGTTATGTACTAGTGACACAAATAGCTATTTTTAATTATCTGTATATTATAAAGAACATTTATTGGCGAAACAAAATGAAATGAACATAAAATAATAATAACAAGACAAAAACGTTTACTTTTCCAACCTTAGATGTTACATATTTGACTTCTTGAACAATAACCCTCGCTGCGCTCACTCGGCTACAAGCAGATTCGCTTAGTAAAATCTTATATTATGTGCTTGTTACGGCAATGGCTATTTTCAATTACTTGTATTATAAGAATACTATTTATTGCCTAAAAGAGATGAAATAAAGATAAGATAGTATTAACAAGTCAGAAAAGTTTACGTTTCCATCCGAGAATGGAAAAGTAAACTTGCAAACGTCTGATTTCAATTTTTGAGAAATTATTAATTGAAGATTGGACTTAAAGATACAATTTGGCATGTGCTTATGTTAAATATCGGTCACCTTCACATTCCACATTGCAGCGACAACATTCGAGCGGTGTTATCGTCTGAACAATACGGTTAGAGTTGTGTACGAGGCGGTTAAATTTCTGATGTCGAAATTTAGTTGAGATAGTTGAAAAAATAGCATACGCACACCGCTGGTCGTTGAGGTTTTGCAAATGCATGCGCGGACATAAATGTGGCACCTCCTGGGCTTGGTGCGTATTATACCATTTGTTTGAGAAGCGCGCGTGCCCCGAGTTGATGGAAAAGCAAAACAATGGCTCATTACTTATCCCGTGCAGAGAGCTAAAACAAAAACGTCAATTTTACGAGCAAACACGTAATAAAATTTGTCAGAAAACGTCATGCATTATTTTAGGCCTAACCATGAACGACATTACTTCATTGTTTCACAAATACCGGCCTTAAAATGCTGGAAAATAAGGCATTAACGTGCCTAGGCATTAAATATCTGAAATATTTACAACCTCATAACGTTTAAGTGCGCTTATAATTTATATTTATTAACTAGCCGTATCATATATTGTCCGCGGATAAATAAATACAGATTACCGCGTGACATTTTCGCATCTGACAAACGGACGCACCCGGCCGACGAAACATCTAAAAAAAAATAAAAAATTAACGAGTCTCTCGTAAAATTGAAGTGGGCGTCACTTTAAAGTGTTAATATTCTTTAATATATTTGTAGACAAGATAAAAAGGTTCCCTTTCGAGTTTTTCTAGCGACCAAGTGCTAATTACTTGCCATGTTAGACTTAATAGGCACACAAAACTCGTTGGGTAAATTTTTATTGGTCGATAATTAGTTGCCGTTTGAGTAAACAAGCGCCGATTAAATCCGGATTTTTTTCTCGCAGGTACATCCACAGCAAAGAGAAGCCGTTCAAGTGCGGCGAGTGCGGCAAGGGGTTCTGCCAGTCGAGGACGTTGGCGGTCCACAAAATTCTGCACATGGAGGAATCGCCGCACAAGTGCCCGGTGTGCAGCCGGTCCTTTAACCAGCGCTCGAATCTCAAGACTCATCTGTTGACGCACACGGACATAAAACCGTACAACTGTTCGGCGTGTGGGAAGGTGTTCAGGAGGAACTGCGACCTACGAAGGCACAGTTTAACTCACAATTTAGGCGCAAATAATTCCGCGACCACGTCCGGCATCCTAGGGAATCAGAACTTTAGCATAGACGCCATCATAAGTGCCGCGAAGTAACTCTACTTTTTCTATATTTCAATCATTTTTTCACTGTCAAAGCAGCAGATTAATGTAAATAATTGTATTGTTATTGTAAATGTATGTAGTGAGTTGTACAGAGGAGCTTAATAAACTTTTTTCGGAGCGATTTTTATCTTTCGATTGATTTGATCGTGCGCTCACCTCAACGCAAACACAATTTATTCAAATTTATTGCTTATAATGTTTATAAATCCCCCGCATATTGTAACATATGACCGTTATAACACATGTCAGAAGAAACGTATGCGTTCCCTTAGAACGGACAACAGATAAACTTGAACTTGTAATAAGGAATTAAATTTATTATGCGCGCGTTTGGTGCTTTTTCACGAGCGAAATTTATGCCTTTATGTACGATATTAGAAGTACTTATTTCTGATATATGAGATTACAGAGGAAATAAATCCTTAATGTACCAACATTACACCTGAAGCGCAATATCAAAAATATCATCCTTTTTTGCATTTAATACTCACACAGTGATTCTAAACAAATTAATGATAATTATTTTAATTAACAATATAAATTGATAACTTGTGGCCACCGATAGCTGAGACAAATTTCTCTAGTTTTATCTAGTGACTTTCATGAAAGGGGGAAAATGTTTTTCATTTTATAAAATATATATAATTATATAAATTAAACATTGCAAAATCAAAACAAATAAATTAGACGCAATACTAAATTCAAATTAGTCAAAAGGAAGTTTATTAAAAAAATTAGAAACCAAGCAATTTTTAGTGAAAATTTTAAGTTGAAAAAATCAACAACAATTTTTTAATAACGTATGGCAGCGCCGTTAGCTGCAATCGCAAGCTGTAGCCGTCTTCTCATAGATAAAATTAGTGTCCTCATGTTATATTCCTTCATAAGGTTCTCCCAAGCGTTTTCAATAGTGTCCTGAAGTTCCACCGCATTTCTAGGCCTAAAATCCGCGGAATATAATTTTTTCACATATTTCCTCAGATGATTTCAATCGGAATTAGATCCGGACTTTTGGAAGGCCAAAATTCATTTAATTTTCATCCACCCACTGTCTTACAATTCTTGCAGTATGAACTGGGCAATTGTCCTGCGAGAAAAAAAAAGTTTTATAAATGTATTTTTAAGCTCAAAATTAAATTATTTCTCTTGCCTGTTGAAAAACGAAATTGTTTGGAAAAGTAGTTCTCGCGGATGGTAACATAACATTTTCCAATATTTTTCTACAGTGTTCCCCCGTTAAACGTCCATCTATTTTCCAACATACTTCAGGTCAATGAACATCCCCAAAAATTAATCAAAAAGCGATCAAAATTTGTTGTCGAATGTGTGTAATTTTCATGATATCTAGAATTTTTTGGTCTGTAAACGCGTCATTTTCTATTATTACGAGATTGAAAACATTTTTCATCTGAGAAAACTGCAGAACTCCAAAATTTTTCAACAGTAATATCACAAGTGCATCAAAATAGCCGATTAAATTTTGACGTTTCTGTCAAAATGTTTTGCCTAGAAATATGTCGAGCAAATTTGCCACGTGACAAAATCTCGAGTGCGCAGCACGAGGAATTTTGGGTGGATAATTTACGAGAAATATTTCTTTATGGCAAAACGTTGCGACAAAAACGTAAAAATTTAATCAGGCTATTTTCATGCACGCAGGGTATTCGGCATGATTATTAATTTGAATAAATAGATTTAACAACAAATTATTTATTTACTTGTCAAGGAATCTTTGATAATGATTGCAAAAAAAATTCAGATGCAATTAAACGTCAAAATTTAATCGGGTAAATTTTGACACGTTTGAAACGTCAAAATTTAATCGCTATAAAACTGAGAAAAACCATGGTGATTGCGACTTTTTATGCGCATGAAGGAAATAATCAATAGTAATATCACAAGTGCATCAAAATAGCCGATTAAATTTTGACGTTTCTGTCAAAATGTTTTGCCTAGAAATATGTCGAGCAAATTTGCCACATAACGAAATCTCGAGTGCGCAGCACGAGGGATTTTGGGTGGAAAATTTACGAGAAATATTTCTTTATGGCAAAACGTTGCGACAAAAACGTAAAAATTTAATCAGGCTATTTTCATGCACGCGGGGTATTCGGCATGATTATTTCCTGATTATTAATTTGAATAAATGGATTTTACAACGAATTATTTATTTACTTGTCCAGGAATCTTTGATAATGATTGCAAAAAAAAATCAGAAGCTATTAAACGTCAAAATTTAATCGGGTAAATTTTGACACGTCTGAGACGTCAAAATTTAATCGGGTAAATTTTGACACGTTAATTTAATCGCTATAAAACTGAGGAAAACCATGGTGACTGTGACGTTTTACGTACATGAAGGAAATAATCATTGGTATTTAAAAGCTGATTAGCAAATTGTGGTAGGTTTGCTTTGTTTTCATCAGTCAAATATGGTTCTTTTGCATCTGCATAATTCTTTAAACCCCTCTGTTTAATTCGACGCCTTGACGTTCTAACGGATCCCGGAAAATAAGTTTCCTCACGAGCTTTTACTGCTGTAGAAAATAAATTCTGTCTGATAAAATTTACCAAAACTTCATCTTAATGAGGTTCAGATACTCTTCCAATTCTTATCTTAACTGGTCATTGCAGTCTACTTTCCGGCCAACTTTTTTTCCATTGCTTACGTTTAAATCTGCAGCTACAACAGCTAACGACCAGTTGTCTTGTAATTTCGGCTCTACTTGTTTGCTTTCGCAAAAGGTGTTTTGGCATTTTTTACAAAATAGTTTCTTTTTCAAATAATTTTTGTCATAAACAAATAATATTGATATTTTGTTGATGTTTTTAGGACGCCTATGATTTAAAGCAAAAATGAAATTGTTAAAAAAATCGTGCACATTTGGATGGCCGCAAGTGTACATTTATTTAATTATTTCAATTAAGTTTTTAAAAATAATTAATAATAAATTAGAATTTTAGGAATAATAAATATCCCTCTGTCAAATAACTAAAAATCAAAAAAATATACAATAGAAACATATATGTATAGTTGTTATTATTGGGAATAGGTTTTACGACCCTGCAATAGTAATTATTCGTTTTTACCCACTCTACTTAAATAACACCAAACGACACGCGCCTGTGCCGTACTACCAAAGTTCAGGTGAGTCCTCAGGATTAAGAAAATATTTACCGTAAAAAATAAAAATGTAACCGTAAAAATTGCAACTGATTTGAGTGATACAGTTCCACTGAATGCCATTTTGGTCCAAATTAAACTAGCTGTTATCGTTTATCAAAGTGTAACGTCAATTTCAGTTGTTATCCTGTGCGTGCAACATTGCGCAATGATCTAAAAAAATATGTGAGAATCTTCGTATAAATAGATGGCTTAAACTACGTGTGAGCTTTCTTCTTATTGTTTGGTGAGCTTGAATGTTGGAAAACAATTATTGGGTTGGTATCACCTACTGTTGATCGTGAAGTTGTCGAGGGTGTTGTCATCTTGTGTTTGCAGTGCACAAAGAGCATTCGTTGATGACGATGAACCGGAAGACAGATTAACGTTAACAAATAACACAACTAATGGAAAAGTTTCACTCGATGATGATCGGTACGTATTCGACGGGTATTATCAGTGCAGCAGATGTGGATGATAAATTATTTAATAATAGTATTTATTTGTAAACGATAAACAACAGTAAATGTAAATAATAAATTGGTAATTTCCGAAGAAATAAATCTTAAAATTAGTTTGAGAAGAGGGAATTTTATTTACAATGCCAGTTTTACATTCCAGCATTCGTTGAGTATTTTGAAACTTTTGGAAACTAGCACACCATAATATAAATACATTCCTTTTGACTATCAACTTTGTCTTTTTCATTGTAGATGGACTCAAAAGTGGTATGTACTAAAGTGATTCTAATTAGCGATATTTACTGTATCATATTAAAATAAAATATAAGTATAATACTCACCTTGCGTTACCACATAATCTCCTTTAACTTTGTCTATCCGTTTGTTCATTTAGTTGGTTGAAATAAATTTCAAGATTTGACACAGAGTTACATAGTTGCAAGTTTTGATCTAATTTGATTAATGGGTTTATAGAAGACGGTTTGACATTAAAAAACGCCCAGAATTTAATTGTACAGTCTGTGAAAAAAAATTTAATAATGATTTTTATTGTAACTTGAAAGCTGGTTATTCATTTTTCATTTTGCATAAAATATTTCAATCCTTTCATTGTCTACAGTTTCTTAAGAAAACTCTGATACGAAAATTGCAGCATCCAGTTTTGCAATATAATTCTGTCAAAATTGTATAATTATCACTTATTTATGTAGACAATATTTTGCAAAAAGACTCGCTTTGAGAGTAAATTTTCTGGAACATCGTAAACCTTCCAGCGCTCATCATATCTTGTTCGTATCATCCACCTTCGATGCTACTTCACAACAATTTATAGTCAAGTTTACAAGCTGCTTAATTTTTTAATCACATTAATTTATTATTATAAATGTAAAGGCCAAACTAATTAAAGTTTCCGCCGAGGTCTCATTCATTAAATTAATAACTTCATAGCGTCTAAATTATTTTTATAAATTAAAAAAATATTGGATACATTACACCATTAACAAGCGGCACAAGCATTTTCGTAAAACTGTTGTGACTTTTTCAAAAATGGTTCCTATGTTATAATAGCTTCGTGGAAATGGTCTTTAAATATTAACAGTGATGATAGTAATATAATTGGTCATGTACTTCTAACTGTGTCACTGTTTGACACAAGGCATTCTATAGGGTGGCACACACTGACACACATTCGTTTATACCAATTGCTTTAATTGTTGTTAATCACAAAAGATAATCTAGGAAACAACCAAAACAGTTTCCTAATTTAAAAATAAAAATAAAAAATATAAATTTTTCCTAAAGAAAACGCTCTGTGTGCAACATAATAATTTATATGGTATGAATTTCTGCTGCTATATACAGGCTGACTCAGAATTGTGACTGAAGTTTCACGTAATAATGTTCCTTTGTGAATTCTGATCACGGAATTATAGAGATACCTAATTGTCTTCCATATGTTAGTTTTCACTTTTTGTTTTATATTTATATAATATAACTAATTATTTGTCATTGCACTAAAATTTTGATTTAAATCCGAGTTTTTCATTTTGAAAGAAATAATAAAACAAGAACCCTTCAGCTGATACAAATACAAGCGACAATTAAAACTTTTATCAAACAGTTAGTTTACAAAAAAATCCTGGTACAAAGATAACATCTGCATTATGACAAGAATCACAAATTGTCAAAATGTTATAAAAATTCTCACAGAATTGTGTTGTATTAGACATTAATTTGTTAAATTTGACGAAAGCTAAATTTCAAAAAGAACTTTTGAAACAAACAATTAAAAACCTGATACACAATGAACAAATTTTGAATGTCTCGGCAACTGTACATAGTTTCTGATCTTGATCATAATAAAAAAATTTGTTCACAGAACTATTGCTTATTTAAAACCTATTTATTAATAAAACAAAGTGTTGATCAACAGAGTTACCAATTTTTTTTCTATTTTTGCTTTGTTAGCGAATCTGTATCTCCAGTAATCTTACAAAGAACCATCTGAAATTTTATTGGTAATTCTGGAAGTTTTTCATGTTCAACAGTAGAACAGGTAAAGTTATTATGTATAAGCTGGCACATGTGTCACTGTTTCTAGATAGCACTTTTTAAACAAACCAAGAAATATTTTTTTAGCACAATTATTGAATAAAATGTATGAAACACAATTATCTTTTCTAAATGATTTAACATTTTAACTCTTTAGTTTAGACAAACTAACGCCTGGGATATTCATAATGAAGTAAGATAGTATTTGAGCAAGAAGATATTGCAACTGCGTAAATGTTCCTGGTGTGTTACTGCTGGACATGTTCTTCTACAATAAATTAATGTAAAGTTAAAAAATTAGGTTCGATTAAATTTCAAAGCTGTATTTCGTGGCAGAAAATATAAAATAAAATAAAAATCTTAAAAATTTAATTAAAAATGACATCAACACAAATTATAGAAGTTCTTTATGTTCAATTTAGAAAAATCTCTTGTACTTAGCTACAATAATTTAACACATTAAATGATCGAATAAAACCTACAGAATTCGTATTTTATTTTCATATTTAAAAGTTTAATGGCAAAATAAATAAAAACTTGTTTTTTAATATTGGTTTCTTTCTAAAGCTCTTTATAATTTCCTTAATAAACTAATGAACAGATTGCTCATTTTCGAACATTAAAGAGCCCAAAAGATTTTTATCTTAATGACTTTATTTTAAGTACCAACCGGCCACGAGTTTCCGAATCACCCTATAGCTGTACAAGGTGCTAATTTATAGGCCCAACTTCCATAAATTTATTTAAACAATTTCGCCGTGACATTAAAAATAATAAACGAACCTTTCTAAACCGCATAACAATTGTCGTGAAGTACCTAAAGCAAAACAATTATATGCTCCATTGGACCATGCCTAAAATTCTTATTTTGCAACACCTTTCAAAAATGGTCTCGATTAAACTTCTTCCCTTATTACTCGAGATGGTAACGTCTTGTGTGGCCAAGTCTACTTAGCAAGTCCCAGGTGTGAAAATATCACCACCGGTAATCCTTTCCAGATCATTGCGGTCACATTTGCAAACAACCCACTTCAAATCGGATCCATGAAAATTCCGTTCGCTGATTGACATTTTCTGAGAGCTTTTGTGCGCGATTTTTCACGCAACGTTTGTTTATGCATGGCGAAAAAACGTCCGGTATTAATTAAGCGATACGCCCGTTCAAACGAGAAAATTGTTGGCACAATAAGTGGGTATCATTTCGATCCCTCCTCATTGAGTGATGTTCACGATTTTCTTTAGTTGTGCCGCTATAAAGAGTTCTTTATATCCGGCCACAATAGAGGTCTTGTATTTACACAATACTGCGGTTACTTTTTGATATTAATAGAGGGTCCTCGAAAAAGATCTCTCAATTTTTGAGCCTTTATTGGCGTCCCCCGATCGCCTTAATTGAAGTTTAAAGAGATTGGTGCTTCTGAGGTAATGATGTACTGTCACAAGGATTCCCTTCCAAACCAGCAAATTTTAAAAGCGCGATTAAATATATAATCCTTTTTATAGCCAACCGGATTTTTGTCAGACGGGTTCGTTAAAATGGCACATCATGTACATCTGCCTCGTTAGTGTTGAAAAAAATAGGAACAAAACCTTCACAAAACTACGACGAATGCTTCCATTGGTCCAATTTGTTGGAAAGTACCGAGAAATCGAAACCAAGTCCTAAACGCGAATCGAGGTTGTAGAAAAGGACGCCGACAATTTAATAAGTCGTAAATTAAAGCGGCGATCGCATTATATGTTAATATAAAAAGGCGGTACGGTTTGATTGTGTATAACAGCCAATCGCGAGTGGATTTTTGTTTAAATATTTATGGGCGTAGTTGTTGTTATTACACAAAGGAAGAGTGCTTTACGACACGAAATTAACGTCCTTGTCAGCGCAGGAAACCGCTCGAATTCGCTCAAGGAACGCACCCTATTCAAGTAAGTACAAGTGCGACCATTAAACCAAAAAAAGACGATCGTCGAAAAAAGGCCAGTAAAAAACTACAAGCAGGCGCTTTTTAATCGAGTCAAAAGGTTCTTAAAAGTCCATTAAGAGTTCATATAAAGGATACAAATGACAATGGTTTGGCCGACGACAACATTAGAGAGCGTTGTTTCGGTTTGGGGCCCCGCGGGAGGGCCTGTCACTGCTCCCCGGGAGGCAGATACAAAGCCTCCCTCTTTATGATGTTTCTTAACGCTGCCACGGTTTTGTCATTTTTAGACGAGGACCCTATTGTGGCCGATTGTTCAAATAAAAAATTCGGTTCGAAATGGGTTAATATAAAAACGAAAATAGTTAAATCGTACAGCAATCGGGTTTCTCTCCGGTAATGGACCCTAAAAACTTAATATCCATAACCACATAATTATTTTGAGATATTTATAGAACTATAAAGATCTTCCATATAAAATATCTGTATTAATATTTGGTATTTTACTATTTCAACCGGGCATTATTATAGGCCTACTTCTGTATTCAGAAATATAAACTACTAGGCGATTAGTAAGAATTTATGATACGGGTAGCGGCGCATAATTATGACCTTATTTTCATAAATACTTAAATTTTCATAAAAGCCTCCGAATAACAGGTCGTAATGTTTATTATGCGATACCAGTTCGCCCTAATTAACATCGTCGATGACGAAAACGATGACCGTATGCTAATAAGAGCATGCGTTTACAACGGCAGTGACATAACCACCCCCGCGAATGACCGTAACAAGTTAATTTCAAATAAAAATGATTAATATATGTGGTTTTGTGGAACACAGTGTCATTGTTCTGTGTGTTTTCCTACGTTACTTTTAACTACACGAAAACCGTAGGCGACGCTACAAATCGAATCTCTTTTGTATTTGTCACCGAAGAAACAACACCACCGCCCGACGGAACGATTAAACGATCTCGCTGCAATTTGAACTCCTTACGATCACGCGATTTTGTCGATCAGTCAATCAGTCACAAAATTTTATTTCTTATTTTTACTTTGCATTTAGGCCCTCACATTTCTATGAACAGAATTATTTTCTCCGTCCCCAATATCACTTTTGTTGCTAATAACTTGTTGTATCGACAGGTATTTTGGTAGAGCACAAGATTTTTGCATCACTTGGAAGACTCGGTACAAATTAATTTATTAAAAGACGTTTAAATACAAGATGTACAAAATACCCAGTGAGCGAACACCAAAACCAAGTGAATGAACATCCAATGTAGGTAACAATAACTTAATTTCAAACGTATTTGTAGTTAATAAAAATATGTTTCTTTATTATAAAATAATATAATACATGTATTGTGTATATTATACAGACCATCTCCAAAAAGAAACACGATTCCATAACTCCATTATTTATCGGAAAATTTTAATTATCGATGCGCCAAGTTAAATACAGTAGAATCCGGTTATAGCGAACTTAAGGGACCGTCAAAATCGGTTCGTTATATTCGAAGTTCGTTATAAGCGTTAATGAAAGAATAAATGCAAGAGTGTTTTATGAGACCGTTATTGTCTAATATAAATATGCATATGTATAAAACCATTATAAATATAAGGACTAAACTTAAGTGAAAGAAAGCAAAATGCAATAAGTAATTTTAAAAAATTGTTATTTTCGACTGAACTGCCGCATTTTTAAATTATAAATTGTCCACACATTTTCAATAATCGGCGCACCATAATTCTGTAAAAAATTACGAATGTTGTTAATGCTTCTCACAGCTTTCTATATACATAAAATCTGTAATGCTGGTGGTTCCGGCTCATCCTTATTGGCTCCTTCGTGGTCACTTTTGTCTACCACAAATACCCAAATATTCTACTTGTAAGTTTTCGAAAAAATTTGAATTTTCCAATTGCTGAAATTTACGTTCCCCTTGTTTCTCTTTTTGTAACCACTCATATAAGTCATCATCAGATTCAAAGGTTACGTGTTATATGCAATGCAAAGTTCGTTATAGGCGATTAAATTTTTTATTAATTTCGGCTTTTCAGGTTCGCTATATCTGATAGTTTGTTATATCCGAGTTCGTTATAACCAATTGTTTTTCACATTGTTACATAGGGGAAAATGTCGGGACTTGGAATAAAGTTTGTTATAATCGGTGGTTCGCTATAAACGGAGCCGTTATAACCGGATTCTACTGTAGTTGCAAATAGAGTACAAGTTAACTTAATCAAATCATGTATAACCCTAAAAACATTAAGGTTAAAGTGTCATAATATATTTTTGCTAAATTCGAACATAATATACTTTTTTTTAGTAATTCTGATAGAAATTTTTATTCCGATAACAACAATGTATTACATAAGAAAAAATATTGTTTATTAACCGCCGAAATTTGCATCAACTTGGCCAATCTCTGTTCAAACTGCGCTGCCGATAAAGTTGTGAAGCTTGGTAAGTATTATCACCGCACTCAAAATATAATCGAAGCATGTCTAAACATCGTTCGTTCATTTTAGAATTTTTTTAATTTCGACTTGACAAGTTGTCACTTGTTTTCCCAGCCAACTTTATCATTTTGAAAGCTTCTCGCTTAGTGCTCGTCGTTTCTTTGAAAAGCTAGCGTTATTTTTTTTTACATAAGACTAAATAGTGTTTTTTTTTTCTATTAACTTTTCTTATGTAAACGAATACTTGTGGTACATTATTGTTTTCAGAATAAAGCCTCTATCAGAATATTAAAAAAACATATACAGTGCGCACCAGCCAAATGGAATAAATTAAGTATCTCAATTATTATGCATACTGAGAAAAAATCCCGAAACACGTAATTTTTAGTCTGTCACATGATATCCTGTAAAGTGAAAATTTCATGCCTAACCTCAACCTCTTTCGAGGTCCTATGATAGCGTACTTTGACTATTATTTGATCCGTAGAGGTGACGTTAACTCCAGATCTAAACACATATTTTAACGTAAAATTTCTCGTTTTTTCGATTCTGGCATTAAAAATAGGGGTTCCCATTTAAGAAGAACAAATTTGACCTCTAAATGACCTTGAAAATTAGGTTCACGGTCAAATTCAAGGTCACCTTTGGATTCTTTGTTGACAATTACCTAGGGTATGGACTTCGGTTATGTCTGTTTTCACTAATCCCCCGAAATTTCTAGGAGTTTCCATACTTTTTCCCCATCTTGTATACTGTGATTCTACACTTGATTTTTTTTTATATTGCATTACATAATTTCAAATTAATGCTAGCTCTAACGTTTTTAAACTGCTGTTATGTTTATTGTACTTATTACAGCAGCTGTTTGGCTTAAGTGCGTGTCATTTCCTCACTTTCCCTCTATCGTACATGTATCCCTATCCGAATTTGACTGAATCCATTGCCACCACTTGCAAAAAAATACTATTATGTAGATATTAATTCGGTCAAACCACTGGAATGCAATTGCTGAATCCAGCGATTGGACTAATATAAAAAATTAAAAATTAATTTTTTTTTCAAATTTCGAATCGAAAAAATATTACAATTCAAAATTTTCTAGTCTCACATTAGGATATACTTTTTCATTGAAACTCAATTGATGGTTCAAATACAAGTTACTGCATTATACAACGTGGACATAAATAAATGCCGAGTCAAGTGAGCTTGTTTATTTGCCGCCTCTCATAAATTGTTAAATTTGTAAGTACAGTTAAAATTTTGCAAGATGTGAAGGAGGAGACATACTTTGTAGCTCACATTCATTTATGTTCAATCTGTATTACCCTAACACTAACACATTTATCCTATAGCTCAGCAGATTGCTTGGTAAATTAAAATGTAAATATAGAATGTAAAAATAAATATAAAAGTGAAAAATTTGTCAGTCATCATTATCGTCGTTTTTAGAACTTTGTACCTACTTCTTTTTGCTTCTTTCACAATTTTTCTCCATTGTGATCTAAGTTAAACTTTTTAATTATGTAAAAGTGAGGCATTGTTAGCATGACAATTAAATTATATTTATTATTAGCGACTGTAATAAAAGATCAGTGTGTTGTTATTAAATACTTCAGAAACATAAACAATTTAATAAGTTTTTCCTAATTCTTCTCATCTTCTGTTTTCCTTAGGTTAACTTTACATCTTACATCTTAGACCTTCTGGTATTTCTCCAGTCGTATAGTTATAATCTAAAGAAATAATATATTTATCAAAATGCCACATTAGTTTTACCACTCTTCTCATTCCCATTCGTCTTGTTGGCTCGCAGACTAAAGCTCAGCATCGTTCCATTGATCGTATTGCTGCTTGTAACATTTGATTGAAGAGTTTTCTTAGTGACCGAGTTTTCATACGTTGTATTTGAAGGAATATGCTAGTTACAGACTTTTGGTTTGAGATATCGAGTCAGTTCGAACGAAAAAATGTATTTTAGATTTCCGAAGGTCGTCCAGTTGGTTTGAGTTCTTTCTTCTTACAATTTGTTTGGAATCCGCTGGTCTGTCCCAAGTGAACGAATTTATTAACCGTTTCTAATGTTGTATTTCCACATTTAATTTGCAGATCGTTTGTGTGATGACTTGTTATGACTTTTGCCTTTTTAAATTTATTTTCTACCCTATTTTGCCGGTGGCTTCCATTAGTTCCGTTACCATCTCCTGTAATTGATTTTCACTCTGTACTACAAGTACCAGATCATCCGCAAAACTAATAACAACATGTCTGTAGAAAGTTGGAAAAACGAATTATGGTTACTGTTTCATTAACAGTTTCATCAGTTACCAAATTAATTTCATTTGATGTTGAAGACCTTAGACGAATCAATAAGGAATTGAAAGTAATAAAAATCCCTATACTCAAAGTAAACATAAGAAAATAATTTAGTTCTGTAAAAATGGTAAATAAGTACACATATAATAACAACAAATGTTTAATGAAACTAAATAGCACGATAGAGAAATAAATTGCAAAAATCTAGGAACGAATGTACGCTAATATTAATATCATAATTTACATAGGTAACGGTAGGACTTCAATAATTTCCTAATTCATACTTTTATTGCCTTTTTTCATAAATGCGGTGTTAACATTCTGTAACTGTTTTTAATAACTACATAAAAACTTTTATATTATTTCACAAGCAAAAGAAATAGAATACAGTTTAAAAAAGTTGCTAATGGCGTGCTACAACTAGAAAATAAAAAATCAACTACATAACATATTAAAAAAAATATATATTTCTTAAATTAACTATCATAATCGATACATTAATAATAATAACAAACTAACATAGCAGTATTTTGGCATCACCCTATAATTCATAATTTCTTAACTGAAAATAGTACTTGCTAATTATATGTTATTGCCATAATATGTCCTGCGGTTATAATTGAAAGCAAATCAGTTCTTGGAATTTGAACATTAACAGCTTTTTAGGTCATTCAATGATCTAACTAAATTTCATTGCAGAATTTGTCGATCATTGCAATTTATATTCCATTTTATTATGTAATTGTTGCAACAACTAGAAACCAATTTTACATGTTACTAGGCGAACATATTGAACAGTGACACGCGTTATTTTAACACTAGTATACCTCCATCAAAAATAATTGTTCTGTGATAATACTTACCCTATAGTTTCGTGGAAATGTTCTACAAACATAAACTTCATTTCACCTTCAATTGTTTCAATAATCTTGTATGTACTACCACCGTTGCACATTATTCCATTCAGGTTGATTTGTATTAAATATTTACCATTTGTAACTTTGTTAATATTAATATTGATTACCATGGTTATCAGCAAAAAAACAACAACTCTTTGCTAATTTAACTGATTTTGTAGCTCCAATACTAACATAGTTACCAATGGTGAACGCTTAATAGACATCAACCTGTATAATGATAGTCTGTTTTATTGCAACACATAAATACCAAACACACATTATTGGTTTTTAGAAATGATGGAAATTTTTTAACATCAATGTTATGAAATCACAAACAATAATACAGAAACCAACCAAAAGCAATTAATAAGCTTAAAAGTGAATGATCCGTAGAGGAAATTTACTATAAGGAAATAAATTGTTCCAAATTCAGATATCTGTGTCAGACATAATAGTTTATGTTGTGTTTAAATATTCAACAAAACAAAAAACAGTTTTGTACTAAACATACCTAGTTATCAATTTATTGGGTAAAATTTATGAAAGAGAATTAAATTATCTTTTCTAAAGTATACAAATTTCCAACTCTTCAGTTCTCGGGTAATAACAGCAATATTGGAAGATAATATCAGCGCGTTCCAACTCTGTTTATGTCACTGTTTTTGCTGTGGCACGGTTGAACATGTGTCCCTACTTCTATTCTTACCTTCTTTTGGGAGGTTTTCAAAATATTAATTCTGCAATTGTAGTGCAAACGCAAACTTTTTTTCTTTGATAGCTTTCTTTACCGACAACCATTCCAAAAAATTGTAACCATCAATTTTCCACCAGAGATTAAGTTTTGGTCATTCTTGACGACGGGAAACTTTTATGGGCCCACTCCATCGATTGCTGTTTAGTGAAAGAATTCCATTGATAACTCTAGTTTCACCAAAAAAATTTGATCAGTTTCCAGAAGTGATTTTTTTTTTTTTAGAGATCTCCTTCCTAATAAGCTTTTTCTCTGACGTAAACAGTCTGAGAATTTAATGTGCAGGCACCTTTTTCATGTCCAAATCAAGTGAAGTGTAATATTTGTGAAACAGTTTCAGATGCGTTAACTTTATTGCAAATTTCATTCGTTTATCTGACAACACCAAATCTTCAACTTTATTCAGCAGGTCTCAACAGTTGATTGGGATCTTGGATTTAACCGAAAACTGGAAATATGTTGTCTTCACCAGTTTATGAGAAGTTTAATGTCACATATATTTTATCAAATATGATGCAGCAATTTGACAGTAAAATACTGTGAATTCACCTTACCATAAAAATGTAATATTCCAGGTTAAGTATATTGTACCCAGCCAAAACTGTTGAAGATTCTTGAATCAATTTAAAAATTATTTTGTTTATGAATGAATCTAAATTGGAATTTAGGATGGGCAAACTTCTCGTTACATACAATTACGATGGTTCCTTTTTTTAATTAACGTTTAGACGAACAGACAAGCAAACAGGTAACAAATAACGTTGGTTATTCACCACTAAAAAATTTCACTTTTACCCAAGATAGTTAAACAGAAACAACAGCCATTCATGATGGCCAGGAAGAATTTATCGTTATACGGTTTTAAGGCACATAAATCCGTCTAAATGTGACTATTTTATAACGAGTGAGGCATATTAAATTTTAATGTAAAATTAAAACAATCTCCGTATTAATTGGACCGTCATAACAATAAAAATCCTCCAGACTACACCGTCAGGAAAATTCTTCATCGGTGGGAAGAAGTCGCGGTCCGAATCGGGGTCAGTCCGAAAATTTCCTGAATAGCAGTGTAGGACATGACAGCGGCGGCGGTTGTCGGACACAGTAATGAGTGACGCGTTTTTTGTTCATTTACGGGTCCGCCGCTTCATTAGGGCCGCTATAACGCGCACAGCAGGGGGTCCAGCCGCGCACCCCTCCGACCGTCTGCGAGGTGTCGTGCAGTACGCGCGTCCGAGGGTTTTGACGGACTAGTTCGTAATTAAAAAAGCATTTTTTGAAATCAGACCGATTTTTTCCAGGGCCGAAATTAATCGTGGAAGACGTCGTAAAAGATTTGTCAGCAGCACATAAATTAAAAAACTAATTTTTCGGTTAGATTTATTCGTGGCAGTTTGTCTTATAGACAAAAGAGTTAGGAGTTTGTGTGGCAGCTTTTTTCTCGTTCGGTGAAGCTCTTAATGTTTTCGCTCTCTTTCATATTTGAAGATATATTGCTAGACTCCTACTGTGTACAATTAAAAATTTCGTTATTTATTAGAAATTTTGATTTAGTTTTATTGGAATTTCGATTGCAATTAAAAATAACGCCCGTCTCGTCTTTGGATAATTAGTTTGCGTGTAAACGATAAATCAGGGTGAAAGCATGTCACCGCGTAGGGTAAATGTGCTTATTGCGCATCCTCAACCTGTTGGCAGGACCTCAATAGGTTAAATCACTGATATGTTCTTAATGTTCGGAAAAATTGGAAAAAAAAATGCAAATTAATCCCAAAGTGGTGACCACATGTTTTTCAATAGTAGTCTGAAGGTGTCTGTTTTGCTTGGTGCACGGTACCTTCGGAAATAGGTAAGTATTTTATTTAATTTTCAATTAATTGCATGCTCAATTACATCAGCATGGAGGTTGAATATTATATTTTAATCGTTGAAATATCAGAACAACCCCTTCTTGTAAAAAAGTGTGGTGACTTGCTAACTGCTACATTAAAACTCTCATTGGCCTTTTTACTGAGAGGTGGTCTAAACTCATGATAACATTCGATGCTCATTCAACCTCTTTAAAGTTATATAGTTGTTCTATACTTTCTATCATTAGCAAATAAGTACTTAAAGTTTCAGATCAATTTACAGCCGAACTAATTGAAATACTCTAATGCAAACCACATAAATTTAAGGAAGATCAGACTGTCCAACGAAAGGTTTTTCTGGGCCAACTCATTTTAAATATTTCATTAATCACAATAACTTTATTTTCAATATTTTCAGATGGCAGCTCAAACTGAATTGCAACAAGAAAAAAGACTGTATCAAACAGAAAATTATTCACTTATTCTGAAGAGTCCTTGATAGAGGGACTTTGTTTAATACGATCTGGTCAGGATCTGGTCAGGTTTCGATTAGAAAGGCCAGTAGGCATTTCGGAATACCAGGACCACTCTTCAAGATAACCTGCATGGCAGTCGTAGTGACAATCTGCAAGAACCGGACCTTCAGCCTATCATGAACAATGAAGATGAAAAGCGATAAAGATGGCAAAATGCATTTTTCCGATTAAGATATATATGAAATATAAATATATTTTAGGTAAATATAAATATTGCATCATTAATATTCCACATTGCTGTCCATACATGAAATATAATTATATTAATTTCAATTATCTATTTCTCTCAGTGCAGGTGCCAGAAGGTATAAAAACTTTCTGAAACGTCATCCTTATGATTATATCCGTTTGAGAAATTGAGGGAATTATACCTACTTATTATTTAAATGTTGGAAATGTAAGTGTTACTTTTTAATTTTCTTAATTAAATAATTATTTCTGGTTATTTTTGTTACAATTATTCAACTATTTATGGGAAGTGATCTGCTAAAAAAATCCATACATAATTCAAGTTTACCGAGCAACGCCGCCTAATAACTGTATGTCAGCAACGGGGCCGCGATCCGATACATTGAGCGGCCGTCATTCGGTAAAACGTGCATTTAATGTATTGTGTTTAATTTTATACTTAAAAATATTGTATTTCTGATAAACTTTTACATTAAAAGACTATTCAATTTATCATATTTCATACATGTAACTGTTCATGAAATATCGCTATTGTAATCTCGAAATTTAGTTAAAACGCTGTCAACCGGCACAATCACCCTAGGCCGGTCTTTCGTCCACTCCTCGTGGACGTTAACGGCAGGCGGAAGCATTCGTTTTATCAGCGCCTTAAACTAGGGCGTTAAATAAAAACATCAACGGGCGAAAAGGTTTTTTTTTAAGTTGGTTGGGCAATCGTACAGGTCTCACACTCGATACAGTTTATGCGCCGATTAAACACAGTATTGATTAACATTTTATGCGCCGAAGAGGCTACATTGAAAGCAATGTAGGTGCGTGGGACGAGTTCAGGAGGGGCATGACAAATCAGACCCGCTTTAGGAAGGTTGAAGGGGGAAGAGCAACATGCTCGCTCACCTTTGACCCCACCGTAGTCAATGGACCGCCATCAACTCATCGGACACTGTAATTTATTTCGTGAAATCGCCTGCACGTGGGCATCGCTCGCTCTCTTTTTCAATCGAAATCGAAAACTGGCCGAGTTATAATAAGCCGATTCGTGAAGTCGTTTTAATAAAAGCGAAACATAAACACACAATGGAATATTTCAGCTGAGAACTTTTTTTCTATTTGTTCCGTTAAATGTTTAGTTGCTTGACATTCTTTAGTACCGATGTTTAAGCCGAGTTCAATATTGTTCAGGATCAAATACGGTGAAACGGAACAAGTGGAACGATCCATTGTAAAACAGTGTAACCGAAACCGAACCGTTTTTTAGCGCATGATCTAATCGGCTCGGGCTAATAAATAAACAATCATGCAAAACACGATCGAACCATCTCAAGAATTCTACTGATATAAAAGGTTTCCCAACCTGCGATATTTTACAACTGTAAAAATATCAAGACATCAGGTGTGTTCGATTGAAAACTTGTCCATTTCCAACGTGTGGTAGATAGCAATAACGACATTTTATAGAAGAAGACGGGCTCGATGCATGCGAGACACGTGCTCGTTGCACCGACCTGTGTGGGCAGACACATTAACGACGAAACAAGGATGCATGCTGGTGCATCGGTTCGAAATTCGTTAAAAAAATTCCAGATCAAAATTAATTAATATGAGCCCGCCAACCAATCTTTCATAAACTCATAACTGTAGTAAAAATATCAAAAATTAAATTTGGCGTCATATTCGAAAATTTTTAATGGATTATTTTATAAATGTCATCTACAGTCCGCTCTCAATAATCCGGGACTCACGATTGAAATCGTAGTTAATCTAGTCCGAATTTTTTATGCCTTTTTAAATCCGGATCTTCAGTTCATATAAACACATGTAAATATTAAAAATTAAGGAATGCAATTTTCTCCTACTTTTGATAGTTCAATCTGAAGTAAAATTTTCAAGAGAAAGCACTTTCACACGTCGATAATACATCAAGTCGTGGCACAGAAAAGTACCTAATTTCCGATGATGGGATGATGTTTATTCCACCTAAAGCTTTGGCTACACCGCTCGCGCCTACCAGATTTTTTCTGCATTACTAACAGCTATTTGGATCTGTGTAATGTAATGAGGTGCGATTCGGGAGTGTACAATCAAGTCACAGCTTAACTTCACTTCCCTTTTAAAAAGTTATGTTATTGAAGAAGTTCTAACCAGATATTTTCTATTGCAAATAGCAAACAACTAGAAAGCGAATTTTTTAAACGGGTAATTTTTCCCTCGTTATTATATCTGACATCCTACATTCTAATTAGCATACTGAGCTTCACCCACTGGAGTCATCTCATATTCTAGCAATACAAAACACATCTATCACTCCCTTATATCTGTTTTGTGGGCTTCCAGGAACAACTGCATTTTGTAGAGATGTTGCAGACAAGTTTGTCATTCTAACATGTTTCCTAAATCTTTCTGGTTGTAGAATCGATTTATTTCATAGCTATAGTATTTACGCACGCTCTCTACCCATGCGAGTAAGCGAGTACGAGTAACGCCCCAAATAAACAGTAACCAATATAAAAATGCAAGTTTCAAATTGCACGTGAATATCACGCCGCTACGTCACTATTTTTCGTAAATAAATCGAGTATAGTTGAGGATTTTGAATAGCTTATGCTTTGTGAGCTCATGTAACTAGTTGTCTCTAATTTTAATTGACTAATTTGTCCCCTTCCGTAGAGCTTTGGCAACTGCACAATTCTGTCATTATGCGGAATGATCTTTCTTACAATTAGCACTTTTTAGCAGAATTTCCTTAGGTTTTGTGAGGTGTTCGTCGGTACATCTTACACAATTGTTTTTGTACAATATTTTTGTTGCGTTTGATCAAATTTGTTATTAATAATTCTGACAAGAGGCGAAGAAAATCTAAGTAAAGTACATCTACTTGGGAAAAACTACTAACCAAGAATTTTCTGGGAAAGAATACTTAAGTACCAAGAGGAGAAAAAAAATTGTTTATGCAAGCTTATATAATGAAGTTTAATGTGCTAAAACTTCCATTCCGAAGAAAAAGAAGTTGAAAGCTTATTTTCAATGTTAAAGGAGACTGATTGGCTTAATAGAGACTCAAATTGCTACAGAAATTGTCACTGACGAAGACAATCATATCGAAGCAGAAATTATTCCGCTACTAATAAAACATAAATTTACTTTCAGGAATTTCAGTCAGTGTTGGCACTGGGCCGAAGAAAATATGCCATTCTCAGACATGTTTGTATTAAGCAGACTAAAAGTTAAATGTTGCCAGTAAGTGGAAATTCTCGACTTTCAAAATTATAATCTATAATTTATTGCTAGTGATTTGGACGAGTTTTGAAAGTAAAAATGTAACTGGAAAATTATAGCGTAAAAGGCGATATTGAAATATTATCATTGATTGAATACAAGATATTTATCAAAATGTTTGTGATGGTTAGTTCCTGAAAACACAGCCAGATTTGTTTTGCAACAACATCTTACGACATCTTATTTAATAATAAAACTTTTAAATCAAGTGTGAAATAATTCATAATATTCATAAAAAAAACAAGAAAATACTACTTACTGAACTATACAGGTTGATTTATATTAAGTGTTCACAAGGTCGGTTAAATTAGAAAAGAATTGTTGTTTTTTCACTGATTACCATGGTGAAAGCAAATACAAACAGTCGAACGTCAACTTTTTCAAATATTCACGAAAATAACAGTTTTTAAGTAGAATGCTCTATATATTTTTACATATTTCGAAGGAATATTTAATTCTGAATGAAAACGCTATAAAACACTAATGCAACAATTTAAGTTTTCATTGATGTTGAAAATTATAATTATTAAAACATTTGAAGAAATCTCAGTTTATAACCCATCTGACATTAACGCGCAAAAACGTTGAAATCGTCATTAAAATACCAGAAATGCGCATTCATTCATTCATTTGAGAGTTTGTAAAGTGGCAGAGGGATGACAAATAAGCGTCACGTAACCTAGAAAAACTTTGCGCAATTGTTTGCCATTTTCATAATTTCACATATATTAATTCTTTCATCAAAAATTGCAATAAAAAGAATTCTTTTGACAATTCTTAATTTCTAAAAATTATCTATTTATCCATTAAAAATTAGAAATAATTAAAAAACTTCTTGCAGGGACCAAAGCTAAAATAAATAAATATGTAAAATATTATTGTGAATAATTTCAAGAAAAAATGATTGTTTATTAGTCAGCATAATTATTGCAAGTAACGGGTTAAAATTGTTATACTATCATTTGGACAATTAAAAAACCTCTCAAAATCATGTCAAAAAATATAAGTTGCTATTTAAAAAAAAAATTGTCATTATTTTGGAAGATGTGAAATTAAATTTAAAAATGAACTTGTTTTTGAATTTTGGTCAAAACTCAACAGTTTCAGATATATCGAATTGTTGCGTTACTTTTGCCGCTACTATATACACAAAAAAAACAAATAAACAGAAAAACAGAAAAACAAACGATCATTGGTACTTATTCTAATTTTAAAATTTCTGATAAATAGGAAAAATAGAAAGTTCTTAATTTTTTTTTCATCTCTTATTGAAAAAATTATTATCGTGCAAATTTTTTTCATAAATCAACCCTTTTGGCATCCATACAATAAAATAACAAAAGTCTTTACCAGGCACAAGTAATCGACCATGCACTTGAAAATAATAATTGTGCTTTCTTTTCAATAGAAACTGTCCCGATTTAAATTCCATATAAACCAATTTGGATTGGATTGGATTGGATTGCTTCTAAGAGCGTTAAATTTCTACTGCTGTACGGACACTTTACTTCGACAAATTCATTTTCGCCTACAAGACCATCTGATGTTGTAACAAGATAGCAGTCATTTTCATCCACAAATACCCCACAAGGATCTATCACTTGTTGAATGGATTCGGAAAACTCTGATTGCCGTCTGTTCATGTTCAATCAAGGCAGTGCTGGCTGATGAACATTTTTTGAGCATTTCCCGTACCGTTTTAGCTGAATCAGTTGTAGACCTAAACTTGTAAATTTTTCCAAAAACTGAGGTCGTAGTTTTTTTGCGTCGTTCTGGAATCCATAAAACTGCTTCTCTCTGGTCTTTAGTAATTTTATCATGATGTGAATATTATGTGCCATTTACAATCCAGACTCTTTTGATTACAACAAAATTTGAACCAGTTAGCCCTTTTGCTGACCATGCAAATTCCTTGAAAGCGATAAGGAAAAAAGACAGAGTCACGTGTAGAAGGATAGAGTTACATATTAAATGCATTTCTCGGCTGCAATTTGCTTTTACAAGAAAGTTGTGTCACGAAATTACGGCAGTTGTAGCAAACCAAAAAATTTCAAATTTTAGCAACGTATTAAGGGTATGTTGAAGAAAATCTATTGAGAACTCTTGTCTTTAAATTAAAAAAATTAAAGTCAGAATAGCGTCATAAAGTAGAGCAAATAATTTCGGGATTTTCTGAACTTTTTAAGAAAGACCCAAGGACGTGCCGAAAATTTTGAATGTTACGCACCCTCAAACTAAACTAGTTTTATCGTAGTATATTGTTTTTAGCAAAATTTATTTTTTATCTTAGCCATATTTTAGCCATATATGTTTCATTTCTCTCTGCGACACAATCATATTCAGAAGCGGTAACACTGTAAGTTTTATCTAAAATTGTTCTTCAGTTTTGGTTTTGCATGGCCAGTGTCAAATTTCCCAAAAAATTCCGCCGTAAAAAAAACTGAATTGAAAACGGTAAATGTGGCCCTCAAATTGAAATTTGCCTGTAGGCCCACGAAACTACAACGCGCCGCTGAATTACCTAATCATTTAATCTAGGGAATTTTTATGTCCGTTTTTCAATAAAAACATTAACATTTATATACGACCGGTCGTCAGGCGGAACATTATTCATGCAGCAGAATTGTTTTATTGATTCCGAGGTGGCCCCAGAACCTGTCCATAACTTTAAGCTTTACCTCAAAAACGCGGCGCCCATCTCAAATAATTTTATTCGTACGCCGCGCCAATAAAAACTATCAACAATTTCGCGTGTTTTTTTCCTTTCATTAATATCGAAAAAATTTACGTTTGTCGAATGGCCGTAAATTAAAGTAAACGCAAAAATTGGACGTTTTTAAATCAATTTCGAATTCTAAAACCTATTTTGCATATTCAATAATCGTCTTTGTGGTAGGTGTAAAAAAATCGTGATCAGTTCTACACCTACACTCGACTTTTAGTTTATTTTTCCGCACGTCGTTTCGAAAGTCGAGCCGTTCCTAACGGGTTGAAACGGCCCGGACCGTTTGTTACGGACGGAGCGATCGTCGCGAGATTATGTAAATTTGTAATTCGAAGTTGTCCACGCAAAATATAATTATTTCTATAATTATAATGTAACTCTTCGCCGTTGTCAGACTCGCACACCTACGCGTTTTTAACAATTTTATTTTCAAAACGGGAAAAAGCCGGAGCAAAAAACGACCATTTCACCGGATTAAAAATTATTAAGCAAGCGCTCTGTCACGTCAGTGTTCATATTTATCAGCCGGCTCAAATTTTGACACGTAAACTGAAGAGAGAAGGATAAATGATGATGGCCAGCGTTGGATTCACGGAAGAAAGATGTATTGGACTTGTCCGGGCGCGTTTTTCAAAGATAAATCTGTAGCTTGCAGCATTTAAACTTGTCGATGAGCCGTTTATTATAAGTCGATTGATACTTCAGAGATGATCAGTAGATAAATCAGATATTAGGATGTCTCACGGATAATGTGGGAAACCGACTTAAGATCGGTGAGAACAACAGCCGCGAAACTGACCCCACAAAATAAAACGAGTACACTCGGGCCTCGTTTTATGCGGATTTGAAATTATGCAGTTTGTAATTTCAAAATTGTTTTTTTCTTTTCATTATCCAAATGGTTTTACATAAAAAGTATAAGTGTAAGCCGTGGTGTGGGTGAAGTATAATTTTCCATGCAAGTATGATGCTTATCTTTTCATTACCGTAAATCTAAATTTTGTTAATTTTTATTGTAAAGACTTAATTTGGACCAATGGGGAAAAATAAGAACCACAGAATTGTAATCTTAGATCGCTTAGCAAAGAAAGAAGGATCTACAGCGATTGGTAAATATTTTAATTTAGACTATCAGAGCGATTAAACAGAACGAAGTCGCCGTACAAAAACGGCAATTTCTGGATCAAAATTAAGTGCCAAATTTTCATCCTACGCAAGAGATGAATTACTACAAGAAATGGAACGAGAACTAGTAATTTTGATTTAGGATTCGTCCCAAAGAATAATTACTATAAGTGGTCATGTAATTACACAAAAAGCTGTTCGACTTTATGAGCAGATCAAGCAATCCAACCCGTTTACTTCCGCTGTCCAGCAAAGGATGGTTAACTGGCTTTTTAAAAAGAAATGCTTTTCATAACGTCAGGATCCGAGACGAGGTTGCATCAGCAGATGCAGAAGTGGCCAAAAATGTTCCGGAGCAGTTAGCTAGAATTATTAAAGAAGGTGGATATTGTACAAATCAAGTGTTCAACGCGGACGAAACGGGATTATTTTGGAAGAAAATGCCTAGTCGCACTTACCTGGCAAAGTCTGAGAAAAGAGCAAGTGGGTTTAAAGCAAGCAAAGATCGAGTAACATTGTTACTTTGTAGCAATACATATCTGGAGATCTAATGTTGAGACCCCTCAGGCTACTGACTTCTATGAACGATGGAATGCTGGCAACCCTCTGAAACCAAAAACATTTGTTTCAACAAGTAATCTATATTGAACTTTTACTTACAACTGGTGTTCTCGAAAGTAGTAAGGAATCTGTCGACATGTTATGGTGTACCGATCCTGCCTATTGTAGAGCTATCATTTCAGCTACTGTGTCTCGTAATCGTTACTACAAACTCACACGATTTCTTCATTTTGATAATTCCGAAACTAGAGAAGAAAGAAAAGAAAACGATCAATTGACTGCGATTAGAGAAATACTTGATATATTTGTTGCAAAATGTAAGATGAGTTACAAACTAGGTTCTCATATATGTGTGGATGAACAACTTGTTTTCTTTAGAGATAAAGCTCTATTCCGTGTGTATATGAAGAACAAACCTGTAAAATAAGAGATCAAGATTTGGACCGTGGCAAACTGAGATTCTGCATGCAGCATGCAGCTGTATGTGGGTAAGACTGAAAATGTCATTAGGTAAAATTGTCTGAGTGTGAATTGTGTGCATACCGTTTTTAGGGAAAAAGAATAACCAACCAGAAAAGAACCAAGGAGGAGGAGTCGTACTAGATTTAGTAAACCACTTACCAGCAGAACATGGAATAACCACTGATAATTTTTTCACGAGTTTGCAATTATCTAATAAACTTTGACTGAAGGGAATTGCCCTCTGTGGTACCCTCAGGAAAAATGAAATGTTTATGCCAATCAAGTTGTTGCCTAGACCATGTAAACCTATAAAGTCTTTTATGTTCGCGTTCAGAAACAATCGTACTCTGGTGTCATATGTGCCAAAAAAAAAAAATAGATCAGTAATATTGCTATCGAGTCAACACACCGATGATAAGGTAGGAGGAGAAGATAAAGATTACAAGCCTGATATTATATTGTCATACAACAAAACCAAAGGATCTGTTGACGTAGGTGATCAGCTCGCTCAACAATATTCAACACAAAGGAAGATCAACAAATGGCATATGGCCATATTTTATCATATTATGAATATAGCCGTCAATGCATTCAAGGTATGGATGCTCGTTAATCCCGATTGGAAAGGGAATGATAAAGATGCACGAAAAACATTTGTGCTCCAGTTGGGAAAGGACTTTGTAAAAGAAAACATCATTCATCGTTACAACAACATATATGATACAAGTTGTGCCAGAAGTACAAAGTAACCAACCTACTATGAGCACAACAGCCACAACAACACACGTACAAGACACGTGACACGTTACACGTGACAGAAAAACAAGGCAACAGTGTACTCTATGCAAAAAGTTTGTTTGTACTGAACATTCCGCAAAAATTGTTTTGTCAAAAGTGTAATCATTAATAAATATTAATTTGTAAATAAATTATTGTATTTGATATTTTTGCAAATTAAAGTTTTCATTTCATGGCGTTCTTACTAAATGTCAATAAGAATCCAGTGTTCTTGCAATAACAAAAAATGTCTATTTTAATTTGTTTTAGACCTTAAAAGAATTGGGGTGCACCTCGTAGTTATCGTAAGAAAAATAAGTTGGGAAGATGAGGAATAAGGTAAGTAATGCATTCTAACTTTTGAACGGTATTTATATTATTATGAAACCACTTGAGAATGTTGTAATTAAAATCAGCATTGGCGCACCATCAAGTAATCTTTAATCAAAATGCATACTTTGTCGCAAAAACATACTATGACATACATGAGTTGAGTTATACAACAACTTAGCGGGCTTCTGAAAATAGGCTAAGACGGCATCACTAGTAAGTATATGAATAAGATGGTATATCATCAGTCATCAGTCATCAGTTCATAATATGAACAAAGTAGCTAAAACTACCAAAAAATAATGTAGTATCTTTGAGTGAGATGGTACAGTGAAAAATAGAACATTTACCGTAAAATGCAAGAAAAATGTTTCCACTTAAAGTCAGAAATAATGAAAAAGCTCTGAATAAAAAAATAAATAGTGGTAAAATGCCAATAAAAGCAATCGCTAGGAATTAATTTTAGTTTAAATAAACACTAATCTAAAAAAGCACTGCCGATTTATTTTTCACCACTTGATATATTATTTATTAAAATTTGTCAACAGATTTGTTTGTTGACTGAATTAAAAACAATGTTTCTAGAAGCTTTTCTCGACACGCTCAGGTAAAATGGCCCACGTGTTGTTCGTCGGAGATTGTACAGAAAAAAAATGAAAAAAATCGCACCTCTTTTTTGTGTCGACTAGGCAGACAATTTTTCTAGCCGCCCCGGTAATTTTTCTTTCGGATCACCTTATCGCTCGCCAATGATTGAAACTTACCGAAGCGACAGTTATAATTTAACAGCTCGGTATGTGTCACCTTGCATCAGAAATCACCAATAAACAATTTTCTACTTGATAGACTCAAATTAATTAGGTGCTCGTTTTCGTTTTGTGGAGAACGCGGTTTTGTCATACCGTCGACTATAAATATCGTTTGTGTGAAGTACGGCGCCTGTGTGAATCGCGCTGGTAGTGATTTAACCAGGGAACTACACGCCGACAACGGGCCGATATAATCAATCTATCAAATATCGATACGAATGATTAATACTTTACCCGCTAAATTGGGTACGGTTTTTTAACCGCATTTTGCGCAACTATTTTTATCGCATAAATAACCCATGGCGAAAATGAATAGAGGTGTGCACGTGTGGCATAATTTAGCGTTATAGCAGGAGTTTGGCTTGTTTACACTTGTTCGGCCCGGTGGGTTACGTAGCACCGCAATATCGGCCGTCAATGCATGTCGATACATCCAATACCCGCGGAGATCGGTAATAAATACACTCGGCTCTGTTTTTATGCGGTAGATATGTTCCACAGAAAACCGCATAAATAAAATTCGTATAAAAAAGACATTGCTTATAATATGGTAAAAATAGGGATAGGTTCCATAATGTTCTAAAACCGCATAAAACCAAAGCAACAAATTAAATAGTAAATGAAAAACGCATAAAAAAATTTGAAAGTAACAATGACTAAAAAACATTAAGTAAATTGGTTCGAAAATCTGAAAGTTTATATAAAACTTAAAATAGGTTGGTTTTAAAATTTGATTTTTAATTGTTTTCAAAAGGAACAATTTTATTTACAAAAATTCATTAGAATTGTTGTCACTATCTGTCAATACCCGGCAACTTTATTGAACTGGGGTGATTAGGGTGAACTTCAGGTTCATTTTGTGTGTATGTTTTTCCTATGACAGTATAATCAGCGATTAAATTTTGGGATGATTTTACTAATCGTTTGCGCAATTCGCGATATCCAGCAATGCAATTCTTGAGCTCCCTTCGGAATTTGAAGGCTCGTTCTGAATTTGTGTCTTTGACCAGAATGTGATTTCCCAATTTATTACAAAGTCGAAGTCCTTCTCAAATTACACTTGAAGTAAGGGGAGCAAATGTTTCTTCCAGTTCAATTTCGTTTTCTAGCTCTTCAACTATATCTGAAGTTAGACCAATAATATCATAGTCACTTATAGCTGTATCCACAAGCAATTCTTCGATATTAAAAATATAGCAATTTAAAAAAAGACATGATTAGTTTCTGGCCGATATTTAGTCCAGAAATAGGATAGTCCGGTTACTCATGATCGACCTTGTACGTTTAACTTTAATTATTAATAACATTTTCAAACCAAAAATAAAAGATAATGTTTTTTTCAGTCTAGAATTGAAAGAAAATTAAGCATAAGATTAAAAATGATTGTTGCGTTAGTGGCAAAATACTTTTTTTTCTTAGTTACAAAAATAATGAAAAGTTTTGATTTCAGATTACACAATCTATCTTCTAACAACATAAGCTATTTTAGTCGATTTTTCATATTTACATGTGTTGAACACAAACTTAAGATTTAAATTACCAAAATCATAAAAATCCCGGCCACAACATAAGGAATGTACAAATTTCCATTCCAGATTATGGGCAGATCACCAATAACTCAGATTATTGAGGCAGCACTGTATCTGACATTTGTGAAAAAAAGTTGTTGATCAAATGGTATTGTATTAAAATGTTTAACAATTTTCAAAGTTACTCGTTTCAACCATAAATAAATATGAATCTGGTTTAAAAGCCAACAAATTAATATGATTGTTGCTACTTTATCTTCTATCTTTGTTAAAAACACCAATTAAATTAATAGCCTGTTTTCCAACTAGAAATTAAAAAAACAAAGTATTTTCTTCTAAATTTGTGAATATACAAACTTAGAAAATACATATCTTTTTTGTCATTCCTGTTTGTTTAGTTATGTAGTTGAAATTTTTTATTTTTAAAATATGATTGTTAGGTTAATAATAATATTTAGAAGTAATTTTTACAAACAATGATTTTTCATCAATTGAACAAAACAAATTTTTGTGTTGGTAGTAATGATAACTACCAAATTATGATCTCTTCCACACAATAAAGGCTGCAAAGATATGAATACCGGTGCAAATCAATAACAACTTAAAGTGACGTTAGAAAACAAACACATCATATAAAATTACATCCTGCAGTCTGCAGAGAGAATTTAGAGATGTTGCAAAACGGAAGATTGGTTAATTTTTTCGATTACATAACACTTATCGACGTCCAAATGACAGCCATTTAATTCGTTGAGAAGTGAGACCTCACATGCTCGTAGCAACAACAAACGGCTATCGTTAAAACGTGATGAAGACTTCTACGTGGAGAGAAAAGGTCCGAGATTTTATCGGGAATTTTAACATTTCAACGGCTGTAAGCTTCACTTGCCAGATATTTTTTTCTGGCGCGGCCGGTTCTGGAAGAGAGCCGTTTCATTCACAGTTCAGAAATATTCCGAATTAATTTCTCCATTAGGGAAACGCTTTCTCGGTTAGTCGAAAAGGGCAGCACATCCCATTGAAAAGGTCAGTTAATATTTACGGAGCAATATTATCAGATAAATGTAAGAAAGGTGTCAAACTCACGGGTGGGTCACAACATTTAACATTTTATTGCTTTTACCTTTATTCGAAAATAAATAAAAGTGTTGGGGCAAGATAACGGCCGATGTTGTTTCGCCTCTACTAATTGTGCGAGATGATTTTACCGTGTCCGTATAAGCGGTTTTAAAATTAGATTTCAACGCAGTAGGTGCATAATTGGTTAGATATTATCGGTGCAGCTAGATAAGCCTAATCTAATTGCCCCGCTGCCATGCCCTTGCGGACTTGATGAATCGTTTCGGTCCTCGTTCCGGACGTTTTTTGCGAGCAGTATAAAAAGGCACTGAAATGCACATAACGTAAACTTGACAATTTTAAAACAACTAAAGTTGGTAATAAATAAACGGTGAAGATGGTTACGCGTGGGCCGAACATAAGAGCTTAGCGGCCTTAAATCATGGTACTCCGGATGGCCATAAACTATTGCCACACACGCCGACTAACTTTTTGCCGTATTATCGCAAATCTCGAGAATGAGTGACATTCTGGCGAAATTTGACCTTTATTAGATTCGTTTCTTGTAAATGTAAATCGTGTAGTGGAAAAGAGATTCATTCATTAGCACGATCGCTGAATTAGACGCCTTTCCAATTTTATGCGTGGCTCGGAGCTATGTCTACAGTTTGTCATAAATGTCACTTGTGATATTCAGTAAGGAGATGGGTTAATGTTAATAACTCGCCGTCGGGGATTTTATGATCACTTACATTAACGATCGCGGGAACGGTTTTTGCCGCACAATTCGACAAATTCGATGCGTGACATACTTATATCGCACTCTCTTTTGCAGTTAATTTCAGTTAAATTAATTTATCGATTTTGCAACTCAACTAGTGGGGTATAACCGTAACTCAACTAGTGAGTTATGACCGTAGGTTTAAGTGCAGAACGTCACAACCTACAAAATCCAGAAACCACAAAGACAATATTCAGGAAGCCCCCGTGTTTCTTATCGCAGTGATTAACTGTAAACAACAACCTATTCTTTTCGGCCGTTACCATTATGTTTTTTATAATTGATCCAGTAAATCATGAATAAAATTTTCCTTATGTTACAAACTTCCGTGCAACAGAAAACTATGGGCAATATACAGTTGACGCCATCGAAATGTATACGACACCTGAGACAAATTTCCCTATTCTTCCTTAAATTAAATCTGGCTTTATTCAGTTACTTCTCGTGAGGGGGGAGGGGATGCTAAATGCAAATTAGTTAAAAAACAGTTTATTAAAAAAATTAGAAACCAAGCAATTTTTAAATGAAAATTTTAAACCAAAAAAACAACAATAATTTTTTAAAACGTACACCCGCACCGTTCGTAGCAATCAAAAGCTCTAGCCGTCTTCTCATAGATAAAATTAGTGTCTTCATGACATATTTCGTCATAAGGTTCTCCCAAGCGTTTTCAACTGTTGTCTTGGCATTTTTTACAAAATACAGTTTCTTTTTCAATTAATCTTTGTCATAATAAACAAATAATATTTTATTGATGTTTTTTAGGACGCCTATAATTTAAAGCAAAAATCAAATTGTTAAAAGAAAATCGTGCACATTTCGGTAGCCGCAAGTGCACGTGCTTATATACAAAAATTATATCAGCAATTTTGTGGTTTGTATAAACGATATGACTACCGACGAAAATGATAATCCGCCGAACAAGGAAACTTGGAAGGTGCTTGTATCGAATTTTACTAGCAATGGTCCGATAAAATATTGTACACTAATTCGTGAGCTACGGGATATTACAAATTCGAAATACATCGCTTGACTTTCGATCTCATTTATAATATCTCCTTAATTTACTTATACTGTAAATATTTATAATTGTGTTGTATAACAGAAACTTATGTTGTATATTTTTCAGGAAATTTTCCAGATTTTTATCAACGTAATCAATCTGGTAATCTGAAAAACAACTCTGCAATTAATTCTGCAGGTAATTTGTAAAATCAGTAGGCCTACGCTGTGGTTTCCTTTTGATCAAATCTGCCAACTTCCCTTCTGGTTATTTTTAAAAAGCAGTACGGTCAACCAGATCAAATAGTAATAATCTGTGCAGGAGATAATGTAGGTCTTTTATCGTGCTTTGATAATCGAATAAAGTACTCATTGTTACAACGCACAACAAAAGTTTGATTTGTTCAATTGACGAAGAGCCATTATTTGTAAAAGATAAATACATAGTCTTTTTGAGGATAAAGTGCTTATAAGTTCAGAGTATTTGTGATATGATTCACAAAAATAAAATGGCAACATGATTTTCATTTATTGAAAACCGTTGACTTGTATTTTAAAACTCTTTAACTTGTTTTTGATTGTACTATACAGGATGTTTCCTAAGTGCGTGTAGAAAATGTACTGGCATGCTCCTTGGCTTATTTTAAGACAAAAAATTATATCAATATTTATCCGGTGCATATTAAGTTCTAATACAAAATTGAACAGGTATTGTAAACTTCATTCGTTTATAAGAAGAAAAAAAAATAACGTCCAATAATTTTCATTTGGTTCCATTTAACCAAATTTGAGATATAAATTAAAAACCAAATTTTTACTTTATTTTGAAGATAGAAAAGCACATTACACTAATACCCCGGTTTACGTTGGCCCGGTTTCCGTTGATTCGCTATAACAATTTTCTTTCAATCAATTACCGCGCATGCGCACGAAACAGTGTACTGTATCGTGCGTCTGCGCTGTAATTTTCTTCATTCGCTCTTGCGCTCTTATTGTAATTTAATTAAAATTTTTTTTAAATATTTTCACATAACACAAAATTAAAACAGTATTTCACTGTTAAATACTGTTTTCAACCTTATTCTTTTTTTATTTAAAATACTTGATATGACAATTTAAAAACGAAATTGACCCTGTTTTACGTTTGATTCGCTTAACGTTTTCTTTTGTCACGCATTAATCGCGTAAACCGGGGTATTACTGTAGTATACAAGTTTCTATGAAAAATTGTACAAGTATTTATTTCTTGTGTTTTCTACTTGTACTTAGGAAACACCATGCATGCTTTATAAATGTTGAATCCTTTTTTTGAACAACACCTTGCATAAACAAAAACACAAATACAGTACAACATAGCCAATCCGAATCCCAAGTATTCCGAGCAGCTGCCAGTGACAAAATATCAATAACAATGTATAGATTTTCTAGATTAATTTGATTTTTATTAATATATACAACTTATAAACATTATAAACAACAGTTTTTTCAATTGATTTTTAAAAATTAGAGCCTAGCTGTAGTGATAAACTATCAATAACAACTCTAAAACATACAATTTACGACATTCATAAGCAACAGTTTTTCAATTGATTATAAAAATTAAGGTCCAACTGCTAGTGACAAACTATCAATAAGAACTCTAAAACATACAATTTATAGATTTTCTAGATTAATTTCATTTTTATTAATATATACAATTTATAAACATCATAAACAAACGGTTTTTCAATTGATTTTTAAAAATTCGGGTCAAGCTGCTAGTGATAAACTATCAATAATAAATTTATAACATACAATCTACACATTTTCTTTCTTGATTAATACATAAAACTTAATAATTTCATGAAAAGCAGCTTTTTTATTGATTTATAAAAATTTAATATAAATTAATTTTTACTAGTGGATCACTTCAATTAACTGGTCAAGAGTGACACCTCAGAAACAGAAAGAGTGACACAGTCGCAATAATAATTACTGTGATTTAAGAAAATTAAAGCATAAACTATTGACGTTGAGCATGAGTTTCTATCTCTGGGTCATTCTACAATATCCTATTCTTCTGTCACTCGCAAAGGATGTGTCTATATTGGTACGTTCCTGTAGATTACTGTTGATTACAGTTTTTATGTTATAACGTTTGTGACAACCTACCCGTGTGACAATCATACCCGGTGTCCCTTGGATCAGAAAGAAATTATATTCAGCATCAAAAAGAAGTATAGGAAGCTCTTCTGCGTTTATTACCGAAAAAACTATTACTGCTGTAATATTGAGATTATTTATACCTGTGTATCACATTAAAAAAAGTAATACCTACTAACCTCTTTCAAAAGGTTGTTGTATGAGCCACACATTCCAAAAGCTAAGAATGGTTAGGTATTTGCTTCTAAAAGTTATTTCCGAGAAAGAGCATTTGCAAGATCAAAAATTCAGATGAATATGTCGACCAGTTGTAATATTATACTTATAACCGTGAGGAATCCCAGAGTAGCCCGCTGCTTATCTCTTATACATCACGAGTTCGAGGAATTATATCAACAAAGGTGCCTACAAGAACATTAAATGCGATTTGATCAGATCGCGCACTCATCCCGCACATAAAAAGATAACCAACAAATGAGTACATTAATTCGTACATAAAATGTATAAGCGATAAATTGCACGTACGGGCTATTACCCAATTTTTTGCGCAATAAAAGATTTTCGAGGAATCGTAAGTGATGATTCGTGTAGATGCGGTATAAAGACATGAAATAAGTCGTAGCGGGGGCGACCGATAAACGTCACCGGGTCGCGACCACACGCGAGAAACATATAAAAATATCCCTGGCGTTCGAATCTTCTGATAGGAACAACTTAACTGGTCCTTGTCGCCTGTCCGGGGCGAAATAACGTTTCGACGTTTTCGCAGAACCCAACGGGTCCAGCCTAAAAGCGCAATAAATCGTAACGGTAGCCAAACTGCGCAAAACTGTTAATTTTTCATAAAAAATAATTGTTATCGGAAATCACTTTCGAAGAGGGCCACCCATGAATTTGGTGAGCTTTCCGGCCGTGAGGTGGGAGGCCGAGGGGACGTTTCGTGGATAAGGAGTGGACTATCCGGGAACGGAAAGTTGAAGGGAGACGGTGCGATTTAATCTAAAAAATCTCGAAACGTCTTGTTTAATTTATCGGTCTTGTTCCCGCGACAGCAAAGCTAATTGGGTACCGATTACAGGTGAGAATTATTGGTTGGGTAAACAGTCGGTCCGGGCGACGGGAAAAAACGAAATTCTTAAAATTTCGGGCAAAAAAATTAATGGCTGAAACAACATTAACACTTCTAATAGCTAAATCATTCGGTAAAACACAATACAATATAAAAATTCAATCAATCACAAATAGAATGTGCGGAATCTGAACACCTGCCATCGGTAATCATATAATCAAATACAAGACTAACTCGATAACAATACGGGCATTTAGTGTTCGCTCCCTTCCCGCTGATCAAGGACCCCGACAATGGCCCGTTAATGGTTCGGTATCATACTGTTTTAGAAATGCGCCCATTCAAACCCCAGACCCACTGACTATTGTTTATTACTCTTAAATGCATTTCTGATTTGCCAGCTCCGGATTTTTCGAATTTTATCGGGACGTCCGATTGTGTGACGCGGCTGTTTTTCAAGTGACTCGTGTTTTCTCAGAGAAGGAACATTTGTTCAAAAATTATCGGCTCGAAAAAAATGTGTAATTGTCTCTGGTAAGGCTGCAACAGTATGAGGCTAAAGACAAGCTGTTATAAAACCATTAATAAACGATGGCACAATAGGTGTCTATAGTTTACACGGCGAATTAAAAAGGTCCGTGGTTAGTTCATGCTGCGATCTCTCGTTATACCAACCTGCAGTTCTTCAAGGAGATATTTAAAATATTTCAGTTATTATCGAGCCTATCTCTTATAAATCTGTTACAGGCGTTTAACATCCATTTTGACGTTTTTTAAATTATAAGACAGTAGATTCATTAAAGACAACTACTTGCGGTAACGATCTTCACTGAACAAGTAGTGTAACAACTAATAATAAGTAAACATAATCAATCTTTGTCAGGGTTCTGTGCGAACCGGGTCAACTTGGGCAGCGAGTTCACAACGCTATAGTGGCAGAATGCTGGCCAGTTAAAGGTCAAATATTCTCACTCAATCTTAAAAATCAATACTCAACAAAAGAAATCTACCTTTTCCATTTTCGGGAGATTGTGACAATGACTCCGGTTCCTTATCTGGCGCAAACATTGCCCAACGGATATCACAGACACCTGTAAAATGTAAATACATAGGTACTCAATTTCACAATTTTTCATCATTATGTCTGCGTGTAAAATATGTTGATTGAATTCAACAAAACATTCCAAACTACTTGAAGGTTAAGTTAGCTTATGTTGAGTTGTCCATAAATAATTTTCTTTTTAACTGTAATTCAAACTGAAAACCATTCGATGGCGCACATTTTAGTCAACAAGAAGTTAAGTTGTTAATGAATTTTGACGTTGGTGACCTTTTCTAAAGCTTCTCCTGCAGCTGATTGCTTCTGACACACTTTTTGCCCAAAATAGCTTTCTAAAGTAAAAAATAACATAATTGAGGTAAAGGTTCAATTTCTATTTCGTTCGATTTCTGTAGCTTCATCAATGCAATCTAATAATGAGGATGGATAAATCTATGTTGCGTTCTATCCATTTTCTGGAAAACTGTAGTAAGGATCAACCAACTAACCGAAGATTATAAAACCATCACCATCCCTCGCTCTCGGTGCAACTTTAACTTCGAGATGCCTCATCGTAGTTATACCATTGGACAGGTAATCTTCAACTGCCACAATCAGGACTTTACTCTCTAAAAATTATTATAAAGCAGCCCTCGTAACATCTAGTTCCAGTAATATTCACATAATTTCATAATTTTAGAAAATTTGATTTCTGAAGTAATGAGATAATTGCCTGACAAAAATTGAAATGTGAAGATTGAATTCAACAATAAAACATTCTAAACTACTATAAAGTTAAATTAGCTTATGTTGAGTGTTGTCAATAAATATTTGTCAATTTTCAGTATATAATTCAATCTAAAAACCGTTCGATGTCATTAAGAAGTTAAGTTGTTAACGAATCTGATGTTGACGACCTTTTCGACGCCTTCTTCTGCACCTGCCTACCTTTGACACATTCTTTTCCCAAAAATGGCTTTCTAAGGTAAGATAACTGGTGAGTGGTCTAAAAAATAACATGGATGAGGAAGATGTGGAAATTCTACTTGGTTCGATTTCTGTAGTTTCATTAATGAAAAATATGGGCAGTTTTATGTTGCATTATGCTCATTTCCTGGCAAACTGTAATGGATGATGCCAAGTGAAAATCGTAACACCATCACCATCACCCACTCTTGGTATAACTTTAACTTCAAGAGGTACGTTGATGCCTCGTCGTAGTTAAACCATTGGGCAAGTCATCTTCGACTGCCACAATGAATTACTTTAGCCTCTTAAAATCATATTTCTGAATTAGTGGAATAATTAGTTGATAAAACAACCTTCTACTCTTAGTTTGTACACTGAAAAAAATCGTATGTTACAAATTACTACAATAATGTAGCACATATTTTGTAACAATTTTTGCTACAAAGAGAGCATTTGTTACTTAAAATTGTAATACAATTTTTAAAACATTTGTAGTGAAAACTTTGTAGCAATCTTATCTACAAAGTGTATTACTTTTTCAAAACAATTATGGTATTACTTTTGTTTTAATATTTGCTATAAGATTGTTGCAACTTACATTATATTTTGAGTGAGTTTTACTATAAAATAAATGGATTAACGTCACTACAATTGTTGCATATTTTTCGAAAATTTCTGGCCAATACAAATTCATAATTGTTGGCACGTGCTTGCCGAATGTATTTTATTGAAAGTGATCGAGAGGGAAGGAACAGATTTGCGGACGCGGCCCGTTGCCGAAAAATTGCCGACAATAAAATAATTTACACTGATCGCACCCCGCTAGGAAATATGATACAAGGGAAAAATATCGTAACAAAACTATTTTTTGAGATTTTGCTCTCATTGTCTGTTTTACAAGCCGTGTATAACGTATATTTGGACTTCTGACCCAAACAGTATTAAGTCACACAAAATACGCCTTTAACACTAGAACGCTACCGTCATTGGAGTTAATAGGTTAATGCCACGGAAAATTGGGCTTTAATCAATATTGATTATATTGCGGTTTACAGATAAGAGTTGTGAATTTCTGCTGATTTTGCATTTATTTATTTATATTATACATCCGAAACAGTGTGTAGTCGATATGCGTGAAGGAGGATGTTGTGGCTGGTCGGTGGAGGCGGTGAAAAGCGCCTTCCAGCAATTGGATTGATAAACAACCTCGCAATATAAACAAACTGATTAAAAACGGTCATTCATTCTTTCGAGAGCTTACGAACAACTTCTTTTTAATACGCATAATTTTGTATCAATCTTTTTAATTATAATTAGTTAGTAAAGTGAAATTAATAAAGTCTTAACTTACTGACTATAAGTGCGATAAGTTTATTAATAATTATTAGTTTTGCGTTGTGATTTTGTGTGAGTTAGGTATGGATGACTTCGTTAAGACAACCTTAGAAAGCTGGGGCTTGTTAGACCGGTTGAGGGTGAGCTTTGACGGTAAGTACTATCGAAACAGTTTTTACTATTCATTAATAAAGTATTCATAAAGTCCATCGTTGCAACATACCTCTATTGTTTTACCGCGTTTTATTTGACAGTAACTATTAATTATGAAATTTGTTTTACAGTAAACGAAGTCGACAAACAGACCTTACTCAATCTTGATCGAGAAGATCTCAAGGAATTAATTCCAATTTTGAGCACGCGGAAACTGTTTGGCCAAAAATTAGAGAAATTAAAAATTGAGCATCAAGTAAAAATAGTTTTGTTCAGAATTAATTTATAAAATCTGTACCAGAGAAGCAGAATGATGTATGTCCACTTTTTCCAATCATGAAAATTTGATGTATATTGATTAAAATATGTCCCATCTACACATTACAGCGGGAAATATGTTCGAACTTAGAATTTGTGTTGCATTATGATGTCTCTCCAAGCATTACTTTAAGGCAACACAAAAGATATCAAGCCATTAATTTAAATTTCCTGAACATCGTCACTTTTGGACATACATCGTTCTGCTTCTCTGGTACAGAAATTATCAATTAATTATTTTTTGTTAAAATTCAATAGTGAAAATTTTTAACCCAATTAGTTAGATATTTATAAAAATTGTTATCTTTTAGATTCCTTCTCCACTGGATTGTACCAGATCCGTAAGTGAGGCCAGCACCAGTTCTTCCTTGGATTTATCAATATGGGGAGAGGCACCGTCCTTTGGTAAACACTTTTTGAAATATTTCCTCCATAATAATTTATTTAATTTATTTAAATTTTTGCCCTTGTTATGTAAAATGTATGTTTACTTACAAATTTGGTTCCTTTGTATTGTTATAAACAAAGGAACCAAATTTGTAAGTATCCTCCATAATAATTTCAATACATTTTATTTTTCAGATAATTCACTATCGTTAACAGAAGATTCGCAAAAAAAACGCACTTGGTGTTGTACACCACATACATCTTATATAAACGTAAGAGTTCATTATTATTATGAAGTTATGAAGTTTAGAAGTTAAAGGAACGGTCTACAAGAAAAATATAATTGTAATAATAGAGGCTCAAGAAATGCCTATTTTTGAACTTATTGATCAAATTTTCATTCATAATAGTGATATTTATTTTTCCTATGTCGAATTAATTTCAGTTCAATTTAGCACACACATCCATGCATACGAAGTGTTATTTACGAGCAAGGTGGCAAATAAAATTATATATAAATAAATATATAAATATGTTTTTAAAAAATATGTTTTTAAAATGTAATTTGTGTATTTGACAATGTTTTAAAGAATGTGTTTTTTAAAATGTTTGTGATTTGTAATAAGTGTTAAAAAATTTTAAAAATTGTTATGAACAAGGAACATAATTTGTAAGTAAAAGCTCTTTTTGTATTTACTTGTATTATTACTGTAGATGTTGTTTAAAATGTATAAGAAACAATCCTGTTATAATTAATTCTTGCGTTTCATTTTACCTGGTTCATTTTACCACTAATTCCATTCCAAAAAAAAGTAGTAAATTGTGATTCATAAAAAATGTAGTATTTTGCAACGAATATACATATTACTTTTTACTACATTAATTAGGCGCAGAAGTCTGTTAATTGTTGCAAAATATGCTGCAAAACCTGTAGTAAAAATAACGGCAATAATAATAGAAAAAGATATGTGTATATGGTAACTGTTTCTCTTTTTTGTCGCAAAATTTAATCTCTAAAATAGTAATTTTTAGTATAAAATCTTATACTTTTTACTGTAAAGATTTGGAACACATTAGTCTTTATTTTAGTAAATTTTGCAATGTCTGTGTAGTACACTTTACTATTATATTTGTCGAAAATCTCGCTATACACGTTAGTACTATATGCCACAAATTATTGTAAATGTAGCTACAACCAAGTTACTACAATTGTTTAGAAAAAAATGATACAATTTGTAACTAGTCGTATTTTTAATACAATTTGTGGTAAAAATTTGTACAATTGTAGTTTTATTTACTACTTTTTTTTTTCAGTGATGTAAAATATTTTAATTCAACAATAAAACGTTCCAAATTACTAATAGGTTGTCAATAAACAATTTTCATTGTTGAAGTAAGTCATTTGATGCAAAACAATTTGATAAACAAGAAATTAAGTTGTTAATGAAATCTGATGTTGACCTTTTTGAAGGCTTCTTCTACCTTTGTCTGCTTCTAACACATAGATCAGGAAAATGTTCAAGTTCTAACTTGTTTGATTTCATTTATAAAACTAATTATGAAGATTAATTAATTAGCTAATTAACTTTTCTTTTTTTTTTAAGAGGAGGTAACCTGTGTGACTACTAACTTCCTCCCCCATACGTCTTCCTCACCAAGGGAACCACATTAACATTACGTCAAGTATTACTTCGAGGTGAGTGACTCTGTTTAGTTCCATTTACATCTTATCATTAGATCACATCTTTTGGTAAGCTTTCACTCACACTTTTTCACCTTTCGTTTTCTTTCCCTTTTACCTATCATTCTCACTCTCTATCACTCTCTCCCTCTATCATCAAAAATTGCCTCTTATTAGTTTGCTTTCACACACACTTTTACTCATTTTATCTTCTTCCTCCTTTACCTATCATTCACACTCTCTATCTCTCTCTCCCTCTTTGATCATCTTAGATTGAATTGTGAAGAAGGCATCCCTTGACTCCCCTTGGTAATGGACCCTCTGGCTGTCAAGGCTTCACATGAACTTGCATCTTTAATTGTGATGTTCGTTACAACCTAAATGACTCAATAAGATTGGTTAAATATGATTAAAAAATAATTAAAAGAAATAAATAAATAATTAAAAATTTTAAACGTAGGAGGTTTAGAATTTTTACTATCAAAATCAAAGTAGTATATTGAATAATTTTTTGACGTTTCTAAAATTTTTACATTTTTCGCCGTAACTTTACAAATAAACCGATGGAATCCGTCTCGCAACTTTACAAAAATTAAATGAAACTTATTTGCTCCTAATAATTACTATAAACGCTTCACGAGCAAAAAATTATAAAAATCTTCAATTGGTAAATTTTGACGTTTCTAAAAAATTTTAAACAGATCGAAAAAAGAAAAAAGAAAAAATTATTCAAAATACCTCATATACATTCATTCTCTCAATCACACAACCTTTAACCTTCAATCTTCGTCAGAATCTGATATCACATCATCTCTGACGAGTTCCTACCTACGAAATTCCTCTTGCTGTTTTCCACGCATAATGTCCCGCATCATGTTGGTTACTGTTTTCCAAGATTCCTCGGAATCCAATAATAACTCATAAATATTATTCTGGTCTATATTACAACCCATTTTAATCCTAGCATCTCTTCGGATGCTTTCCCATTCGTCACAAATTAATATAGTATGTTCTGGCGTGTCTACCTGCTGGCAAAACCAGCAAGTATCGACATCCGCCTTTTTTATCCAATTGAGATATTTTCCGAAAGTTCCGTGTCCGGACATGGATTGTGTTAAAAAATAATCCATTTCTACCCACTTACAATTGAACCATTTTCTAATATCTTTAACGAAAATTTTTGCCCAACCTAAATAATCGTCCCATTGTTCTTGCCAAGCTATCATTAAGGATTCGTTTGCCAAAGAGGTATGATCTTTGCCCCTTAAATAAATTTCCGATCTTACGTTCGCTTTCATCCACAAAGGAGGCATTCTGGCAAGCACCTGCACTGCCTTCGTGGATATTGTTCTATATGCGGATGTTATTCTAATGGCTAACCTCCTGTTGACCCTATCGAGCATGTTTTTATAACGCTCGAATCTTAGGGCCTTTATCCAGGCAGGGGCGCCGTACAAAATCACGGAAATTACCACCGAGGACAGTACCCTGCGTTTGCCAGCTTTCGGACCTCTGATGTTCGACATTAGCCTTGAAAGCGTCGCGGCTAATTTCATTCCCTTTAAACATACCTCTTTAACGTGCGTCGTTAATTTTACATCTTTGTCTAACCAGACACCCATATATTTAATAGCATCCGAGCTATCTAACCTAAAGCCGTCGATATCGATCGATAAGCTTTTAATTTTCCTTCTCCCTGCCAAAAGTACCATTTCTGTTTTTTGCAGGGCGATCTTGATACCCATGTCATCCAGCTTGCGTTTAACTCTACCGAAGGCGTATTGTGCTTCCTCTCGTAGCGCATCTTCAGATTTAGCCTCTACAACTATCGCTAAATCGTCTGCGTACGCCACGAGTGTCACATCTTTCCCCAAATCGAGCTCTAATATCTCGTTATAAAATATGTTCCAAAGGGTTGGACCAAGAACCGAACCCTGTGGAACACCGCTGGTTACATTAATCCGTTCTCCGTGAGACGTTACGATGCAGCGATCTGATAAGTATGATTGTATCATCTTTATTATGTGAACCGAGATATTAGCTCTCTTTAATGCCGAAATAATTCTTGCCCACGGTGCCGAGTTAAACGCATTCTGTATGTCAACAGTTATCATCGCACAGAAACCGCGATTACTATACGCCAATCGGTTAATTCGATTTGTCACTTGGAGAATTTTACTGACTGCATCTATCGTAGATCGCCCTGCCCTAAATCCAAATTGATTATCATTCAAAACACTTTTATCCTCTAATTCCCTCTCTAACAGACCCTTAATGACACCTTCGAACAATTTACCCGCGACATCGAGCAGACATATCGGTCTGTATGTGATTAAATCTCCTTTCTGTGGTTTCTCTATCAATACTAGGAAAGCAGTTTTCCAGCTAACTAACCTACTCTGATAGATTCATATTAAATCTCATTGTAACACCTCTTCAATTACGTCCAACAAAAAATAAAATTCAGGTAAATTTTGATCCTCCTATGATAAGTATAACAAAAAACTTTGAATTGAAGTTACGTAAGATTATTAATTAATATTTTGATTGAGACAACGAGGTTCAATTATTGTGTTCTGCACAGCACCACACTATTACTTAAAATTTGGATTTTTATTTGACCAATATCTGCAATTCTTTTTTTTTATAAACCTTGACAGAAAAAACTGTGTTCTTTTAGGAAGTATAAACACGTTTCTTCATCATTATCACAGGGTGGACTGAGTAGCTTTGTAGTTATGTTGCCGTCCCAAGCCAGGATAAAGGAGAAGGATTGTCAGCTAACTAACAGCTGGTGAAAAGTCTCACATTGGACAGGCTCAAAGAAGATGCACCAAACCCGACAAGGAGATCATTTGCACCCAGGTTCAAGGTATAGAAGTCGGCTTGTACTGTTTAAATTGGTTGCAATAGAATTTGCATATTTTTAACTTTAAATTTTAAACCCCCAGCTACAAAATTTACAGCATGTTCTCCGTTATTGCCTTAATTGTCTTTCTTAAATATCCTGATGGGACACTAAAAGTCTCACATTAGACAGGCTCAAAGAAGATGCGCCAAACCCGACAAGGAGATCATTTACACCCAGGTTCAAGGTATAGAAGTCGGCTTGTACTGTTTAAATTGGTTGCAATAGAATTTTCATATTTTTAACTTTAAATATTAAACCCCCAGCTACAAAATTTACAAGCAATTGTTACAGCATGTTCTCCGTTATTGCCTTTATTGTCTTTCTTAAATATCCTGATGGGACACTAAATAAGCTTAAGTAAATCGTTCCTCCAGATGGCCCAGCACACTTCTTTGATCCCTTAACACTGAACAAGGTAAATCTGTCATTGAAGAATTAACTTTATTTCCAAAAGTGTTCAATTTATTGCAATCTAACAACTGAACTATTGCTTTAATTGAAACTGAACATTTTTACTTCAAATTTTTTGTTTTTCCACCTTTATTTTAATTAAGAAAATCAACGGGATTTTGTTTGGAAAATTATTAGTTTCACAACAAACAAATGGCACAAAAGTAAAAGTTTCTTCTTCAACTCTAAAATTAACCCATTAATTTTCGCACGCAACATAACACCATTGTACGATTATTTTCTTTTATTCCTAGTCATCCAATGAAGTTATTTATTTACAGTTATGTTATTCATATCTGGCATAAGTTATAGTACCTTATGGTGCTCATTCGCCTATGTTTATGTTATTACAACCCATTCTTCTAATAACGTTCCTTGTGAACACGTCGCGCAGATTCACCATCGTTCGCTTAAATCATCGTTTTCACCGCGAACTTTATCCCTTGGAACTTTTTCAACCGCAACGTTTGAAATTACAAAGGAGATAGAAGCAGCTGCTAATATTTCTTGCAGATGTTGATGGCCGACTTGGAATTACACAAATGCGCAAAAATCATAAAATATTATAAAGTAAATTGCATTTAGAGAACAATTGAATTTAGAGAACAAATTTGTAATTTTAATTAATTTTGAACCATTTATTTTAAATTCTATTTGGCAAAGTTATAAATTTTAATTAATTCCACATTTCCTCCTTACGTCTCCACGTGAACGTTGCATAATGATAACTTTTAATAAATTATTACAAAAAATGTTGTCATGTGATTATCTGTTAACATTGACACATATTGAGATGTTGTATGAACAAACACATAAATAGACATAATGACATTTATTTAAAATTATTAATAGTAAGAATCAATCAGAAGGCATCAATCACACGTCGTTTTTTTTTTAATAAAATTTCAACATGCAGGGTCGAGCAAAATGTAGTAATAATTTTAATTTTTAGAAATACATTTACTACAACAGTTTGTCTAAAAGTCTTGGTGTGTTTTTATTTAGTTTAAAAGGATCAATCTTTTTTTTCAATCCCTTATTTGCAGAATTTCATTAAGTGGAAATAATTTGATAAATTGTATCTTCATCAATTGAACCTTCTCCAAAACTGAATTAATTAACCTGCCCGTTACGAAGCTAAATTAAGTGTATTAAGTAGACAGTACAGCGCAATTAATGATTCAGATCAAACTATAGGGCAAGATTGAGAAAAAATAAATTTTTAAATTGAATTAAGTTGTTCAACATAAAAGAAGTACACAAATACAAGCATTCGTTTTATGGCGTACAAGAGACATTTTTAGTTATTAGCTGTAGTTAATGTTTATGTTAAGCGAGGTTTATGCATAATAAAGACCATTGTTTTACAAACGTAAGGTTGTGTTTATTTTATAAATATTTTATCTCTTATGACAGTTCTAACACTATATTTACTTGAATTGTGGTGTCTCGGAGAAGAAAGTGCACAAACTTCCGCCGAGCAAATGTGCAAGAAGATTCAGATTGCACAATTTTATCTGTATACATAACCGCTGGTGTGTTGATAGCACTTCGACTGGTAAAAATTTATTCTCAAGTAGGTTTACGCGTTTATGCTTCAATAAATTGGAAATATAAATGGTAGTTACTACTGTTAACTTTCACAGTAACCTTTGTGAAGATCTTAAATTAATAATTTTGCAACAATTTGAGTTAAATTCTATTCTTTTCTTATTTGGAACTGATCTAGATTACACCTTTTTTACATTTCGGTTATTATCAAAAATTTGTTAATTTTATTGCCGTTCCCAGCACGAACAAGTTGCAAAAATTGTGTCAGTGTAAAATTTGTAAAACATTTAATATAAACATATCCACATTTAATGTTTCCAAACGCTGAAACAGACATTGATTATGTTTAAAAGAATGCAGTTTTATAACTTTCCGCCGGCAAAACAGCACAAACTATAAAATCACTAAGTGAAACCTTTAAAAATACTCGAGAAGATATTTGATTAAGAGCAACAATAAATTGTGAATTTTTGAATTGAAGAATAAATATTTGCCCTCGGTGATTAAGTTATACCGCGTATTGTCACAAAATGCAAGCAAATTTACATTTTTCTTAACTCAAATAATTTTTTTAATGGGCATTTTGCGAACACGATGTGTAAACCATTAACTCATTGTTACAGTCATCATAATTAATCAGCTAAAAACGTGCTTGTTGTAACGCATTTGCTTGTTATCAATTATCATGCATTATTCACACAATGCATTGATTTTGAAATTGTATTGCCTGGTAATAAAATGATTTTGCAATGTACGTTTATCAACGTTTCCAGAAATTTCTTAAAATTGCAAATAAAATTATGAAGTAGTTTTTAAATTGAAGATATTTCATAATATAGATAAATCTACTTACTACTTAATCTTTTTTCTGTATTACAGCTAAAGAAATTGCCATACGTACAAATATAGTTTTTGTGTAGAAAATGCATCAACTTTAATATTTAAGATTCAGTTATTATTTTTTTCCTAATTTTTACTGATTAAAGCTCAATTGGTGGTTCAAATATGAATTACTGCATTACACAGAGTGGACATAAATGAAGGCGGATCAAGTGAGCTTGAAAGTGAAATTTGAGAACTTAGGGCTTATGTTGTTATTACACAAATATTTTTGCATATTTTGGAAAATTAATGGGGCGATAGTAGCTTTGTTCTTGGGAGAATAGCTATCACAAAAATAGGAGACCTGTAGAACATCACACAGTGATGTGAAGCATAGATAACTCAAATTTGTTATCACGCGACCCACATTCATTTACGTCGATTGTGTAGTTAATCGTATCAAAGTCGTTTCCTAAGTGAGATATCTAAAGAAAAGGTTTCTCATACACAACCGCAACCGATTCTAGTAACTGTAACGAGTGGTATGCAAGTAGTGATCTTCGGGTAACCGGTGGCCTTTGTAAGTCTTTTTTGTAGCCTGCAAGACATCAAAACACGCACATAATAATATGTTGCCCGTAATTTAATGATGTTGATAATCTTAAATCAATATACACATAAATATTGTTACCACTCGAGGACAATTTCCAAGTTTTGACGTTTTGGCACTCCACACCTTAATGCAGCAACAATTATTGTAATTTATTTGTTCCCACTTTAACGAACTTCTTATTCAAATTCAACTTTATTTTATTTTTAAGTAGGTAAGCAATTGTCAAACGGTAAATCATCTAGCAAGATTCCCATGTACTCTTTCAAAAATAATTGATCCATTTATAAACCAATTTTACAGGGTTATACAGGCTGCTCCAATGTTAATAATCACCCTAAAAATTGGTCTCTAATATTAAATTATTATCTTCAAATTTTGTTTATTTCGCGTACTACTACAAATTGGTGGTGTTAGTTTTTTAATGATAAATCAGAAGTCAGGTCAGAGCATTATTTTTGAAAAATCAAATTTATGTGCAGCGTTTCATTTCATCTATCTTGCAAGTCACAAAACTTACAACTACAACTTCCAACAAAGATTTACAATTTTAAATACAGTGAAGTCCGGATATAGTGAACTTGAAAAATGCATCAAAATTTGTTCATCATATCCCAGGTTGATTATAAGGAACGATATGTTTGCAACTACCAAAACAATAACTCTAATTTGACACATTTTCCGATCAACGCAAATAATCATTGCTATTTAAAGGTTATTAACTGATTGCAATTTTCTAGGAATTTTGTTTGTGTTTTTAGATAATATATTGCTGCAATAAACGTTTTTGTTCTTTAAGCGCCAGTTGTGTAACATTCCGCACTTCTGTAATGGTTAATAGTACGCATATTGGAAATTTAAGGGAATTTAAATATCGCCTCACGTTTATGCAACTATACATGCCAGAATGCAAAGAAATTTATAGAGAACCAATAAAAGATGACTGAATAAAATGTATAAAGTGCAAAAAGTAGTGACACGACAAGTGCACTGAATATTTGAATATTAACCCCTTCATTTGCAATTTATGTGCAGATTAGTTTCTGCGTACTTTTATCAACTACTTTGCGTATTCTTATCCAACCGTATGTGTAAATGTACGCAAATACCATTTTGTAAATTTTAATTAATTAATTACTAAGAAATTAATTATGCTTTTTGATTAATATAAAACTTCATGTTTATAAATGTTTACCCCTTCTAATAAAATAAATCCGTTAGTTTATTTTCGACGTTAATTTAAAGCGTACTGCTACACCAGCTTACCCTATGTTACGGGTCAACGTAATGAACTATTATTTGCCCAAAAATTGGTTCCTCTAAATCAGGGGTGGCCAACCCAAATGATCTTGCGGGCCACTTTGGAAATGCATCATAACTCCACGGGTCACATATAAAATGATATATCTCCATATTAGATTTAGACTTACTATTTTTTAATACATTAGTTTTCACTACTTTGACCATTATAAAATAAATATAGGTACTTTGTAAAAGTGTGATAAAATTTTTTTTAAAAAATTGCACTGCACTGCAATTTGCATGGTTTTACCTAGGATAACCGACTCTTAAGATTCAACCCTTGTTGTAATCATTTGAAAACAAACAATTTTACCTGAGCATACTTTATGAAAATGTGGATTCTAACATAAGTCAAAAAAAAAAAAAAATTGACCTGAGCACTTTATGAATATATGCACTGCAATTTGCATGGTTTTGCCTACAAAAACCGACTCTTGCCTTGTTGTAATCATTTGAAAACAAAAACTTTTACCTGAGCATACTTTATGAAAATGTGGATTCTAACATAACTCGGCAAAAAAAAAAATTGACCTGAGCACACTTCATGAATATGTGCACTGCAATTTGCATGATGTTACCTAGGAAAACCGACTCTTAAGATTCAACCCTTGTTGTAATCATTTGAAAACAAGAAAATGGAAAATTTTATCACCCAAGAATAGAACTGATTATTTTTCTTTGAAATCCTTTTTATTTCAATCTTCTATCATTAACCGTTTTTAAATAAAGACGTTAAAACAAACACTGCTATTTGCATGCCTTCACCTAGGCCAGAGGTGTCCAACCCAAATGATCTTGCACGCAAATGTCAAAATGTATATAAAGATTTGCCTAAGACGTCAACAGTCGCTGCGGAGTCTCACGCAAAAAAAACCAAAAAAAATGTGTCTGCAACTCTGATATTGCTCCACGAACGTTTAGATCAGGGGTGGCCAACCCAAATGATCTTGCGGGCCACTTTGGAAATGCATCATAACTCATAAAATAAATATATTTTGTAAAAGTGTGATGAATCTCGCGGGCCGGAAAAATGTTCAAGGCGGGCCACATGCGGCCCGCGGGCCGCGGGTTGACCACCCCTGTTCTAAATATTAGACGCGCAGTGTATGTTAATATTTTACGAGAAATATTAACTTTATGTTAGCGAAGTTTAGAAAATTTTAAGTAACATAATTACTCGCGTGGAGCTTGTCAGGCCCCATAAAGTGCGCCCCCGAAAATAATTAATTGCTGTGAAAACTTATCAAAATTAAGTTATTCAGGATCATGTGAAAACTCTAATTGAGGAATACCTAGAATTACAAGTTTCTGAAAATTATGGTATAAGTGGTACAAAATTTTTAAACCGGGCGGACTGCGCGATCCCACGCGAGTACTTAAGGGTTAATAACTAAATGCACAGACAAATTTTCAAACTTGAGAATTTTTCCATTAACGTTGGAGGACCCTGTACAACACTCTACTTTCTATTAGTTATTGAATATGGAACAATCAAATTGTGCCTGAATTGAAACTATTTACTAGTTACTCATTCGTGACGTATTTTGTTTGTAACGATTAAAATTGTTCAAACGCAACTTTTATTTCTTTTTCGTAACACCGTTTGCGGTTATTTACATCGTAGGTTTGTAGGAAGGTGATACTCGTGCCGTTCTGAACTTTAAAATTATAGCGTATGAATTGGCCACGTGGCCGATTTTGTTGCCATTATCAGCAATTAATTTCTCTTCCATTGTACCACAACCGCTTTCACTAACGCCATTCCCACATATCATTTTTTTGTGTCAGTAGATGAAATTTAAGATTTTAAGCTTAGAAATCGTTTACAGTTAATTCAACAACAAAGTTAATGATTAGGAAGATAATTTCCCGTCCTCAAATCCGAGCTTCAATGTGCCAGGTCACTATCTGCTCGCCATATAAATGCTAATTAACAGAAGAATACAAGTTGTTACCTAAGTTTTAATTATTTAACAGCCCCAATAAAACACCTACTATAACACACGTCAATAAAAAAACATATACAATTTGGACTTAAGGATGGCACATTGTAAAAAATAATCAGTTACCTATAAAAGTTTACAGCTTACGGCTCCTATATTCAAAAATAAAATTTTAATTTTTATGACTTTGAGAAAAAACCGAGTTATTTCGTCGACGTTCCTGAAAGGAAATTGATTAATAATATCGAAGATTATCAACTCGGCTGTAGGTCTTCATAAAAATCTGACGATAATAGGGCCAATTATTATTCAATAGGACCGTTTACCAGCTCAAATTGACTACTTAAAGACTCGGTTTTTATTCAATCAGTCGTTAATAAGATGTTAATATCAAAACGCGACCAGTCAAAAATCCACAACCAACTCTCGCCGTGATCACGGTGTCGGACAACTTTTCACCGAAAAAGCCTCGTAAAGCAACTCGTCACGGCGCTAAAAGTGTTGAAATAAAATATTTTATTAGTTCCTCTGAATGTAATTAATTGCGTTTCGGGTTCGAGAGTCAAATCGAGGCAAGAGTGAATGGGCCTTTAAAACTGAAAGAGTGCAAGTCACCGCCGTGATAATAAAAGAGTTCTTAAACAAATTAACTAAGGGCTGACGTGTATTATACAGAACTACTTGATTAACTCATTGATTATCTCATTAACGAAATCAAGTAGTGACCTTTTTAATTTTTTTTTTTAGATTGAACGGCCAGGGTGGATGGGCTACCAGGGTTGACCTTAAATTTACTGTTAAATCGGTAATTAAATACATATTGCAGTTAGGAAAAAAGATTGCGTCATCGTGACGAGGCAAGAGGAAACGCAGGTTTAATGAATTTTCGTCGAAAATTTATAATTACCCGAAGTTGTTGTATATCGCCGTCTTCGAAACCGTTATTACCACGAATTTACATTATTTCGACATGCAAACTGAAATTTCTATCCCCAAAGTAATTGTCAAGTTACAACAGCGAAATAACGCAAGCACTGAAAAAAGCGAAAGAAGCTAACTGATATAATTATATTATAGGTAGGTATATCATTTGAATAATTAATGTTTTATGCCAATGTACAAAATATAAGAATAAATTGTAACAGTCAATAATAAACTGTTAGTTTTGTCATTGAAACAATTTAGAAGAGACTTGGACGAGATCCAAAAAATACGGTGGACAAATGAAAAGTTTTAATTACTTCAAGCATTTTTATTTGGACCTACAGCAAAATGTCATCAGCTGATCGAGAAAAACGGATATTTTTCTGCGTTTTTATAAATTGTTCCAATACTTACTTGAATTAATGTTAATTCTAAAACTTCTGTACTCATTTTACAGATTTGACAGCACATCCATATTGCTGAACAAAACAATTTTCGATATTGGCTTCGTAAACATTTGCATATTTTTTTGTATTTAGTAGATCTAAGACACTGCTCCAAACCCGCATAATACAGAATAATATAAATGCTTTGTTGAAGATTTTAGTTTAGACAATATTAGTTTTGAAACAAGCAAAAGCTTTTATAAAAATATACATTTTTCTGTAATGTTGAAAATACAAGAGGATTTCCTCTCTTTAAATCCATCTGGGGACACTCAGTTTTCATTACTGATTGCAGATTAGAAAATCTACGAAAGCATTAAAATTACAATTCCTGTTGAACAATTTTTGAAAATAGTGCATATTATAATCACTGAAATCGTTAGAAGCGTCAAAAAATAACTGAAGAAGAAGAAAAAGAGGACTTCAAGAAAATATTTTAAACAAAGCGAATACATTATTAGAACACATGGTTTGAGAACTTCCGGAATGTTTGAGAGATTATTAATCGCCGAGGTGCAACATCCACCTTATAGTGTGATTTCTCTTTGTTTAAAAATGTGAAAACAACGTCAAATAAAGAATGTTAATGAACTGAAATGTGATATAAATGAATAATTTGAAGATCTACAAAACGATTTTTTCTCTGATAGAATTCAGCAGTTAAAAAACTTTCCATAAATATAGTAAACGGTTTAAATATAGTAAACATATTTTTTTCTTTTCCAGCCCAGAAATTTTTAGTTCAAATCATAGCACAAACTCCCAGATTAAACATGAATCATAATATCTCCAGTTCATGAGATTATAGGTCTAGAAAATATCTCGCATGGTATGCGAGACTGCGAGCGCCACGTTGCTGAGAATAAACATGGCCCAATTTAGACCAAAAATATCAACTAGCATCGCAGTTACAAACGACTGCCAAACCACAACTGAGCGGCCACGATGGCTGAAATTTTCACAACATTCTTTCAAAGCATATACCAAGTATGTATACCAGTATGGTTTTGATGAATAACGCCTTCTTCATGTTGAGGCTCGAAACATTTCAGACAACCCTCGTATTTATTTTTAATATGTTACAAAATATGTGATGTTCGAAACTATTAACTGTCCTCACTCCAAGATACTTGAATCCATGACTGTAGGTTGTCGATGATGCTGGATGTTTGGTGTTCGATGTTGAGTGTCTGCTGACTACTGCCTTTGCCTGAGATATCAACGTCTTCCTCCTCAAGTCATTCAACATCTTGGTCTTGCTCTAAAGCCACTCTTACAGGTCTCACTCTTGTTTCGGACTACGTTTTTACAATTTTATGGATTTCCTTGCTATGGCGATCTAATGAATGGACAGAGGCATAATAACTCGATTTCTTCCTAGTTGCTATTTGCAATTCTTCTTCGATTTTCTTGGACACAATATTTTCAAGTTTCTCATCGGTCTTTGCTTGGTTCTTATAATCAAGTCAAACTTCATTAACTAATTTTTGCACATTTTGTAGTTTTGTGTTGGTGTGAGATTTTTTAAAACTTTCAAACATTTTTTTGATACAATTTTTATTTGTCTACATTAGATGACATCTTCGTAAATTTTTGTCAGAATTTTTGACGCTTAGAACATGTCAGAGCGATCAGATGCATAGCACGAAAGTACCTAAGTACACCCGGCTTCATTGAAAATGTCACCCCAATAAAAAAAGAGAGGTTCCTTTACTAACCACAGTTTGAAGCCTGTCGTAAATTACCGACACTGGCTGGTCCGAATTTCTACCTACTTTCTCAACATCGTTTGTAAAGCGTTTGTGAGGAGCTTAAATTCAAAAGGAATATTATCCAAAAATTTCACTTGTGTGCTAGAGCAGTCCCGCAGTAGTAATTTTCAATTTATGTTAAAAGTACAATATGTATTCTGAAACTGGATCGAGTAGTTCCTTGCATGTATTTATTTTTTACGACTTATTAGCAGTATTAGTATTATTATCATTGAAAAACCTTCGTTTTTTTGAATAAATTAAAAATGGATATTATTCCTTTTGATTTTAAGCTCCTCAATTATTAGTTCTTCAATAGATTGGCTATCTCGTCGAAGATCAATTTATTAACGAAATATTTGCATTATTTTAATTTATTGTAAAAGACCGACGTCGTTGCCCTAAAAAACGCTAAATAAACACTTTGTAACCCATCAGTTCAAAATCAACTATCGTTATTGTTTTAGCTTGATTTAGGGCCGGTATTTAATTCTCCGAAAAGTCTTAGATAGCTATCTTTGGAATTAGTGAGTCAGCAATAATTGTTGCAGTTACAGCAACGATTGTTATTAACCATCGGGTAAATTTAGCGACACATTGAAATATCGGCACTTAATGGCATTTGAATAATATTGTGAACACTTCCATGGTAATTTGATATGGATGACATGATAAATCGATTGAAGAAAGGATGAACTGAAATTTTTATAAAGACATTTGTGATTATTTCATCTGTTAAAAAAAGGAAATATTTTTTGTATTATTATTCTGTGAAGTAGCACAAATTATTGGACTATGCATGCTTAAGCAATAAAACCACACGTGATTCTATACCATTAAGTACTGTTTTAATAATGGCCGATTCCATAATCAATTTAAAGTAACTTTTAAGTTAAAGTCATCTAATTAATATGCTAACTGATTGTAGTAACAATACTTTAAAGCCACCTTTAGTTAAAGGACCATTAGAAACTCGATTATGGAACCAGGTGTTATTGTTGTAACAATACTTAAAGCCTCCATTAGTTAAAGGACCATTTGGCGTTCGCTTACGAAACCGGCCCTAATAACGGTCAATGCTCTTTGTTAAATACGGATCCCCAGAAAAATTTCGCATTCTACAATGGACTAATATTAAATTTAAAAAAGTACTTTGGTCAACTTGAAGGCTAATAGCAAAATAGTACTATATACTAACTTATATAATAAATATGTGATAGGAGGTGCTTCCTAAAAAGACGTCGCAAACTCTGACTTTGTTATGTATTGTCCGAGAAGTGTTAATTTTGATTTTTCTTATTATCAAATTAAGTTGGGTATCTACTAAAAGCAATTCAGAACACATTGGGTTATTTTCATTTATTTATCATTCAAATTTCTTTCTGAGACTCTCCTGCTTTAAAGGCAATAAAACCATTACTTTTTCGGTCAATGGTCTTTGTCGGTCATAAATGAAGATTGTAATATATACCCAGAAAAAAGGTATTTGATTTTGCACGAATGTTAAACACAAATCGGTAGTTAAAACCACCCAGTGTGTCTTATAGTAGTCACAGAGATCACATCAAATATCAGCATCGCAGTTTCTTTCACTTATTTTATCATCTAAATTTATATTTTCAGTGAAGTAACACAAATCCTGCGACTATACCTGTTAAGCAATAAAACCAACGTTATTGTTAATAAACCTTTATTTCTAAATATTTGTTTTTTTTTTTAAATCTCTAGTGGACTGCAATTTAATAAAAATAGGAGATCTACTACGTGACTGATTAAATAAATGAATTAGGGCCGGTATTTGTACCGGCCCTAAATCAAGCTAAAACAATAACGATAGTTGATTTTGAACTGATGGGTTACAAAGTGTTTATTTAGCGTTTTTTAGGGCAACGACGTCGGTCTTTTACAATAAATTAAAATAATGCAAATATTTCGTTAATAAATTGATTTTCGACGAGATAGCCAATCTATTGAAGAACTAATAATTGTTCAAACGCTTTACAAACGATGTTGAGAAAGTAGGTAGAAATTCGGACCCGCTAGTGTCGGTAATTTACGACAGCCTTCAAACTGTGGTTAGTAAAGGAACCTCTCTTTTTTTATTGGGGTGACATTTTCTCTGAAGCCGGGTGTACATAAAGAGCGGCGATCACTTAGTTGCTGTCATAATCATCATTCTAACTTCCCCCCCCCCCCATTGTCATGAAAGATCACTCCCTCCCTCGTCTTAATGCTTACGTAATACTTGAACGGCCCCTATCCTGTTACAGCAATGCATTAATGTTATTAGAGAAGATATTAAACAATAATACAACATTTGTTTACCGGTAAAACCAATGGCAAATTAATGAAATTTTCGAATAACCCAAAAAGTAGCTGCCGATTGCAATTTGATTTTGGTAGATTTGTTAGTTTTAGAGGCGCTCCCATAAAGTGTGCTTGCAGGCTGTTACGGACCGAAATTACATCGTTAGAATCATTAATTTTTACAACACACGATTGGCCCGGTGTATAAATCGACTCAATTTAATGCACATTAACAGATTTTCCACAAAAAACGCTTAATTTCAACCAGTTAACCAGGTAAGAGATGGGTAAACAGCCAACACATGTCGATTACACTAAAAACAGTCATTTAGATTTTATTTCGTTGGGGAATCGCCGCTGTTAAACCTCAGTTCGTTATTCCTGGCCCCCAGCTTAAATTTTGCGCTTCCTAGGTGAGTGGCACCAGGTGCGATTCGTACCCCTTCAGATTTCAGTCTGATTTTCGAAACCTCTGTCGGGTGCCTTCCGTTTGTTTTTAAATTGATTCCTCGATATTTATAAAATAATTAAGAACGAAAATAGCTTAATCACGTCTTGATATATCAATTAAAATCGGGATGATTGGGCTAATTTTATATCTACCGCAGTTGAAAACTGCTTCAGACGCTATTAACCATCATAATTGGTTAATTTAAATTCATAATCACATTGCATTAAAATTAATTACAAACTCGAGCGGAATTTTTTTTCCAAATAAGTTCAATCTTTGGTTCTTGGTTTACCGTAGGTTACGAGCACCTCCCTTTCGGTAATTAAGGCTTCTTTAACGGACTGTAATGGTAATTAGACGATTTTTAACACTCTTCCAGAGCATAATAAGGAAGAACCTTCTAAAAAGTCATTAACTGCAATTACGTTTCAGGAATGATAATGTCTTTTATTGTTGCGAAATTTACGGAATGGCAATAAGAATTACGGTTTAGAGCCTGTCACAAAACTATAAATTAGCCCACCATAAAGAAATTAAGTTTCGGGACTGCGGAAACGCGGGTGAGCTACCGTATCATTATCTAAAATTTAAAGTTTGGGTTTTTTGCTCCGTTTTTCGAGGCAAACCGTCGGAAATAGCAACAAGGTAACTAAAAGATATGTAACCGGTAGTTAAAGTCATCTAATTATTAGTTGAAATTTGCGGCTAGACTTCGGTAGACAGATCTTAAACAAAATATTAAATGGTTCCAGCGCTATTTTCCTTTATGCGGTCGGAGGTAGTTGGCGGGCCCGCTTTTTGACACATTTTTTTTGTAACCGTTAATGCGATACCGTCGCAAGAACGTTAATTTTTTTTCTCGAAATCATTTTCGGAACTTAAATTTTCATATATATTAAGAACTTGTCATTGTTGTATTTTGACATGGGTGGACACGCCGCACTTAACTATTAGTTACGGTCAAGATACTTTGTGAAAATACGGCCAAAAATCTTGAGATATTTTTGACACTTTTCGGTAGCATCCCTATCAGTTCTTAAGGTGGTAATTTTACATAAAAATGGGCAGCAGGTAATAAACTTCGTAAATGCGTTGTGAATTAAAATGGACCGATGTCACTGTCAGAAATTTCGGAAACTCTTAGCGGGACAAACACTCCCCCACATTAAAAATTACACCGATTACGAAACGGAACGGTAATTTATACAACGGAGAGCTTGTAAATAAATACAGAAAATTGCTGCCAAGCTTCCATGATTGTATAATTTACATTGCAAATTAGAACAATAATTATGCAATTTAAGATGGAGCTACGGGTAAGGTTCTCAGCGGTACCATATCTGCATTAGGCAATCGCTACAGGTGGACGGTGAACTGCTATTCAAATCGTAAAATTCGAGATTGTGCAACTTTATAATTATTAGTTTACGATAGAAACCTTAAAAATTTTATTTACGTTATACACGAAATGGTATTCAAATTGCCCATGCACTGTCGGAAAAAAACCGTAATTTTATGTGAAGACATAATTTAGTAATTCTGCTTATTTAAATTACTCAAATATTTTTATCCAACGCCTACAAGTAAAGCCCCGCATAACTGTCAATTTTAACTGTTGTAAAGGCAATATTACACACTAGTGAGTTTTGTTTTACCACAACACCACTTTCACAAATATTTTTTCAGTTGTTCAAGTAGCATTCCAATTGTTGGACTACCTGAAGATAATTAGTAAACAAGGTCATCTTTTTATTCATTATAAAATAAACTTATAGAAAATAACATTAAATAGGAAATGAGTGTCAATATTGACTGTATTTGAAGAGCTCCTTATCAAAACGCAGTTTTCAAGAAAGGGTTCTTTTTTTCAAACGCCTTTTTGATTTGGGCGCCTCATTTATGTATGTCAAAATTAAAATTAACAGGGGAATCAGGGTGAGATGGTGCAGTAGTACTTTCTAAGTCCTTGAACGTTATATAAACTCTTCTAATACATCACTTTGTGGACTGAAACATTTCTAGTATGTTTAGAAGTACGCCCTTTAAAAACCGCTGTAATGAAAGGGCGAAATTGGCTTTCATGCTGAAAGTTGAAGATGCTTAAGGAACTATTCTATTTGTTATTAGATATTTGGATTTTCTGGGAAAAATCACGAAACGTTTGTAGCAAATATTTATGGTGGCAATTTTATAAAAAATGTTTGCTACAAAAATTCTGTATTATTTGACAAAAACCACGACCTTACAATAAAAGTGCCCCGTTTTGTTTGTAAATATCAACTTTCATTATAAATAACCCATTTCTGGTTAGGGCATTACCTATTTGCTGAAAAAATATTTTCTCTATTTCAAAATAACTACTTTCTTGGCTTTTAAAGGGGTGGCACTGGTGGTCAATAGAGTCATTTTTCGAAAAAATGTCTCCTACAAAAGTTAACCCTCCGTCGGGCGCAATATCATTTGTGACATATTCAGGCGCAATGGATCTGGGAGATCCACAATCTTCCTGACCACCTCATTCCACATTTAAGCAAATCCTTGCGTTGTTTTAATAAAATAAACAAATTAAATTAGCAAAATATTAATTTATTTTTCAAAAATACGTCAAAACGGTAGCGGAAAAATGGGTAAAACGTCATCGCTGGATCTGTTAGATCCAATACGCCCGACTGAAGGTTAAGTAGATATCATTTCGGGTAAAATCGCTATTTGCAAATATTAGCAATAACATGTTGCATTTAAAGAAACCTACTCCTTATGGCAATTCGCCAATTTTCAGTTCGAATCGGAAGTTCAGAATATCACCGTCCAGTAAAGCGTATCCGATACTTTTTTTTCAAAACAACTGGAAACCATAGGTTTAACAGAATGGTCTGAGACAGCCAGTATTTTACATGAATAAAATAATACATAAGTATTTACATATCTCAATCATTTTTACTACATCCTAATTAATAATTTGAAGATATGGTCAATAAAGTAATTAAAACTATCAAAAATTAATGTAGGGGTTTTAGTTAAGTGGGTGTGCCATCTTAGCCTAACACGTCCGGGTGAGTTGGCACTATTAACCTTAGATGGTGCAGTGAAAAATATTTTTACAAAACTAACAAATGGTAAGACTTGGACGAGTTGTAAGTTATGAAATATCTCATCACTTAAATATCTTCTTACTCACTTAATTCGAAACCTTCCTACCCTTCAGTGTAGAGGTAGCCATGGAACGTCAGGACTGATTGGATATCCAGTTAGTTCAAAATTCATTTGTTTGTACCCTCATCCATTCAAGCCAACTGATGGTGTGTGGGGAAGATCACGTGAAGTGGCATTAAACAATCGCTCCACTTGTCTCGATGTGGTGAAACCATGGTCGATCAGCAACGTCGTCAGTTATTATAGTGAACGTGTGATTACAGGCAAGCTAGAATTGCTTTGCAAGTCCCCGGTATAATATGACTCAATGACTGAAGGCAAATGGCTGTTGGATATTTCAGTTCTTCATAGGTGCACCCCGAAGCAAAACATCGAAAAGTAACCATCAGTCTTTCATGTGGGGTGATAATCTGCGTCATCACAGTGTCCTGCTTTTTAATAGTTGGAGTAATTATTTCTAATAAATAAGAATTACTCTCTTCATCCATAAGAAGATAATCGCGCCAATCTGTTGCCTTCAAAGAAAGTTCTTTCACTAGGTTGACATGAGAGAACCGTTTCCTCTTCAGTAATCAACCTTTTTATCATTTTTATCACTCCTAGGTATTTATATGATCACTATTCCTATCACCATTGCCGTTGTTGTTTCAATGTTTATGTTCATATTTACGTTTTGTAATTGTTCGTTAAGCTTTGCCATGTTGTGTTGTAGTTACCTTTCTGTTTCTTCTATTATTATTATTATGTCATCTTCATCTTCTGAAACTTAAAACAGAGGTTAACTTAGTCAAAATTAAAAACTGTTGAAAATGCCCCTACTGACATTATTCAGTTACTTCACGTCAAGAACGACGATGCTTTCTGTTCGCAATTTTTTGTAAATTTAATTATTAATTAAGTAAATCATTTCGTTTACATCTCCACTGGTCAAATATGGACTTAATATATAATAATAAATACACTCGATCTTGTCAGAACTAGTCTAGACAGGAAAAGTACCTGCATTACTGAATAAAATTATTGGAAAATATCATTGCTACCTACGTAACTTACGTACGTACTTGGAAATTCACCGTCGGTTCAAATAGTTGGTAGAAACAAAAATAATCTAATTTGAAAACAAAATCCTGCAAAGTAAATAACTATTACTTTTAAAGATGATCAAACTGTTAAATGAGATTGTACTGTATGTCAGATCTATCTCACACACTGTTAAGAAAATGAACTCTTAACAGGTCGCATTACAGCAATTTTAATAATATTGTTATGAAAGATTTCTGCAAAACAAGCTTAAGTACTAGTTAATGATCCTGTAATGTTATTAAATTAATGGACGTGTGTTTTATTTATAAATAAAAAAGGTAAACATAAAGCGATTATCACTTTCAGAATGTTAAGTGCAAATGCCACCACTTCTGTAATAAAACAGAAAAAAAATAGTAAAAGGAAGTTGAATCATTAATTGATTCATATTATTTATGTAGTGGTTTTCAATGTTCATTGTACAGAAAAAGATGATGTTTGGTTGGATTAAAAAAGTAAATTTAAATTGATGCCAGTAGTGTCCGCACTGGATTTAATAGTCTCAAATAAAAAACAGAAATAATTTCTTGTGAATTATAACTTCATTCCACTATTTGCATACATATGTGCAACTTGATGAATCTAACCAAATCTACAATTAATGTTTTTTAATGTTAAATACACAAGAAACCATCATTAAATAAAATTGAGTACTTCTTACCCGATTGCAACTTTGTAGGTATTTGTTTGTTATAATGAACGAGATTAAACAAAGATTTATAATTAAACATTAAATGTCGGTAATTTTATATGTAAATTGGTTTAAGAATGATGGTTTCTTAGAAAAGTGATCTAAGTAGAATTATTTAGTGCGAAAAATAAGATGTTTTTATTACTAAAAGTTCTTGTCTTCATTGTTCGGAATGGGTCGCAATAAATAATGTCAACCTTTTGCTGTAAAATTATTTTGACATTAATTGTAACACTCTTTGATGTTAACAGTTCTATTTCAACTACAACAAAAGAATGTGAACTTCTGAGAAAGATTTTGATTGAAATCTGATTTTCAGGCCAATACAAAGTCGTTGATCACGAATCTGATCGAATTTTTTCTCAACTAAAACAGTTGGCCCGTAACTAGACGACAAAGGTCATGTAAGCAGATGGTACTTACCTTCAGAATTGAGTGCATCACTTATTTTATTTTACATTTTTTGAACTCGGAGTATTGAGCAAAATGAGGCAACAGGAAAATTTGAATTTGTGAATCCCTGGAGACTTTTCAACTAGGAGAATGCAAAAATAACATTATTTATCTGGGTATTTTACCGTAATATACCGTGTGCGGAATATACCACTACGAACCTAACGAACACTGAACGCAACCCATCATACGCGGTTCATTACAATCAGTGATACCGTTTTATTTTAAAAAGTAATGATGAATTTATGATTTTATTTCATAATATTTGTTAAAATTGACAGATCACAAAATGTATTAGAGAAATGAGAAAACAGGTGGAATTTTGATTTGCGCAATAGTAATCTTCTTCTTCTTGATAATTATGCCATGTCCAATTATCGAATGTTGGCGGCCATTTTAATAGTGCACTTGTCGTCCACCTTAGGTTCTTCAGCGTGGTCGTTCTAATCTTTTTCAACTAGCATTTGAGGAAGATCGACTAGAGATAGCATATTATACATAATCACACAAATTATAGAAAAAGCTAATGAATACCAAATGGAAATAGACCTATTACTTGTAGATTTTCAACAAGCCTTCGACTCTATAACAAGAAGAAAAACGATGTACGCATTGAAATAACTATAAATAAACAATAAACTAAGAAGACTAATCCAGATGACAATGAAAGAACAACAATTAGTGCTAAAACACAGAAAGGATAAACGGAAGAGTTTGAAATAAGTAAGGGAGTTAGATAAGATGACACGTTGTCTGCAACATTATTTAACCTATCGTTGGAATATGCGTTAAAGAAAGTCAACAAAAGTACACGGGAGCGGGAGATAGCCAAATAATAGCATATGAAGATAATAATGTATTTGTAACAAAAAATCGTACAGAGATGGAAACAGCGGTAGGGAAATGCTACAAGAAAGAGAAAAAAGGAGCTGAAGATAAATGAAGAAAAACAAAGGTAATGATAGTGAACAAAAAATTAGAAAGTGAAAAACAAAGAATTAATATTGAAGGATATAATTTTGCATTAGTGTGTAGTGTTAAATATCTGAGAATAGTGATATCAAATGATTGATAGAGACTTAGAAATTAAATCATTCCATACTAAGGAAAAGTTATTGAGAAGTAAAAAACTTGGGAAGAAAGCAAAACTATATATAATAATACAATAATAAGACCAACCATACTGTATGATGCGGAAACAATCACAATGACAAAAAAGCAGGAAGAAGTCTTGGGAATATTGAAAAGAAAAATTATGAATTAATAATAAATAAGTAATAAATTATTATGAATGATGGAAATGACTGGCGAGCTGTAAGGCCAGCTTGTCGCCACCGTGAATGAACCAGTAAAAGCAATTACCTGGCATACACTGGATAATAGTTTATTTGCTACTCACTGGTCGGTCTGTAACAACGATGGTTGTGGATGCGGACGGTGATATTTTAACAGTGAAATGTGATTGGGGTGGAAATCCAGCGCAGTTTCGGAGGGTTCTATAACAATGTTGAACCTTCTACTTCGCTAGATTCTGAAGTTGGTTCTTCAAATACAAGTGAACCTACTTCCCCTCTTTTATCTCAATTAATTAGTTCCAGTTTTCAGCCAGTATTTATCCTAGATGTGTAAATTTTTAACCCTTACTATGAAATTTGCCCCAACGTGTATTTTGAAATTTTCAACTACTTACACAGTCATAAACTTAGTCGTTTTGATGTTAAGTGTCTAACTATTCTATCGAGAAAATATGCTCCCAATACATGTTGATCAGTACAGGTAATATCCTCTACAATGCTATCATCAGCCAGTCTCGCATTTGTCCTTTGTTTCCAATTGAGGTTTGCAATGAAATGTAAATCTTGTTATCAATTTCTGTTTTTTTTAGCACTTCGATCATTTTATCATGTAGCTTTCTCCAAGTCTCAAAAACCTTTGGAAGGCATCGGAGCTTATGTCTCGACATTTTTGCACCAACACCTGAACACCAAAGAGAGCTTTTCTGGTTGCTAATAATTTGCGAAACCCAAATTGATTATCCTATATGTGTTATTCAATCTTAGAATAAATTCTTTGATGTATAATTCTTAAAACTACTTTCAACACATGGCTTATAGGATCTATAGTTTATAAAGGGGAAATATTCACTAAAGAAGCTAACAATTGTTACGTTTATGCTAAACTTAATGTATACACCAACCTTCTGCAAGGTTGAAACCTTTTTCGTGTGAAATTGATTGGGCTACTATAAAACCAGGCTAACCCAAATTCCAGAATACGTATTGGGTTTGGCATAAACGTAGCAATTGGCAGAACTTCTTTTTACGGTTAAAATCATGCGTGAAAAAGTAACTTAATTTTACAGTCAAACTCCCACATAATGTTGTATCACAGTGACCTTAAAAAATTTTGTTATAATGAAAAATTGTTTATAAGCAGTTTTAAGTGAACTCTAAACTTGTCAGGATTCTACAAAAAAAAAATGTTTTATGGAAATTCATTGTAGGGAAACCCACTGCCTTATTACATAGTTAAATTTAGGTACAGATAACATGTGTTAACAATGAGTGTCTCAAAAGGCTTTACCATAATTCAGATTGAAGTTTTTATTCTGTAAAACATTGGAAACTAAGTACCTATTTGAAAGATCAAGAAGTCGATTTTATTTAATAGCGGATTTAGATTGCTAAAATTACCCTTTACATCGGCAGCTACATCAGCACGTAAACATGTACCAGATAAGTTACAATATTAACAGCATCGCAAGATTAATGAATCTGAAAGTACTGCTACTTTAATGTAACGTTTAATTTCTTGATGTTGTTTTTTGCAATAGTTAAAAAAACACTTTCAATTACTCATCGAAAGTCAATATTTGATGCAATCTTTATAAGTAATGTTTTAATCGTAACTGCACATCAAAGCCATAAGGAAAGTCAAAATAAAAATATGATGTTTGATAAAAATGATTATTTCAATGCGGCTTCGTTTTTGATGTAATAATTGCGTTCTGATTAAATGCACAGCAATCAGAAAATATATTATATTTGGCGAGCTTATGACGTATGCGGTGATAAAGCTTTTATACTATTTGTATTAGTCGACATCATGGGACACATTCGCATTAAGAGCAATTACCTCTGATTTCGTGTGAAAAATATTTTAATACGCATTTTCTTTATTTTTATCTCGGTAATTGCCTCTGGCATTCCTGACAGTTTGGTAAGTACTTAAAAATAACACGGATTTGGTCTTATCAAAGTTAAATCATTTTTATGGTCATAAGCATTAATGATTTCTGTGATTAGATAATGAGCATTATAAATCGATTAAATTATAACTGACATAAAGTAAATGTAAATATTTAAAGTTGAAGTTAAACAATTTATATTGCGCCACAATTTCAGGTAGGTATTTTTAATCTAAGCCGTCTGAAAACAAGTAAAACAAATTTTCATCATCTACCTATTAACTTTTAATAATAATACTATCTTCTTTGTCCTTCATGTACCTGTTTATCAGCTCAAATTTAAAAGAAATAATGCAGAAAGTGAAGAATATACTTACCTGGAAGTAAATAAAGGAGAAGGAATAAATAGAATATTGCAACACATGAACGAACAAAAAGAAAATGGAAAATAATTAAAGTAATAACCAGCATACAAAAGTGAAAGTAGGGGAAATAAACATTCTTGAGGAGTATCAAGAATCGACCGACAAAGAAACAAACAACTGAGGAAATTATGGTGGTGGAGCAGCCATAGTAGAAGAGATAGAGATAACACACCTAACATAGTAGTCATGTTAAAAGAATGGGAGATGATAATATTCCCAAATTTGCAAGAAAATGAATACCACCATAAACCACAAAGTGCAATAGGTTAAAAAGGAGTTGATATGATGAAATACAGGACGCAATGGGAAGCTATAAATTGATCAGAAACAAGAACTGACACCAAACTTACATTCATATCTTTCCCTCCCACAGAGACACCTATTGTCAATTTGTTACTAACTTCCATTAAGGTTCTTCCTCTTCCTACGCTTTGATCATCATTGTGAGGATGCAATGAGCGGAGAAAACGATTTTATTCGAAGAAGTTTTTTGTAACCAGAAGGAATTGGCATGGCGTATAGAATCGGCAGATAAATCTGGAAAGATTAAAGCTATTGGAACATGATGCTATGATGTAACCAGTTGGTAAATATAAGGTTTCATTACAGCTCCAAACTAAAAATTTAATTATTTAAGTTGGGTATTGTAAATAATTTTGTCGTATATTTTAATAATTATTTACCTTTACCTTTAAAATTTATGTTTTAATGACTACAACAATTTCAAAATATAGTTTATGTTTCAGAAAAAATGTTTGATGAACTAAAACAATATTACAAGAGCAGTATGACTCATATTAAATTCAACCACTTTTTCAAATTCAAGATGGATAATGTAACTAATTTTTCTGATGTCAATACAGTCAAAATCTGTTAATACGAACACGGTCACAATGAAATTACGGCTGTAAGGAAGTAACCATATTGTCCAAGAAGATTATCATTTAATTCTATACAATTTAATTTAATTTGAACTTATTTAAAAAATAGTTGTTTTAAATAATAACTTGTATAAAACCTTCCTAGAATACGATCGCTGTTTTGAACGTGTGAATTGTCGAAGCTTAAAATATTGCCTTAAAACAGTTATTACTGTTATTAAAATAACCACTGATTTTGACACGGGCAAAACTTTCGAAAGAATTTAATTTGTTTTTTCAACAACCTGATGCATTTTAGACAAAATCTTCAATGCAATCCCAATTATTAATGGAATTTTTATTCTTTGAGTTACTTATACTGACGTCGATACGAAACTATTTAAAATGGTAAATTTGATGGTCTTATTACATTTCATGTATTTATTTCTTCCGTTACTTCAAGTGCCATTATCATCAGTTTGACAACCTTTTCTCAATTTCTGGCAGTTCTGATTAGTATGCGTGTATGTCCATCCCAATCCAATCTAGCATCTTCTTATTCTTGGTCCACTTTTGTTGGTTGCTCGTGAATATTAGTTGAAGATATGCTATTTTCCTTTTCCCTACTATTGGCAAAATCTAGTTCAATCTCCATGCCTATTCTTTTAAGTTCTTCTTTGTTGGTACCTAACAATATGTGTCGACTTCATCCAAAAATATTAAATGTTTTTGCAAGCTACGATTGGTGAATCCTCTCTTTGTTCGCAGCCGGATTGCCAAGTCTGGGTCTAGATATTATATCAACCAGTAACAAAAATATTGAATTTTTTGAAACTTTTCAATTGTCATATAATCTACAGGATTTTTTCTGAACATCATTGTTTTTATTTTGGTGGTGTTTGGTTTTAGGCTTGTTGTGTCTCCTCTAGTTATTGCTTCTGGAGTGTCAGTTGCATAAGTCCACCTTTAACCTTAATATTAACTTCAGGTTTTTACAGTTTATTCTGAAAATTTTCTTCCGAACAACAGTGGTGTGAAGCTTAACAGAGTTATTCCTCTATAGATTGTTGATCCTTTGTACTTCCTTTTTCTGTAGACGGGTTTAATATATTCTCGTGTTATATTATTTTTGACATAGATTAGTTATTTCCTGTTTTTGCGGTCAGGTGCACACTGTTTTCAACAGAAAATTGAATATTGCTACGTTCTCCATGTTTTCGCCTGATCCTCACGCGACGAGCATGCATCCCTAAACAAAATCGAGATTCATTACTGAACACCACTACTACCTATGCCACTCCACGTTGCAATGCATTCGCAACCTATACCACTCTAAACATTGAGAAGTCATGGTATGGGGTGCTATAACATATGGGAGTAAGTCTCAATTGGTAGTCATTCGAGGTACCATAAACACCCAGCGTTACGTTGATGAGCTGGTAGAACCCCATATTCTTCCATATCTTCAACAGCTCAAAGACCCACTTTTCCAGCAGGATAATGTCCGTCCCCACTTAGCAAGAACTTCTCTAAACTGGTTCGAAGAGTCCTATGCCATGATTAGCCAGGTCTCCTGACCTCTCGCCAACTGAACACGTGTGGGACACCATACCCCAACAGGCCATCGACCTACTGGAATCAATGCGACCGAAGAGTGAGGGAGTGTGAAACTAATAGGGGCGGCCCAAACATTATTAATAAAAATTAAATAGCATTACATTTCTGCCAAGTTTGGTCAAAAAAATTGTACCCATCCATGTATATACTAACACTAAGTATAAGTTTTTCTTTTTTCTTCAGCTAGTTACCTAATTTCTTCTGAAAACTATTCTTTTTTGTTGCTAGTCTTGTAGATATTTGTTCGTCTTATACTTTATAACTAAATTTTATTTTCTCCTTCTAGTATTATAATGTTGTTCCTTATTTTTCTCTCCAGATTTTGCTGGTAGAGTATTTTGGTGGATTCTTTGTGTATTGATTCTATAATTTTTTGTAATTGTATTGTAATTTCTTCAATTACATTCACTTGTCAGTTCATTGAAAAGAAACAATCCTTCGCACTAAAGTGATATATTACCTAATATTTTTCTTATGTAAAATTTACCCTCTTTCAATTACACCGGCGTCAAGGTTTTGTTTGATTTATGAGGAACACTGGTAGCATTTATTCTTGATTTGTTGCGTTTTATGACCCACAGCTCTGCAGTCTACAGTAAGGTGATATTTATTGGAAACGTTTCCAGCAGAAGTAGGTTAATTATCAGTAATGTTTTTTTTTTTTTGCTTAGCATGGTAAGTGATATTTTTTGTAATTATTGTAAACATAAAAATATTTTGTTGCATAATCATCGCAATACAAACGAAACTGTTTGTTATTAAAAACTTCATTTCTACAAGGTCGTGATTTGTACACGATTGTTTCTTTTTATAAACGTTTCCATTAGTTGGTTTCTAATTACCTATTTGCGCGCTTCATTGTCGCCATTTGAACCGCATCATTAAATTATGCTGATCAGATCTTCCATGTGCATTCACCTAACGAATCGATTTCAAAGGTTCAACAATATTTTCAATGTCGTTCATGTGGTACCATTCGAAAAGTCTTCAACTTTGGATATAAATTTGAAGGTCGACGATCTGCCCATCATCAGGTCATGAATAGGATTAATATTTTTTTAAGTTACGACCTCGCGAGGACCTTGTGCATGTTCAATCCGACATGCACAAAAAAAAACTTGTCAAAGCTATCACACAGTACATTGACAATCCCATGTTTATTTTAATATAATAATTATTACCACTTTTTTGTGCAAGTACTTGATAACGAAATCAAAAAAGAATTCTGCGAAATGGAAAAAAGAGTTACTAACTAAACTTACATTTTTAAATTTTTTTGGTGACGAATTTGTCTGCCGCTGTGATGCCATGTGATGTTTATTTTTGCGCATTATCTTATTTGCCACCCGGCTTTAAATCATTGAAAATAATTAAATTTTATTATAAATCCTTTTTGCGTTATTTATTGCCAATAAAGTTTTGAGATGGTATTTTATTTATCGTTTAATTTATTAAAAACGCCGAAAACAGATCAAAAAGTTTCAAGAGGGCAACATCTTTTTAATTTATGAAATATCACCGCGGCATCTCTTTTATTGCATTCGTGTCACATAATTTAATTACAGTTGTAGCCAATGTGAGTCATGTATGGAAACTCATGCTACTACCAGAATTATGGAGTCGACTTGGCGTAGGTGTGCATTAATGCGTTTAGAAAGAATTTTAAAAAATATAAAATAAATGACTTCTACTTTTTTCGTGCACTGTATCGTCTCACAACTATCTATAATGGTTTTAACATGCGATTGTGCAGTTTGTCTATGTTGGTGTGCTTAAAGTAAATTGCGGATTTAATATAACATCACAGAAAATAATTTACAGAAACGAGTATCGGTGATCGTGGTGGCAACTAAGCAATTCACATGCAAACTATCGTTATCCATACAGTCTAACAACTGATTTTATAATTTATTCATTAGCATAACATATTCAGTACATGTCTTACAAGTGTTTCTTTATACAGTGCGTTCCCAGATGCACTGAAACAGATTTTTTAAAATTTTAATTCCAATTTTCCAAAAATGCAAAGTTGAAACTTTTGTACCAAACATTTTTTCGAAAAATGTCATCTATGACTTTCAATAATGAGTTTTGACGAAAAATAAAACGTTTTTCTGCTTGCAAAGAATTGCTAATCATTCTTTTTGCATTCTGATTTTTTTTGTATAGCGTATGAGTTTTGAAAAAAAATCTAAAACAGGTCTGTTTATTTAAGATTTATCGAACTTTTGAGTTTTGCCACTCACTGTATACATTATGTATGGAATATAATAAAGATTAAACAGGTATTGAATTTTTGTGCAATTTTTAATAACTCAACTTATCGAGGTTTGACTATATTAATAACATTGAATGATAGGATTGACCCCCTCTTTTGTTTGCTCTTTTAAAATTTGAACGCCGTTTTGCAAATTATTCGTCTAAATAAACTGTGTCAAACACCCCCAACAAAAGACAGCTTAAAGGCTTAAATTCAGTAAGAGGGTTGACTATTTTGCAAATCCGTAACGAACAATCCAATTCAAACATTCCATTCAGAATGGGCAATCATCCACCTTGTTCAAAACAACAAGTTTAACTAACAATAAGAATATTGAGTAATATTTTTAATAAAAAAATAAGAATCGGTAATTTGATGCATAACACCATAGAAAACATACACTTTTTAGTTAAAACTACTTGTGCTTTTAAAATTTGAGTAATATTTGCAGTTTTGTGTCGAAATTGTTCCTTTTGTTGTAACTGTCCTCATCAGACAAGAATTTTGATTTTTTGACATCTTGTTTCCCACCCACAGTAAAAATTCGACCGCATTTCATCTTTCAAAAGTCGACTTACAAGTTGTCGATACAAATAGGATTTCTTATTCCCAATAGTGCAGATTTATGGCACACCAACGACGTATTTTGATGCTCAGATGCAAAATCTACAACAAAAACTGTAGCAGGATCTTGTACTTCCTAGCCTTCCTTGTTTCTTTTTAATATCATGCACAATATCTTCTCTTTCCAACTTTCGAAGACAAACATTTGTAAACTTTTTGTTAAACTTTTGTTTTGCATAGGTGTAATATTGAACTAGATAATCCTTGTAAAGAAGTCAACAATGTTTCAGTAAGTAATAAACTTGCCTGAACTTGAATAACTTTAGTTACTGACATTTTGATTTAATTGAAACTGAGACGGATTTTTTTTCAATTTCCCCCCTTTATGTACTTAATAAAAACAATGTTAAATGTTGTTTTAAACTGTGATTCTTATGAGTAGTTTATTACACTTAACGTTCTTCGAAACATTAATTTCGCTACAACTTGCAATAATATGGGAACAAAATTATTATAAACAATATTTCCGAAAACCAGATGTATGTAGTGTTTACATTTTGCAGATGTCATGCATAAATTAACATTTTTTCATCTTTGTTTTGACAGTGCTGCAAAGAAAATTTTACTGAAGTTTATAAATGACCATGGAAGTTTCAATCATTATTCGATTAATTAAAAATTTATATTTAGAATAAAATTAATTTAATTTTCGCACTCATAACCTCCTACTGTTGCACGGTATGAATCCAACTTTAATTAATAAGAGTAATGTACAAAAATTGTAAATTCAACAATTTGCATTTGAATAGAACTCTTTTGAGACAAAAAAGCCACCAACTGCATCAATTTAATTAAAAACAAATATTTCATTTGATAAATGACCTATGGTATTTTTAATATCTCACCGATGCGAATATTTTTTGCAACTAAAGTTACTAATTTAATATTAAGACGGCTAATTTTTTTATTTACCGGGAAAGGAACATTGCTTCAAATTACACAAAACCACAATTTTCGCCTACCAATTAATATTACTTTACCGCAACACAATTTTGTAAATTAAAATATAAATCACAGAATTCATCATTTGATCATATCTTTGTGGTAACTTGAATACGGTTGCATCCAACAAAATTCATGGAAAACGTTTGTTTCAATTTCTCCCAATTAACAAATATTTCAGTGTATGAGTAATAAACACTGACAAAAGAAATTACCGCATCACTTGTTAAAAACTTAATTAAAATGGGAATAAAATATTTTCTTTCAATTTCAACTATTCATTTTAACAATTTTACTTTCAACTACAGAATTAAAGCGAAACAATTCAAATTTAAAAAAATGGCAAAAATAAGGAGAGAAAAGAAATTAAATGACAAAAATTAAGAGAGGAAAAAAACTTCCCATTTGATTATGGGACTTAATATTTCGAGCTTCCTTCTCTTGCTCGAGCCTGACAGCGACAACCCATGCTGTTAATTAGTGTTCTAATTTAATCCTGGTCAATATCTTCCCAAATTTCTTGCATTCTTTGTTCAAGCTCTTGTACACCGAGGAAGTACTTTAAAGCGTTTGCCCATAGTGTCCCAGCGGACTTCTGACTGGCCACTGCACTGTGTTGATATCCACTTCGTCAAGATACTGTTATACAATTCGGGCAGTATGTAGTGTTGCGTTATCATGCATAAAAAGGAAATCGTTTTCTCTAAAAGGAGCAAAGGCATTACGTGTGGTTCTAAAATGTTTGCAATACACTATAATACCCCTGTTTACGTTGCCCCGGTTTACGTTGATTCGCTATAACTCTTTTTTTAAATCAAGTACCGCGCAGGCGCACTGTATCGTGCGTCTGCGCTCTTGCGCCCTTATTGCAATTCAATTTAATTTCTTTTTAAATATTTTCACATAATACAAAATTAAAACAGTATTTCACTGTTAAATACTGTTTTCAACCTTATTGTATTTGTATTCTTTTTTTATTTAAAATACTTCATATGACAATTTAAAAAACGTAATTGACCCCGTTTTACATTTGATTCACGCTGAGCGATGTAACGCTGACTCCTACTTTCTTCTGCAAGTGATACCATAACCACAGCTTATTCGACACTTAAATTAAGATTCTGACGCCTATTCATATTCCGGCGTCACTATTTGGCACTTGATTTCAAAACAAACCCAAAAAAATAATATGGACCTTTCTTATTACAGAATAGTGAAAAGTGCGTTATTTTATTTATTGAAAGAATATCATAAGAAGAAAAATCAAAAAACAAGCGGTAAAATTATGGTTCATAAGCTTTTTTCTCATACAAATACTTTCAGTTCAAATAAAACATCGAATTGAAGATATTAAAAAAATTACAAGTGATTCTTTAATTTCTTTCATCAGTGTACTATTAAGTAGGTACTTGATTTATTCAAAACAGGAGTTGTCGGTTTCAGTTTTTTTTTTAAACATAATTACCCAAGAATTTGATTTAATTTTTTTTTTAATTCCTTCTAATTTACAACGGAAACAAAAAATTATGACCAATATTGTGTTTTCTTTATACTACAAAAGAAGTCAATTTCAGAATTGATCGAGAACTACGTTTTTCCACGATTTCAGTAAGACAAATCGTTGAAGATTTCTCCGTAACTAACCGTATTGTCGTAAACTTTCGCCATTTAAGTCGGTAAATTTACCACACACCTTCAAAAGGCTTCTGTATTTATGTCAAAGCAAAGAAAACGATCTTAAAATATATCTGCAAAATAAACCATTTTAAAGCTATAAAGGCTAAATATCTCCATTAGTTGCGGAAATTTGGCTTTAAAAGGCGCTTTTTACACTCGACCGCGCTTCGGTGAGTTAACTTTTTGTCAGGTGACAAATGTTTGCGGCAATAAAGTACAGGCTTCCGGAAATTTTTGAAAGCGTCACAAACCACAAAGCTTTTCTTGTACCATCGACCTAGTTTCAGCTTCATTTATCCATTCGAGATAGAATAGACGATAGCGGAACTAATCACCACTGACCACTATTTAAAAAAAACGACCGATACAAGCTATATATTGCCCGCTGTAATTATTCTGCGGGTAGTTTTGGGTTAAGACATTAATCTTCAAACAAGTTGGAACACAAAAACGATTTCATTGATGGATGGGGTTGTACGCAATTTTGTGTCAAAAATCAAACAAAAAGCTCTATTAAAAATTTGTTGTTAGTGCTTTGATTATTGTTTTCACTATGACTTAAAAAATATTAATAACTCCAACAATAAAATGACTATTAAAGTAAGAAGTTCGATAATTAGTTTGCTTGTAATTTAATCTATTACAATGCAAAACTTAGATGATGTACATTTTTTTCTGTATGTTTTAATCACCTTGAATAAGTTAAGTATTTAATGACATCAGATTAACAAATTTCACAATTACTTTGTATAATTATATAAAGTATATTATCAAACTACATAATTATATACTTCTAGAAAACTTAACTTGGATGATTAAGTCAAAAGAATTATTTAATTGTATTAAACAATAAGTTTAGAAATCAAAGTACAAGTCCAAATGTTATTTCACATTTTAAATATTAAGTTAAGAAACAAGTTGAATTTTATCAGGTTTTTTAAATTGAAGCTATTAGAAACGCAACTTAAAAATGGCAAACAGGGATCATATGTGTTATTAGCATAAAAAGGTTAACGTGAATTATCGTTCTATTTATCACAATGCCACTGATTAAAGTTTTTATAAACATTTTTTTTTGTGAACACAAATTATAAATCAACGGGGATCTTAAACAAGTATCTGAAAAATCTGAAACGGTGGAAATAAGAGTAATAAATTAAACTACCTATAAGTTTTTTAAGATAATGTTGATGAATTGTTATGGAAGTAAGTATGTCTTGTTTCCGGTCTCCAAAAGTGCTCAGGCGGTCCCAATTATTCATTCCTGTATCGGTAATTGATTGTAGCACCGACCTTCCACAATCAAAACGAAGCTTTTATTCATTAAGTTTGTTTTCAATAATAATGAACAATGCATTTACTTTTGTGTGGATTATATTTAATTAAAAGTCAACAAATTTATTAGTTTAACGAACACAATTGCATATTTAAGAACTCATGTTGTTAATAGGAGTCGTCAAATGTTTAATTTTCCTCACCCCGAACTTATTCTTTCATTTTTCCATTTTTGATATTTTAATAATCGTCTAAATAATTTGTTAATAAATAAAAAAGGTTACTACAATTTAGTTAATAACATCATATTCTTGTATTTTTTTAATGTAATGAAATGTAAAACACCATCACAAGAAAATTTCGAAACATTCGTGGGACAGCATAATGCCCATTTATTTAGTTCTGTAAGAAAGAGGTGAAATCAGGAAAGAGAAAATAATTTAATTGCCTGAATTTATTGATTTATTTACAATATTAAATGTAAATTCACAGCAGATTGATAATAATTAATTATTATATTAAAAACGACATAAAAATTAGATCAGGTTTTATAACTCGTAGCTATTCGTTTCACTGTTTCAAAACAATGTACAATTTAGAGCACATATCAATGCACAAAGACATTTTTCATATCGTATTTTGGGACATGACCCAAAAAGAATATTGGGCTTTAAGCAAAAAAAGCCACTAATTTCATTTACACTCTAATGTGCTTATAAAATAGGCGTTACCTGTATTGAAATCATATTTTGATAGTATGGATTGTTATTATAACATCACCAAATTGACCAATGGCAGTACAGTATTTTATTTGGTAACCATGTCAACATGAAAAGTTCACAGCTGAGATCACAACCAATTCCGCTAACAAATTGCAAATATTGTTTTTAATTAAATTTTAACTTGCCGCAGAAAAAATCGTGTGTGCTACTTACACATACCTGATGGCTATTAATTGGGTCGAATTAATGTATTAGGACCCTCCCCTTCGGATAGGGATCGTAAAAATCATTCTCACGAATTAATATAAACTTATAAACTTGTTGCATAACTTTATCAATTTTCTTTTTAAAACGGGGCATTTTGATTATTTCACAAAACAAAAATTTTAAAAATATATTGCTAAAAGTTCGAGAAAACATTTTTATGTAATCCATTAAAAATATGTTTTATCTAAATACTCTCCTTCCAGACAAATTTCGACATTTTCTATGTAGTTGCCGAAAAAAGAGATAAATGGTTTTGGCAGGTTTCAAAATATTCATCTGTAGCACCTTTCGGTTCATTGTCCGAAGGAAAGCTTTTTCTGTAAAGAATCCTTTTTAGATTTTTAAACTAAAACAGCGTTAAATCTGAAACGTAACGTGGGTGTCACAGCGGCGCATGAATCCACTGCACAATGCAGTTGTCACGTAAAAGCACTCGCTTTGTGGTTTCTTTATATTGTTAATTATTTTGCTATAGATTTCGGCATTAATTGTAATTCCTTTTTCTATGTTCCGAAAATTGTTTCCATTAGTGTTCCAGTAGAACAGTGAGTTTTGGCTCTCTTTGACGGCCAACGACCCTTGTGACAATATGAGTTACAAAATTCGCCGTAAACCTTTACCTACAAATAACCGTGCAAAATTATGGAAATGGTTGTTTCGGATGCTTCAATTTCACTGACAATAAGACATTCTCATTCGCATCAATCTTCGGCCTTCTTTAGACTTGGCCGTAACAAGGCGTCCGTATAACATCCGGTATTTAAAAATATTTAGACCAATTGAACTTGAAATTGGGTTATCTTTACAAATGCATCGACTACAGACATTCAGTCGTAAATAACTTTTGGTCTATTTGTCTCTTTCGTGGGAAACTCGCCTATGTTTCTTTATTTGAAAAAAATTCAAGTGGAGAACCATATTGTTACAAAATGTGTAGAAGAGCAATTGCGCGCGGTTCCCCATCCTTCGATGAAGTTAAGATAAAAGAATCAATCTTTAATTTTAAATAAACATTTATTCCTGACACTATTAAAAATAATTACTTTCTCTTAAATTCTTAGAGACTAATGTTGCGGGTTAAGGGTTAAACAAGTCACATTTATCATTTCCTGCTTCCCTTTGCTTGTTGCATTTATCGCATTTTCAAGATTTACACACATGCAATTTTTCGAAGAAATAATGAAAATTTTAGTACAGCGCACCATTGTTCTTTTGTGTTTGAAATATCAACTTTCAGTATGGGAAATAACCAATTGTTAACAGTCAAAAGGAGCCACTACGAGATCATTTCTTAAGAGTTAATATGGTGAGTTCGATGTTCGATGGAATCTATTATACCTTCCTTTTTGCTGAGCGGATCCGCACGGCTGATTAGATGCACAACATACGTTATGGTTATACATTTCCTTCAGGACAAATGTTTTTACGTAGTATAGGAAGGATCATTAGGTAAAAAAGCAATAATAAACAACATGTTGTTGAAGAAATAGTAAATACTAAAAATAGGACCTATGAACCGCGCGCCTCTCATCGTGACCAACTTTAGGGAATATCTTCATTGAGACATATTGTGCAAACGAGGTCGTTAGCGTTACAAAACAATTATTATTGAGTGTTGTGGCCAACAGGCCTTCCTTTACTCCATTTTCTATCCCTTTCTGAGAGTTCCCCATCTCCTTGTTGCTTGCATATTGCCTTCCATCACCTTCCTAATATATCTGCTGCTCTCCATTCTTTACAGTATTATTTCTGTTGTCTCTGTATTATTATTCGCGCCTTACTGTTTTATTTTCAGCAATTGTAAACACGATTTCTTGCTCCTGAGTCCACATCTCACTTTCGCACAATATTATTGAATTCATGATTGTTTTATAGATACAAATTTCAACCTTTCTGGAGATGATCTATTTAAGTAATCACTTGTAAAAAATATGGTTGATACACGTCTGTCCAAAATTAACGCTGCCACTATGTTTTTACCGTATTTATTTTATATTTTACAGTTATCATTTTTTTCGATTTTGACCGACTATGGACCGCGTAAAATAACTTCTCATGATTATTTTTCTCCCTTCTTTCTTCTCTTCTAGTACTCTTTCATTCTTACTCCATGTTGTTTCCTTCTTTATTTTGTCCATTTTGCTCCAGTCTTCATTTTTACCTTTTCTTGAAAACCCATGAATTCTCTGATATTCTTTTTGAATTCTTCTCTTCTCTCCACCTTTTCTCCATCTAATTTTATTACTTCCATGTCTTTTATGACCTCCTTGGTCCATGTCATCTGTGTCTTGGGGTTTCTGTCGAAGTAATTGAATAATTTCTTCGTCCGTCTTCTTTCATTCATTCCTTTAATGTGTCCGTAGAAAGCAACTCATATTCTTCTCTTCATTTTTTTTCATGTAGATCTCCTTATTGCTTCTCAGTTTCCATTTTCCATCTCTACATTTTGGCCCAGGATTTTTCGTGTAATTTTTCTTTCCTTTTTTTTCTAACTTGTCTAACTGTCTGGCCGTGTTTAGCGCAAGGCAATGTGAGGCATAGAAGCCCTCTGGCTTCGTAATTATTGTAGTGTCTTCCCATTATATATATTTTTCATCAACTAGAATGCAAGTTCCATATTTCTTGCTCTTGCTAGGACCGCTGCTTCGTCAAGAGCGTTTGGTTGAATTCATTCTCCCAGGTATTTGAAGATGTTAACTCCTTTAACTATACTTTGTTGTGATCTGCCTTGGTACATCTTTTCTATTAGTCATGTATTCTGTCTTTTTATATGATATTTGTAATCCAGCTTTTTCTGCTGTCTCTTTCAGTATATTTATTTGTCTTCTTGCGTCTACAATGTTTTCCACTAGATCGTCTGGAAAGGCCAGACAGTCAATTTCCAGGTTATCCTTCTTTCCTCCAATTTCTATTTTATGAATTTCTTCCGCCTCCACTTTATTCCTCCACTCTTTTACAAAGTGGATTCTTGGATTCAAAAACTGTTCCTTCTTGAATTTTAAATTTTTTGTTTGAATCGCTCATGATATTTTTGCCTGACTAATTGTTACTATTATTATTGTTTTCAAATAACTTACAGTTCATTTTTAAACTTAGAGCTAATATTTTTGTTGTTTAACTACGTGGTGCGTTAATTTGACCAGGAGTGTATGTATAATGCAGCAATAATTTAATTTGAACTTAATTTAAAATTGCATACTTAATTAGCTGAAGGTTTATAAAAGTAATTTGCAATTCTCTAACTACTGAATTTAATAAAATATATATAGTGGACCCTGTGATGTCGATAATGAAAATAAAAACAAGAACCTTTAATCACAACAAATTTTATATAAAATAATATAAAATTACTCACATAGACGCGTTTCGGTGGCTATGCCACCATCTTCAGTACATCTACTAAATCTAATTTTACAAACTAAGCCTTATATAGGGGAGGGTGGGGAAGATTCTTACATGGGGCAAGTTGTTACATTGCACATGCCATCTGTAACGTTTCATGTCAACATTTAATATTATAATACAAGAAACGGAAAGCCGTGATCCAACTATAGCTAAAATCTTGTAGTGCTATCTAACGTACAAAGCAAGATATTAACAAAAATGTGTTTCATCGCATGGAAAGTTTTTTCATTCATACGTTACAAATTTTGTTTTACCAACAAAACGGTAAGTCATCTGATTAAACTGATTATATTCTCTTATACACATGTTAATTAGTAACAATGATGTAGAATATTTTTGATGTACCACTAACGGTTTTCCTAAAAATGAAATTTATCCTATCAATTGCACGTGGGGGCACATTGTTACATTTCTTGTGGGGTACATTGTTACATGTAACAACCTGCCTCATGTAAAATATGGTGAGAACATATAAAAGAAAAACTACTCGAGGTGAGACAACAATTGCAGTATTTCAGCAAGCTGCTAATGCCGTTTCCCAAGAGAAAATTTCTTTAAGACCTGCTGCTGATAAATTCAGAATTAACTTGATAACCATTTATCGTTACCTAAAAAAATTACGGTTGGAACCAGTAAATCCTCAATATGTTGGATATGCCAAACCATCTAAAATTTTTACTCTAGAACAAGAGGAGGAGTTGCCCAAATATGTATTATTATGGACTAACTATACAAAAGACGCCCATGAAAGGGAAAATCGAAGGACTAAAATAAAAGGCAACGGCCCTGTTATAAGAAATCTAACGATAAGTGGAAATAACAGCAAGGGCAAAAATAAAATGATTTAAAAAAATAATAAAACATATTCTGAAGAGTCGGATGAGTCCGAAGATAATGAAATTTGCCTTATCTGTTTGATACCGTTCTTACAAAGTAAAAACAAAAATTGGATCCAATGTACAGCGTGCAAGAGATGGGCACATGTGACATGTGGTAGCGACGATGACTTTTACGTATGTATAAATTGTACATCTGATGAGGATTGACTGTGTTCTGCTCCTTCCTTATAATTTTTCATGTATGTAACAACTTACCCCACGTACTGTAACAACTTGCCCCTTGAAGGGGCACATTGATACAGTCTGCATTATTTAGTTAATAAATTCGTAAGATTTTTTTTGTTTATTACTGGAGGTAATTATAAATTAATACCTTGAGTTAAATGTATACTGTTTATGGCTATATATTTAGATTTCTTACCGAGCTAATAATTTGGAAGGAAAAAAATTGATTGTCAAAAATGTAACAACCTGCCCCACCCTCCCCTACTATTATTTACGCATCCGTGAATTTAACACTTGAGTGAGTTTCACGGATGGTTAGTCAAATCTAGTAATCTATACAATGGGGTATTGGGAATGGGGCCCATATCACTATTTAATAATTTTTTCCTATTCTTATATATAATCAAACTTTCCCTACTATTTAAATTCCTATAATCTGATTCTGCCCTAACCAATTTTAAATTGTCTATACCTACTGTATGGTTGCATTCTAGTACATGCAGGGCAACACTAGATTTCTCTGGTCTATTGTATTTGATATGAGCCATATGCTCTTTGAATCTGGTAATGATAGAACGTCTAGTTTGCCCAATATATACCAAATCACAATCACTACAACTAATCTGGTAAATACCTGACATATCCCTATCACTATTTTTGTCCTTCGGATTACCCAACAAACTACTTAATGATCTATTGTTATTACTGTGAACTATTTTAAGGTCAAATTTGTTAAAGATTCCACCAAGGCCATTTGTAACTCTTGGGTCGTAAGGAACTTTAACAAATCTGACCTTAGGATCGGTATCGCTGCTAAAAGTGGTACAATTTTGAATGGACAATTTGAATTGTTTCCTACGTATAATGTTATCTACTATGTTACAATTGAAACCATTACTTGTCGCAATATTCCTAATGGTTGTAAGTTCTTTCCAGTACCTTTGCTTCGTTAAAGGAAAAGATAGCAGTCTATGAACCATAAATTGAAAACTAGCCATTTTATGTTGTTGGCAATGGCTCGAATCTTTGGTTATATAGCGACATGTACTGGTTTCCTTTCTGTATACATCTATTTCTATTTTCTTGTTCTTCCTGATCACCAATGCATCTAAAAACGGTAACTTTCCATCTTTTTCTATTTCATGTGTAAATTTAATAGTTGGATATTGGCTGTTGAGGTTGGCAATGAAATCGATTAGATTATGGTTTTGGCAATCGAAAATAGCGAAGATGTCGTCCACGTACCCAAACCAAATTCTTGGGAAATAAACCGAGTTGGATTTAAAATCAGTTTCGAATCGGCCCATGAAAATTTCCGCGAAGAATGGTGATAACGAGTTACCCATGGAAGTACCACTTGTCTGTTCATAGAATTTGCCCCCGATTTTAAACTGACTCTGCAGCATACACAACTCATGTATTAATTTAATATTTAATATTTTAATATTTTTAATATTTTAATTACCTATAGAAATTGAATTACAAAATTGGATTAATTTAAACAACATTATTACTCAGCTATATTTTGTGTTGATGATACACTCTCCTTAATCCTTGGAATGGATGTACAGCGAGATAAGTAAAAATTGCAGTCGCTGTATCTAAACGGAAGATCTTTTCGCACGTAATTGCACCCACCTACTTATCAAATAGGTAGTGCGTAATCTTGAACTACTGGTATTTAATGAAAATAATTCCAATGTTAATTAATGCATCCCATTAACATTTATTTAATAGCAACCTTGTAATAAGTTTAAAGTAGCACCATCGATCACTATTAAATTAAATAGCGTGGTACTTGAGATGCGGATGCACCGATCACGCTTTTAATCATCGATCCGTACCGGAAAAGTTCATACTGCGGATCGAGCCGGGATTTTTCGCTGAACGTTCAATTACAACATGTGGTTATAACACATACATTTCTGATCAACAGGACATGGGCGTGCATGTAGGTGGGTTAACAATGGAACCGTAAGAGGTGTGACTATCACGACATTTTGCAGTAAATCGATGAGTTAGAGCTTATACAAGACAATACATAAAAATTATCTACCAACGTTCATAACGACCCATCCGTCTCGCTCTCGCCGTGCGTGGACGCCCGAAAAAATAGGAATTTTTTCAGAGCCCGAACAATGCTGAATATAACTCGCCGCACGCCACTGCCCCTTTAAAGTTCATAAACATAACCATAAACGAGGAAATACGTCGTTGTACCTCATCATTCACTTGCTTGCCTATTTATAACCTGGTGCGCTCAAACTCTCCTTCAGAAGTTGAACTTAAATTATCCCCGACTTTTAAAAAGCGCTTTCTAAATGATACAAATCCTGAAATAAATGATCTCGGTTTGTTTATAAATGATACCAGAGCGCAAGAGTTCCTCATGGACTAAATTCATCTGCTAAAAAGGGGAATATTTTTTAAACTCATTACTGCAGGGGGAATTGTGTCTGAGATGGCATTGTTATGATTTTTTAATTTTTTCTGACTTAACCACCGTATTCAAGTCCTTTCGTACGTTAATTTTATGAAAATATATAGGTACAGTGAGGGGCAAAAATAAAGCAACAATTCGATAAATCTTAAACACTTAAGTTTTTGAAAAAAATCCTAAAATAGAATGACATTTTACATTTTTAAATAACATTCTGATATACAGAGTATTTGTTATCGAAGTAACGATGTCAACATAGATTTTTTTAAATAAACTGTATTTTAAAATAAATATTAAATTTACGCTCTTTTGAATTGTAAGCGCCTAACGTTTTTATGCCGTTATTTTGACAGTTAAAAGAGCTATTAAATTCATGGTGAAACAATAGAGCTTGCCGTTTAAAAAATCGGAGATGACGTCAAAACTTTGACATGAAACACTCCGTGTATAAGAATGTTATATCAAAAATTGTTAAATTAAATATAAAAATTGACTTATTTTTTAATTTGCTTCAAAACTCAACAGTTTCAGATTCATACCGCTCACTAGGTAGAGTATTTAAAAATCGATTAACAATAAAATCACCAAAACTTCCAACAAAAATTTACGATTTTAAATAGCTTAGAATGGTAAATTTACACGATCGCAAATGATCACCGAATGATATATAGTGGTACCTCAGATAACGAACTTAATTCGTTCTTTGACTTCGTTCGTAAACCGTAACAATTTTCCCATTGAAACTAATCCAATTAATCCGTTTGCTTGCCCAGAAAAATATTATTTTTTTACTTTATGGATATATGTGTGACAAAACTATGAAATAAAATAGGTTTATGAAGATTGAATGATTCTAAAAATTCAGCATCTCACTGTTTTGTGATTTTATAGAGGTCTAATAAATGCATCAGATCAAAAATCCAAAAACTGTATCGCCATTAATAAAATGATATTTAAAAATAAATAATATTAGCTTTTAAGACTGCATCTCAGCAAGGATGATTGTGAAATATTTCTAGAAGCATTATCCTTTTACTTTATAATTGTTAAGACCTCAGCCCCTATACAGGGTGTCCCATCACTTGTGGCCACCCCCAAAATTGAGCTTTAATTGAAAGCTATGAATTTGAAATTTGGTGCACGTATGACTCTGATATAAGGCTAGAAATTTCCGGTTTTAAATGTTAATTGTCGGCGTTAGTTTTCGAGAAAAAAAATAAAAACTGATTTTTTATAAAAATACTATCTCCCAATTTCATCAAATTTCACTTTTCAGGATCAGTATTATTGAGACAAAGATGTCCAAAGTAAAAAAAAAAATCCAAAAGCTGTAATTAGCCTAAAATTCCCTTATATTCGAATCTTAACAGTAAATGTAATGATTTATGGCCCTAATAATCCTCAAGATGCTATCCGCAAAGTCGAGTACAATTTAAATTTATGGCATTGTAAAAATTTGTCAGTGTCTAGTGGAAACCAGGGCAAGAGAACGTCAGTAGCGTACCTAAATCGAACCTTTTTACATTCTTGTAAATTTCTAAAATTTTTGTAAGTCCTCTAATAAATTATGATTATGAGAACGAACATGATTTAATGTCTGGATGTTGAATTATATTTTTTAAGTCGAAGAGGACTTATTACATTTTGAATTAATGTTTGAGTGCAAAGATGAATACGAAAGATTTTGAACTGAATGATTTCGGAACTCGTTCGAGACTAACTTTGTCGTCCCCGTAAATTTGGAAATTAGTTTCACGGATTATTGTGGTCGTACTGGTTGAGTCTTTCGTGAGAACCTGTTCAAACGCACGTTTCATCCATAAATATTTAATGACTTTATTGCTAAAATTGCTTCGGAATTGCATTTTTCAATAGTAAACGTATTCATCTAGTCGTAAATATCGACTGTCAGTTATAAATGTAGGGTGGGTGTATTACTATTGTTATCAGTTCAACTTCAGCTTTTGAAGAGTAACTTTGTCCACAAAGTTTTTATCTGTGTTTTATTTCTGTGTGTTTTAATTAGTTTTCGTTTATAATGCCGGTTACCTTTACCTTCGAAGAAAAGACTGATATGATATTAATTTATGGAGAAGCACGGCAAAATTATGTTCAAGCTGCTCAAATTTACGCTCAACGTTTTCCACAAAGAACTCCGCCAGAAAGAAAAATATTTCAAAGACTTGTTGATTCCTTGAAACAAAACGGAAATTTAAAGGGAAAGGAAAAAACGACAGTGAATCCCACGGTAACGCATGAAGTCAATCAAGCTGCAGTTTTAAATCTCGCCGATAATAATCCCCAATTGAGCATTAGACACGGGAATTAGTCGGTCTTTAGTAGGGAGGATATTAAAAAAGCACAAATATCATCCTTACCACATAGAATTACATCAGCAACTGCATGATCGAGATTTCGAAAGCCGCGTAAATTTTTGCCAATGGGCTAATGGAAAGCCCAGTACGACGACAATAATCCGTGAAACTAATTTCCAAATTTACGGGGACGGCAAAGTGAGTCTCGAACGAGTTCCGAAATCATTCAGTTCAAAATCTTTCGTATTCATCTTTGCACTCAAACATTAATTCAAAATGTAATAAGTCCTCTTCGACTTAAAAAATATAATTCAACATCCAGACATTAAATCATGTTCGTTCTCATAATCATAATTTATTAGAGGACTTACAAAAATTTTAGAAATTTACAAGAATGTAAAAAGGTTCGATTTAGGTACGCTACTGACGTTCTCTTGCCCTGGTTTCCACTAGACGCTGACAAATTTTTACAATGCCATAAATTTAAATTGTACTCGACTTTGCGGATAGCCTCTTGAGGATTATTAGGGCCATAAATCATTACATTTACTGTTAAGATTCGAATATAAGGGAATTTTAGGCTAATTACAGCTTTTGGATTTTTTTTTTTACTTTGGACATCTTTGTCTCAATAATACTGATCCTGAAAAGTGAAATTTGATGAAATTGGGAGATAGTATTTTTATAAAAAATCAGTTTTTATTTTTTTTCTCGAAAACTAACGCCGACAATTAACATTTAAAACCAGAAATTTCTAGCCTTATACCAGAGTCATACGTGCACCAAATTTCAAATTCATAGCTTTCAATTAATGCTCAATTTTGGGGGTGGCCACAAGTGATGGGACACCCTGTACAATGAAGAAGTTTCAACCCAAAATTTACAATACTATTTATAGTCCAATTGCACCCATTATATTAGTGGAACGAAATTAAAAGAAACTTTTAAATCTTTTTGAAGGAATAATCAATAGTTTAGTATAATATTTGTGCGTTCGTCAAAATTTGTTAGGAAATTGTGTTCGTAAACCGAATGGTTCGTTAATACGAGCGTTTGTTATCCGAGGTATCACTGTATACCTACGGGTGGTTGTAAATCAGACCCCATTGTAACCTGAGGTTATCAGGTCCGGACTAAAAATAAACGCTTTCTACCTATAATGACTTCTTAGTATTTCTTAATTAGGGTTCCGTTAAACATTCTTCACATTAGTGACGTTCAGTTAATTGAAGTGTTTCAGTGACTTTTTATCAATCTAAAATTTCAAAATTTAAATACGCCCCTGATACTAAACGCGTGCTGTTACCACCTAGAATCTCCGAAACATCTTGTTTCTTCAAGAGCTTTGTAATTTTACAACATTTCAATGACTTCAAAGTTGTAACTAACATTTCTTCCCGACATCACAGGATTTTTAATTGAAATAATGGCGAATTTCAATAAAAAGCTATAGGTTTTGATTTTTCTATATGAAAAAATAAATAAATAAAAGGTTTATGAAAAGAAAAGCACAAAAAATCCATAGAAAAAGATATAAATGAGCGTCGCGACGCCAGATGACAAAAACTCAAAACGGAGTTAACATCAGATCATATCTTATCAATAACTGAATGCATAGCCACATTTTTTTTTAAATGACCAAAACATTGGAGGACCCTGTATTGTTTTATTAAGGCTAAGTATAATAACAAACATTTACAATATTTTATAAAACTAAACAAAACTAATTCAATTCATAATCATTTGCAAGAATAACAAACAAAATATTTCGTTTTTGGGGAAATCCAAGTATTTCTTTTCCTTAGGCTAGCAATGCCGTCTTAGCCTATTTTCAAAAACCCGATAAGTCGGCATTAAAGATTACTCAAAAGCAGAACATTGCTAATTTCCATTCCAGATTGTTCGTTTGATTTCATAATAATATTGTGCAAAAGTTAGAATGCATTACTTACCTTAATATACTATTATAGCCTTACTCTTCGAGGTAGGAAAGGTTCAGTATTAACAATAAGTAAGTAAGTAAGTAAGTAAGTAATATACTACTATTCTTTCAGTTAACGAAGTGGAATATTAAAAATGTTTGTATAACTTTTAGAGGTTCAGAAATAACTACTGTACCATCTTACCCTCATGTGCCATCTCAGACACAATTCCACTATAAAAGTTGGAACTGATGAAAACAAAGAAGTAACTAATTAGATACTAGTAAAATATGAAAAAGCCTCAAGGAGCTCGGATATTCTTATACAAAGTAAAGAAACAAACAAAAATTAAATCAAACTAAGAGTACTAAATATTTCTAAATTGCTTTTAACTAGTTACGGTGTTTCTTCAATTAATACATTTTTATTAAAATATTCTTAATTCTTTCTGAAGATTCGACAATCCGCATGTGTGGTACCATAGATTGATATTGTTTTAGTCAACCCGGATTATCGAGACTGTACTGTATCTACTTTTGTTTGGTTTCGAAAAAATTGCATGGACGATTTTGAATCCCAAAAAAAAAAAAACTTAACCCGGTACATGAACCCCCAAATTTAAATTCGCCGGGAGCCCCGCCGACCAAATTACCATCAAAGTTTAGGGAGCTTTTATCGATCGACGACGTGATCTCGACTTGCACACGTAAACGCGAAATGAATGAAAAGCTTTGGACGCCTTCGGGCTGCAGGACTGTTGTGAACTGGGCGCCTTCTTGTTTCTCACACCCGCACGCTTTCTCTTCTGATAAATGCATACGCCGCCGATTCGGACTACGAACAGAATCCAGTGACGTCTCATGGACAATTTTTTTTAAACTGCAAGTCGTGACGTTTCGTATTCGTTTCCGCATTTTTAGTTAATTTTCAAGTCGGGGCCCCGGCGCGCAGAATTACGCCCGAAATGCCTTAAGCCTCCCCGACTGTCCTTAAGCCGTGTTCCAGTTCCCATCCGAGTCGATCACGAATCGACCTTTCGTTGTTGTTCACTTGATGATTTGCCGATTGTCTTCCATTCGTTCCGGCCGAATTTACCGTAACGTTATTTTCGGGCGTTATTAAGCGCGCGTGACCTCGCGTTGACAATTTTGAGAAAATGAAACGCTGCTGGTAATCATACTGTTTATAACAACGTGTAAGTAGCTAAATTGCACCGTGTGATCAGGGCAACCCTCGTTACACACGATTTTTGTGAAAAAACGTGTAATGGCTCTTGCATTAACGGTGAAAGCCTCTGGTTGCTACTGTACTGTGCCTTTGCGTGTTGCTACTCAATTTGCGAAGCAACTGATCGCCCCGGGACCTCTCCTTATATTTCCTTATTGCTCTTATGATTTTTTTCCTAGAGCGTTAAATACACGATTTTCAGTTTTAAAAACACCACTTTTACTATTTGACTTTATTATCTCTCTATAAAGCAATATACATTGTTTTGAACGTTCTTAAACTTCCGTTAATAAATATAATTCTAGACATAATGTGAATATAAAATATTGCAACGTTTCTAAAAGCTACAAAAATTATATAAAAGAAGTAAGTACCTACTGCCGCAGCTTTTGCTCAAGCAACGCAAAAGATGCGCAGTTTACAAACGTTTTACATTCGATTAGTTCGTCGTTACTGTTTTTCCATTAATTGATAACGGGCGTTCAAAAAGTCTTCACATCGAAACTTTTTGAACGCCCGTTACATTCGAGAGATTGCACAGTCGCAATAATCGTTCAGACTAGATGCGTCATAGTCGATTTAATGAAAAAATAATAACAACCGAAAACAATAAAACTAAAAGAATGCTCCTTATATACATATGGCTATGCAATAACTTAATAAGAAAAAATATATTAAATTGAATACTGCGCAGTTATTGTGACCCCCCCAGTAAAAAAAGTTATTTTAGTACCTTGTAAAGCTATACGTTGCAGCAGCTGGATAGTGTATGGTTCTGCAAAAAAAATAAAATGAAATTAATTTGGAGAAAAAAATCCGATCGGCCTCAACAGCGGTCAAATTAATAAAAGCGTTAGTTATCCGAAATTAGTTTTTTGTACAGTCGGTGTTAAATAAAAAATTTTAGTGAAATGTGTTATAATTTATCTTACATTGCATATAAAGGAAGATAGGACCGGAATGGCCCGTTTCGCCCAGGGGATCCCTTCACCGCCATATGCACTGACTACATCTAAAATTCAATCCAATGTTAAATTAAACACACACAGGAAAACAAAAAACACAATTTAATTAAACACAAGGCGAAAAGTCATGTCCTTTCGTGTTGTAAAAAAGGAAATAAATCCTTGAAACACAAATTATATTGATGAGCACAATTATGCTTGGTTCTTAAAGGAGGATTTATTATAAGTTATAAAGTCGATTTGTGATGGTCTGTTGATGTTCTATGCCACATTTCGCTGAAATAAAATTTATAACGCGCACTTTTACGTCGCTCGAACCTTATCACGAGGATTAGAGCGGTCTTACATCAGACATAAAACGAGGAGTTGTTTGTTTTTTAATTTATTTATTTTTCAAAATAACTAAACAATTTAAATTGATGTCTCTTTTAATAAAACCGTTTATTGCCCATTTTTCCCGATTTTGTTCAAATATCATAATTTTTATCATTGTGCCGCAAATATTTGTTTTAAACCGGCGCGGCGTTTTTACAAGAAAAAAAAATTAGTAGAATTTAAAAAAAAAGAAACGAAAATGTTATCTATTTGTGTCATTGCGAATATGTTGTTGCAAAATGTTGTAAAGTTGGCAAAGGTGGGGTCAGTCCGAGTCAAGGTTTTTTATTTGTCGAAACAGGTGCATCCTACGCTGCTTTCAGCAAAAAAATTTGCAATAAATTGCTTGAAATCATCGATATATAAAAATATAAACCCACGCGTTTCTTCCCAAATTCAGTAACAAATGAACGAAGATAAAACGCGAAACGTATTATTAGTGAAATGCGCTCAACAACCATTTTAAGATCGCATGCAAGTTGATTAAAAAAAAATAAAAAAATCGTTGCGAGTACATACCTGTGCTGTTTGAGATTATCCTGTCGTTTGAAGCTCTTCCCACATACTTCACAGCTGAAAGTGAGTTCTGGACTCTTGTGAGTTCGCTCGTGAATCATGAGATTGTACGGTTTGGTGAATCGGCGTTGGCAATATTTGCAAATAAATTCGCATTTGGCCCGCATTTTCCTACGGAACTCACGGCCGCTAACGTCGTTGTCGATCTGCATTATCGCAAACATGATGCCGGATTCTTATCTGCTCTTCTCTTACTCAGCCAACACTGCGATGAGTAAATGTGTGTGATTTACTAGTATTCTAAGATTAATTGGACTTTTCGTCGCTTTATTATTACTAATCGATTATTTTTATTGGGTTTTCGAGAACCGCTCGCGCCGTGCTGTTTTAATTACCAACTTAACAGGATGCGGACCGCTTTACGTAAACATTGCGATTTTATTGACGCGATAAATTTCCGAGTCACTCATTTATTGTTTCAGGTTTAAAATAAAAGCGGACATTTTAATCAAGGCCGCAACCGTTCAAAATTAAATCCACCAGAAAAGTCACCAAACGATTACGATTACGATTACGATTACGATTTAGCTACCGAGGAGCGAGGATGCTGCACCGCCGATGATGTTGGTCTGACAGGGCAGCTACTTTTGCACTGACAGTGAAAGGACCATTTTCCCTACCACCCGGACTTTTACACACCGATATTTGCATATAAAACAATGCCTTTGTTTAATATCAACTTGTGGCACACCTGAGCGTTTTTACGACAAAAAGATTAACCCGTCCCACGGTAATCAAACATTTACCGGCAATTACGTGATTGTTTATCTTCGGCTCGCGAGAGACTACGACGGCCAATAAGGCGCGAAACTCGAATGCAGACCAGAAAAAATTAGACGCGCGTAATAAGGACGAAAAAATTCAGAAACCATTTATCATTGAAGATCGTCCATCATTTTCTTGTGTGTGAGAAGCATCGACAACAATACTATTCAACACCGCCTCTTCTTCGATTCCTTTTCAAATGTTATCCTGGGTGATCAGATATGCCGCATTCTTTGTCCTTAACGAATCTAACGTGAAAACTAACGAAACAGACGAGGACACAACCACGGCTTTGCAAGTCATCCAGTTATTATCATAATATAATAATAGAATGAATGTCACTATTTTTGACACATTCTTTTACCATTCCATATCGTCGTTTACACGTTCGAAACCTGATCGAAACCTGATCGAAGAGGCACGACTTTTATCATTTCGAATTGCTTTTTACACAGAGTGTTCCAGCACTCTTCTAAACTTTCTTATACAGGCTGTCTCGCGAAAAACGTGCCACAATATAACTCCGACATTAATAAACAGATTTCAAAAATTTCAAAATCACATAAAACACCTCAAAAAACTTCACATTTTGATCAGGTGATAGTCAACATTTTTTTAATGACCACATAGTATTTTTTGTCGTTCAGTTGGGCAGAGATTAGTTTTCTGAATTCAATTTGACTTTGAAGAATGTTTTTGAGAAATAATTTTGTTGTTTCGAAAAATTTCAAGAGTAATTTGGAATCGTATTATCAAAGCGCATCTATTATTGACCTATCTTAGTTGGTTTTTAAATCATTAATAAGAAAATTCCAGCGTAGAACGTTTTTCGTGAGACACCCTGAATTTAATTTTGAGAAAAAAATGCATAAACGCTGGTCAAACTTCTAAGTACAAATTATTTGTTATTTTAAAACTAAAATTAAAACAGTAACATTTGACAAGATTGTTTAATGTTGGATAAAATTTTGTATGGGACAAGTGCATTAGTTATATAAATCCCTTGAGAAAAGTACCCCATTTTTCTTTCGACGTTATTGCCCATCTCCAAAATTAATTTAAAATATTAAATTACCATCTTCACCCACAAACTGCAGGTATTTGTTTTTTATTATGATAAACCAGGCGTAGTAAGAAAACAAGAAAGTAAAAATTTTGAAAAATCGAATCCAAATTTTAATTTCATCTTGCAAGTCAAATAAATATTTTTGTTTAAATTTGATTTGATCGATTGATTTATCATAAAACCACCAAAACTTCCAATAAAGATTTACGATTTTAAATAGGGTAGTAAATTCACCGGACCGCTAATAATACGGGTGGTTGTAAATCAGATCCCACTGTAACCTGGGCTTATCAGGTCCGGACTAAAAATAAATGCTTTCTACCCATAATGACTTCTTAGTATTTCTTAACAAGGATTCTACCTACGATGATTTCATATTGTGTTCAATGTTTCTGTGACTTTTTGTAAATCTGAAATTTCAAAACCTAAATAAGCCCCTGATACTGAATGCATGCCACCACTACCTGACATCTCCGGGACATTTTGTCTCTTCAAAAGTTTTTAAATTTAGAATACTTGTCTGGATTTCTAACTGAAAAAACGACCAATATCAAGAAAAAAACTGATAAGATTTTGAAATTTTTATATTAAAAAATTCTAAACAAAAGATTTATGAAAAGAAAAGCTCAAAAAATCCATGAAAGTGGCATAAATGATCATCGCGACGTCAGATAATAAAAACTGAAAACGGAATTAACATCAACTTATTTGTTTATTAAATTTTCATATTGGTAGGTAATATCTTCAAAAAACTTTCTTTTTTGTGGCCATTAACATTGTAGGACTCTGTACATTAAATCACATTACCCAAATAATAATATAAAATTGAGGTTGTTTGGTTACAGTTTTGTTGGTTATAAAAAAGAAACAGTAATGGTCTGACAAATTTCAAGTTTTAAAAAATTGTAACTAAATGTTTTATTTCAAAAGTTATTGATAAATTAATGTATTTATTTCAGTTGCATATTGCGGTTTTATTACATTCGTGTAATGTTTATAACACTTGTCTTGGACTCGTGTTCTAAAAGTTACCGTCGCATACAGTGATTGCTCGTTATTTCAAGAATTAATTTCAAGAACATCTTTTACGATGGCAAGTTTCAACAATTTTTCGTTTTAGTAGCTCAATGTTGCTTTCAAACTATTTACTTCAAACAAAATAATTTCAATTATTTAAATAGGAATTTTGATTCAGGTTTCCCTTTTTTAATTTTTGGCAGTTTCTGGTAATTCAAAAATTAAGATTTCCTTAAACTCGCTTCAAACAATTTTGTGTGAAAGTAATTTATTAACCAAACACTGAATTTCAACTTTGAAACAATTTTTTCAAATAACATTTTTCACAAAAATAAATTATTAGGGCATTTTGGGGTAAATGTTATGCATTCAAATTTTTAGACGCTCTGTACTTTTGATTACAAATTTGACCACCGTTCGTGACTGCTTGCGACGAACGAAATGTTTTATCAAGAATGATTTTTTGTCGCCAAATCGAGCCTAAGAAAGTTTAGAAGAGTGCGGTACCCGATTCGGGGACGCACTGTAATCAACTTCCATGGCATTAGCGTTTAATACCATAAGTCTTCGATCTCTGGTATTTAATGCTCATGCAGACAATGGTGAATACTAAATGTTCTTCAACAATGAGAGGCGGTTCCGAACCAGTATTAGCATAACTATACGTTACAATGTGACATTCTATACAGGGTGTGCCGTAATGTGTATTAAAGTTAAATGTCGATCGCGGCGTGCCGCGGAATATTAAATAGCAATCGATCAATTTTTTTAAATCGTCGCGAAAGTGACATTAAAGCACGAACTAAAAAAGACTCGCCTAATTGGACTCTTGGTACCCAGTAGCAAGAACGACTGTCGTATAACCCGCACCCAATCAAGAGAATTTTATCCCCTCTCTAATTTATGACCGGTAGGAGGGTGCTGTTAAAAACCAGTAGCTCGCTGCAAGGTGCGTTTAAAACACACGAACCCGAATCAATTAAAATAGAATTTTATGTTCACCAAAAATTTTAAAAATATCGCTTGATCAAATTACCGGCTAGTTCGAAACTCAGGTTGGATGTTGACGGGTACCGACGCGCCGTCGGCCGTCAACAACATACCGCGATCGCCGGACTTTTTTACTTTTAATTTACATACCGGCCGAAAGAAATGCGTCGAAACGCGTCGTTGCAGGCCGGGTGTATCGCGGAAGCTCTTTCAGGGCCCCCTTGCCGCACCGAGCCTTCGGTTGTGCGTAACACAGTAGCGAGGTAGGCGTAACGCGGCAGCACGCTTTTAACCACGTGGTTTAAGTCCATCGAAGAGTGACTCACGAAGGCCATAAGAAAACCTTGGATCGGAAGTTTTTTTTCAAATATTTATTCACGTTCAATGTTGTTTTTGACGCTCAGAGGCTATCGCGGCGGTTTTTTCTTTTATTCGGCTTTTAAACGAAAGTGAACAATTTCGCTATAAGTAGAAGTCTTTTGAACAAGTTTATCAAGTGGTTATTAAGTTGTAAAAGCTTCTGAACTAGTTTCTATCGACGGGATTGCTAATAACTTGTCATTTAAAAGTGAAATTTGCGTTGCTACTACAAACGATTATTTTACTTGTGCGTTTATTTCACCCATAAAACAGCTTTTTTTTTTAACTTGAACAAAAAAGTGAAAAAGCGAAATGCAACAAAAAATTCTTAAAAAAATACTGGAACAAGTTACAAAACGTCCACTAACCTGTTGTGTTATGTTTTCCAGTTCAACGAAAGTATTCAGTAATTACGATAAAATGTTTAACTCGGAGTTGTGGGGAATGGTCTTCACCACACTTGGTGAATGTCTTCAGAAGATGAGGTAGTTCTTACTTTTGCTTCTGTACCAAACTAGAGATGGTAGCTCAATGATCCTCGCAGTAGTGTCTTGCTCTCGGCTTCCTCGGGGCCCCCCTGGCCCCCCTGGTGGTTACTAAGTCCAACCTACCAGATGCCCCCCCATAAGGGGTCTAAACATAAGGTTCAGTTTACCACGCATCCATAGTTCGGTAGTCGTCCATGTGGCCGTTGAAAATGGCCTTTAATAAGATGGTACCTAAGGACAGCCACTTTAACTCCGATTGAGTTTTAAAACGATTGTGTAATTTTAATTAATCAAATTTTTTGAATCGACTCGATTAATCGGCAACTTGATGAGAAAGTGTCGCATTTAAGAAATCTCGAGAGAAAAAATAATTGATTTTTATTAGAGGCAAAAGTACAAGGGCAAACCTTGCTCATGCATTCTTTAACGGTTAAGGGAGACGGAGATACTTCTTAAATCATTCCACGAATAAGATCCAGAATCGCTCGAATTGTTTCCCTTTCATTTTACGCACCCACGTTACACTTTGTTTAGGTATCTTTGTTCAATGGTCAAAATGCGCATCCTCCGATCGAAATTCCCCCGAATTAAACCCATCTCGTCCAAAAAACGTTGCAAAAGCCGCAAGTGTCAGCGACCAAAGTGACACAATTTTAATTCGTTCACGGTTTTCGAAAGTCCATAAAACGGGCCGTAAACGCGGCGCTATTTCTCGAAATTACCGCAGATGGGTCACTTTTGTTCGGACAATTAGAAAAATGGGTTTACGACGTTTTCATGCCGTCGAAACATAGGCAGGAATTCGTGGGGCGCAGATGACTCAAAAATACAACACACAATAAATAGCTTTCTTATCATTATTTGCGGTCTGCGCCACGTCGGCGGTTTCTTTCAACTCAACACTGAAAAATTTAAGCTAACTTTGTATTTCCAGAAATTGAAAAAATACCACCGCCTTTATTTGACAAATTGAGATTAATTTATTACCGAACACTCCCTTTTCGGTGACGAGAATCGTCACGGGGTGAGCAGACGCTGTTTGCTCTCGGCTGTCACCAGCCTAAATTAAACCACAAAAGAGACGCGTTCAACTTGATTCGATCACGCAATCAAATTAATTGAGTGAGGTGGCCCGAAGTTTATTCGGTAACATCCAATAAATAAATAAATATTATGAAATCAGACAAAAATTATAATTGTTACGATTTATTTTTATTTTAAATATTCAACCTGATTCGATTGTTTGGTCAAAGTAACTAAATGGCGCGATCATGAACTGTTTTTCAATCCAGTTTATGATTTTATAAAATTTAAAACTTTCACGTAAGATTTATTTCATATTGACGTACGAAGGCAAATTAAAAAAGAAGTTTATTCATTACCTTTTATACCCAGTCACTTGTTGAAACCTTTTTTTTTGGCTTCTTTTGCAAAATACTTATATGCATCAAGTTTCAGTGGAAAGAAACTTTCTTTAAATTCTTTTTTGAGTTTTTAAACGTTAGGTGTCAAATATGGCCTGTAAGGTGGATGTCGCTATTCAATAAACCGATGTTCCTAATTGAAGGGCTTGGGACACCAAGGTTACATGCCACATGAATGTGGTTTTGAGATATTACTTGTTGAAGATTTGGTTGAATTTTTAAAACATTTAATGTCATAAGAAATTTGTAGTGAGGGTATATTTAAATATGAAATAGTACGAATAAAATAAAAGGCTATAATTTTAATTATTTATTACAAAAATTGCGGCTTGTGTCCTTTTTGATAAAAAAATAACATTGTTTTTTTACAAATTGTTGTCCAAATTTTCGGGTTCACTATCTGTTACCTCCACAGTGGTATTTCCTGGTACAGCTATAACAGCCTCTATTTCTTGATAATAAATGTGATACAGTTGTGCTAGATTTTGTAATTTTTTTGAATTCAGTAAAATCGCATTATTATACTATGCAATATGACCGATGAAATTTCCAATAAAATATTTTGTAAAAAACGATACATGCGACAAAAAAAGTTTAAAATACCTGTTCAGGCTTATTTGATGAACGTTCTTCGCTACTTTCGGATTGCACATAATCCTTGTCTAACACACAATCATCAGGGTCGAAATCATAATGTTCATTGCTGTTTTCAATATTAAAATCTAATTTTCTCTTGGCAGAAACATGTGAGTACGATGCCGCCATGATGAATTTACTTGTGGCTTGTGCTGTTATTACACAAATATTTTTGCATATTTTGCAAAATTAATAACGCTATAGGGCGACAGTGGCTTCATTCTTGGGAGAATAGCTATCACAAAAATTGGAGACCTGTAAAACATCACACAGTGATGTGTAGCATAAGTAACTCAAATTTGGTAAAAGTGAGGCATGTAGCCTTGTTGTCCCAAGATATTCAATTCTTGTTTAGTGGAAAGATCCTAGTGATAGTCTCATCATATGTCGCAATGGCTATAAAGCGAATAGGTAGGGTAGAAACATCACTTTTAGCCAATTTAAGCAGATTTGTAATTGGAAAAATTAACAAATGACTAAGAATAGCTGTAACCCACATTACCCTATTTATATCTTGATACTACAGTTTTTATGCTGAAATGGTGTAAAACTGGTTAATTTCATTATTTAGGCGATATGTGCAATTTCACCACCAATTTGTTCTTCAAAGATTCTTATTTAACACTAGTTCAAATAATTTTAAGGAGAAACGATTCATTTGAGAAGTTTAATATCACTGATACAAAAAATAAAAAAAAAAACAAAATAATCAAACTTGGTTCATACATGTAGGGATGTCACACCAACTAAGTCAATTACTGTGATTTTAACTTTTCACTGTTATAGTTCAATAGTAGGTACTTTAACAACTATGTTTGAAGCTTCAAAAAGAATGCAAACTGTTGATTTACAAAATTTTAAATTATTTATGAATGGAAGTAACTGTGTTTGACAATTTTTTTTGGAATATAAGCTAAAACCTGTTAGAAAGGTTATAAAAGTCAGGTACATTATAACCTTCTTACAATTTTAACAACTGCCATTCAAGAAAAATTATCAATGGTTAAAATTACCCTAAAGTTTAATGGATTTTATAGTAAATAAAAACACACGATTATAAAATTCAAAATTTGTATTTGAATTTAATTCAATCGATTTTACAATGCTGAAAGCATAAAACTCCAGTTACTATAACTTAATGAATCCAATGAAATAATTTAGTGCCAGCGTTTTGACAAAAGAAAATTATCTTCACCATAAAACCATTCTATCGTACGGTTTAAGTACCACAAACAATTTATTGAATGGGGAATAGAACATAAAATAAATAAATAGAACAGAATTACTTTCTTCTTCTTTAAGTAAAATTTAAATTTCACAACGTGGACAGAAGAAATTTTTAAAAGATAATAAATTTACACATTTCTTTGGAAATTAGGAGGTTTCTTAGTTACAGTAAGGCAGTAATCACAGCTTAGCAAATATAAAAAGAAAACATTTCTTCAAACCGAAAAACAACTACCAAAAATTTTAAATAAGCATCAATGAGTTTAGCAATTTTCCAAAATAATAAGAAAATTTTATTACAAATATTTTTGAATATTTATTTGGCAATTTATTAACAAACTTCAATCAACATGGAAAGTAACAAATTCCTGATTTAATTCTTGAATATTTCTATTTTAAACATTTCGACAACTAAGGCAAAGACAAAATAAGGCATATATTCTAAAGATCATTCTATTCAGTTATTAATTTGAATATCGCATAGAAGTTTTAAATTTTCTAATTAATAGTTACATTGGAATTTAGTGAAATTATTTGCCAAACTAATTGACATAAAATGAACAAATACAGATTTCTCCTCGAATTCAAACAATACTTTCGCGAAATTAAAAACAAATCACCAAATATCATTAATATTTGTAATATACCATGCGATCGAGATAAACAGGAATTGAAGCAGGTCTTGATTATATTATGCCGATTTGCAACGCTGTTTCTCTTGTTTCATAATTTGACAGACTTCAAATTAAACAATTCAGTTAGATTTTGAGTTTATAATTCACAAACATTATCGAAAGTTATTTTATCTACGATCATGATATAATATAACCATTATTGATGTGAAACCTCTACTCTAAATTGTCATTTTATCCATCGATAAATTAAAGAGAGCATCTTATTGGTTCCCAGCCATGGGTAAAATTGACAGAAATTTTATCCATCGGGACTTCGACCAATGAAAATTAAAAATTTTGGGATTTTTATTTTACAACATTGCCACGTTGGTAACAGTTTGCATTAATTGCAACAATATAACCAAACAAAACTAAAGTAATTGACAACAAATCGTACCAAAGTGTATTAATAGTAAAATTCGTGATTTGTGAAGCAATTTTTCGTAACCGAAAATTTTTAAATGTTGGAAGAAGAAAATGAAATGTCCTGTACGCAGTATCGCAACGACTGCAATAGAAAATCTTCTACCACAAAAATCACGGCACAAATATGAATGTGTTTATGAAACTTTTTTTAAAATGGCGAGCAGAGAAAAATACTATGTATTTCTTTTTCTTAAAATATTGTATTAAGTTAATTTGTGATGCTTGCAGAAAAATATTCATGTTTTTCTTTTTGGACAATGTAAACTAACTGTCGTAGTGTCATGTTCAAAAATTAAAAATATTGAACTAGAATTTGTTTTATTATTTTGTATGGATGATCGTAGATGAAGTATAGTATTATACTCGCAAGTAAAGGTTTTTATCCACTCAAATGATTACATGCCCTCGCCTTCGGCTCGTGCAGCAAACTTCATTTTTATGGATAAAAACCTTCTTTACTTGCTCATGTAATAATATACTATTTAGTAATGGTAAATGAATGTACCTACTTTGAAAATTTGTGTAATATAATTTTGATAATAATAATAATGTTCCCAAATGCGATCAGAGTAGGCGACAGACTTGCTACTAACCGCAGCAGCCTTAATTCGCATTTTTTACGATCACACAGTATTGAGTTCATATTATTCAATGGTTATTGAAAATAATTTAGCACGTTGAATATAAAAACGTTATTGAGTTGCAATGCAAATGTAAAAAAATAATCATAGTAAGTGACAGTGGCAATATTATTTCAGGGACAGTTACCCTCACAGACAACGAAGTTTGAATCAGACCAAACATTCCAAATTAGTAAATAATCAGAATCAAGAGTAGTGGTAGTGGTTGTTCCGAATTTCCAAGTCATATGTACAAACTTGAAGTAACTAGGTCATTTGGTGTCCCGACCGTCACACTCATAAAAATGGCCATTTCACATAGTTAAGAGTATAACAATATATATTTTGGTTGCAACCGTTAGAAACATTTATTTAGTCAACACTTCACATATTAATCTTGAAAATTTCGCTTTTTATGTTAGAAATATACTCAAAATATTGTCAGAAAATCTGTTGCAATGCTCCGACCGTCACTGTGGAATGTCCCATTTGTGGTTTCTTTGAGTACAGATTTTAGAACTTTTGGAGACTCGCACACTAATACAATTCTGATCAATATCGTCATTTATGTCTTTTAAATTATTTGACAATTAAACTGTTAATTAAGTGAAGTAAGGCGTCACAGATTTAGGCGGGGGAGGGCGTTAGCGGAATCGTGACAGTCCGTGACAGGGGGTTAGGGGGTCTTTTTAAAAACGTGACATCAAAAAGGGCTCTTTGGTCAACTGATATAGCGAATCTTTCATTATATATTAGGTATATTGTATTTTCCTTTATAATTGAAAATAATTTTGCTTCTGTGGCGTCACGACGCGGGGATGGGGGGTGTTTGACACAGTATGACATCATTTAAGTTTAATTTTTGTTTTAATTAATTTTTAATCAAATTTTGTGTTTGATTAAAGTAAAACTTTCTTTATAAGCAAAGAAAAAATAGGCGAAAACAAAGTTCTAATGTTATTCCACAGCTGTTTTTCCATAAATAAATAAATACCGCGACTAATTCGCATTTGCATACACCGATTCGTGGATTACTTCTCACATTAATCATCTGGCACAATATTTTTTTAGTCCGGTGACTTATTAAATAGAAACTGCTACCGTGCGTGATTTTCTCACAAAACTCTCCCTTTTCTCCCATAAATAAAGCAACCGCAAGTTATTATTCACAACGATTACATCCGGTAGATTTTTTCGAGAGGGAATTCTTGTAGTACGGATGATTCAAGGAGTCTGTATGAATCATTTTATAATTCCGGGAGTGTCTGGCAGCTTCTCTCCGCGGGGATCTTTATACCATCACATATACATCCGGTTAATCGTGTTAACATTTCAGTTCATCGATTTTTTAGTGTTGCAATGTACGTTTTTGCACTGTGACCTTTTAATTTATCGATTATGAAAGAGGATTTCTGCTTGCGGTTTTACGTTGCGACACAGTCGGTGAAATTTGCATCCTAGTCGCTTCTTTGCAACAGACAAAAGTGACGCTTTCTCCGCACATTGTAGAAATGAATTTATTAATTTATAGTTTTTGAACGAATTCTCCGATAATTAAGGTGTGCGTAAGTACGTATAAATATCATGGGCGAGCTGTCGTTCCTGATGGGTGGTTAGAGTCTTGGGAGTACCCCGAGGAAGAATATCGAGAAGGAGGTATGCTGGGAAATGCCCCCGGGAACTGGTAGCGAAGGCCCCTCTGCCCCTTTTCCACACAAAGGTCACAGGTCAAATTGCTTTGCTCCTTCTTAAAAGAAACCTTCTCGCGGTTCTTTACGTCTGCGAGACTCATTCAAATCGCCGAGAAAATGAAGACTTCGTAAGTTGATCGTTCTTTTTTTAATTTTCAACACCTCTTCGGAATTAAGCGCCATCGCAATCCTCCTAGTGGACAGAAAGCGCCTGCGCTAGGAGTAACATATATGGCCAATCCATACACGGTAGCTGCTGAACAGTAGCCAACAGAAGCTATATTTTGCCCCTCTAACTCTCTACTGGCTCGCCACGGAAATTTAAATAAAAAAAGCGACGGAATATTCAAACCCTCGACGGTTTCAGCCGATCGGGGGTTTCCAATTTTAATTGCATTGTAACGGGCCGCATAATGAAGATTCTCGAAAGTAACCGGCATAGATAATCGTTCGCGATACCATATTAAGAGTTGCCTTTTATTAAAGCGAGAATTGACTATGAATTTAATTCAAATCTCAACGCGCATTGAATTTAAATTCAAATGTGCTCACTATAACGACTGTGAATCGCGTAGGCCATGTAAATCTCTTCCTCAATCTTTGTAGGTGTGTGCCCGCGCGTGTGTGGCACTAACAGAACTACACTCAACCTAGAAAGTCGTCGAAGGAATGTAACCCCATCGGAAACGACGCCTCTTCCGGCTTCCAGCGAACTTTTTCCTGCGAGGTTCGCTCGCGACGCTCGTTCCTTTTTCCGGAAAAAATTTGCCGAAGAAATGTCGCCCATTCGCGTTCTAGATCGTTTATAGATCTATGACCACGAGTAGTGAGCATTTACCGTGGGCTTCCAGAGAGGTGCCCGTCGCGTGGGAACTGCACAGTAGTGTCTGGAGCCCCTCGGACCCCCCCGACTAGTCCGTGCCCCCCACGAGGAGAGCACGGTACTTCTTTCGCTGACTCCACCGCCTCTCCAGCGACCGAATCGTCGTCAAACCGCTTCTTGTATAACATTTCGCAATTATTTCCATTTTCATTAACAATCGCCTTATCGATTAATTAGTGAGTCGCCCGGCACAAAAATGCCTGCGCCAATTTTTTGTTGTTATTCAAACAATAAACATAAACAATGCGCCGGTTGTCACCGACATCTCACTGTGTCCTTATATGCAAAACAAAGTAACACAGGTCAAGACAAAGGATTTACAAAAAAGACGATCCCAAGTCGCTTATAAGTTGTTACAATATAATGACGGGACGTGAGTTAGGAACATCAAAGAAGTCTGTAAAATATTCCCATCAACAATTCCGATCAAAGAATGTTCAATTCTTTTACCGTCCTCGTCCAATCGCGAGCTGAGGCGGGTTTTATTATAGTACAGCCTACTTGAATAAGAAGATCGAAGATTAAGCTCGAAGAAGAAATTAACCGAAAATTGCGAAAGGCCGCAATTAACCGACGAGGGGCCCCTCGTCGGTTTGCGTTTCCCTAAATAAATTTATTTATTGACACGTTTCCTAACTCAAAATGACGGTCTAATTCGTCGTCAAACATTGTCCAAATTGTGGAAGGAAACACGTTCGTTGTTTAAAGGGCCATCAGGTATAAGCTTTATCGCGTTATCAGCGGCTTCACTTGTATTTGTGATTGATAACGGTTTTAAACTAACCCACCCAAGTCGGAAGATAATCCCCAGGAATTTTTTTTCTACTTTTATTTTTCTAACACTTTAAATAGAGTCGTTTTAAGTACTCGCGTATGACTGCTTTGACAGGAACCAATAAAATAACTTCAAATTCAACATCCGGATGTATTATCGAGGAAAGAGGACACATAAATTGACGGCAGTAATTAAATAAAGGATCACTTGTGAAAAGCGTTTACCTGCTCGGATGCGCAATCCGACAGCAACAGCTATAAGGTCACAGGCAAATTTCAATTTGAGAACCCTGTGTCTTTTCTGTATTCAATCCAGACAATTTTCTTCAAAACGATTCTTTTTTTGGAAAACAAAACTAATGAATTATTTTACACAAAATTTTAGTAAAATTCACACAAAATTACCTGGATAAAAAATTTAGTAGCATCACATTCAAGGAAAAACGAAATTATAAAAAGTTTATTATCAATATAACACAAAAATAACTTTTGAATTAATATTTAGTAATTTTATTTTTTTGATTTTCTTTTAAACTCGTTAAGTCGTACTTAAATCCACTAAATGACAGATGTTAGACAACACGGATTTTTAAGGTTAACCTTAAACGTTGTTAGTACCTATTGGAAATCCTTTACTTACCTAAGTAACCCTTAATTGAACGTGTTGTTAGATTATTTGTAATTTGCTGTTTATGATCTGAGCAAGTTTGTGAAAGTGATTAGGTATAAAAATGGAACTGGAAAATAACATCCTAGAGGGTGATAAAGAAAGACAAGATTTTTGTGAAAATAAAACAGTCAATCAAAAGTTTTTTGCAATGCATTGAATATTAATTACACATTTTTATTATTTTGCAATTTTATGGAAATAAAATTTGTCAATTATTTGTGATAAACTCTTATAATCATAAAAGAAACAAGAAAATAATCTGTTTAATATGAAAAATTTCATTTTCATTGCTGTGATTCCAAATTGCATTTCTTTATTCTAAAGTTTTTCCTAATGGTTAATTTCCAGTGTTACAACTTTTAAAACTGACCAACCAAACGTTACCAACATTATGTAAGTGACAATTCGTCACTTCTTTAACGTTTACTTTTAATTAAGTGGTACTTAACTAAGGAACACATTAGTTCAGAAGCGGTGTGTTTGTTGGTACGGGAAGGTTTGGTAACATGATAATAAAAGTTTACAATTTTGTTCTGTTCATGGTTTTAACGTAATACCTTCAGTAATTATTTAACGCCATTCTTACAGTTTAATCTGATATTTTAAATTTTTAGGTTATTGTCAAATTCGTTATCTTGTCGTCTCAGATGACAAATGATAAGGCAATTTAATAAACGTATCTATACGGTAAAATAGGGTTATGTACCTTGATCGTAGGGGGTTACATTGATCACAACTTTTTTTTTCTCTTTTTGTGAAAAATCTAAGTAGCTCGGTGTGTGAAAGTATCTCAATTTGTTGGCTTTTATTATCATTTAAGCTCAATAGCTTGAAACAGTTTCATATCAGTAACCTGCTACCGATTTTTTTAATTTAGGGTTTTTAACGTATATAGGCTTCCCCCGAGTAAAAGTACCCTTCCTAAATTTTAAAGACACTTTTGCTTAAAAAATCCATTAAAGTAGTGTTACGATGCTTCCCCTATTTTTTGAAGTGTAAAAAGAAAACAAAAAAGGGTGTACTATTAACTCCGGTATTTTTTATGGGGTTACTTTCCAATGACATCAAAAAAGATGAAGTGATCAATTGAACTTGAAGCATGATAGAGATAAGTAAGTTTATTTTCTCAAAAATACCGATTGAATTTTTATTTTAAGATAAGTTTCGATTAAATTACAAAAAACGGATATTCTGAACTACATTTTTTATTTAAATACAAAAAATATCTAAATAACCATTATTTTATTGTCTAAAGAAAGTTCACATTATTTTTAGTTTGGAGAAAAAATAAGTTGCAATATAAAGACTAGCCAAATTCGATTGTGACGCTATTTTAAAACATAAAACATAAAACACTGAATAATGTACTTTATACTGTAACATGGCTGATAGGGTTTTCTCCATGGAAACAAATTAAGGAAGTCGGTCTACTATTGAAGAATTCAAGAAATTAGAAATTCGTCATCTTACAATATTCGTCATCTTACCTGACTTTCCCCTAGTAAAAAATAAAGCCAGAATTTTTTTGATCTATTCTTTACTCCTAAGTATTTTCACCCAATATTTTTTCGAAGATGACAATTTTTTCCAGGAACGATACTCTGACAGTCACGAAAGTTTTTTATTTTGTTATACTTCAATTCGGTATCGTGATTTATTTAGGAAGTAATAATTCATCAAACGTTATCATAAAATACAAATCAGTGGCTCCCAAACTTATCTTATTTTAACACAGAATTACTTTTTACTTTAATTACTTTTCCAAGTACATTTTACGAAGCGCTGATTTATATATCCATAAACATAATTCACTTCAAATCTAAAAGTAGGTCTATGTAAAACTGACTAAAAAATGGCGCTTACCACAGCAACTTTGTAATGAATGAGGTATAAGTGCAGTTAAATGGAAGAAACATTACTTACTGATTTATTTTATTTTTAATATTTATATGTGTTGGAACAACTGAATATCAGCATTATTAAAACCATAATTAAATTCTACCGGTGATTATCATGCGTCACTGTAGGTAAGCAACATTTATGAACAATGAATGTAACCGATAAGAAGAATTGATAAATAATAGAAATCCAACATTAGCAGATGTGGCATCAAATTTAAATTTCGATGATGAGTTCATAAAATAACGCGCCGCTGGACAGTAAAATTGAATATTCACAAGTGGGTGGACTGCGGACAGAGAAAGGGTCACAAGCCATGAGAAAATGAGAACAAGCGCATGGGAAAGCTGGCGGTATCAAAAGTGCTTCATAACCCTAATATATAAAATTGCGCCCGAAGCTCGAGCTTCCATCAAGTAGTTTTATATATATTCCAAGAATACAATACAGTAATTTATAACGCACTTCCCGTTTTATTTACCGATAATTCATACTTACATCTCCGTGTGGTACAGTGAATTTTTTCGTACCAAGACTTGTTTTAAGTTCAGGTTAGATTCGTTTCGACGCGATTTCGACACAATGGAAAAGAAACCTCATAGTGCAACGTGTCCTTTAAGTTAGAGGAGTTAAGTATAGGTTACCTGTCATAATACCGGATCATTTTCAGTGATCGATTTTGAAAGATTGTGACTGAGTAGTGGCATTTTATAAATATCTAAATTATAGGGTAAATTACTGCACATAACTGTGGTTTACTCGTTATACAACACAACAATTTTTTTTGCTATCGGCCGTTCCCTTCACAGTTTTCTACAGTGCGTTTCGATAGGGCTCGATCTCAACGGGACTTCTCGCTGTTTGGCGCAGGGAGGTCTCATTTTTTTCGCCTTATCCATGTAGTTGCGTAAAAGATTAGTCAGTTCTTTATTTTGACGTCGCAAACTTATGACTTCATCACTCAACTGTTGACGATCTGCAAAAGTAAATTTGCACTAATAGTAACACAAGTACACTGAAAAAAATCGTATGTTACAAATTACTACAATAATGTAGCACATATTTTGTAACAATTTTTGCTACAAAGAGAGCATTTGTTACTTAAAATTGTAATACAATTTTTAAAACATTTGTAGTGAAAACTTTGTAGCAATCTTATCTACAAAGTGTATTACTTTTTCAAAACAATTATGGTATTACTTTTGTTTTAATATTTGCTATAAGATTGTTGCAACTTACATTATATTTTGAGTGAGTTTTACTATAAAATAAATGGATTAACGTCACTACAATTGTTGCATATTTTTCGAAAATTTCTGGCCAATACAAATTCATAATTGTTGGCACGTGCTTGCCGAATGTATTTTATTGAAAGTGATCGAGAGGGAAGGAACAGATTTGCGGACGCGGCCCGTTGCCGAAAAATTGCCGACAATAAAATAATTTACACTGATCGCACCCCGCTAGGAAATATGATACAAGGGAAAAATATCGTAACAAAACTATTTTTTGAGATTTTGCTCTCATTGTCTGTTTTACAAGCCGTGTATAACGTATATTTGGACTTCTGACCCAAACAGTATTAAGTCACACAAAATACGCCTTTAACACTAGAACGCTACCGTCATTGGAGTTAATAGGTTAATGCCACGGAAAATTGGGCTTTAATCAATATTGATTATATTGCGGTTTACAGATAAGAGTTGTGAATTTCTGCTGATTTTGCATTTATTTATTTATATTATACATCCGAAACAGTGTGTAGTCGATATGCGTGAAGGAGGATGTTGTGGCTGGTCGGTGGAGCCGGTGATAAACAACCTCGCAATATAAACAAACTGATTAAAAACGGTCATTCATTCTTTCGAGAGCTTACGAACAACTTCTTTTTAATACGCATAATTTTGTATCAATCTTTTTAATTATAATTAGTTAGTAAAGTGAAATTAATAAAGTCTTAACTTACTGACTATAAGTGCGATAAGTTTATTAATAATTATTAGTTTTGCGTTGTGATTTTGTGTGAGTTATGGATGACTTCGTTAAGACAACCTTAGAAAGCTGGGGCTTGTTAGACCGGTTGAGGGTGAGCTTTGACGGTAAGTACTATCGAAACAGTTTTTACTATTCATTAATAAAGTATTCATAAAGTCCATCGTTGCAACATACCTCTATTGTTTTACCGCGTTTTATTTGACAGTAACTATTAATTATGAAATTTGTTTTACAGTAAACGAAGTCGACAAACAGACCTTACTCAATCTTGATCGAGAAGATCTCAAGGAATTAATTCCAATTTACTAGCAAGGTGGCAAATAAAATTATATTATTTAACGATTTACATGATTACATAACATGCTTAAAAAAGAAAATGAATGAAAAAACTTTCGTTTCTATTAAATATTGTTGTTAAATGTGTTACAATTGTAAGTTATGTATTATCCATGCTCTTTTTGTTTATTTAATTTATTAAATTTTTCCCTTATGTTTTTAAAAAATATGTTTTTAAAATGTAATTTGTGTATTTGACAATGTTTTAAAGAATGTGTTTTTTAAAATGTTTGTGATTTGTAATAAGTGTTAAAAAATTTTAAAAATTGTTATGAACAAGGAACATAATTTGTAAGTAAAAGCTCTTTTTGTATTTACTTGTATTATTACTGTAGATGTTGTTTAAAATATATAAGAAACAATCCTGTTATAATTAATTCTTGCGTTTCATTTTACCTGGTTCATTTTACCACTAATTCCATTCCAAAAAAAAGTAGTAAATTGTGATTCATAAAAAATGTAGTATTTTGCAACGAATATACATATTACTTTTTACTACATTAATCAGGCGCAGAAGTCTGTTAATTGTTGCAAAATATGCTGCAAAACCTGTAGTAAAAATAACGGCAATAATAATAGAAAAAGATATGTGTATATGGTAACTGTTTCTCTTTTTTGTCGCAAAATTTAATCTCTAAAATAGTAATTTTTAGTATAAAATCTTATACTTTTTACTGTAAAGATTTGGAACACATTAGTCTTTATTTTAGTAAATTTTGCAATGACTGTGTAGTACACTTTACTATTATATTTGTCGAAAATCTCGCTATACACGTTAGTACTATATGCCACAAATTATTGTAAATGTAGCTACAACCAAGTTACTACAATTGTTTAGAAAAAAATGATACAATTTGTAACTAGTCGTATTTTTAATACAATTTGTGGTAAAAATTTGTACAATTGTAGTTTTATTTACTACTTTTTTTTTTCAGTGCACCATGGTTTTCCTCACTTTTATAGCGATTAAATTTTGACGTTTCAAACGTGTCAAAATTTACCCGATTAAATTTTGACGTTTAATAGCTTCTGAATTTTTTTGCAATCATTGTCAAAGATTCGTCTACAAGTAAATAAATAATTCGTTGTAAAATATATTTATTCAAATTAATAATCAGGAAATAATCATGCCGAATATCCCGCGTGCATGAAAATAGCCTGATTAAATTTTTACGTTTTTGTCGCAACGTTTTGCCATAAAGAAATATTTCTCGTAAATTTTCCACCCAAAATCTCTCGTGCTGCGCACTCGAGATTTTGTTACGTGGCAAATTTGCTCGACATGTTTCTAGGCAAACCATTTTGACAGAAACGTCAAAATTTAATCGGCTATTTTCATGCACTTGTGATATTACTGTTGATAATTTGTAAACATGCAGTTACAGCATTCAATAATTTGTGATAAAATGTCTTTCAAATTACTCAACTATTTTTATAAAATCAACTGCATTGGAGATGTTATTGGTTCAATGCTTAACTGAATTTTCTTCAAAATTAGCACCTTTTTCTAATAAAGACTTGACCACTGTAAGTCAAGTAAAAAAACCGCATACAGTGGTACCTCGGATAACGAACTTAATTTGTTCATTGACTTCGTTCGTAAACCGAAACAATTTTTCCCGTTGAAACTAATGCAATCCAATTAATCCGTTTGCTCGCCCAGAAGCATATAGTTTTTTGACTTCTCATGGATTTATGGAAATTATGGATTTAATGAAATTGTGTTCGTAAACTGAATTGTTCGTTAATAGGGGCGTTCGTTATCCGAGGTACCATTGTAATTGTATAAAAGATAACTTTAATAATTAATGTATTCCATATTAGTTGTACCGAACTTCTACGAACTTCTATTTAACGAATTTCTCTATATAGCAAATTTTTTTGGGGAACTTTCACCCTGGAGACGTTTTTAATACATTTTAAATCCCTTATAACGAAGTAAAAATTTCCGCATAACGAATTTTTCCCCCAACTTTACAAATTTTTAAGATTTAAAATGGTTTCTTTTTGTTGTTTCACGGTAACTTCGGAAAAAATAGCAATATTCCTAGATACATCCAGGATTCAACATTTTATGAGGGATTAGCCGATGAAGCAAGTGGCACTAAGCGTGCAAAAAATTTACAATATTAAATGGAACCGACAAAGTTTTACTGCGTCAAATTTTTTAAATTTTATTACCATACTTTTCCTTGTCTTTTAAAAATTGTTTCATAACACTGGGGTGGTCTTATTTATTCAATTAATTAAATAACTACGTAACTGCATATTAATCCTTTTGCGATCTTGCGACATAATGTGTCTCCACGTAAAAAAAAAGTACGTTTGTTTTATGTTAAATAAATACATAGCCATTTTAATGCCTAAAATCGTATTACTTCAAAAATTCTTGTGAAGCTGAAAGGGTTAAACTGAATTTTTTTTCCTACATGAATTTCTATATAACGAAGTTTCTTTATAACGAATATTTTTAAGGTCACCGTGATGCTTCGTTATATGGAAGTTCGACTGTAATTGGTTTTTGCATATGGTTTTTGAAATTTTACAATTCTCACTTAGAAAAAATTATTTACCACTGTTTAAACTCTTTCTTTTACCGATATTTTGAAGAGAGGAAAAATGCACGGATTAGTAAAACCTGGACAGTGAAGTGATAATCCGTACAACTTTGGCTTTAAGAAACAGTAAAAAGCTCGATTGTAACTATCAAATTTAAAAAAAAACGCGAAGACGAAAATATGATATTCAAATCGCAAAAGAAGAAGCGCAGGATATTATCAACGATTTATCATTTCATCGGAGAATATTGAAGCACATCGCAATGCACGTTGCAGGCAAGTCAGGTTTTTCAGTGGAAGGAAGGCTACAAGTTATTTTGAAAACTTTTACAAAAACTGAAGAAACGTTAGGGTGGATAATGTTTTTGATGTAAGTTATTCATGTAAATGAAGAAAAAATTAATTAGACTCATACATTTGGAAATTGCAACATCAAGCAGTGGAGATAATTATTTGGTCACATTTGGGAGAAATTTTGAGTTGGGAATAGGTGCGGACATGGTGGTAGATCCTCTTTGGTATTCAATTGAGACAATAAGACAACCCAGCAGTGCATTGAGAAAGTTATAGAACCCCTTAACAGCTACTCATATGTCACAAGGACATTTTAAAACTTTTCTTTTACAATTTGATCAATCCTTTTGGTAGTCGAACATTTCTGCCAAATTTAGTTAGAAAATTCCGACTCCTTTTCTTCTTACTGTTACAATCTCTATGTGCACCTTACGTTACCCTAACTTGCTGATTTATTTCTGTTGAAACAATTTAAAGGCGTTACAAGATTTAGAGAATAAAATAATACAGACACAAAAATGAAAGTTGCGAAAATGTTAAAAAAAATCTGAAAAAAAATTATTGTACGCTTCCAGCAAAACAGTTTCCACTAGAAAATTTCGAGTATAATAATGTAAAACTATTGAAACTTTTTTTTGTTAATCTAGTAAGAAAGTTTATTTTTCGATAATAAAAGAAAGTAACAATTTGCCTTTTTTGATAAAATTAAAGAGGGCACTAAATTATTTGTTGGTAAAGCTTTTTATTTCGGAAGGACTTTACAATGTCCACCTAAACAAAATTAGTATAATTTATAATCAGCAGTTTATCTTTTAATTTAAAAATTAGTAATCTTTTCCATTTTTTTAAAATTTCTACAGTTTTGCCATTTCATATTTAATTTACTTACAATTAGAGAAAAGTTTTACAGACAATTCAACTTCAGTAGAGTTGAAAATTTACAATGCAGCAGAAATCAATTAATTGATTTCAATGAGAATAAAAACATTGCCCATTAATTGTTTCGTTATTGTTATGTTGTTGGACTTATGTGGGGGATTTCAAATTATTGTTTGCCTGGGTTACTTAAAGAGAATTAAAAAAATATCTTTTGATTTATTTTCAACAACTTTTACTACGAAATCTAAAAAAGTATTCCATCCCACATTTACATTTTATTCATATTATTGATTCATATTGAGTAATACTTTCATTTCACGACTAGAATAAAGTCGTTGAACTGACGGTTCATCAAAGAGAAATTAATAGTTCAAAATATTAAGCAAGTTTCACAAAAAAACCATTTCTATACTAATAAAAATGTTGAGAAATCAACAAAAAAATTTGCTGTTAATTTTTATGAACACATTGAAAAAAAAGGCTGAAAATTATGTTTTTGACATTGCAAACATGAATTAAAATTTCAGCATCAATAAAAATTCAGATTCAGTCAATAAAAGTAAAAAAATAAAGCGTTTGTTTACATTAAACTTACCTTTTAAAATTTCGTGATACTTCTTCAACCCAAATAATAGCCCGTCCCAAAGTTGTTCTCTAGACGGGCTAAATATAGCCCTGAACCTTTCCCAATACATTTTTACGTCCTCGCCGACCATCAACCGCGAAACCGTGCTCCTCTTCTGCGAAAGTCGCGAAGTCATCGTAATGACCCTTCAATTTAAAACAATTTAGGCGAAACCGAACGATTTTGATAACGACCACCTACCCTTCTTTGCTCACGTGATATTTGCTGACAAATTCTCGCAAAGCTCTCAGTGCGTACACCGAACTTATGACCAGTGGATGACTATTTTCGCAAAACAGTTTCAACGTTTCTGGATACTTGGAAAGTTTCGAAGTCGTCGGTCCTTCTAAAGTTCTAAAATAAAAATCCAATAATATTCTGAATTAATGAAAATGTTGAGCAAGTACTTTACGGAAATGACAGAACTTTCTGGCATTTTGCTTATAACTTTCGGCAACGACGTGCTTGAGAAACGTCTTTCCTCGAAGGAGGTCTGCAGAATGTTATCGATAACATCATTGGGTTGCTGTACAGCTGCTAACACTTCCGCCATGTCCGTAATAATTATTGAATCGCTTCTTTCTACAACATAATCAATATCAATAGAACGAATTATTAAATTGTTTTTATATACAGGTTGGGATAAAGTATGGAACCAAACGAATGTCTTAAAAACGGACGAGACGATATTGATGAAACCTTGCAGATTAGTGTAGTGACACACAGTGCATCTGATTAATGTTTTTTTTTGTTGCCACTGCTTATAGGCCCGTTTTTTATAGATCGAAGGTTGAACGAAATTTTATATTTGGATCTATTAAATAACCAACTTATTACTGAAAATAAAAACAAGAACCTTTAATCACAAAAAAAATTTATATAAAATAATATAAAATTACTCACATAGACGCGTTTCGGTGGCTATGCCACCATCTTCAGTACATCTACTAAATCTAATTTTACAAACTAAGCCTTATATACTATTATTTACGCATCCGTGAATTTAACACTTGAATGAGTTTCACGAATGGTTAGTCAAATCTAGTAACCTATACAGTGGGGTATTGCGAATGGGGCCCATATCACTATTTAATATTTTTTCCTATTCTTATATATAATCAAACTTTCCCTACTATTTAAATTCCTATAATCTGATTCTGCCCTAACCAATTTTAAATTATCTATACCTATTGTATGGTTTCATTCTAGTACATGCAGGGCAACACTAGATTTCTCTGGTCTATTGTATTTGATATGAGCCATATGCTCTTTGAATCTGGTAATGATAGAACGTCTAGTTTGCCCAACATATACCAAATCACAATCACTACAACTAATCTGGTAAATACCTGACTTATCCCTATCATTGTTTTTGTCCTTCGGATTACCCAACAAACTACTTAATGATCTATTGTTATTACTGTGAACTATTTTAAGGTCAAATTTGTTAAAGATTCCACCAAGGCCATTTGTAACTCTTGGGTCGTAAGGAACTTTAACAAATTTGACCTTAGGATCGGTATCTCTGCTAAAAGTTGTACAATTTTGAATGGACAATTTGAATTGTTTCCTACGTATAATGTTATCTACTATGTTACAATTGAATCCATTACTTGTCGCAATATTCCTAATGGTTGTAAGTTCTCTCCAGTACCTTTGCTTCGTTAAAGGAAAAGATAGCAGTCTATGAACCATAAATTGAAAACTAGCCATTTTATGTTGCTGGCAATGGCTCGAATCTTTGGTTATATAGCGACATGTACTGGTTTCCTTCCTGTATACATCTATTTCTATTTTCTTGTTCTTCCTGATCACCAATGCATCTAAAAACGGTAACTTCCCATCTTTTTCTATTTCATGTGTAAATTTAATAGTTGGATATTGGCTGTTGAGGTCGGCAATGAAATCGATTAGATTATGGTTTTGGCAATCGAAAATAGCGAAGATGTCGTCCACGTACCTAAACCAAATTCTTGGGAAATAAACCGAGTTGGATTTAAAATCAGTTTCGAATCGGCCCATGAAAATTTCCGCGAAGAATTGTGATAAAATTATTAAATAGTGATATGGGCCCCATTCCCAATACCCCACTGTATAGGTTACTAGATTTGACTAACCATCCGTGAAACTCATTCAAGTGTTAAATTCAAGGATGCGTAAATAATAGTATATAAGGCTTAGTTTGTAAAATTAGATTTAGTAGATGTACTGAAGATGGTAGCATAGCCACCGAAACGCGTCTATGTGAGTAATTTTATATTATTTTATATAAAATTTTTTTGTGATTAAAGGTTCTTGTTTTTATTTTCATTATCGACATCACAGGGTCCACTATATATATATATTTTTTAACTTATTCCTGCACTTCAACGCAATGGAAAGTTAGCTCAAAATTATTGGTTTCAACAGGATGAAGTGCCTCCTCACTATGAGAGACGAGTAAGGAATTTTTTTGGAAGATACTTTTCCAAATCGTTGGATTGGAGGTAGAGAATTCATCAAGTGGCATGCTCGTTCTCCAGAACTTAGTCCCTTAAATTTTTTCCTTTGGGGTTACCCCTAAATCACTCGTTTACGTTAGACGACCAACTAATTTGCAAAAGACAAAGAATAGTCTATGAATGCGAATTAATCCGTAGAGAAGTCTTGGAAAATGTAACTCAGCGATTTCTTGATAGGCTTGCATATTGCCAGGAGGTAAACGGCGAGCAGTTTGAACATTTGAAATAATTTTGCTACTTCTAATTTTGACTTTAATTTGCAATTAATAAAACTAACGGTTCAATAAATGTGAAGTGGTTTATCTTTTTACTTGTTATCGATAAAGGTACTAAACCCTGTACAGACGAATTCAGAAAAACAAGGTCTATTATAATCTGCACGAATGGGTATACACGGTGTTCCATTTAAATTAAAAAAGTTGAAGAAGTGACAACAAAAAAACATTCATCAGATGCAAAGTTTCATCAATATCGGCTCGTCCATTTTCAAGATATTTGCTTGGTTGCGCATCAGCTTTTGCTTCAAATTTAACTGACTACTTTTAATTGAAATGATATTTTTTATGGTTCAGCTTCAGACTGAACATGGCAGATCTGAACTGTGAAATCTGCATAATCTTCTAGTTTTGCATCTTAGAACCAATAATGTAATTAATACAAACTCAATTACCTGATTCTTCAGTTGATGCGCTTTCCATATCATGAATTCCAATTACACTCTCCTGACTATTAGTTTTTGAAGAAATTTTAGCCGCACACAATGGGCATTTCGAATATGGTAGAAAGAACTGGATCAAAATATCAATGTCTTCTTTTTTCGTGAGATGTAATGCCTTTAAATTGTTTCAACAAAAATAAATCAGCAAATTGGGGTAACGTAAAGTGTACTCAGTGACATGGAGATTGCAACACCAAAAAGGGAAGGGATTGAAATTCTTTAACTAAACTTTCCAGAAATTGTAAAATTTAAAATTTAATAAGTTGTTGAACCTCTTCTGCATTTTTCACACTGACTGGCATTGTTTCAAGCAGATGGTTCATATTTGCAAGCTTCCAGGGTGAGTTAGAATTATCAATCCGTTCCCATCATGTCCCGCAGATGATCGATTGACAACACGCTAAAAGATCTAAATCGCCATGACAAACAGTTAACATAAACTTCTTGAAGAAGTTTAAAGATGCCCTCGTGACATATTAGTGATGAAAGACTTTCTCAATGCACCACTGAGCTTTCTTATTGTCACAGATGAATACCAAAGAGGGTCTACTGCCTTGCCCGCATCTATTGCTAGTTCAACATTTCTGCCAAGTTTAGTCAAACAATTGCCTCCCCTTCTTGATGTTGCAATTTATACGTTTGTGAGCATGAAAAACTTACATCAAAAACATTATCCACCCTAACTAACGTTTTCTCATTTTTTGTAAAAGGTTTCAAAATAATTTGTAGCCTTTCTTCCAACAAAAAACCAGACTTGTCTGCAATGTGCGTCAAGATGTGTTTCAATAATCTTCGGTGAGATGCCGTAACAGCTTCTGGTTTATCAACCGGACTGCTCATCGATTTTGATATTGTCATCGTAGTTTTCGTAGCCATGATGTTAAAAATTTCCGGCACTACCAGCAAAGCCGATTTATAACTGGGAAGATCAGTTCTTTGCAAAAGGGTGTCTTCCGGAGGTAACCACGGTATCCCCAACTGCTGCTCGTGCAACAACCGATCTGTACTTAGTATACTTTTCAACCGTTTCTCAGCTCTTTTCTCGTTCATATTCCACATCTGTTTGTACTTTACATCATTAATTTTGGCGAAATGATCGGCTTTCTCTTCTATGTCCAACACGTTATGTCTCAACTCGTTAACTTCCATCGACAACTTCTCGATTTGGCTGTTAGAACTACTATCAAAATTTCTGATTTTCGACCTCAAATCGTTGATGATATCCTGTAATTTATTCATGCGCCTCTTCTGTTGCGATTTGATTATGATATTTTCGTCTTCGCGTTTCTTTAAAATCTGATAATTATAATCGAGCTTCTCGGTGTTGCTTAAAGCCAACGCTTTGATTTGCTCCAGTTCGGTCTGCAAGTTCTCGATGTCGTTTTCCAGTTTAATCTTAATTTCCCGAAACCTTTCTTCATGTTGCACTCGCAGTATTCGCATTTCTTCTTCGAACTCTTCCAACTGTTCGAATTTTTTGTCTGAATTCGTTTCTTCTTCTTCGTCTCGCCTTTTGTACAGTTCTTCCCATCTTTTATCGTTAGCGTCTATTAACATTTTTCTTTCGATCATCACAACTTCTTCGATCAGTTGCAATTCCTGTCTGTATGCTCTTCGCATTAAGATCACCTACAAATTAAAAATTATATTCGCAAACTTTTGACATCATTTTGATTCAATAAAATATTGTTAACTTCGCAATTATTGTCAAACCGTGATTGAGCATGATTTTTACAGGAATGCATTAATTAAAACTAAAAACTTGTCGACTGGAAGACTGTTGCATTTTCAATGTCACGCAACGTATAAACCAATTAATATTTAAATAAGCTTGTGTTAGCATGTTGATTACGTTATGTAACCTCAACTACTGAAATTTTCTATCAATTACTTTCGTCAGCAGAAGTGAATATCTGTTGAACAAGCGACGGAATGTCGTGCAGTGAATTTATAACTTTCTGACGCTATAAATTGCTTGCATCTATTAAAAGCGAACGGGAATACTTCATTGATCGTGCAACAGTTTGATCGTATTTAATTTAGTCGTACACTGATAATTCCTTATTGCATGCATATGCAATCACTTGCAATTTAATTTACAACTGCATTCAAATAGAAACACATTTAAATTGTAATTGCAGATAATTGTTATTGTGTAGAAAATGAAGTTAGTTAATGAAGTTAAGAAATTAATTGAAATAAATAATAAATAATGTTGGCAAAATTATTTAAAGGGCTCTAAATTTGCTAAATTTGTTTATCTGCTGCAAGAAAGAATGCAATATTAATTGTGGAGAAAGTGGTTCATACACTCATGGCCAAATTAACGCCCCGCTGTGTTCTTTTCTTGTTTTATTTTATTTCAAATGTCTTAATTCTACAATTAACTTTATTAGATGTTTTCTGGTTCTATTGCATTATTGTAGTCAATGCCTGCAAGTAGCTCCCAAAATGTAAAGATAAGTGTTTGGAAGCAATAATTGCATCGAAGTAGATACAGCAAAGTAGAATACTTTAATTTTATTGTTATATCTGTAGCTCAATATAGGTGGAAATTATTCAAAAGCGTTCATTTAGGAATTCTTAAATTATATCATGCATCGGCCAAGACATTTGATCAACCACAAGACAGGCGAAGGTAAACATTGCTGAATGAGGAATATAATTATAGCAAATTTCTTAGAATTGAACCATTTCTCGATAAGTCGCATGGTTAAGCGTTTCATTGAGAAAGGATCTTAATTTCCAAATTGGTCAGGGGCGAAAAGGATCAACTAACTTAAAAGATGAAGTTTTTGTCAGACTACGTGTTTTAAGAAACCTTACCACAACAAGTTCTGAGCCGAGAAATCAACTAGAAGCAGTTCGAAACATATCCATTTCAGTTGATTGAAGAATAATGTAGTAGTAGGTACGGCCACTCACTGAAGACAGAGTTGGCAGACTGATATTTGCAAGGGAACTTACAAATGAAACAATAGTTACATTAAAATGTCCTGATTGGCATAAGCAAGTCCGACTGCAATTTTGTTCCATGATAACCATTTGATGGCAGATCAGTAAAGGTTTGGAGAGAAACTTTATTGATGCTCGCGAACAATTGGTTCCTATTTCTTCTTCTTCTACCCTCAATCCCTGTTTGTCTTCTGTCTCATTCTGAAACCAGCTCTCATGGATTATCTTCCACGTGATTTTTTCCCTCTAGATCGCTCATTCATACAAATCTGAGCTGTTTTCTTCTCGTCCATCGTTTCCGGATGATTCTATTTTCTTCTTCTTATTTTCAACCATTTAACTACATCTTTAATATTACATATTTCCCGAATGGATTTGCTTGTTTGCCTGTCTCGGATGGTCGCACTTATTATAGATCTTAGCAGCTTCCTTTCTGTCGCTCTTATTTTTTATTTTGCTCCCTTTGTTTCTGACCTGATCTCTGTGGCGTATTGGTCTCACCATTGCCTTATAGATTTTCTAACATTTCCGTCTGTCCTCATACATTTATTTCTCCATACCGTATCTCTTAAGCAACCCGTCTCTTAGAATGGTGTTGTGTTCTGCACAATTCAATAAGGTCTCGATCACTTGCCGTTTCAACTCCTAGGTACTTAAAGTTCAATTATTAATTCTTCTATTTGTAGTTTGTATTTTGTAGGGTTTTGTAGGGTTCTTGGATATAACGAAGCATTTTATTTTCTGCGTTGTATATTATATAGTTTCGCAGTGATATTGAATTGAAATGCTAAGCTGTGTAGATCATCTTCGTTATTTGCACTTAGGATGCCGTCATCTGCGTAGCATACTAGATTAACATTATCTGTACCCATGTCGCCTCAATAAATCGAATATTCTAGTTACGGATCACTCAGAACTCCAGATTTAAACCTTACAGACCATTGGTAGTCACTCACACAATCAATTCGATGTCGTCTACCTACTACTAGGAACCTCACGAAACTTAAAAAACCGTAATTGTTGAATTGGAGAAGATAGCGCAAAGAGCCATTCAAAATTAGATTAACATTATGAAATAACTAACACACTAGGTGTCAATACGCGTTACTAATTTACTTTCGAACTCTGTTTTTTCTTGATTTCTAACTTTTAAATTTTTCTTGTTTGGAACGCTCATGACATTTTCACCTGATTAGTTGCTACTATTATTATTGTTCTCAGCAATGCTTTTGAATCAATTTTTAAACTTCAACGTAAACATTCTTGTCACGTAGTGTGCTAATTTTGACCAGGAGTGTATAAGGGGTACGCTTTTGATATAATAACCTTGTTAATACTGTTGTTGTGCTTGACCATAAATAAGTTATACTTGAGTAAAATCAAAGGCGGTTTCTTATTATTTTAGTGCAACATCTGTTAAATTTTGGGGGATTAACCTAAGTAGGTAAGTCCTATTTGTCAGTAAGACCCCTTTTATTTTGTTTGAAATCTTCAATATACCGAATAACCTGTTGAGGCACGAACTGTTTAAATTTGTGTTGATTTTCTAGCAATATGGTTTACCCATTTAATTAAAAACGATAATTTTCATTAAGAAAAAAGTATGAATTAATTTTATTCTTTAAAATAAGGAAACGTCGTTTTTAGTTCAGATTTTATTAGTCTACATATAAAACAGTAGCCCACCTCCTCTAAATAATTCAAGACTGACAAGTCTTTAGACAATAATTCATTTTAGGTGTGATCAAACTCATAAAAATTTGTTTAAGCACTCTAAATAAATCAAAAATTCCCATTAACAATGCGATTGTCATTGTTCTTAATACTGTGGGCCTTTATAAAAACTATGGCCTGGTGAATCCAGAAGCGCACCGAGTGATTTATCTCAAGTGAAAAGTTACATTAATATTTATTCAAGTCTTAACCTTATTGGAACCATTAAAAAAACACCGTGGGTTATCGTGTTATTTGCGTCGTTACACATAACTCAAGAGCCACGAAAGAAATAGTTTATCAAATCACCAGCAAAAATCGAATAGGTAATGCAAGCTTGCTATAAAGCGTTCCAAAATGATTTAATTTTAAAGGGTAATGAATTCATTTATTCAGCCAAGTTTGTGGGCGTGAACATTATGACCACTACAAACATCTTTCTTCAGTAAAATTCATATCACATTGATTTATCGTGCAATAAACAATCTTTAATGTTTCTCTCGTAATTAGCTCATTTTTAAAAATGATTGATTCTGTGCCGGTATTCACACGACTCCGAAAAAGAGTTAACAAGCTTTTTCTTGATTTTAACTTTATCTTACTCTAGAACTTATCACGCAATGAAAATTCCCCTGTCGAGAATAATTCGGTCGTAAAATGTCTCGAATTACTTCAACAATGTTTAATAAAAGCTCATCTTATTACTTTCCGAATCTCTAATATATCCCATACCTATTTGATTCCAAGTAGTGATGACTGCTTCATTAACAGCAGTTCACAATGGAGGCAGATGTTGCTAAAACTTTATATCTATTAGCAGTGCCTATTTTGAATAAAGTAAAATTTCAAGTAGCACGTTACATAATTTCGCCATAAATAGATAATTTATTATCGCAACATCTTCCAATTTAGTACTTTGTTTTGTACATGTAAATCTAAATTTGCATCTAAACGATAATATTAAAAATTTATTGAGAATGCCATCGTCTGTATGAAATAAAATTGACAGCAATTGCTGTAGGTATAGCTGTTGTTAGTGTTATGTATTCAAAAGTAGCAATTTCTTAAGAATATTTTTAAATTGTTGTTACAAGTAAAACATTTAATAAGCAATGTGATTGCATAGTTACTTTTATGTGTCGAATACACTTATGCAATATTTACATTACGATAAACACACTTGTTGCAGCTATAAATATCAATACTACCAGAGATGGACTGGCCCGATGAAACCAATCCAAACATTTTCAATGAGATAGCTCTACACAATAGTAGAATCAATATTACATACATCAACATAATCAAAGAACCCACAGAAATGTACTATCTAACTGAGAAAGAACAAACCAACCCTGTTAAATTAGAACGAGCAATTAACAAGGAAACACCCTATCACCAAAACATTTTACCTTGGTATTAAAAGACATACTTAAAAAAATGAATTGGACTATCAAAGCAGTTAGTATCAATGGACGACGCTTTAGTAATCTACGATATGCAGACGACATAGTCTTGATATAGTGTGTTTTTTAATTCCAGAAACGGTTAGAAGACTGTGAAAAATTATTTTTTTAACTTTTTGTTGCTAGTAATGTCATTTTACATCTGTCAGTTTAATGTTATATTAGTGATTACAATTAGACAATATAGCACAAAGCGGTTCTGTCGAAGGCTATTTGCAAAGAAACTTCCGATGAGGAAAATTTTATCTTCGACATTCTGTAACATTTCTGTCGAAATTGTATAGGTTATGGTAATAAGTACTAAAAAGTAAAAAAATGTATTTTTTCACAGCCTTCTAAACGTTTCTGGAATTAAAAAACACACCATAGCAAATGATCAACAGAAATTGCAATTAATGCTGCAAGAATTACAAGTAGATTGTGAGAAAGTGAAACTGAAAATAACTACCTGTAAGACAAAGGTAATGCACGAAGAAGAAACCATAAATAGCAATAGAAAACAAAGAATTGGAAAGTGTGATAGAATAGTTATACCTAGGTCAAAAGATTATAATGAATGGAGAAATTCAAATAGAGGAAATAAAGAGAAAAAAAAAGTACCTACGTACTAAAAACAAATCAAAATATCAAACTGCACTTCTATGCAAAAGATTTTGATTCATGCAGTCTACTAATTCTAACATATGGAGTTTAAACTTAGACAATTACGAACTTAATCAGATCTATTCAATACGCCACGGAAAGGCAGAAAAATAAACATATAAAATAGACAGAAAATCAGGGTAGCATATGCTGTATTTAAAGCCCTGAAGCTAAAATGGTAATATGCTGGTCACGTAGCTAGAGGAGAAATAATCAAATGGCAGAAGACCATACAAATTGAAGAAACCTAGAGGAAGACCACCAATGAGGTGGGCAGACGACCTGAAAATAATCGCTGACCGAAACTGGTTGCAAGCAGCCTATAATAACTTAAATCTGGAAAAAATAATTGTCCACTATAGAGGGGTTTTACTGTATTATTCTTTCGCAAAATTCATTCGAAACCCCTAAATAATTGCTCTACAATGCATGCGACCAAATTAAATAACTCCACGATTCTTAAATACTACCTAATCACCGAAATATTATTAACATTCAACATACTTTATTTGGTTGTATTTCTCTCATAAAAAAGTACAAAAATCACGAATTTGCTTATAGCCGAAAAGAATCGATTACTGATCAATTTACTTTAAAAAACCAACAGCTCAATTTCTCGTTTATCAGCACCACTAACGACTGCTAATCGCGAAATAAATTTTAAGAAAAACTCAATAAGAGCTGTTGGAAAGCATTCACTTTATCGTAACAGACAGAAAGATAACCGGGATGCAATGAAGTTAAAAAATTGATTAAATTTATCTGCGAATGACATATTTAAAGCTAACAGATGTTTCGCACTTCTTGGTATGAATTAGAAAATAAGGTGTTAATATAATCCGCAAAAAAAGCCTTATCAAAACAGCTCTTGTAAAAACTTGAAATGTCATGGAAATGTTAAAAAATTAACTTTTAAATTTCACAGGAACATCGTTTGTTGCCAAAACAACTATCGGCTTTTTGCAACGGTTTTTTAGAGTGCCAAATGTTAAGTGATTCTCGGGCATAATAGGAATTTATCATCTTTGAACGCGCAGATAGGCGTTTTTACTTTCGTTTAAACATTTCATTCGAAATTTTCTGCTTTTTATCATTTCTTTAGCATTTTTTTCAGATATACAAGAAACATACTGCTATTTAACACCTTTTTAGCGAATATGTAAATTGAAACTTTTTATTTTTGACACTTTCATTATTCGTTTTTGGAATCTCTTGTACCAATGTGGTTCAAAACTGAAAAATCGGTGACTTACTTCACACATATTGCACATTGTATAGTTTTCGATTAAAAGGAAATAATGTTTTCTCTTTTAAAATTAATAACAATACGAATAGGTTTTTACAATGACAACGTGCAAGTAAATTCAGCTGTATGTAAAGATTGATTATTCATTTGCATTGTTAGGCATATTTAAATAGTTGATACATACGAGGGAACTTTAGATGAAGTCATAATTCAAGTGAAAAACCTTTTCCAGACTGTAAAGGATGTATGAAACTTCATATGCACATAATGAAATCAGAATACTAATTCTGATAAAAGGAAAAAAACCTTTGGTTGCTTTAAGAGATTCAAAGATATTAACATAAGCAAGCTAACAATAGCGCAAATTACATAACATCAACAAGTTGGTTATAAATTTAATCTTTCAATATAATGAAAAATATTAGTTTAATCAAAAATTGCCTAATAAAACAAAGGTTAAATTATTGTAGGTATTATCTATTTTGAATAAAAGTTTTTGGTAAAATTTGCTGATGTTACAATTAACTACCCAAACGGTTTGAAAACAAAGTAGGTAAATCACTTTAATAACCGAAAAATTAAATATTTCAGAGAGATCATCAATAATAAATTGTCACATTTTTAATTTAGGAAAGAATATCTATAACAATAAAAATAATGGCTATGAGAACAAATTTATGTCAATGAAATGGTTATAATTAATCTGACAATGAGATTGAATCCAGACAAAATAAGTTTACAAAAAGAAATTTTCCAAATTTAATATTAAAGGTAGGTAATATGATTCCCTCTTTGTTCGCAACTTTCCGATTATAACATGGATACCAATTAATTCTATTTCTAGAATCTTTTCAAGGACATTATTCGCCTATTTTTAATTCGGCACAATTTTTTTAAATTTTTGATAAATACTAGGAGTATCGGCCACCAGTCATATACACTAAGCTAAGTGGTTGCCTATCTCGCTTACCTGTTTCTCTATTCTGTGAGCTAAAGTGTTGATATCTTCATTTTGCTTCCTTTGATCTTTCCCGAATTTTATATCCGACATTTTTATTTCCCCTTTTAGCATAAGTATCACTTCATCTTTCTGGCTGATAAGGTCGTCGCATTTCTCCTTCTGATTCAACATGTCGTCGTTTATGTGCAATGGGTCGTTGTAACTCAGAATTTTTTGCCACTTTTCTGTAATTTCGTTGAACATTTCTTGTGCCGAATTGGCCTCCTCCTCGAGCTGCTCGATTATTTTTTCCCTGCCGATTCCTTCCTCTTCCCTGCGATCAAATTCTCTGACATCGTTTGCAACCCTAACGTTCGATACGTATTCGTTGCCTTCGATTACTAATCTTTCCAAAATTTCCGCACTGGTTAAAAGCTGTTTTTGGAGAAGGGTTTTTTCGACTTCCTCTTCTTCTTCTTCGCCTTCAGGTAAGTTTTGCCTAGAAAAAATTGTTTCATTTCCTGTAGAATTTGAAAATAAATAAAAACCTTCTGATCGCTTCCAATCGCCTTTCGATTCTTAATTTTCTCGCTAATTTCCTTTCATTTGGATCTGATGATGTTACTTGGGGTTCCCTAATTTCCTCTTCTTCGGAATTATCTCCTTGATTAGCCTCCATTTTTCTCGAAATAAATTTTGACTGATTTAAACGTTAGTTGGTTGCACCCCTTTGCACAATCTCAAACAAATTTCCCTCCATGGCAACAGGATATCGATTGTAACGTGAAGTTTGGTCAATAGGTGGCAAAACGATCGTCTGTTCTTCTGCAAAAACGTCATGGCGGTGAGTGTTACCGATTTTACTTTTTTTAACTAATCTTTCATCATCTTCAATGTTATAATTAACAAATTTATCCATTTCAATTGTTTTGATTCATTTTATTCGTGGTGTAACTTAAATTGTTAACGTTTTCGCAAATAACTTCTAATAAAGTTTATAACCACAAACATGTTTACATGTTTTGCCATTCCGATAAATTATGTACCTTTTGTATTACACTTAAAACCACAGTTAATTTATAATCATTCTGATTTGCATCGGCAGATTTTGTGTTTTCACAGTAACAATTTCTTGTGATTACTAAACATAACCTAAAATAATGTTGTACTATTTCAGCCCGTTGTGAAGAAAGAGAAAAAGGAGGTGAGAGACAAAACGAAGAACTCCATGAGGGAGCTTCGAATTGTCAAATTATGTCTTAACATATGCGTGGGAGAGTCCGGCGACAGGCTAACTCGTGCCGCAAAGGTTTGCAATTCTCTAGTTATTATACCTTTAATCTATTTAATTAATTATAGGTACTTGAACAATTAACAGGCCAACAACCTGTATTCTCAAAGGCTCGTTATACTGTAAGATCGTTCGGCATCCGAAGGAACGAGAAAATTGCAGTACATTGTACTGTCAGAGGAGCTAAAGCCGAGGAAATTTTGGAAAGAGGCTTAAAAGTGAGAGAATATGAATTGCGCCGTGACAATTTCTCAGGTAAATTAATTTTTTGCTTATTTTATCTGAAACCTTTTGGAGAGTCGAGTTTCATGAAGTCCGCTAATTATTATACCAACTTATTGTTGTAACAATACTTTAAAGCCATCATTGGTTAAAGGACCATTAAGCGTTCAATTATCAAACCGGGCGTAAATACAGCTGCTTTCGGTACTTCTTCATTTGGCTTCCCTCTTCTTGGCTAAATGTTCTTCTTTCATCCTTTGCACATGTTAAAACCATCAAAATTGGTTTTGCTGCATTGTTATTTGTATCAGCATTATATCCAAATCTGTATCTTTCATTTCTTATTTTGTTTGTTCTTGGTTCTATTATATTTGTTAGTTGTTTTTTGTTTCTCCATTGATGTCCATGATTCACTTCCATAGGTGAGGATTGGTTTAACGGCCTTTCTAACCACTTCTGCTTTTGTGCTCTCAGTTATTTTCTTTCTTCCGAGTATGCTATTAAGTAGCCTTCCTGTTTTTGCTATTCTATCTTTTCTTCATTTTCTTCACAATTTGTGTTCCTTGTTCCTATAACGATTGTTTTTATTTTTTGCTCATTTACGTTTTATAATGGATTTGTAATCATTCTCATGTTGTGTTGTAGTTCCCTTTCTGTTTCTGCTATTGCATATTTATACAATTTCTAGCATCTCCATCTTCCAGAATCTCACCTTATAAGTTAAACCTCTGTTTGCATTTTTTATTTCATATTTAGTAGTGAACTTAAGATGCGCTCCTGTTTCATGTCTATCCCATACATCTCTGATTTTTCATTTCTAGTTCTTAAATAGCTTTCTGTACCTTTATAGAAGCATTTTGTTTTCTATCAGTTTATGATTCACATTTCAAGTTTTCAGAATTCTCCATATGTCCTCCCTTCTTACTCTATCTGCCTTCTCACATAATTGTCTGATGGTAAAGATATGATCTTGTACTTGTTAAAGTAATTTGTTTATAATTCCTGTTATCTCTTGTTTATCCACTTTAATTGAAAGGCTTGGGGTAACAAGACGACTACATGCCACATGAAGTTACTTTTGAAATATTAATTATTAAAGATTCTGTTAAACCCCAAAATCAAACCTGATGATTTTTATAACATTTAATGTCTTAAGAAATTTGTAATGAAAATTGATTTTTAGTATAAATGAATTAAAGAACTAATTTTAATTATTCATTACAAAAATTGTGGCTTGTACCCTTTTTGATAAAAAAAAATACCATGTGATTTTACAAATTAGCTTTTATCTTCACTATTGCCTGAAAAATTGTTGTCTAAATTTTCAGGTTCATTATGTGTTACCTTCTCAGTGATATTTCTTGATACAGCTATTATAGTAGCCCCTATTTGTTGATAATAAGTGTGATACACTGAAGGAATGTACGGAATCAGTTGTGTCAGATTTTTTAATATTTTTGAATTCAGTGAAATCGGATTATTATACTTGCACCATTCAATGATGGCAGAGATATGCAATATGATCGATGAAATTTACAATAAAATATTTTAAGAAAAAAAATTCATGCCATATAAAAAGTTAAATTACCTGTTTAGACTCATCTGATGAATGTTCTTCACTACTTTCGGATTGCACATAATTCTTGTCTAACACAATCATCGGGGTCGAAATCACAACGTTCATTGTTGTTTTCAATATGAAAATCTAATTTTCTCTTCGCAGAGCATGTGAGCATGATGCTGCCATGATAAATTTACTTCTGGCTTGTGCTGTTATTTCACAAATATTTTTGCATATTTTGCAAAATTATTAACGCTATGAGGCGACAGTGGCTTCATTCTTGAAAGAATAGCTATCACAAAAGTAGGAAACCTGTAGAACTCAATTTTGCTAAAACTGTGGCATGTAATCTTTTTTACCCTGAGCCCTTCAATTGTTAACCCTTTGTTAGCATGCGTGATTTTTTAATTTTTTATGGTATAATTTGTATGGTTTTCTACAACACTTATTTCTATCTTAGAAGAATTTCAATAGATTAAGATTATATTAACACAAATTACCTGCATTTGATTATGAACGAGTTAATGTTTTAATTTCTTTTGATAAAATATTCTTTATATCAATGGGGCAGTAATAATGTTACAAATGTTGATTCTATTAACAAGTTAACCATAGTGTCAGCAATTCGATCGACATACTGACCTGACTGTTGCTGCTAATTTACAATTTTATTTTATTTTCTAGCTTCTGGCAACTTTGGTTTCGGAATCCAAGAACACATTGACTTGGGAATTAAATATGACCCCAGTATCGGTATTTACGGATTGGACTTCTACGTAGTATTGGGACGTCCTGGTTTCAATGTAGCGCACAGACGCAGGAAACAAGGTAAAATCGGTTTTCCCCATCGATTAACAAAGGAAGACGCGATGAAATGGTTCCAACAGAAATACGACGGAATTATTTTGGCAAGTAAAAAATAATAGCACATTTGTATGTTCTCGCCGTTAATAAAATTTATAAATAAAAGTGCACTTGTTTTATTGATTTTTAATAGTAACATTTAACACATACAGTTTTAACAGGGAACAAACAAACTTTTTACAAGAAAGTAAAATCGCTGCATAATACATATTGCACACCGCCGACCCGTTTTTACAAAATGGTTTATTTACTATTACTAACACCAAAAGAAACGAAACAGTCTATGAGTACTAGTAATTAAATAATTGGAATAGGAACTTTAAAAAAATAATTATGATTATTTTTTAATGATTTCATTCACCAATCGTTTAGCAGTATTTGGGCACACGTGTTTAATTCTGTCCAATCACAACATTATTATAGTGAGAATTTTCTACTGTAGAAAATTCCCGCGAGCATAATTTCTAGTATTTTGTTTACATATGTAACTTGACAGCACATTTTCTAGTTTTGACATCTGTCGCCAGTTTGATTTTAGTTTATAATGAATTAAACTGTATTTTTATGCTGTATTTTTTATTTAAACGTTAAAAAATAATCTTCCGAATACCACTCGAGAGTGCGAATTAATTAGAAAATAATTCTCCAGTTATTTTTTCAAACTTGTTGCCATTTGGGAATAGCCACTCGAGCCCTACGGGCTCTCGTGTCTATTCCCTGGCAACAAGTTTTCGAAAATCTGTCGAATTATTTTCAATTTATTCTCACTCTCTTGTGATATTACTTATGAAAATAGCTTATATCTAAGAAAGTGAGCTCAAAAATATCTTAATATGCATACACAAGGGTTTCCCTTTATAAGGATAAATATATGTGTGAATATGTGCAAATTATTTTAAATCAGCTAACGAGCCGTAAGGCATTTCTTTGAAAACTATCACTAAAGCACCTCGATTATAAGGAAAACGGTTGCCATCATTCATAAGAACTAATTTAAAAATATATTAATACAATCTGGCTCTGTCGATGTTACTTATTTCACTTGGAGTAAATCCTAAAATACTCTGGATGGCCCGCAAATGCCCCTGATTATTCTCTCTGTCGGTCAAAAAATAATAAATCGCAGACTTTAAGAACTGAAGAGTAATTTCGGGATCAATTTTGTTTTTGCTTTTCGCTTCCACCAATTGTCTATACATTGCCTGAAAAAGATACGAAATTAGTTTCATAAAAGGCGCCAAATTTTAAGGTTAGATTTCGGCGATCATTCCGTTGACGGGTAAATAAATTTGAAATGAAGGAAAGTTAATTGTTAATTTGGTTGTGCACGTTAAATTTCAAGAAATTTGTGAAATTGAAACATAAGTGCAGACAGCGTGGCAATGCGATTTCGTTTTAAAAGTGAAGCATGACTGCTAGTGAGGTTATTTTGTCAGGTGAGAAATCACCGAATGACGTTCTAACAATAATTACAAGCATGCACAAATGAGGCTGTTACCTTCATGCAAATTTATCTATGTACACTAATAACAAAAAAAGGGTGCAAAACGACTACTTTTCCGATATTACCTTGCGGGCACCGAGTACCCAGAGGGATACAGCCTCTTTTGCACTTAACAATGCTCGTGAATTTTTAGAAGTAGATGCATACTCTAAATCCTAGAAGAGTGAATAATCAATTATTACGACACACAGTTAGATCGCGCAGCATAAAATGCAAGCTATTGAGGTGTACCTTGATATTGTCTAGCTCTTGCTGGGTGACCTGCAGTTGATGCAACAGTTCCGGCACTGAGATTCGATTAGGGTTTTCTTGAACCATTTCTAAAACCTGTTCAAAAAGATAAATTTATTGAGCCGTTAAGAACAGGAAATATAAATCACCTCTTTTTCATGCTCCAATTTCGCAGCCTCATGTCCTTGATTGTAAATCCGCAAGTAATCTTGCTTGTGGTTGCCCTCCTGCTCTTCTAATCTCTTGCAAGCCTCTTCTAACTTTTGCTCCAGTTCTTTAATTCTCTCTCTAGCAGTCTCTAATTCTGGTACCAATTCCCAGTACCTAAATGAAACGACATTAACAAAAATACAAAAAATAAGTACGGAATACCTAGTATTGACTTCTGTGAGCCTTTGAAGAAGCTCCTCGACTTTGTCGTTATGCTTTTGCTTAAGCAAGTGTGCATCTTCTTCGTGAGTTCTAATTAATTCCTGCAAACGACGTTCGTATTCTACAGTTAATTCTTCGCGCTCCAAGTTGGGATCTTTGGGACCCAAGTTAACTAAAACAGCCTTTTCTGCAGTTTCCACCACCTTCTTCAACTTGTACGGCTAAAACATATTTAACAAGCGTTGAACTCTTTATCCATTTTATTTCATTTGAAAAAAAAAATATGTAATGTGTGTTACAAGCTATGGATTGTCAAAGCAATACTGTGATAGTAATACTGTTATGACAGTGATAATTCATAAAACGTGCAATGACATTTTTGTATTTTCTTTATCTATTTCATATTTTAATTAGGAGGAGTGAAAGTGAAAGAACAAATTACACTGGAACTTTCCAGCAAGTAGTTTTTGACTACAAATTTGAATTTTAGTGTTTTGAATGTTTGCACAATTTGGAAAACACGAGCTGATAAGAACTATTTGTAATAGAACCAAAAAAAAGTATGCTGATGCACAATGTAAAACACAAAAATTCTTATAAAGCTGTTAAAACACACAATTGAAACCACGGAGTTCTGATAACTGTTTTTATCATCTCAACTATGACACACAAATCTTATCAGCTGTTTCGACAATGTGGTGATTGTCTATTTTTCATAATTGAATCAGTGTAACACCGGCCTGCTGGCAGCCAATCATAGATCTACCTTTTGGCGCTCCTCTGAATTAAAAAATTAACTAGATTTTCTTGCACTCCCGGTTACCATAAGTTACGATAAGTCAACGTGCCCTCGTTGAAATTTGAAAATATTGAATTAATAGTATCTGCAGCATTATTTTTAAATTTTCAGAAACGAATTTATCATAAAAAAATACTTCATCTATGGTGTGTTTTTGAATTCCAGAAATGGTTAGAAGACTGTGAAAAAATATGTGTTTTTACTTTATGTTGGTAGTAATCAGCACTTAATCTGATAACGTATACAATTTTGACACAATCACTTAAATGTTGTAGAATATTGATGATAAAGTTTTCCTCATTGGAAGTTTCTTTGAAAATAGCCATATTGTTTCGACAGAACCGTGTTGTATTTTGTAATTTCAAAGCTACATTACTAATATAACCTTCAACTGAAAGATGTAAAATGCAAAAAAAAAAAATTTTCACAACCTTCTAACCGTGTCTGGAATTAAAAAACACAATATATTCAACCTCAATTGTGTCCATATCCTTTCACTTTAATATTATTCCAAATGTTTAATTCGTTACTGATTCCGAACATAAATTTTGAAAAAATGGGGCTACCGTTAAGTTATTTGAAAATGACTAACACCAGGTCATGGCGATAAGCTGGCCCGATACGGTTGGATATTATTGGAAATATGTATCTGTAGTTTTTACATGTTACCAATTCAAATCGATTACCAGCAAATTTTTACCCATCTGCATTTATACAGGGTGTCCATTAATGTTTAAGACCTAATGGATGAGAAAACAACTTTAAATTTGCACCGACAGTGCTTCAAATTAGTTAACCTCAATTAATAAATGCGGTATCACTTTCGACAAAGTGAAAATAAAAATACTATTCAAAACAAACTTTTATTTTCTTAATTGCATTATGAGCTCAGTTGTAACATTTATCTCTAACGCCGGAGTGCATCGCGTTCTTAATTAAGTACCACTTAAATTAATGTGGGCCTTGAGTTAGGTTGGTAGCCATTTTTAACTAGTTAACTGTTATTTTTTAAAGTTGTGTAACACTGCACTTAAATATTAAGAGGAAAATTGGCAATTAAAAAATTCAATTTGGAATTATTATTAAAACAAATAATAATTTTCATAATTAGCTGAATGCTTTCTTTTTTTTGTTTAATGGCTGATAAGAACACAATAAAATAGTAGTTTATTTCACGAGCATAATGAATGCTGTAACTTTTAGAACACGAATCGAAGACGAGTGCTTTGGTAGATTTAAGGAGAAAAAGTCTACGGCTAACTGTATTATGTTAAAAATGACAACGTTGAATCTAACTGTATTCCCATTTAAACTGAGGGTGCTGCTTCGTTGATTTTCTTATTGTTACCCTGGATATGTTTCAGTCAACGCAAATAAAAGCCGTTGAACTCAATTCGCCTGGATGAACAGATAAGGTCTACAACCGTAGGTCGTGACTGACTTTAATATTTTAGCTTCACACACAAAGAGTAGAAAGAATGAAATTAAAAAAATCTGAGACTTACAGACTGGCTAAGGTCCTCGCTCGCATGGGTCGAATCTTTGGAGTGAACTGAAGAATTGGTCATGTCCTCAAACTGACCGGAATCCGAATAAGAATTGGTCATCTCCCCAGTCGGACCGTCGGCAACGTCCGTTGCCGACGCTTCTTCACGGGCGTAATTTTCACGAACCGTGACAACATCACTGGAATTTGACTTGTCTTCGGGCGAATTTAAGGCCGCCTTGTACAACCTCAACTCGACCACTTCTTTGGTTAACTTGAGGATGTCGCTGTCTTTCTGATTCAAATCTCGTTGCGCTTGCTGGAGCAGATATTTTAGCTTCTTGACCTGTTTGTGAGCCCTCTGCGTGGGCGTCAGGTAATCCTCTCCGGAAGTTCCGGCATGCTCGGAGCAGTGCACCACGTACTTCATACTCCTCCCGGAGAATGTGGTGCCGTTTCGAGCTACACTCGCATGGTCGCAAGAAGCCACACTGAGGCAGCTGGTTGCGCTCGTGAGGCTGTCTGCGTCCCAGTCGAAATACGTGGGACGACTCAGTTCCGGCGAAGCCGGAGGCGTCTTCGGGGATGCCGCGAAAGCACTAGACGGTGAACGCGGCGAATTCACACGCGCGTTAGAAAGCGATAACGACTGAAAATGACACGTATTTTTTAGTGGGGCTAATCGATATTTTCCTCGTAGATTAAGTAGGTTTACGATTAATAGATACTCACCAAACCTTTCGTTCTGGACGGTGATTGGCCAGCCCTGGCCAGAGCCCCCGTATGTCGGGGCTCCGTGGTGATAGAATCCGGTCGCGAGACCGCTGCAGCAGATCGTACTCCATTTATAACCCTTCTCTCCCCCCTTTCCATGAACGAATTGCCCCTTCTAAGAGCCACTGTTTCACCCCTTACCTGCAGATCATGTCCGAGGGTTGTGTTTTGGTTCAAATCTTTGCTAAGCTTGAGGTGCGAATTTTTACTAGCCCTCATGCTACCCCAGCGTCGCAACGGTATTCGCGACTGGGATGTTGGCGTCGGCATCGTTTCAAAAGTCGAACTTGTGCGTTGTTCGGGTAGATGACGCGAAAACAAATTCGCGCTCATCTTTTGTTTTGAACTAATCGCCTGTGCCTTCTGCAAAGGATAGCGAGATCAAATGTCAACTTTTTGCTGTGCTTACTTGATTTTTTTTTTAACTTTCCAGATTTAAAATGTCACGGGACCATAATTAAAGTTTTGTTTACGCGGATTAAACGATATAGTTTGTTGCCCTTCTTTTTTTTATTACGCTTGGATAAATTTACGGGAATTTACTTTGCTCGAGCTACAATCAAGAGTGAAAGAATGCATAAAAATTGTGCTTATTATTGCAGAGAAATTGAAATGATTGGGTGAAATTTGTGCAGTAATTGCAATCGTTTTCTTGTTAAACAGAGCAATAATTTGAGCGATAATAGCGGCACAATTTGAATTTCGCTAGATCGTCCCATTATCACTTTTTGAAATGATGAGCAATTTATCAGGATGATTTGCGTTTTTTCTAACGTGGCGTTTTTAACAATTGCATAACGTAAAACTATATAACAAACTATAACATTCACTTTCTCTTACCTCAGTTACAAGATTATGTTGCCATATTCTTTTTTAATTTTTTTTGTCGGCCACTTTCATTTTCAAATTTGATTGTCAGTCGCTTTTGTGTTCACATGCACCCCATGGTCGGAAAACAACAACTACAACAACTGTTTAATACAATGCCCACCTCGATCGTAACCTAGCTCAGTAAGTACTGATTGCGGAACGTATTTAATTATTTATGCCGCGTGTACTGGCGTTTGGGATGCATACCCACCAGGCGTTTTCAAACTATTATTTTTTATGTATACATTTTATTTTTATTTCGGAAAGGTTTTACATAATACTTTCATTATTGTCGAGAGATTCACTATTGAATACTGTTTATTTATTGGAGTCTTCCAACCTTTTGAGCCAAGTTTCCGGATTGTAGCTGGGCTGTTCGCCCCCCAATTCCGCCGGTAGTATATCTTTGGCCACGTAATCGTGTAACGTGCTCAGATTATTGCCATGGACATAAATGCGTTCTTTAATCTTATCTTTTAAAAATTGTTTAATCACAGTTAGAGCCGCTTCCACATACCAGGGCTGCCCAATAAAATGGATGCCCTTAAATCGAGCAGGAAAGCAGTCTTGCAGGCCCTCTATCATCAATTTCAAAACTGATGGTTTTAAATTGGTGCTTTGGCGAAAGGAAAATTCGGTCCAGTCCACAATAACGACGAAACCGTTGGCTTGATTGTGAATGTTACCAGTCAGATTCTCTAAACTAAATAATAACGATCTATAAATACTTATTAAACTATAAGAACAGTCCCAATTGTTTGCGCTTAAAATTAGAATGCAACGTCCTTTTCGATCTTTCATCGGCAAAACTCCGGGAAGGCCGTTTTCCAGTGCCTTTTGGATGTCGCTCGCGCCCAAGTGAAAATCGGTAAAAATGCCCGGATTTTTTCTTCTGTACCAATGGTAATTCTGCAATAACTGCACCGTTTCGGGGATGTTGAACTTTCTCGCGTAGAGGAATTTCAAAATCGTGTCATCATCTTGGCGGACGTTGTTTTTAAATTCGTAATCCGGCGATTGTTTGATCGAAGTTTTTACCGCTTCTATAGCGGTTTTGCGGTCAGTCGTTGTCTCGGATTTCATGGTGGGTAGGTCTTCCTTCAATAAGTTATGAGAGAGCACGTGAGATTTCCATTCGAATTCTAAATATTCGGCCATTTTTACAATTTTCCGGCTCGCCTTTTTATACCTAGAAAGGATGAATAATTTAATCGTGTTATTGTTCGCGATAATCACGAGCCTGGTGCGCGATTACGCACACCCTTTTAATTGAACAATTTTGTTAAAATTATCGGAACGCTTGCAAAATTTTAATTGCTTAACATAAAGGAAATTGTTACCTTCTGATTTCCAGCTGACGTTAGCGGTTTTTAATTTTCTTTTTTCATTTTCCGCGCAACTGCCGTCACTGCCATAAAAATTACCGCCCAAAATTGATTCAGAATTCGTGTAAACAAACCGAAATGATAAGAGAGCACCACATTTACGACCGAATATTAACTTATGGGCGAGAGAATACCGTAAAGTAATAACTGTGACTCATCGACCCAAACTAAGACATACTTTCGCGTGCATGCACACTGGATTTCCTTGGACGAAACTAATTAGTACTCGTTTTGACCGACGTGTGTGCAGGCTTGATTCCGGTCAGTATTCAGGGTCGGCCCCTTTCATTTTCATTAGTAACTTTCATCAAAATTTAAAAAAAAATTAAATATTTCTGAGCACTTAAAACAGGAATTTTGTTTGTGTGCACACTTAAGCTGGAACTTACATATTTACTTAATTATTAAGTCGGTTTGTTTGCGGCTTACGAGGAAATTTTTGAATTCAGTTATTCTTTTTTGCGATTGCACTGGTATGACGAATCCTGCAAAATTGAGCTTTAAATTAAGACGCTATACTGCCGTGCGTATCGACCAATCAGCGTGAACTTAAATAGACAGTACGTCTTAAACGATTTACAGGTTCTGCAATTATGGCCTTTAAATTCCTCTACCTTAAGAGCTCAATACGTAAGTCACCAAATTCGATGCAACAGTTGCTTCCACTGGTTTACCTTGTCTACTTAAAAATTAGTAGCATTTCAATTATTGTCATTCCGCTTAGTCGGTATAGTTCGTTGCAACCCATCTGCTTGTGGGTCGTTGAAAATATAATACAAAACACCCCCAGAAAGCACGCGCATCTCGAGGATGAATCGAATCGGGTTCCATTTGTTGGTCGTGTTTCACTATTATTTTTCGATTTGGTACGACCAAAATTTCGTGGATTTATCCTCGTTTTCCAAAGCGCAAGACATAAAGCTGCTGAAGGGGCGCGTAAAATACCTGACCCAGTGGAATTTGGTGAGAACGTATTTATTAATAGACCCTTATCAACGATAATTAATCAGAATTATCTAGTTAGCTTCTTGTAACCTTGTTGGCAATAATTATATTGTCAATAAAAAGCGGTCAAAGTCCCATTGAATAATAATTACAAATTGTGCAAATCGGCGCCCCGATTTGTGCCATCTATCAGTAATTCCAGAAAGTGGGATTTTAGTTCACCTTTCGCCAGAGTGATGGCCGCTTGTTGATAACCTACATGTCGATATAAAAATAGTGCCGTACTTTTCGTAGTTATCTCGAGTTGTATAAGAATTTCGCAGTTCATATTTCATTTAATTAATTGACCCATGCTGGGTCATTAAACCGAAGTGTATAATCAGAATGCCCGGACCGCGGACGATCTTCCACGTTTTAGTGGCGATTCACTTTTGGTTTGGCTGTTATTACGATTGGTTCCACGTTAAAATACCCTCGAAAGCTCACAGGATGGGCTCGTCTTTCGGCAGGAGTCACAAATTAAAATTTCTCACTTTTTGGGACGCTGTTAGTATTTTAGATCCCCGGCCGTGAAATTCCGCAATTAATGCTGCGATCCCCTTTTCAGCTTCTTCAGGCCGCTTTTTTCACGATTTGTGTGCTAAACGATGTGATAGGAACGAACGACAACGTTCCAAACAAGCCGCCACTCATACGGAAGTTTAAGGATGGGGTACGTAACTTCGATTGATTTTTTCCGTTTTGTTAAAGATCGAATTGCAGCTGCTGGCGTGTCTAGCGTTTCCCCTGTCCATGTTCGTCGGAATCACTTTTTGGGGGCTGTACGCCGTCGATAGGGAGCTCGTTTTCCCCAAAGTTTTAGATGAATTTTTCCCAACTTGGCTTAATCACGTGATGCACACGAACATTATGATTTTTACTTTAATAGAGTTGGCGACGTCTTTTCGTAGATATCCGCCGCGAAAAATCGGTCTCTCCATTTTGATTGTTTTCATGTTGACCTACTTAATTTGGATGCACGTTATTTACGTATACAGCGGCTTTTGGGTCTATCCTATCTTCGAGGTTTTAAACTGGCCTATGAGGGTCGTTTTCCACTTGAGTTTGTTGGGGTTGGTTATGGGCCTGTACATCACCGGTGAAAAGTTGAGCAATGTCATTTGGGCGAAACAATTGAAGGCAATTAGCGTCGACAGTCGGAAGAAAGGTAAATGACGTGTTCAACCGTCGTCGATAAATAAATATTTAAGTCATAACTAGGTAACTTTCGTTGTTTAATGCTTATTTACGGCCGAGATTTCAAGGATTTGCATTTACTTTTTTGATTAATAACAGGGGAGATAATTAAAGCGATCATTTGAACTTTAAAGGATATGTAAATTTAATGATTGGTTCAACGCAATACTTAAGTTTTATAGCTTTATGAGGTACGTTCTTATTAAGCCTAAGTAACTGTGCAATTTTGTTATTATGATGTAATCGCAATTTACATCAGGTGTTTTATTTGTTAATGTTGTACAATGTTGTTTCAATTTTCACCTTAAATTGTAAATTGTAGTTTTTTTTTTCATAACGGAAAATGCCCTAGTCCTAGACATACCATTAGATTTTTAATTGATTTGCAGAAATTAAGCCATTCGTTACTAGAATTTTTGTGAGAATGGTCAATAAAGTTTCTGAACAACCCCTATTGAGCTTAGGGGAAAAATGTAAAAAATGCCAAATGTTCTGATACGGTTACTATAATACTTGTGTTCAAACGGTTACACTTAATTCAGATTAATTTGATATCTGTAAATAAAACTGTTATCTGAATTTATTTATAATAAATAACATAAACTAATATGTACCTACTACCGACTTGAATAATTGTTTTTCCAATCAATCCATAAACATTAAAAAAATTGTATTTTATTCCTATCGACATTGCGAATTCTGTTATTTTCTTCAGATTGTTTAAAAAAAAAATAACTTGCAGGCACCTACACTAATCCTTGATAAGAAAGTCATTGTTCGCATGCGGAGACAAGCTAATCAAGTTAAAATAAACGTAAAATGTTGTTACACGGTAGTGCCAGTAAACGATGCATACATGGTAATGCGATCGGTTTTTATCTATCATATAGGATGTTATAAGTTTTTCCGGTGATCGTTGATCTAATGAATAGGAAATCATGCATTTATGACCCCTTTTAATGAATGATTTCTTATAAATGCATGATTTTGGTACCTAGGCAACAAAATATACCATTAAATTGAAATGAGATGACAAAATGAATACAAAATATACCAATGAGAATTGCAGATTTAATTAATTACTTAAGTTATGTTTATAGTAATACCTACTATTTATATAGAAGTTAGCAACAGTACAGCCAGCAAAATTGATAAAAAGTGCAGATGGATTGTCAAACTTTTGACATTATTTGTAATTCATGGTACCATTGGTTTGAATATCTATTGATTTAAAATGTTTGGCATGCTTGTTTCGAATATCTATTGGAATTTTTGTCACAGAACAAAATTACATTTTCTTCAATTTCGTAAGATTCTATCAACGGAAAAATATTGTAACCAACTTTTGCGTTAATTGCTCTCATTAATGCGCATGTTGGTTAAATAACTATTACCGCCGGGGCCATAATACCTATTAAAAATTGCGGGGAAAGTATGCAATTTACAAGTTGAAATGTACACTTTCCATGGGTGTAAAAAAATTTCCAATTTCCAATTTGAAGCCACAAAGTAAAAAAACAAATTGAGGACAATTTCGTTGTTTATCACTTTTTGAGTTGGATCAAGTTTAAGGTGAAAATACGAAAAATTCTATTATTTACAACTTGAAAGTACCGTTAACCGGCAGCACAATGGTTTATGGCCGACCCATCAAACTGGAGCGGGACAGAATTTCGGTTTTGACCAGAACCGTATTCTTACCTTTGAAAGAAACAATAAAAGAAGTTTTTAATATTAAAATGTATCTTCTGCACCTTAAACATTTTTGGTTTAGGACGTCTGCTGTAAATAACAAATCAAGTGCCCGTAACTGATCCCATTGTTGGATAAATTTTCACCTTCTCTCGTTATACGAAAATGCCTTTATTTAAAAAACGTAAGTTGGTAAAATTAATTCAATTACACTAATTTACGCTAATGTTCGTACGTCAAAAAAACTATTAAATTGAATAACTAATAATTGAGAGAAAACCAAAATTTTGCCGGATTCTTTTTTTTTAAATTTTTTCTCGTTTCTGTGTTCCTTAGTAATATAAAATTAGTCATGCAATTTATGAGAATTGACAAATTTTTTGAGGGGGTATTTTGCTACTGGCGATAAAACTTATAACACCTGTATTTTCAGACCACGTTCTTTTCAAAAAACTTTAAATTAATTATTACTTTATTCTTGTGGACTCGGTAATTTCTACAACTTCGGATATTAAAAATTATTGACTGGTTAAAATTGCAAATCTCTCTTATGCCGTTACGCCATTGCGCAAGCGGCCAGTACGCAGTGTTGGTGTTTAATGGGAGTGTAGCTTGTGATGTCAATATATGACACTGACAATTGCCATAGCAATAATGTGTAAACATCTAAAGGGTTGAAAATAATTCATTCAGCCAACGCTCGCTTAAACTGTGCATTCTGTACCCCTTTTGTAGGCATAAATGTCTGAAGTACAGCGAAATTTAAAATTTCAATATTTTTCAATGACTTATTACATAATTTCAAAATTAAAACGAGTGATGGTGTGTTTTTTAATTCCAAAACGGTCAGAAAGTTGTGAAAAATATTGTTTTTTACTTTGTTGGTAGTAATCAGTAATAACCTACACAATTTTGACAGAGTCACTTAAATTTTACAGAATATTGAAGATAAATTTTTCCTCTTCGGAAGTTTCTTTAAAAATAGTCAGATTGCTTTCTTCGACAGAAACGTTTTGTGCTATATTTTCTAATTTTAATGCTTCATTACTAATATAACCTTAAACTGACAGATGTAAAATGCCATTACTATCAACATAAAGTAAAAACAAAAATATTTTCACAGCCTTCTAACCGTTTCTGGAATTAAAAAACTCACTATAGTAAACCATGTAAACACTTGAAATTTGCAGACCGCCAATTTGACATCAACGGTTGCGCCTTGAAAAGGTCCATTGTTATACAATGTGATCATTAATTAATGAACTTGCCGCTTATTTCAAAAATATGCATTGTCCACTTACTATTTACAGCGATCCCAACTATTTCCAGCAGCGCGCAAATTGATTAATCCAAAAATTATTCACATTTATTCTTATTCAAAACAAACTAATTATTGGTTCATATGTCGAGCGCAATATGTAGTCAGTTTTAGTTACAGATTGAATAACAACAATAACAAATTACAATATCCCAGACAACGACGCATAAACGTCATAACTTGCAGTTAAAAAATGCGCACGCATAATTAACGCTTTGGAGGAAAGTTTTGATAAACAACATAATATACTTCTGGGTTTTGGTATACTTTATTAATAAAAATGCGATCATAGTGCAGTGACGAATATTCATTAATTAACTGTATTTGTTAAGTGTTTTTTTTTTTGAATTATCCTGATCCTCATGTTCTCGTTTTCTTCAACAGACAAGTGCATGACAGTTTACGTAAAAGAGTAACGATTTTATTCAAAATCATTCAATTTTAAGAAGTTATACAATAAAAAATAATTTAGTGACATTTGACAAGACTTGTAAGTCAAATTTGACTTTGGTCGGTGTCTGCGTCGTCTACTAAATTGTTATAGGAGGTAGGTAATAGACAAAGAGGTTAACAATGAAATGAAATGAAAAATTAACAATAGCCAAGTTTTTGTAAGTTCAATTTGACTTTAGTCGGTGTCTGCGCCGTCTACTAAATTGTTATAGGAGGTAGGTAATAGACAAAGAGGTTAACAATGAAATGAAATGAAAAAAGTCGGAAATTAACATGTTGCGAACCGATTGTGAATAACATTACTTACAAATACATGTTTAGATAACTAAAAAATAACAGCTTAATTCACGAAGTGATTCTACGGGTATCTGAACTAATTCTTGATAAAACAACTATTGTTGGAATACGAATCTGTACAAATATTTTTTAATGATGAGTAAATATTGTGTAGTTGCAATAACTAGGTTAGACAATATCAATATTTTCAGGACTTTACTTCTAAAAAATAAATTCGATACTTTGTTTTATTGCTGAGATTTATGTGACCCCCTCCCTTTTTACAGTATATCGGGTGATTTCCTGTCTAGACTGCGATGACTTTACAAGACAAATTCGAGCGAAACGTAGGGCGTAACTTGACACATCATTAGTTTGTTTATCTACGATTGTGAAGTTCGATTTTGTTTACAAATTTGTGTGCACTTACTAATACAGTCAGTCACGAAAGTTTTCGTACACCTTACTAATTATGCATAGTTCAAAACTGAATCATTCAATTGGGATAAAGAATAGTTAATATATCTTTAAAATGTTAAAAAACATAAAATATAATATAAAATAATAATAATAATAGTTATTACTTACAATTATATACATATTATATGAATATCATAAAATCAAATGTCACGAAAGTTTTCGTACATGAGCAAAAACTACTCCTAAACTTTAAGTAAGATATTTTCAATACTTCGTCGGACCTCCTTTAGACTTTCTTACGGCCTCTAATCGTCTAGGAATGGAGCTAACTAAATTTTCTGTAACGTTTGCAGGAATTTTATTCCATTCTTCTTCTAATGCTAATTTCAATGTTTCTTTATTCGTTATCCGATGTTTTCTAATTTTTCGTTCCAGATACTCCCATATATGTTCAATAGGATTTAAATCCGGCGACTGGGGTGGTGAATGCAGTTGTTTGGGGACGTTGTATAATAGCCATTCTCGAACAACGTTAGCAGTATGCTTCGGATCTTGATCTTGTTGGAAGATCCATCTGTCTCCTAGCAATAATTTCTCTGCATCATTGCGTAAATGTTGTCGGATAATGTTTAAATAAATCCATCGATCAATTATCTGCTCAATAAACACTAAACTTCCCACACCAGTCGCCGCCATAGATCCCCAAACCATTACGGATCCACCTCCATGTTTTACAGTTGGTAATAAATTTTTTACATCTAAGGCAGTATTGCGTTTTCTCCATATTTTCCCTGTTCCATCACATCCAAAAATGTTGAATTTACTTTCGTCTGTAAACAATACTTTTCTCCAGAAGTCCATGTCCTTATCTTCATGTGCTTTAACAAAGTTTAATCGTTTCTCGCGATTTGCATCACTAATAAAAGGTTTTTTACGCGGCACCCTTCCGTTATATCCGGCTTTTCTTAAAATTCTTCTTACATTTTCCGGATGTACTTTGCTGCCAATATCAAGTTCCACATGTGAGGCAAGTGTAGGTGCACTAATCCGTGGATTATTCTTAACAGTGTGTATAATGGTTTTAGAATCACGGTCACTTGAAATTTTTGGTCGTCCAGAACGTGGTGCAGTATTGATTGTGCCTGATGTTTTGAATTTTTTTATTACATACTACACTGTAGAATGCGTTTTGTTTGTAATTTTGGCTATTTCACGTAACGATTTGTTTTCTTTGTGCAATTTTATAATTAATTCGCGCATGTCCAAAGACATGTGCTTCGTTTTGACTTTCATCTTTGCAACTGCAAAATGATTTACATATTTCGTCAATACGTGAAGCTATGAAGGGGATTTACCGATTTCTGTATGTTTGCACACACATAAAACGGGGAAATACTTAGTTAAAAGTAGTGTACGAAAACTTTCGTGACATTCGATTTTATGATATTCATATAATATGTATATAATTGTAAGTAATAACTATTATTATTATTATTTTATATTATATTTTATGTTTTTTAACATTTTAAAGATATATTAACTATTCTTTATCCCAATTGAATGTCTACGTTTTGAACTATGCATAATTAGTAGGGTGTACGAAAACTTTCGTGACTGACTGTATTGGCGCATTACGTTTTCATTTTTGGTGTTGCATAGGAACAAATAATTGTTACGATACAACCTGTGCTATATATTCATATCATACGAGGTCTGCAATTATCACCTTTTTAATATAGGTTGACATTGAGATATGAATAACTTTCATGCACGATAGTCCGAAAATGGTTTTATATACAGAATGATTCCTAAAATACGCCACAAGCTGTAACTTTGTTATTTATTGTCTGATTTCCGAAAAAAGGAAAATAAATGATTGTTTGAGTAAGTACAAGGTTTTTTTCCACATTAACTTCTATGTGAAGATATAGTCAACTTTTTTTTCAAATGGCAATGTATACATTTTTTAATTAGTGGTGTGGTAGAATATTTTTTCTAAATCAAATGATATCTAATAACTTGACCTTGAAGTAATGTGAGGAGAAAAAAATTTAAATATTTTATCAAAATAACTCGGGTTTCCAATAAAGAAGGTGCCAGTTGTGCATTCAACAAGTTGGTGGTCAATTTAAACAATACTTATTAGGATTTTTTGGTTTCGTTTGAACTGGTTTTGTTATTTAAAAAATATTCCAACATTCCTCTTTTTCACGGCAGACTTGATAATTTTAGAAGATAACTTAATGTGGAAATATTTTTTTTCTTTTACAAATCATTCGATCAAAATTAACTTGCGAGACGTCATTTGATTTAGAAAAAAATCCTCTAAATTTAAAAAAATATGTATTCCTGTTTAAGAAAAACAATTTGAGTATCGCTGGACAATGAAGTTAATTTTTAAAAAAATCGGAATTGGAGGTTTCCCGTAGTGCTTGTAGAATTGCTAATTTTGATTTTTTGTTTGTTAAAATCGGACAATAAATAACAAAATTGCAGCTTTTGGCGTTTTTTACGAATCACCCTGTATAACTATAGTTGGACTTGCATTAGTTTTAAAGGGAAAAATTGTTTCGGTTTACGAGCGAAGTCAAAAAACGAATTAAGTTCGTTATCCGAGATATCACTGTACAGGGTGGGCCAAGTTTTGCCTCCACCTCACTTTTTGGCCTTAAGTATTATAGGAAAGAAACGAAACTTATACAGCATACGTTTAGATATTAGTTTTTAGAGAGTACATATTAGTTTCTTAAGATTGTTCATAAAAGGCCCTAAAATTAAAAAAAAAAATCATTTACATTAGATTTTCAACTTCTAGAACTGAAGACTCAAATCAGAATTAAAAATATTTATTAGATTTCAAGTAAATCGCAGTCTTACACAACGAGTATCAAATATGATTGTTATTTACAGCTTCTTGGTTGAACAATCATAAATTATGAGGACGATAAACTGCGGACAACGAAAACCGAGGCTTTTATGACTGACCTCGCAAATGGAGCTTCTAGTGTTTCAGCATTTAAACATCTCCAGAACCGCAACGTTATTTTTACAATTGGAATAGCGAAATATCCTCTGGTTAACTTCAAATAATTACATTAATCATAATTAACCGGTTTGCTATCAGCATGCAGTTTATTATAAGTGATGTTCAAAGTGGTGTCCATCCCGTTCTATTCACATTTGAAGTTTTCGCTCAAATGACGCTTGAACACTGGCCGCTTTATTTAAATTATTTAACATTTGAAAAGGATCATTTGAGATACCAGTTACTTTAGCAATAAAGTCATTAAGTATTTATGGATGAGGCTTGCTTCTGAACAGGTTCTCACGAAAATTCGACCAGCACTCTACGACAACAATAATGCGTGAAATTAATTTCCAATTTTACGGGGATGACAAAGTTAGTCTCGAACGAGTTCCGAAATCATTCAGTTCGATATTTATTATCAGTCCGTTATTCAAAATCTTTCACATTCATCTTTGAACTCAAACATTAATTCAAAATGTAATAAGTCCTCTTTGACTTAAAAAAAATAATTTAACATCCATACTTTAAATTATGTTGGTTCTCATAACCGATTATTTATTTATTATTATTTATTAGAGGACTTACACAAATTTTAGAAATCTACAAGAATGTAAATAGGCTCGATTTAGGTACGCTCCTGACTTCCACTCGACAGTGACAAATTTTTACAATGCCATAAATTTAAATCGTACTTAACTTTGCGGATAGCCCTTGACGATCTTTAGAGTCATAAATCATTACATTTACTGTTAAGATTCGAATACAGTTTTTTGATTTTTTTTTACTTTGGACATCTTTGTCTCAATAATACTGATCCTGAAAAGTCAAATTTGACGAAATTGGGGGATAGTATTTTTATAAAAAATCAGTTTTTATTTTTTTCTCGAAAACTAACGCCGACAATTAACATTTAAAACCGGAAATTTCTAGCCTTACACCAGAGTCATACGTGCACCAAATTTCAAATACATAGCTTTCAATTAAAGCTCAATTTTGGGGGTGGCCACAAGTAATGGGACACCCTGTACTTGCAAGCAGAAATTTACAAGAATATGTAAATGCTTCACAATATACAATTTTGTCGCAGTCAATACGGTGCGGTGTACGGAAGTCGCCGCTCATATATCTTGTGCTCACTTTATTACGGCTGTAAGAGTTTATAGGAAGTTTTAAAGCCATATAAAATCTCTTCCTTTCAAGTAACGGTTCAGCGATAGTGTTTCAACCAGGTGTAATTAAATTTCTAAAACAAGCTTTTAATAAAGAGACAACATGAAAATCGTAAAAAATTTTATTATAACAATTCGCGTTAGTGTACACAAAACGCATTAAAAAGTTAGAAGGCTATTAATATTCATAAATTCAAGACGTAATCCCCTTTTTATGGCCCACAAAGTACGAAATTTATCGTCCGAATTTAAAACGGCAGTTGGTAAACTAGAATTCAGTTTCAACTTTTAGCGATCAAGAATTTTCAATTAAAAACTAAAAATTTTAATTATGTCGATCTGATAAAATCCTCATGATGACATTCAACTATTCTAGTCTGAAACGCGGCGAAGTTATGTGGAAGTTTCACGGAATTTAAGATATGTATATCAAGTTATCCCACAGTTCACTCCGCTGTTATTTAGCGAGTTTTACGGCTCGGTATCTTACGTCAAGTGTAAAAAAAATCGTATAAACTTGCAAACGTACAATTTACCGAATTTTACTTCTTTGCGTTTTTGCCAATTACCGAAAAGCCGTAAATATCACACCTTATATTAACGACCAAAAACACATACGCTGAGTGAATTTTTAAGTGCTAAAATTGAGGAAATGTAACCAGTACAAACAGGATACAAAAAAATAGTACATTATAATATAAATGCGGAAAAGGCTTCATTACAATACAAATATGAGAGCAAGTAAAGAGCTATTTTCGCCACCGTGTGATATACTTGCTATTTTTCTTACAAAAACGTAGATTGTCACATTAAAATCTGTATACAGGGTGACAAACATTAACATCTTGCATAGATAAAAAACTTCAACAATCAATTTGTTTATTTGTCAAATCATTTGTTTGGATATTTCCATTGTATGTTCAATGTTAAAAAAGAGACGGTATGGCACACTTTTAAAACAAAATTCGTGTAAAATAATTTAAATTTGTAATGTTTCAAATGACGAAATAAAATTGGCCCGCTTTCTGTGTCATTATCTCCGCAGCTAAAATTGGAACGTGGTAAAATTTCTGTTCTCGGTGAATAGCGAATGCCTAATAATTCTAGAGTTCTTGGAAGGATCATTTGTTCTAAATTATAAAAAAAAAAACAATGATAATAGTACACGGCGGGTACGATAACGTAACACAACAGGCGGCAGAAATTACACACATTATAATACAAATGGTCTTGGATGTTCAGGTTTGATTACGATAGTAAAAACCAGCGATAATAACGAGCGGAACTAATTACATTATCTCTCGGAAATGCACGTACGTTCGGTCGGCGGAATTTTAAATGACTTTGCGGTTTTTATAAATCATTTTAAAAACTGACAACTTGGACTAATGTACTTGAAATTAATTTCTAACAAAAAGAATTCTTATTTATGAAGAAGAAACGATGAATTTTATTTAGTAAACGATTTCAGCAGATGGTTATGATTTTTTTCCAATCTAATACACATAAAGGTGAAAATGAAAATCAAGGAAGGCGACTTAAAGAGAAATCCAATTTTACAATACGTTACAGATGACCTATTTAAGACAAAAACTTGATGTCACGATCAATTTACTTATTTTTTTCTGCATTCACTATGCTACAATAAGTAATAAGTCGACCATTGTAGTTGGGATGCTGGTACACCCAACAGCAATTAATTGCCTGCTTCGATCGGTTCAGTTAATATTAAAATTTTTTAATCGAGACGGAATTTTTCCCTGATTTAATTCTGCGTTAGTCGCTATATGAGATTTTATCTCATGTTACCGGGAAATTTCTGAAATTTTTTCAGGTTTATGTAAATGTGTTTTCGTTTGCTTGCAGAAATGTGCATGACTAGTGTGCCCAGTTTGTGAGATTTCCTCTCATTGCACAACTGCTTGTATTTGTTTACTTTTTCGCATTTGCATAAAATATTATTTTCGATCTGCGATTATTTATCAACAACACTTTGTGAGTTCTTACATTTTTGCATATCAGTAGAGACTACAAACGCTGCACAACGAAACAGCAGTTCAGTACTGTTTTTGTTGTCTAAGAAGAAAAAATCGAAAAGTGAAAAAAAAATTAAATTGTTTTCCAAAATGATATTTGCCCTGAACATACTATTCATACTTACCTAAAAGCAGAAAACAGATGATTTTCTTGTCATTTAGTGCAACTACTTTAAAAATTATATAATTCATTTTGGGAGTATATTGTGATTATTTCATGCCATTCTTTTTATCATAACTACAATTATCAATATCTGGATAATAGTTGTTATTTACTATAAATTAAATCATTTATATCATGAGAAACTCGCATACGTGACCAATCGCGTTATTTTCAGCATAGCGACTACTCTCGGGTTAAGGAGAGTAAAATCGAGCGGATGAACATTTTAATGAGTTTATGATCGATGTAAAATTTTCCACTGCGTTGCGTTTGGACGAAAAAGATTTGATATGAAACTTTTTTTATTACAGATAATTTGTGAATTGTGTAATTTTTATTACACCGGTTTCGATTAAAGCAGTTAGATTAGTATTTGCTTTCTTTATTGCCGGCACGGGAAAGTTATTGATAAGTGCGTTAGTTAAATAACGTGTTCTTATAAAGTGCCTTTTTATGTCGGTACACACGAAAGGAAAATATTAGGTTCGACCTTATTTTTTTTACCGTGTTTACTAAACTGAATTTCCTACAGCAAGATTCAGTCACAGTAACTTTTACGTAACTTCAAACTCCCACACATGAATGTGTTATCAATGCTTTCAGGAAGTTGCGTAGGGGTTCTTACGATAAAGGAAGGGTGCCAAAAGTGCAATGTACTTACACTTCATGTACACATCAAAAAAATAAAAATTGTTGGGATGCAAATTGAATGAGCGATTTTCAAATTAGGTCGAAATGTGGTTTTATCCAGTGACTTTCGTGAAAGAGGCAAATGTTTTTGATTTCGTAAAATATGTATATGTAATTATATAAATTAAACATTACAAAATCAAAACAAATAAATTAGACGCAATACTAAATTCAAATTAGCCAAAAAAAAAAGTTTATTAAAAAAATTAGAAAATCAACAATTTTTGCTAATCAGTTTTCAAATACCAATGAAAAATTTTGGAGTTCTGCAAGTAAAAGTTGCATTCTTCAATTGAAAAAGCGTTGGTAGGAAAATAAACTGCAACGATCAGTTAGTGTCCTCATGTCATATTCCTCCATAAAATTATCCCAAACGTTTTCAATGGTGCCCTGAAGTTCCGCCGCATTTTTAGGTCTAAAATCCGCGGCATATAATTTTTTTGTCATATTTCCCCAGATATTTTCAATCGGATTTAGATCCGGACTTTTGGAAGGCCAAAGTAGTAAATTAATTTCATTTTAATCCACCCACTATCTTACAATCCTTGCAGTGTGAACTGGGCAATTGTCCAGCGAGAGAAAAACGTGTTTTGTAAATGTATTTTTAAGCTCAAAATTAAATTATTTTTCTTGTCTGTTGAGAAACGAAATTGTTGCGAAAAGTAGTTCTCACGGATGGTAACATAACATTTTCCAATATTTCTCTATAGTGTACCCCCGTTATACGTCCATTTATTTTCGAACATACTCCAGGTCCGTAAACGCATAATTTTTCATTATTACAAGATTGAAAACATTTTTCATCTGAAAAAACTACAGAACTCCAAAATTCTTCATCGGCATTTAAGAACTGATTAGCAAGTTGTAGTCGATTTGCTTTGTTTTTATCAGTCAAATATAGTCGAACTCCTCTATAGGGATGTTCGAAAAGCCACGAAAAAACATCACTATAGAGAAACTTCACTATATAGAATTCAAATATAATTTTACAATTTTGGCAGTCGCTTTAAAAACCAATTGATATTCAAAACAAAAAATTAAAATTTATTATATTTGAAAAAATATTTGTTTAAGTATATAGAAATACACACAGTTATTAATAAACAATACAAATTTTCATCTGAATACTTACATAACATGTACTTATTGATGAAAAAGTCTGTCCAAAGTTGATTGCATAAGTAAGGATTTTGCAAGAAATTCTTTTAAGGATTTTTCAGGTTTTCTATTACCGAAAATTCCGTTCCTCAAGAATTTTGGTAAACCTTTCGTAAAGAATAATCACTATATAGAGGCTTAACATCATAATATAGGGGTATTTTTATATGGAAAACGTTCAAAAATGCACGTTACTGACAAAAACATCACTATAGAGAAAAAATCATTATAGAGGAGGTCACTATAGAGGAGTTCGACTGTATGTTTTTTTCCCAGCTGTATAAGTCTTTAAATCGCTCTGTTTAATTTGACGCCTTGATTTTCTAACGGAACCCAGAAAATGACTTTCCTCGCGAGCTTTTACTGCTGGAGAAAATTGATTCTGTCTGATAAAATTTACCAAAATTTCATCTTCATGAGGTTCAGGTACTCTTCCAATTCCTAACCTAACTGATCGTTTTTTTTTCAATTGAAAAATGCAACTTTTGCTTAGGTTTAAATCTGCAGTTACAGCAGGTAAAGTTGTCTTCTATTTACAAAATTTTTACAAAATAGTCACTTTTTCAAATAATTTTTGTCATAAACAAATAATATTGACCTTTTGTTGATGTTTTTTTAGGACGCCTATGATTTAAAGCAAAAATCAAATTGTGAAAAAAAATCGTGCACATTTCGGTCGCCACAAGTGTATTTTATAGCATAAAAAATACAGTCTAAACCGTTTACAAAACGTCGCGTATGATAATAAAAGATGTTTGTAAACTAAAGCAAGATAATTAAAAATCAACTCACAATTATTCGTTGATCTAGGTGTTTTCCTTTTTCCTTTTTTCCCCACAACTTCTTTTATATTTTTCACTAGGATTTTTATATATTAAAATCACGTCACATATCAATTACATAATTACACATTAAAAACTATTATATCAAACACAAATATTTTTCGTCAACAAGCGTCTAAAAACTATGAACACGTTGTGTAAACGTTAGTTTTTCGCGGTGTCCCGCATCTTCAGTAGACATTTTAACACTGGAGTTTGCTAAGTATTTCTTTCCACGTTCACAGATATATCGATTCCGTTTTTTATATATTCCGTTTTTATAAATTTACTTTATTCTCTTTAATTTATTTATTTATTTAATTTATTTATCATTTTTATTAAGCCATCATTATTAAAAAATACCTGTTCATTTATGATGTTATTTTCTGCTTTATTCTTATAAATTTGTATGTTCTCGGCTATATTCATTCTGAACCCTTTGTTTATGATCCTTTCTACTTTCATAGTATCTTCTATGGGTCCAAATTGGTGTTTTTCATTATGCAAATGTTTCGCATAATTAGAAGTAGTATTATTTTTATTTATGTGTTCTTTATATCTTACGTAAAAACTTCTACCTGTTTGCCCCACGTATTTTTTGTCACACGTATTACATTTAATTGAATAAATACCATTTAGCTTATATTTGTCCTCATTTTCAATTCTTGGATTAAATACTTTATCCAATTTGTTATTTGCTTTCAGACCTACTTTTAACTTTTGATTTTTAAAAATTTTAGTCAATTTGTTAGTTTCTTACTTAAATACTTAAATACTTAAATGCAATAAGTGAAAAAATAAAATTTACAATGGAACTGGGAGTAAATGATTCGATTAATTTTTTAGATTTGAATATTACAAAAAATGATAATAAGCTGAATTATAATATATACCGGAAAAGTACAGTAACTGACCATGTCATCCATAAAGAATCTAACCATCCACACCAACATAAAATGGCTGCTTTTAGACATTTAATTTGTAGATTATATAACATACCACTTAGTAAAGAAAATTTTGAACAAGAATTAAGAACAATCAAACAAATAGCAGCCAATAATGGTTATAATCCCAAAATTATTTATAAGATAATAAACAAATTTAAATTTAACAGGAGTAGATATAAAATAGACAATCAACAAAGTAACCAAGATTCAATTAATAACAGCATAAAATATAATGCTAACTGGGTAAAATTCAATTACTACGGACCAGAAACTAACAAATTGACTAAAATTTTTAAAAATCAAAAGTTAAAAGTAGGTCTGAAAGCAAATAACAAATTGGATAAAGTATTTAATCCAAGAATTGAAAATGAGGACAAATATAAGCTAAATGGTATTTATTCAATTAAATGTAATACGTGTGACAAAAAATACGTGGGGCAAACAGGTAGAAGTTTTTACGTAAGATATAAAGAACACATAAATAAAAATAATACTACTTCTAATTATGCGAAACATTTGCATAATGAAAAACACCAATTTGGACCCATAGAAGATACTATGAAAGTAGAAAGGATCATAAACAAAGGGTTCAGAATGAATATAGCCGAGAACATACAAATTTATAAGAATAAAGCAGAAAATAACATCATAAATGAACAGGTATTTTTTAATAATGATGGCTTAATAAAAATGATAAATAAATTAAATAAATAAATAAATTAAAGAGAATAAAGTAAATTTATAAAAACGGAATATATAAAAAACGGAATCGATATATCTGTGAACGTGGAAAGAAATACTTAGCAAACTCCAGTGTTAAAATGTCTACTGAAGATGCGGGACACCGCGAAAAACTAACGTTTACACAACGTGTTCATAGTTTTTAGACGCTTGTTGACGAAAAATATTTGTGTTTGATATAATAGTTTTTAATGTGTAATTATGTAATTGATATGTGACGTGATTTTAATATATAAAAATCCTAGTGAAAAATATAAAAGAAGTTGTGGGGAAAAAAGGAAAAAGGAAAACACCTAGATCAACGAATAATTGTGAGTTGATTTTTAATTAGTAATATACCCACATAGGAAAACAATTTATTAATCGATTAAAGCAAGATAAATTCAGTTATAATGACTTGTAAAATGAGTCCAAAAGTTTACAAACTTTGGTTTGTATAATGTTTTCGGATGGAACGATCTGCGATATGGTAAACTGAAAAAGCAATATTGTTTGTAAAATCCGTGTTCCATTATTAGAAATTGTTGAAATTTTTGGGTTTTGGATGCTAGGATGGCATTATATTTTTAGTTCCTTTTTAACATATTCAATTCAAGTAACTAATTACAAATATTTGCAAACTTTGTGACTTGAATTTTGGTTTTTCGTAATTAATACAGAGTGAATATAAATGAATGTGGGTCAAGTGAGTTATTAAATTTAAGGATTTGTTAATTTGCCACCTGTCATAAATTGTTAAATGTTTAAGGTTTCGATGCCAACTTTATTAACATTGAGAACTGTCAAATTCCATAACTCATTTTACAATTAGAGGAGGTTGACTATATCTATAATCGAAATATTACTTCTAAATAAAGTAGTAATTTAAAATAATAGAAACGACTACTATAATTAGGTCCCATCCATTAATGATGTTACAGATTTAGGCGGGGGAGGGGTCAACGGAATTGTGACAGTCCGTGACAGGGGGTTAGGTTTTTTTTTTAAATAAGTGCCATCAAGAAACGTATTTTCGTCATATGAATATAATTTTGTTTCTGTGCCGTGATGCACGTTGGGGAGGGGGATGTTTGGCATAGTGTAATACCAAAGAATAGATACATAAATGAACAAGAAGCGAAACGGGACGTTTTAAAGGTGCTATTATTTGAATGCGCAGGTCTGGCGAACCTTTCAAAGGCACATAGAAGTTTAAATACCGAACTTGTCAGCGGGACTTTAAAATTTAAAAAATTTCAGAGAAATTTAAATAAAATCAGAGAAATTTATTGAAAATTATGGAATTTTGGATTTTACAGTTTGTTTTGTATTGTTTTTAAATGGCTGTTAGAAGTTTGTTGGGAGTGTTTATAAATTATTACTCGTCCTGTGTAGGTGGTTAATTACGTAAATAACAGATAAGTACACATTTCAGAAAACCAAAGAACCAAAGAATAAATAAATTAGGAAACAAATTTATGCATGCATTACAAAGACGTGATTGATAATTTTTTTTTGTAGCAGTGTTAATATTTTTCGCGATCTACGTGGTGCGTTAAATTTAATTAGTTCGCGCTTTTTTACACATTTGGTTCTTCGAGAACAAAAAAATTAAGTGAAACTGTGCAGTGTTTTTACATGAAAAAAATGCAAAAACTAATTTCTTATTGTGCAGTTGCAAACTATGGCACGAGAGACGATGGCAGACTAAGTTTTTATAAATTTCCTCGAGCGGATTTAAACAGGTAAATAAAATAAATAAATAAAGTTTACTAACAAAAACTTTTTCTAATTTTTAAATTTGCTATTATTACAGATGCATTGAATGGTTAAGTCAGTGTGGACGATTAGAGCTCCTTAATAAAAACTGTGATTATTTTCAAAAATTAAAAGTATGTGCCAAACACTTTGAAGCAACAATGTTTTTAAATATTCACAGGCGTAGATTACTTCCCCATGCTAAACCGACACTTTATCTCCCCGAAATGTAAGTTAAAAATTAATTGTGATTTTATAATGTTGAAATGTCCTTCATGTTACTTTTTTAAATCTTAGTATTCCTCAACAACAAATTGGTACTGTCCAAGAACCAGTCTCAGTGCCGGCTATTCTTCAATCGTCTCCGAAGTCGTCTTCTTCCGCAACTCAAACACCCCAGGTTTGCACCGCAAATACGCCGCGAAAGAACAAACTGCGGCGAAATATATTAAAATTACAACGAAAGAAGAATATTCTAGAATCCAAAACTTTGACAGTGAAAGAGAATGTAATATCAGTAGAAGAATTCAAAAGGCTATGTGAAAAAGTTTTTTATTTGTAAATAAATATTCGCGGCGTTGTTTGAAAATAACCTGTATCTTACATTCCTGTTATTGGTCGTGAGCAGATTTTGACAGGTTGGCCAGACCTGCGCATTCAAAATCCATGACATCAAATAACAAAGGATTTCCATCTCGTTTCGCTTCTTGTTCATTTATGTATCTATTCTTTGGTAATACCTTGTGAGATGGGGATGGAGTGGGGATCAAATTGAACGGAAAGCTTGTATCACTTATGGAACCCGCCTAACCTACTTAAAAAATACATTCGAAATAAAAATGTAGCTGATTTCAACCTTTCAGCTTAAAAATTTGGTGCAGGTGGATCAAAGCGAAAACACAAACAACCAAACAAACTTCGTTTTTATATGGAAACTTGAAACATAATCTAGGCAGATGCAAGGGTTTGTAAACATGCACCTATTAAATGCATTTACATTTTGTTAAAAGGGTCGAGTTTAGGGCGAAAAGTTTTACACCCATTATCATCTTAAATTAGTTAAATCAGTCAAGAGCAAAACAATCTCGAGTTAAGAAGAGGTCGACGCATCGCATCGCCCATTTACAGCGCTAATCTAATTTAACCTACCGCAATCTAATCTAATTTTTTCTCGCACTACCGCAGTGTTAGTTTCTTAGAAAGTCCTCTCTTTTAATTCGGTTTTTTCTCCGGCAAAATCAACAGTCGAAAAAAGCCGCAGGTAGACCATGATAATTGCTCATTACTTGAAGGCAGCTGACCTAATATCCGCCACCGAGCGCAATCGATCAACTCTGGCCATTAGAGATAAGTTTAAATGATCCGCAAAAAAAATTATTTAGACGACTCGAGAAAACGGATGTTCTTTTAAGTAGCTTTATAAATAAATGGATACGTTAAAATCTCGCCGCACACAAACAAATACGACCGGTTTAAAAATGATCGCTCTTTTAGAGGGTGCCGCGACCACTTCCTCGAGATCTCGATCGTAAACGGTTCTTTTTTCGCTAAAGACTTACGAGTACAAACTTTATTTTTATTATTTAGTGCACTTTTTATGTTAATGTTATAATGGACTTACCAAATAGCTTTAAAAAATGATCCTATGTATAGTCTGTTTACTTTTCACATGAATCAGAGCACTAGATTCAAATCAAACTTGAGATTTTCCAAAAATTGGCTAGGCATTTTGTGTTTTAATTAGTATGTTGGCACTGGTTCAAACGATTAAAATGAAAATTTTTGTGAAACGTCAAATTTGATATGTAACGAATCTGTTGCACTGTTTTAAGGAAGTGCAGGGTCCTCTAACATGAATGATCACCCCAGCTATGTATTCAGTTATTATACCTTATATCGCCAGTAGATAGAGTGCCACATACGCGTGTTGTTTACGTGCAACTTGAAGCTTGAATTTCTATTGGTTACAGTAAATTTTGGGCGTTACTCTTACTCGCTTGCTCACATGGGTAAAGAGAAGTGGAAGGTACATGTACAGCACGTGAACAATATATATGATCGTGAAATGAGGTATCATAAGCTACGATCTGATGTTAATTGCGTTATCAGTTTTTAACATCTGGCGTCGAGATGCTCATTTTTCACGGATTTGTTGGGCTTTTCTTTTCATAAATCTTTTATATATAATTTTTTTAATATAAAAATTTCAAAACCCTATCAGCTTTTTCAGTCATAATCAATAAATTAGGTAAGTGTTGTAAAATTACAAAGAAGAACATGATGTCCCGGACATACTAGGTAGTAGCGGCACGCGTTCAGTATCAAGAAGTCACTCAAATACTACTGAACTGAACACAACCAATATGAAAAGAGCGTATGTAGAAGGTTTAACCAAACTTTTATTAAGAAATACTAAGAAGTGATTGTGCTTGAAAGCGCTAATTTTTGTCCGGACCTGATAACCCCTGGTTCCAGTGGGGTCTGATTTACAATACAGGGTGAGTTAAGTTTTACCGCCGCGGCCATAATATCTATTAACAATTGAGGGGAAAGTATGCAATTTACATGTTACGTCAGTTGAAGTTTACACTTTCGATTAGTGCTACAAATTTTCCAAATTATTTTTATTTGAAACCAAAAAAGTAAAAAAAAATTTTGATGTTTGGTTTTTTATTTCAAAATTTGGCAAATTATTCGTAGCATTAATATTTAAAATTTGATTCGTTAAAAAAATTATTACTTTTTGAGTTCAATCAAATTTAAGATAAAACAAGAAAAATTCTTTTATCACAACAGTGGATTATGAAACTGAAGGAGACAGCTTTTCGGTTGTTACCAGACCCGTATTCTGGAATTTGTAGGAGTATTGAAATACTAAACACATTTCCACACTATTCTACAAAATAAAGTTTTAATTTTCACTTTTCACCCATCGATGTTTAAATGTTGATTTGTTGCGAATGTGAATATTTTGTTGTTCACAAAGTGACCTGAGGGCTGTAACCAGGGTTTTTGGGCTTTGCATGAGTTAAGCAATTTATTTGATGGGAAGGTTCAATAACCGATAGGTATATTGAGTCTGCAGACGGCAAAATTAAAACACAAAATTATAGACAGATATACTTAGACAATTAGAATCAAATAGACGATCTTCCCATCAAGTTTAAAATCTAACATTGCAAAGATTATTTTTTATTATGATTATAATTACCATATAACTATTAGTTAAGATGTTGGAAACTTTTAAAGAAATAGTGAAAATCCTTACTCCGAACCCGTAAAATATAACGTTGTACTTTTTAACTTAAGTTGATGACTGTCATAAATAATCAGTCAAGTACCCTAAATCAATAACATTGTTTGGTGATCGGTCTGCTTTTGGCGTAAATCATTTAAAAAAATACTTTCTAATAGCACCAGTTTGTGGTCGTACATATCACTCCATGAAATAAACAAAATTTGAAGAGAATAATTTAATATTTGAGACCAATTTTGGGGGTGATCTTTAACGTTGGAGAACGCTGGTCTGAATCAAGTGAAAAGTAAACAGACTATAACCGGTCCCACCGCTGGTTTGATATAATTTTTTGTTTTGTAGCACATTTTGACGGAATAAGTTATAGCCAATTAATTGATAATTAGTTAGAAACGTTTTCGTTCAGTAATTAAAGATGGTGCCTGCAGATGTTGACAATAATGTATGTTCAAACAATTGTTCAATAAATTGTATGATATTAATGAGTGTGCGTTTTATTTCAATCGAATCGTCCACCGCTACCATATAAACCCGTCTCCCGAGTTCAAAATCGTTTCAATGGCACCGTATAAATTTAATGTCGGCTCGGAGGGACGTGTAAAACTTTAATAGTTCGTAATTACCCTTCTGAATAGCCTCGTCCTGTTTTAATACCTGAATTTCTCGCTCCTTCCGTAGACTAATCATCTTTTGTATCAAGCGAAGCGAAAAAAACAACGTGAAATGTGGTAACACACCGTGCATAAAATACAGTCCGTCCTAAAATTATCTTTTGTTGCTTTCGGACCCACAAAAAATACCTTACTATGATTTGCACTTATGTTTAAGCTACAACAATGCGCGATGATATGAATTTTTTTACAGACTTGTGTAATTCATAATGGACCCGGACCATTAAAAAAGCGGCGAGATCTTTTTGTAATCCGAGCCGTGTTTGGAAGTAACCCAGCAAATTGATAAAACAGCTCGGCGTAGGTTCGCTGTTCGCGTTGCGGTGATAGAGCTGTAATTGGCGGTATACTTTGATCTCCCGGTTACATTCCTCATGATTCTGCCCCGCGTGTAGCTCTACCTGTTAATCTCATCGGTCGGCGCGTTTTCAAGGCTTCGTTCCTTTAATCTGTGCCGAACGGTCGGGCGACTTCACCGCGCAGGTGCGACTGGACTTACAAACACTCGGAGCACTCTATGAAAAGTTTTTATCTTTGATGAGGTTCTTTTGCCGGCACTCATTTGCAGTCGGACCGTCTTGGTGTGTGTGCGTGCAGTTCGTCGACCAACTCGGCTTTATACGTACGAAAGTGGTCGTGTTTCATTAGCTTTATTAGTGTTAGCAAGGCAAATTATGAGAACGAGTTTTCGACATGTTGTTTATGAGATTACGTTTATTGTGCTAATAAAGGTTGCCGCGTGCAGACGGACGCCGGTTGTGTAATTTTTCGTTTGTTTTGAAATGGAAAAGTTCAAAATCGGACCCACCAATTCATTGACAAATCCGATTGTTCATTTTTGAAAATGTGCTGACCAACCGAAGATGATTGCTGGTTTGTTAGTAACGGGGTCGTTTATGACCCTATTTTTGAGTGCTGCGAACCCTTTGGAACCCCGCTGCGAACGGATCACGGTTCCAATGTGCCTGAAATTGGGTTACAACACCACAAATATGCCCAACTTTATAGGACACAACACACAGAAAGAGGCGATTTTGGGGGTAAGAATTGCAATCATTCAAGCCTGGATAAGCCGGAATCCTGCCTATGACGGATTTTTCTCGGTCGCAGCAGTTCCGTCTTATGCAGATTTGTCTGTAAAGTATCTATGACTGAACTATTTTTCGGCCCCAATTTATGTATTGCCTTAGATGACACTGGTAAAACCGGAAATCTTGGGTAAAACGGGTCGCTTTTTCGGTTCCAGCAGTTCCGTCTTATGCAAGTTTGACCATAAAGTCAAATTTGAGGATAAACCGAAATCATGTTCTGTTTTTCGGTCCATATTGATGTGTCGCCTTAAATGTCACTGTTTCAGCCAAAAAACCTGGCTAAAACAGACCTTTGTTTTGGTTCCCAAACAGTACCGTCTTATACAGGTTTGATCTAATTGTCAGGATAAACCGAAATCTTGTCCTGTTTTTCGGTCTCTATTTACGTATCGCCTTAGATATCACTCTTCAAGCTAGAAATCTTTTTTTTCGGTTCCAACCATTTTCGTCTTATACAGGTTTTATTGTAAAGTAAAAATTTCTTGATAAATCCTGTCTATGACGGAACTGTTTTTCGGTCCCGATTTATTTATCACCTTAGATGTCTCTGATTAAGCCAGAAACCTGCCTAAAGCGGATCGTTTTTTCGGTCGTCTTATACAGGTTTGAATGTTAAGTCTAATTTTTCGGATAAGTCGGAATCTTATTTACGATAGAATATTTTTCGGTCGCGATTTGATTATCGACTTAGATATGACACTAGTTAAGCCGCAAACCTCGCTAAGGCGGAGGTTTTTTCGGTGCGTTGTACAGGTTTGACTGTATTATTTTTGGAATAATGTAGACACAAAAAATTAGTAGTTTCCGCGTGTAAACAGATTGCAGTCGAGGCGAATTTTTATTGCAGTATTAAAACGGATTATTATATCGGCAGCTTTTTATCGCAATTTTATCGGCGGCTTTGTCGGCAGATAGAGTGCCGGCATTTAGTTGTGTAACGCAACACACATTTATTATAACTGGGCTATCACACTATTTAGCATGTATTACACACCTGCTTCGTACGTCAAGAATAATCGCAATTTATTTCCCGGTTTTGTTCGTCGATGAGCGTTGATCTGTTTGTTATTATGTTCGCCAGTATGTGGTATGTAATACAGGTTGTATACAAGGCCCCCTAGCAGGTAAGGACTACTAGAGGTAATCAAGCAGGCCTAGGCGCCTTGAAAGAAGCCGCCCTGTCATTAAAGCCCGTCTGACCCACCCCCTGGTCCCCTCCGTCCCATCGCGTTTTGTAACGGACCGAAGCATAATAATACTCTTCCAACTTTTATTGTGTCGTTTCGGACGGATACCTAGAAAGGTTTCACTTAAAAGGAGGACGTTTTGCAGCATGTTTTACAAAGACAATATAACGAGTTTTTCTATTGAAAAAAGGAAAGTCGAATTCTTGTGCGACAAAAAGCGGTAGCGCGTAATGTCGTCGCCGATTGACGTTGATGCCCTTACGCTCTTACAGAAGCGGTTTACGTAACGGGGACGGTTTAACGCGCAGATAATGGCGGTAAAACGGTGCGCTTCTTCGCGGATAAAGATAGAATCCGATTGTTTCGAAAGCCTGTCAGTCAGCCAGTGCCCTTGAAGTATCTGTTTTATGGCTGCAACCAGAATAAAAATAATCGACCCTGTTTTTCTTTACGTTCGGTTTCTGCTTTGATCCGCGACGACTCGGCACTGATTCGTATACGTCAACCTTGGCTGCGAATATAATTTTGTCTCGTTTTTTTAGCCCGCGTTCAAAAATTGCAAAATTCTATTTACATCGGACCTGCAACGCTCTCGATAAAATTCTTTATTTAAAACCGAATCAAGTTTTTAGTTCAAAGTAAAAACTGCTTTTACATTTGATAGCGAGTTATTTTTGTGAAGGTATTTGCGCTCGCATTTATTTCATTTAAATGCACTTTTGATTGAATCGAACTGCGCTCTGGCATACGCATTTGCAAGTTTAATTTTTGGGACCCGATTTGATTATGATTGAACATAATTTAATCACAACTTAATTCGATTAGATTAATGCAAATTTACGAGTTCATTTTTATGTAAAGGTGAATTTAGGGGTCGTTCAAGTATTACGTAGTAAGCAGAATTTTTGCCATTTGTAAGCAAAAATAAGCAAAGCTCTACCCCCCCCTTCATAAGCTTACGCAAGCATTAATATAATTTTCTATAGCTGCTTTCTAATACTAGTGATAATTCATAAACAACTGTCATTGACAATTTGAGTCTTTCTATGAGAAACAAGTATTTCACAAGTAAGTTTACGAGGGTTGTCTGAAAAGTTTTGCGCCTAACATACAAACAAGTATTTTTTCGGTCAAATTTTATTTTATTTTTCAACATAGTCTCCTTTTAAAGCGATATACTTTTCCCAGCGATTCTCTAACCTCTTTAACCCTTACAAATAGTAGTTGGCGTCTTGCTCTGCAAAATAGGCGTTTACGTGTGCGATGACCTCGCTCGCCACACTTTCAGCTTAGGACACAGGAAAAAGTCGCTGGGGGCCAGATGTTGTGAATATCACCATATATAGTGAACTAATTCGAAGTACAATTTGTAAATTTTGGCCTTCGCGACCGTTGAAACGTGAGCAGATGCGTTATCTTGATTGAGCAGCACTTTCTTCTTCAAATGCGGCCTTTATTTTTGCATTTTCTGCCTTCAGCTTGTCAAGTAATGAAGCGTAGTCCCCATTATTGTTTTACCTTTTTCAAAATAGTTGATAAACACAATTCCATGACTATCCGAAAAAAACAGTTATTTTCTACCTTCCCGGCCGATGGAACCGCCTTCGCCTTTTTCGGAGCAGGTTCCCGCTGGATTTTCATCTCAAAGTGAAATGATGGATCCAAATTATGAATCAACGTAAAAAATCCGACTCGTTTCGCTTAAACCGCTTCAACGGGGACTTGAAAATGTCCATTCGAATGCATTTTTGGTTCAAAGTGAGCAAGCTCTTCACCCAATACACGAATAGTTTACTCATGTTCAATTCTTCAGTCAGCATACGACAAACGCGTTTTTTCGATATGCTCATTGGGTTAACTTTCCTCACTCCAAGATACTTGAATCCATGACTGAAAGTCGTCGATGATGATGATGATGTTTGGTGTTCGATGTTGAGTGTCTGGTGACTACCTTCTCCTGAGATATCAACGTCTTCTTCCTTAAGTCATTCAACATCCTGGTCTTGGTTTAAAGCCACTCTTACAGGTCTCACTCTTGTTTCGGACTGCGTTTTTACAATTTTATGGATTTCCTTGCTGTGGCGATCTAATGACTGGACAGAGGCATAATAACTCGATTTCTTCCTAGTTGCTGCTTGCAATTCTTCCTCGATTTTCTTGGACACAATATTTTCAGTTTCTCATCAGTCTTTGCTTGGTTCTTATAATCACGTCAAACTTCATTAACTAATTTTTGCAAATCCCCAAACATACGTTTTGTTTTCCAGCACATTCGATTCGATTCAATGCAGAATCTACCAAATCTTTCGCGGTAAACGTGAAAATTGGCAATTATGTCAAAATCAACTAAGCAATGCTTTCCCCTCAAGGATCAAGTCAAAGTTAAATTAAAAAACTTATCTCACCGGCGATCACTTATTTGCTGACATAATTATCATTCGAACCCCATCAAAAATAAGCAAAGAGATAATTCCCCCCCCCCCATTATGATGCTTACGTAATACTTGAACGGCCTCTTATTACCAAAACTCCTTCAAAATCGTTTGCAGTAAATAATGTTCACCTAAAAAAACAAGCTTCTTAAAAGATATCTTGCAATAAGTGATCTTGTGGTCGCCGGTTTCAAGTTAATATTCCCTGCCAGTTATCTCTTTTAAAGAAAAGTATCTTGAACGTTGTTATCCCCTTTAAGAAAGGGTATCTTTAACGTTATTATCCTACCGTGAAATATTTATTTTCGTTACAAGTTCCGAAAGTGACTTGTCATGCGAGGGGTGGATTTTGTGAAATCGAGTCGAGCGAAGTGAAGACCAGTAGGCAAAATTCACACGAGTTTTGATATAACGAATAAAATTTTTGGGGGTTTTTTTGTAGCCTGTACAATTTTCAAAAAATATCTGGAGCCACTTATCAAGAGGGAAACTGTACAATGTTGTTTTTAAGATTCGCTCGAAATTTGAATGGCTGTATTATTATTATTATTATTATTATTATTATTATTATTATTCTCAGGAAGACGATTTTTGTTTTAAATTGTGAAAAGCTTACTGTACTTTAAGAAAGGACGGAATGATTTTTTTTTTGTCAAACTATTTCTTCATGCAAAAAATTCGAGAAAACTAGAACAAGGTCAAAAATTTCGCCGTTTTTCGACGCCGACGTCGGCCCACTTGGCCTTCTGCATCTAATTGTAAGTAATCTAAGTCGTAGATTGATTGCACTATAACTGAAACAAAGTTTCACTAAAATTATTAATGACCATCAGACCTGATAACCAACAGTCTCATTTCATTATAGTTCAGCATTATCAAATTTATTACAAGGATATGAAATGTTTCATTACAAAAATAACTCGCTCAATTAGTATTTATCTATCTCATTATTTTATGTGAACTAATTTTTACACAAATTTAGTTTTAAGTAGTGTCAAATTTAATTGAATTTTAATTATGTAGTGTTTTTCGATAACTTCTATCGACCTTTAGGCCTGTAAAGAAAATACCGATTATAAATGTGTTGATAAACTTCGTATTTCATAATCGGCTATGAAAATTTTCTTATTTAAACATAAAACAAACTTTACATATTTTTTTCAATTTAAAGCTGGATGGATTTGAAATTCTATTACAACTGGACTGCTCGCCCGTCTTGCGCCTATTCGTTTGTTCCGTCTTCGTGCCGCTGTGTTCCGAATACGTACCCGGAGCCGTACCGCCCTGCAGAGGGCTTTGCGATAAAGTCAAAAGCGACTGTTTCGCGAAAGTAGCCACACTCGGATTGGAATGGCCGAACGAACTGAACTGCTCCAGGTTTCCGGAAGTTCCGGCCCTTTGCATCCAACAGCCTCCGGAAGAAGAGCCTCCGTCCTTTCCCGGACACGATGCGATCGAAGATCACAGCTTCGTTCCAGTCAACCAGAAATGCCATCCGAACGTGTATTCGTCCGATCACGGTTGCCTTAATTTGTGTCTTAATAACGACATTTACAAACAGGCCGACAGAACGTTGTACGACGTTTGGTCGGCCGCGTGGTCTTTGACTTGCCTTTTATTCACCAGTTTCGCGCTGCTAACGTTTTTTACGCAGCCGAAACGCTTCAGATGGCCGGCAAGACCTGTTCTGTATCTGGCCTTCTTGGGATTCTTCAGATCCATTATATTTATAGTGCGTTGGATCATAGGACCGTTTAATTGCTCAGGTATGTAGTCGTTCACGAATTCATAAATTTTCTCCAAGGTCTTAAAAATGCTTCATTTTGGCTTAGTTTTTTTTTTTAAATTTCCTGGCCGATCCTTATCTCATTTCAAAGGGACCGTAAGGTGCAATGATAAATTGCCCAGTTAGAACTTTGGAGATTATCAAACTCCAATCAGTTTTATAATATTTCATTGACCAATTAATACCAAAGCAAAACTGAAAAAAATCTTGTGGTTTTATACTTTGTGTAATTTATTCTTTATCAATATTTTCGTAATCAATGTCATTGCACAGTCGTTACATTACTTGATATAAACGTAAACATTTTTTGCACTTCTGTATAAATATGTTTAGTTTTTATTCGTCGCCAAATTGAGCACAGCTGCTGTCCAAACTTGGTTTTTACGCGTATTGCTGCATTTTCGAGCTCGAAAAGATCTTTCAATTATATTCGAAGTTTTCTATTTAAGTAGACTCTATTTATTTCACATTTATAGACCAATAATTGATGGACTTTTAGACTTGTATGCTTAATATGTCAAATTACATTGTGAATTGTTTTTGTAAAAAAATTTTAAAAAATGTATCTAGTATAGTCCGTTTTTAAACCAGGAAAAACTTTAGAAGGTTGTGAAATAATTTTGTTTTAGTTTATGTTGGTAGTAATGCACTGACATTGAGATTTTTTTGTCAGTTTAAGGTTGTATCAGTAATGGCACTTCAAAATTAGAAAACGTAGTGCGAAAAGTTTCTGTGGAAGTAAGCAATTTGACCATTTTGAAAAATACTTCTGATGTCTTCAATGATAAATATGCTACAACATTTAAGTAATTAACATTTAAAAAGTCAATCAGTCAATGTATGCAACCAATCGTACTCGCACGTCAACGTATTTTAGGTTCGTGTTATTAAATTGTACTGTACTGTACAACGATTTTTTTAAAAGAAAAATTACAATACATCTTCGAATTGTCGTTCTTCGCAGCCTAAACAATATATTCAAATCATTGTAAAATCTCTACACAGCATTTCTTAAATAAATGGAATTTACTTCATTATTGGTTCGATAGATGGTATCGATCAGTCAGGAATAATTGATGAAAAATAAATCTCTGAGTTGTCTCAAGCTATTGTTATTTTTATACGAATTTACGATATAATTTTTTCTTTTGAACACATTTTAATAATTAAATTCCAAATTTAAACTGCAGCAATTAAATTTTTAATTTTTAAATTGACATAAATGTTAAATATACACTACTGATTAACTTTTTTTTTAATAGGAATATTTACATTATAATATATTCAATGTCAAAAAAGAGGCGGTATCAATATACCTATACTTATTTTTGTTGGTACAGTAAAAGTCGTATATAGCGACGGCCAATTATGGTCGTTAAATCCGATGTGTGATTAAATAATTAAATTTTAAAAAGCAATGTTTATTAAATTAAAGTAATACAATAATAATGAATGACTAATAATGAAAATGATTTCAATACTACAAAAGTTTATTTTTTTTTAGGTAATCCGTAATTTTTGTTGATTATTTTTTAGTGATTTCATTCACCAATCGTTTAGCAGTATTTGGGCACACGTGTTTAATTCTGTCCAATCACAACATTATTATAGTGAAAATTTTGTACTGTAGAAAATTTCCGCGAGAATTATCTGACATCTGTCACCAGTCTTATTTTAAACTGTTAAACTGTATTTATTATGTTGCATTTTTGATTCAAACGTTAAAAAATAATCTTCCGAATACCACTCGAGAGTGCGAATTAATTAGAAAATAATTCTCCAGTTATTTTTTCAAACTTGCTGCCATTTGGGAATAGTCACTCGAGCCCTACGGGCTCTCGTGTCTATTCCCTGGCAACAAGTTTTCGAAAATCTGTCGAATTATTTTCAATTTATTCTCACTCTCTTGTGATATTACTTATGAAAATAGTCTTTCTGGTTTTCTTTCGACTATAGAAATATTTGCAACAAAATTTCTTCACTTTGGGCAAATAAAGCAAATTTTTTCAAAATATTATTAACTTCTCATGGCTGACAATATTTGGTAGCCTAACTTTGTCATCCTCATCTGCTTCTTCATCAGTGGCTTCACCTTGATATTCACTTTCTATACTTTTATTCACAGCTTATACTATCTCAGCATCAACAAAATCTTCACAGGTTTCAAGTTGGTCATCTACTGATATAAGATCTAACCACTGTTCTCTTGAAACAAATTTGTTTTCAGTTAGAAATGTAAGCAATTCAAGGTCGTTGTCTAAAACATTTATTCCAAACAAAACAGATATAGGAATATTATCTTCCTCAGTGAAAGGATTTTCTTAATTTACATCGTCAACACTGTTCGATCTCAAAAAAAATCCGGCGTGTTTAAAACAATTAGTTATTATTTCTGATGTTACCCTGTTCCAGGCAGTTGAAATCATGTTAACAGCATACAACAGATTAGGTTTATATTCTTGATTTTCCTCAAAGCCTCTTAAATTTTTCATCAAGTGCAGCTTTCTATAATGTGACTTCAAAGTTTTAATAATGCTCTGGTCTTACGGTTGCAAAATTGAAGTGGTATTTGGAGGCAAGAAATGTAAATCGATGGACTTTAAATTTTCGACAGTAGAATGTGCTGTGCAGTTATCCAGTAGAAGAAGAATCTTTTGATTTTTGCGCTGCAATTCTCTATCCCATTTTTGTATAACACCTTTAAAAATCTCCGAAGTCATTCAGGCTTTTCGATTATTGTAATATGATACGGATAAAGATTTTATATTCTTGAATCATCGAGGATTTTCCTATTAAAGTCAATTTTCTTTTTTCAGTTCCTGTCAGATTGGTGGCGACCAAAACAGTGATTCTATCTTTAGACATTTTTCCGCCGACACATTTTTCGCCTTTGAATTTAAGGGTACTGTTGACTGTCATCAGCGTTAAAAATTTCTTCATCTTTATAACTCCGTCTTATTTGAGGCCACACAGTTTCAACTAGTTGTTACAATCCTCTACAACCAAACCAACCAAATGTCCCGCACTACGTCGTTACATTCGGAATGTCGTTAAACCCGAAGTCGTTATATACGACTTTTACTGTAGTCTGAAACTTAACTATTAATACTTTTGTAAATTTAATTGGGCAAATTTTGTGTTAATTTACATTTATCTAAAAATGACCGCAAAACTTCCAACATCCTCATACCAACTGAGAAGCAGAAAAAGAAAATTGCCAGTCGAAGAGGCTCCAATTTTCAATAAAACGATTTTAAGTTGTTTTAGAAGATTTTATTGTTTTAGAAGATTTTAATTATAAACTGAGTTCGATTAGGAAAAAATTTAACCGGAAGCTTCTTTCCTTAACCGTTCTTCTCTCTCCTCCTGCCACATTTTCCGCAAACGTGCCTTTTTCACCAAGGATTGATCGTAATTGGCTTGTTGACGTCTTACTCTCTCCTGTTTTAAACACTCAACCATAGCGGTGTCAAACGAATTGCAAATTCCGAAGAATTTTCGAAAGGGATGGTCAACATGACACTTCACCAATAACGCAATCAATTCATTGCATTCTTCGGTATGCAAATGGGGCGATAAGTCTGTATGCATGTTGTTTTGCGGCTCTTGAAGTGTCAAATTTAAATTCATAAGTAATATCACAAGAGAGTGAGAATAAATTGAAAATAATTCGACAGATTTTCGAAAACTTGTTGCCAGGGAATAGACACGAGAGCCCGTAGGGCTCGAGTGGCTATTCCCAAATGGCAACAAGTTTGAAAAAATAACTGGAGAATTATTTTCTAATTAATTCGCACTCTCGAGTGGTATTCGGAAGATTATTTTTTAACGTTTAAATAAAAAATACAGCATAAAAATACAGTTTAATTCATTATAAACTAAAATCAAACTGGCGACAGATGTCAAAACTAGAAAATGTGCTGTCAAGTTACATATGTAAACAAAATACTAGAAATTATGCTCGCGGGAATTTTCTACAGTAGAAAATTCTCACTATAATAATGTTGTGATTGGACAGAATTAAACACGTGTGCCCAAATACTGCTAAACGATTGGTGAATGAAATCATTAAAAAATAATCGAAATAATTGAAAACATTGACTGTCTGTTGTTAAGTTCATTATTGCCAACATAAACTAAAAAGAATAATTTCACAAATTGAAAGTTTCCAAATTTGGATATTACACTTTTGTTTCTTTCTTTAATTAATTTCTGTAAAACAAAAATACTTATCAGATAAGTTTTTTCTTCTCTTTCAAATGATGTGCAGAATGTACATAAATAAAGTTGAATTAGCGGAGCTATGAAATTGTCCTTCATTTTCACAATTCTCAACTGTTAAAATTGGTTCAACCTTACAAATTTAACAATTTATGAAATGCTACAATTAACAAATCCTCAAATTCAATAGCAGACTTGATTCATATTTTTATATCCACTTTGTATAATTTGTAATTTTTTGCACTTCCGAAACTGAAGTAACCTTTTTAATCACAAGGGATTAAATTAAAAATGCTAGAAAATTCAAGAAATTGTCACTTTACAGAAATAAGATTCATAAATAATTTTATAATTGTCATGCAACTATCAGCTTCACAAGAACAAATTTAGAATGTTTTAACATTCAAATAATTATATCCCATGGGACTGAGCTATCATTTAATCCTTTAGGTGGTTTATGATATGAAAAATTCGTCAAAATAAGCTTAACAATAATGTTTCGAGATAGATTGCTGATATTCAACATCTTTTTAAGTTGACAATAAATTAATATTCATTCGGTAGATAAAACTATTAAAACAATGGATAACAACTCTATCTCTAATCATTAGTTTTTAATTCAATTTTGCCGAATTTTGCAGAGCACGAAATTATCAATTATTCATCATTGGGTAGAAGGTAAAAAGGCTTATCTGATAATTTTGTCTTATTAGAATCGCCTAGAGAACAATCAAATGACGTCATTTCCGTTCAAAGCGAAATTAAAATCACAATAAAAATAGGGGAAGTTTGTAGCTATTAAATGTTTAACCTGAGACAGCTGGTATATTATTTTTCAATTTATTTGGTAGAAATGACATAAAAAAACAATAGCTTAAGTATCACAGTCCTATCCATATTAAATAAAGATGAAGATTGATGATATCCATTTGTCTTCTCTGGTTCATCTTGATAAATGATATAATTTTTTTTTTTTTCAGAAGATCCAGGGACTACAAATCCCACAAATTTGACCTGCATAGGCATCGCTGTAATTCTAGTCCTTTTAGACGCCGGAACGGCCCTGTGGTGGGCAATGTTTTGCTTCGTTTGGTACCTCAGTGCTGCCAAGGAATGGTCCACGGAAGCTATCGAGAAAATATCATCGCGCCTTCACGGCATCATCTGGATTTTATTCATCCCACCCTTCCTTGCAGTTTTCTCCGAGAACATAAAAGTGAATGAACTGACGGGTTTTTGCGAACTCCCCGGTTATGTTTTAATCGGTTTTCAACAATTTTTCATCATTGTCGGCCTAATTCTGGCCATGTTTACATCAATAGCGCTGAAAAATGTCCGAGAAGCAGTATTGTACGTTGGTAGATCTCCTTACAAATTAGAAAGACTAATGTGGCGATTGGGCATTATAAGTATTGGAATTTGTGTGCCTTTATTTGTAAGTTTGTTGTGTAGTTTTTTTAACACTGTAACGACTCTGTTGATCGGTGTCGGTTTAAGATATTTAAGTGCCATTTTTGCATCTCTTTGGGTATTCTCTTCTAAAACGTTTAAGACTTGGAACAAAATTTTACGGCCTACATGGGGCAACAAGAATTGTGCGGCTGTGCCAGTCACAAAAGTCTAAAGAGAAAATGAATAAGGTAACATGTGATATGTAGATGTTAATGATTCTAAGCAGTATTTTTATGCTAAGAGCATTGAAAGTATTTATTTTTGTATCATAACTGTTATTATGTATAAAAGTGTAAATAAATTTTTTAAATTTGTAACTTCTGAATCGGTGCTACCTCTACCTTAATCAATTTCAACTGCAGCGATTTACTCCGATTGTATACAGTGCGATCATTGACAAATGAAGGTTTCACAGTTCACATTGTTTTGGAAGCATGCGTTGATCATTGAACATTTTATTCAAAACGTTCATCAGTGTACACATTTTTTAACTGTCAGTTTTAACATTTCTGTGTTGTAATTCAAGTAAAATTAAGCAAAACATTTCTCAAGTTTTAAATGAATGTTGTCATCTTAAAATATATACCACTTAATCTCTGGTCTGGCGATGCTATCCCAGTACATTTTTGTCAATATTTCCGAATATATTTGATATATTTGTGATGTAAACTACTGAAAATATTAAAGTGAACTAATTGACAGGTTTTTGTGAATTGCCTGGTTATCTTTTAATCGGTTTCCCACAATTTTTCTTCATTGTTGGCTTCATTCTGGTCTTTTACAAAAAAATGTTAGACAAGCAATATTGTAGACTGGTCGAAATGTAAGAAAGAGTATTGCGTGGGAGTGCACAGTAAACTGATTTTAGTCGTACGAGTTCATATTTTAAATATTAGGTGTGTATTCGTGCCGTCCGGCCGATGTTAAAAAGCACCTGTTATTTAAAGTTATAAAGTGTTGTTATTGTGGGCATCGATGGCAGTATTTCTTGTAAGTAAACTAATAAAGTTATCATATTTATGTTTAGTGTCGTATATTTTTACAGATTATTTTAAAACGAATGAAAAAGAATTTATTCCAACTAAATCCACCTTCGGCAAATGGGGTCGAATTGTTCATATCCAAGCTCGTGAAATTGTGGGCAATATTATCAATTTCACGAAGACTGAAACTGAAAATTTCAAGCGTTGCAATCAGCCTTTGATACCATTGCAGAATTTTAAGGAACAAAGTACGATTGCGACAGGAATATCAAAAGGATTATATAACAGTATTCTGACAGAGTCTATAATTCTGAAATCAGGTGCATCAACTTCGTTTTCTACACCAAGAAAAAAGAGGCCAAAAAAGTCGATATATGATGGACTTTTTGAAGGCAAAAAGGAAACAATTAGGAATATTCACGAGTATCACATAATCAAGAAAAAATTACCAACTGTAGAAGGTGAGAATTGCAAATATTAAATCAACATGGAATGCATGAATGAAAGAGGAATCCCTGCAAATTATAGCGAGCGCATGTTTAGGGACACCATTGGAAAACTTGGTTTAAGGTAAAATCTATTTGCATTATTTGTTTTACAAAATTATGGATTTGTTTTTTGTTTCTTAGGTGGAGAAAAACACAAGACAATAGAAAAATATTGATGGAAAGGCAGGACATTAGATTGAAACGAATTCTGTACTTGCGGCAGCTAAGGCAATTTAGACCTGAAGGACGTCCTATTTATTTTACTGATGAAAGCTACATGCACACAACTTACATATCACCATATGCATGGTCTGATGATAGTGGAAAGGGGTGAAATCTTCTGTTGCAAAAGGACGACGATTAATCATGGTTCATGCAGTATATGAAAATGGATTTGTCTAAAATGGCTTGCTACTATTTCCATCTGGATGCAAGTCAGGGGATTACCACGACAATATGAATTGGCCAAATTTAAAAAAATGACTGGAAACCCAATTAATTCCTAATTTGTCACCAAACTCAGTTCTAGTGGTTGAGGATGTTTCCTATCATAATATAAGGGAGTCGCGTGATCCCACCATGAACATAAGAAAGGGAGACATGATAAGTTGGCTCAAAGAACGTAATATTGATGTTAACGAAGATCTTACTAAGTCAGAACTACAATTTGATTAAAAATATGAAGACAGCTGATCTCAAATATAAGTTAGATTTGCTAATGAGCTAACATGGGCATACTGTTCTACGGTTGCCTCCATACCACCCGAAGTTAAATCTAATTGAAAAAAATTGGGTAGAAGTGAAACAATGGGTTGCTTCCCATAAAGTGGGCCAGCAAAATATGACTGAGCTCATCCGTCTGACACTGCTGTCTTCAAAAAGTAACAAGCAAAAGTTGGACAGCAATTTGCAATCACGTTGAAAACATAGTTGACCATTATTTTCAAACAGAGCGTCTCCTAGATGATGCGCTGGAGCAGTTTGAATTTGTAGTCAATACGGGCTCCAGCGATGAAGAGGATGATAATGAGGAATTTGGAGACGATGAAGATAATGATGTGCCAGATGAATCAGATCTGGGTGTATGCCCTTTAAGTAATTAGTAAATATAGAAATATAATAATTAATATATTATAATATAATGTAGGCCAGTTTATTCTTTAAAATTTAATTTAATGTTTTTTAGAATTGGTGACATACCCTTACCTTCATCGTCTTTAAGCACGTATTGACTACAAATTAAAACTGCTCCAGTGCATAAAAAATAAATAAGACGTCCTTCAGGTCTAAATTGCCTTAGCTGCCGCAAGTACAGAATTAGTTTCAATCTAATGTCCTGCCTTTCCATGAATATTTTTCTATTGTCTTGTGTTTTTCTCCACCTAAGAAACAAAAAACAAATCCATGATTTTGTAAAACAAATAATGCAAATAGATTTTACCTGAAACCAAGTTTTCTAATGATGTCCCTAAACGTGCGCTCGCTATAATTTGCAGGGATTCCTCTTTCATTCATGCATTCCATAATACCTAATACAAAATTAATTAATTTAATGTTGATTTAATATTTGTAATTCTCACCTTTTACAGTTGGTAATTTTTTATTGATTATGTGATACTCGTGAATAATATTCCTTATTGTTTCCTTTTCGCCTTCAAAAAGTCCATCATATATCGATTTTTGTGGCCTCTTTTTTCTTGGTGTAGAAAACGAAGTTGATACACCTGATTCCACTTATTATAAACTCTTTCAGAACACTGTTATATAATCCTATTGATATTCCTGTCGCAACCTTACTTCGTTCCTTAAAGTTCTGCAATGGTATCAAAGGCTGATTGCAACGCTTGAAATATTCAGCTTCAGTTTTTGTGAAATTGATAATATTGCCCACAATTTCACGAACTTGGCTATGAACAATTCGACCCGCTTGCCGAAAGTGGATTTATATGGAATAATAATGTATATGTATAATGTAACATTGTAATTTTAAACCGATTTTTTATTTACATTCTGAATGATTTATTTGATTGTCTTAATAATCAATCTGTATGAATCAAATAATTGATTTATAAACATCAAAACAAAGGAAAATAATTAATAAAGTGAAAATAATATTTTCTTTTAAACCACTCTTATGTGACGCTAGTGAAATTTGCTGCGCCATTGGGGTATTTCAAGTGGCAATTGTATATTTATTGGGCACACCGAGAAAGCATAGCAGTACTAGCGTTAAAAATCGAATATGTCCTACAAAACTTTGTTTGCAATAATTATATCGCAATATAAAACTAATATGCAAATTACATTACACATTATATTACAGTAGTTTGTAGAATAAATTTGAATTTTGTGTGGCTCTGCACTAATTTGGGAAGTCCATAGAAACCCCAATTTATCACACGTCCTGCTAAAAATAATATTGTTTGCCTTATTGCGAAGGTCTGGTTTTTTATTTATAGCATAATTGTGTACAGTTGAAATTAGCATCATTCAAACAATACACTTTTGCACGTATTTATTTACATATACATGTATGTATTCACATACCGAGCATTTTTTTAACGAAGAACATGCGATGAAACTATCCCTATGTACAATTTAAAAAAATATACGGTCAATGCATGCAACCAATTGTACTGTCACAGCAACTTATTTAGGCTAGGCATTATTAAATAGTAATAACAAGACGTTAGAACCGTAAATCGATTTATTTAAATGAAAAATTACAATAAGCATTTTAAATGCGATCCTTTACATTCTAAACAATACGCTAAACAATTGTAAAATCCTCCACATCATTTCTTAAATAAATGGAATTTACATAATTACTCTTCCGACAGATGGTAGCGATCTGTCGGGATAATCGAGGAAAAATAAATCTCCGACTTGTCTGAAGCAGGTGGTACTTTTATACCAATTCACAATATTTATTGTTTCTTCTTTTGAATGCAAGAAAACATTCATCAGATGCACTACACTGATCTGCAAAGTTTCATCACTATCGGCTCGTCCGTTTTCAAGTTATTTGCTTGGTTCCATACTTAAGACGGCTCCAGACATGCGGAATTTGCTTTTCGACGCCTATATTTCGTCGGTTTGGGTGTCTACGCTCAAGGTGACGATAACTGCATTTTTGTGACACTCGTTCATCGCTTGAGAATGTATTTTGAAATTTACCATACCACTGTCAACGTACAAAATAACCAAACTTTGAATTCTGACACAATCAACGCTCAGGGTGATGATATAATCTGGATGCAACAACTGCAATTTTGTGATACTCGTTCACCGTTTGAATATGTGGTTTGAATGCATCTTGAAATTTACCGTACTATCAACGTACAAAATAACCAAACTTTGAATTCTGACACAATCAACGCTCAGCGTGACGATATAATCTGGATGCAACAACTGAAATTTTGTGACACTCGTTCACCGTTTGAATCTGTGGTTTGAATGCATTTTGAAATTTACCGTACTATCAACGTACAAAATAACCAAACTTTGAATTCTGACACAATCAACGATTAAAATGCAATGAGATGATCTTTGAAGGGAGACAGGTTGTCGCTACAAAACAAGTTCTGGCGACAGTCGTTTTGAAATTGACCTCGTGTTCTGATTGGCCAACCAACTGTCGCCGGCAACACGTCGCAGTTCTGGGAACGCGCTTTTATGGTTTGGATCGATGATGTAGAACAAATAGTTCCGCAACCAGCTACAACAAAGTGAGGGCGGTGTTATACAATTGTCATTTCATTGAATTTATTAATTTCAAATTTCATTGCTATCAAAATGTTTTCTGTGCGAAATATTACCGGGCAAATGCTCAGGTAAGAACACGTATCGAACTATTAATAAATCATCTTAAATTATAAGTTAAATCGCCCGTAGTGTCCGATCGGACTTTGACGTCAATAGCCCGGTTCTCATGTCACTAAATTTAAATTCAACTTTTATAAGTAATAATTTTTACTTTTCTTTAGGTATAACAGTGCCCGGATGGCACATACTTTACCCAACCTTGACTATGGTTACGAAGCTCTGGAACCAATAATATCACGAGATATTATGGAGTTACACCACTGTAAACATCACCAGACCTATGTGAACAATTACAATATCGTCGAGGAAAAATTAAAGTGTGCAGTTCAAAAGGGTGAAATTTCAGAAATTCTATCTTTACAGCAGAGTTTGAAATTCAACGGAGGTGGCCACCTTAACCACTCGATTTTCTGGAAGAATCTATCGCCCTGTGCCAGTCAAGCCAGCGGGGACTTATGCAAGGCTATTAAATCATCATTCGGTTCATTTGATAAATTTAAAGAAGACTTGTCGACAGCCGCTGTTGCTGTGCAAGGATCCGGATGGGGATGGCTGGGATATTGTCGCAAAACAGGCTGTTTGAAAGTTGCAACTTGTGCCAATCAAGATCCATTAGAAGCAACAACAGGACTGGTACCTCTGTTGGCAATCGACGTTTGGGAACATGCTTATTATTTACAATACAAAAATGTTCGAGCAGATTATGTTAAAGCCATTTTTGAGATCGTTAATTGGAAAGATGTAACCGAGAGGTTCAATAAGGCAAGAGGAACTTGCTGAAGCTACTAATCGTGTTGTGGGGATTTTATTTTGAAACTCATGGCTTTTAATTTTGTATAGTCTAAATATTATCTAATAAAATGTGTCTGCTGCAATATTTTTATATATATGAAAAGATTGGTATTTATGAAATATTTGGTAAGTTTTGGAAATACCTACTGTTAGGACCCAAATGAGGAAAATCAGCAGTAATATCAACAAACGCAACCCAACACTGCTCAATTAAAATTTGAGATGATTAAAACAAACATTACCAAACTAAATTTGCCACATTTGAATTATTTTCCCTGCGCAACATTACTACATTATATTTTGAGGTACAGGGTGGTGCACTTCTTCATTGAACAATAATGTTGTATATAGCAAATGGTTAGTTTTGAATTTCATCATCCTTAAATAAGACATTAAATTAATTTGTTAATGATAAAGTGCTAAATACTTACTCGAAAACAACATTAGCAGCTTGCCACTTTTTATCTTGTGGATTCCCAGTGTAAAGAATCGTTTTCAAAAACGACACTAGTCGTGTGCAATGCAATGTTTCTCTAGTTCTAAGTTTCAAACTATCCGTTGAGTTAATATAATCTCGAATAGTTTCAACTGCAGATTGTTCCTCGTCCTCAAATATTTAATTATTAGATTTGTTAAAAAAGTTTACTATTAGGTAAATTACAGTCATGTTCAAAGTCGATTCTACAAAAAATGCCAATGAACTGTTCATGCTTTTTCTTGTTTCTGAATCTAAATTCACGTTCTTACCTTCTTTACCAATTATTTCTATCATCTGCAATTTTATGTATTTTACCAAATTAAATCATGAAATTGAGTTTCATATTGTTACCGATATCACACATAAAATTAGCCACTTCATCTCGTATTATTAACGAATTGAATTTATTTAAAACTTATTTAGGACTTATTTATTACCTAAATCTGAATAACAAATACAGTTGTCACTTAGTCAAATTGTCACATTTTTTACAACATAAATTTTCGGTACCTACTTTAATATTTGAATTCAAGGTTGGAGAAATTGCTTCTGCAACCCAAAATGTACATTAGCAAAGAATCATCGAAATGACCATTTGTCAGATTAACGGTGTGGTATTAATTAGAAACATGTCAAATATATTCATTGTTCATCCTAATCTGAAAACAGTTTGTTTGTTATAAGCAGATAAAAGAATTAAATTCTTTGTTTTTGGCGCACAAATCAAATTTAGTACTTTTCTTGCTGTTATTGGTAGTGATTGGTAGCGTTGGATTGCAACCTCTCGAAGTGTTATTCCCGTAGTGAGAACTTGGTTAAAAAATGGTGAGAAGTTATCTTTAATCATCTCTGTAATAATTGAAACTGTAAACTTATTGCAACATAGAATTTAATGTTAGCGACCCTTCATTCATATTTTGTTCAATATTTGCTCAATATTTGCTCAAATCAAAATCGCTTTAAAGGTTATGTTTTATATTCCCTAATTTTTTTAGGCAAAGCGCACCAAGAAGGTAGGAATCACAGGAAAGTACGGAACCAGATATGGCGCCTCTCTACGTAAAATGGTCAAGAAGATGGAAATCACCCAGCACAGTAAATATTCTTGCAGTTTCTGTGGAAAAGATGCAATGAAGCGAACCTGTGTCGGAATCTGGTCATGCAAAAGGTGCAAGCGGGTTGTAGCTGGCGGCGCTTGGGTGTATTCCACAACAGCAGCGGCATCAGTCAGGTCGGCAGTCAGACGTCTCCGTGAAGTTAAGGAACAGTAATTGTTTACGAATATTTAAATAAATTTCCATAAAAATAACAGCTTTTTTGTTTATAAACCTTATATTCATAAAAACGTACAAAATATGCATTTAGCATTACAAAAAATCTCATGAAAATTGTTTTAGCGAAGCTAACTCTTCAGTGTTACCTAAATGTTTATATTTGTCTTTCATTTTTTTCTTTTCGTTAATTTTTGCTTTTTTATTTTTCAAGTTTTCGGTCTCTTTATCGAACGCTGCCGTTTGTGTGGCAATCTCGCGAGCGTTTGCTTGCACACCGACATCAATAGATGTTTTCGATTGTTTGCTGCTTCTGTTGTTTTGTGTGCCTAGTGAAGTTCCTGAATTTAGAGAGCTTTGTACCAATTGTTTTAATTCTGGACACGATGAGCTGTTGTAGCTGTGTCCGCTTTTATTCGCGTAAGAATCCGAATCGCTGCTTAATTCAGACTTGATTTTTGACTTCCTCGAATGCTTGGAACGTTTACTCAAGCGTGATTCTCGATCCGATCTTGAATAACGTTTCTCTTTTTTGAAATCCTTTGTGTTTGTCTTACTGCTGCTGTCTGTGCTGGAATTTAGTTCTTCGATGAGCAAGCTTTGTCGTAATGATTTCATAACTTGATCATTTAAATCTAAATTATTTGTACTGTTTTTATTTATAACAACGTTAAATTTACTTTCGGATATTGTAACAGACATGTTTTCATCTTCACTGCCGCTCTTGAAGTTGTACGGAATTACCAACTTCCCTTTCGATAATAAATTACTGATGTGTTGGCCGTCTTGAACGGTAATGCCAGCCCGCCTTTTCTTTAAATTTGGAGCAATGTTTTTTGTGTCTGAAGTGTTTGTAAGTACATTTAAAATCTGCGCGCCCAAATGTGATTCGACACTTGTGCTGCTGCCTCGTTTTGTGCCGGTTTTTGAATGCCTACACAAATTATGCATGAAATCGCGTGATCCGTGCGTAAAATCTCTTTTCCTTTTCATCCTGCTGGCATGCCTTCGACTGTTCACTTTTCGTACGGCTGTTAATTCAGCCACCTGCACCGACAACTGACTGTCGCCTGAATTTCGTCGGCTTTCTATGCTTACGTGTCTCACACTTACGCTCATTTCTGAATCAATTGATTGGTTGTTGCTGGAGAAGGAGCAAGTTGCTTCGCTGGCGAGAGCTCCTCTTCTGTTTACTAGCCTTGGAAGATTGGCAGCCCAGCTGGTGGTCAGTTCGTTACTAGGTGCACTATTGAGATCAAAGTGTAAACCAACGGGATCGGTGCGGTTCTGACAGTCAATCGATATGCGACCGCCGTTGTTGAATTTTTTCCGCTTTGCAAACGCTTGTGCTATTATTTTATGCTTTTGAAGTTTCATTGGTTCTTGAATTTCACAGTGAAACAGCCTGCAAATAAAATGGTACAAAAGTTTACAAATGGAAAACATATTGTTAATAATACAGGGTTCTCCAACGTTAATGAGTACTCCATATTGCTTGGCGTCGCAACGCTCATTTATGTCATTTTTTATGGATTTTTAGAGCTTTTCTTTTCATAATTTTTTATTTACATTTTTTTTAACACAAAAAAATCAGCTTTTTGTTGAAATTGGTTACTATTTCGATTAAAAATTCTATGACGTCAGCAAGAAATGTTATTTACAACTTTCAAGTCATAATTAATAAATCAGGCAAGTGTTGTAAAATTACAAAGCTTTTTGCAGAAACAAGATAACCCGGAGATGCCAGGTATCTAGTAGCGACACGTGTTCAGTTTCAGGGGCGCATTTAGGCTTTGAAATTTCAGATTTGCAAAAAGCCACTGAACCACTGGCTGCTGTTTGCTTCAAATAACTGAACACAATTAATATGAAAACAACACAATGTGAAACCACAAGTAGAATGTTTAACCGAACATTTGTTAAGAAATACTAAGAAGTTATTATGGGTCTAATTTACAATTCGCCACTCGGTCAGGTAAATTTACTACTCAGCTATTTAAAATTGTATATCTTTGTTGGAAGGTTTAGTGATTTTATTATTGATCGATTTTGAAGATAAGACGTGTTTAAAGGATTTAATCCGGTGGTCCCCAACCCTATGCTCGCGGGCACCATGGCGCCCGCCGACCGTTTTACGTGTGCCCGCCGCTGTGCGACCACGATAAAAAAATTGTATGTATTATTGACTATGTCCAACTATAAAAAAAAAATGGTGCCCGCCGCCCGACCGGCATTCTAAAATGTGCTCTTGGGTGCAAAAAGGTTGGGGACCACTAATTTAATCAATAACATTTTGCGACTAGCAAGATGAAATTAAACGCTGTAGATAAATTCCACAAAATGTTTTGGTTTTTAAGGTTTATCATAAAAAAACTAATACCACCAGTTTGTGGTGTGGTCTACGAAATAAATAAAATTTGAAGATAGTAATTTAATATTTGCGACCAATTTTGGGGTAACCACTAACGTTGGAGGACTCTGTACAGTGTCCCCAAGAAGCATTAAAAAAGAAAAATATTTTTGCTTTTAACTTTACAGAAAAATCTTCTTTATGAAAGTTTTTGTTTGTTCCAAAATTAATAGTTTTCTAACCAAAATCCAGACGTTGTTTTTCTTGTGTATAATAAGATCATATTTTTGAGGAAAATTTTGATTGATTGGCAACATGGCAAATGATTTGGTTTTCCAACGTGCTTTCGAAAATTAAGTGAAAATATTTTCCTCATTCCGCGATACTCGGACAATATGATCTATTACAAACAGATTTATGCAAACTTTTGTTTATAAATTTGCCGCCATGAAAACGAAATTTATGGAACTTCCTTTTTGAAAAATTTCAAATTTTAAGAGTACCAATGATTCTGTCTTTCAGTAAAGAGGAATGATTACGAATATACATAGTTAATAATAAATAGGTATGATCTTTGGTTTTAGTAGGGCAAAAATGATCATCACTCACCTTCTAAAATATCTTTTCCACACGTGAAGAGTAGGTGTGCACCATATCCACGATGACATGCCAATGCCCGCACCAAAAACTGCCAAAAGTTGCAACTGCCGCATAGCGACGCTAGGTCGCGATTCCAACTTACAATGTGAAAAGTCGCTACTGAGACTTGTCAATTTACAACTTAAAAAGAACAATTACAAATAATTTCAAACTTAAAAATTAAACACTCACAGAATGTAATCATGCAGACTGTTTTCCCAAGTTTTCGAATTAATGAACACGTATACGTGGTATATGAATGTGATGGAATAAATCACGGCCATATAAGCACTGAAAAAACTCATACGAACGATATTGGATCGGATTTTGCTGCTCGAGTGCTCCGAAATTATTTCCCTACTTTCTATCTTGACTCGAACTAACAAGATCAAACCTAAAAATCGAACATTGACATATGCAAACTTTATCCAGTTCTCTAAATATACAGGCTGACCCATCGCATAGCATTTTTGAGATACGACAAACCTTAAATAAGAACCTCGTAACGCAGTGGTAAAAGTTGTCAAGGTGATTTAAAATCATCTGCAATAAAAACATTTGCAGAGGGTCTGATCGATAAGTCAGAGCCGTATAGCAGGTATTCCACAGAATTTAAAACCATCATTACAAATAAGGCTCGTTGAATGAAACTTGATTTAAATTTGTTTCATTTGTAGTGCAATTAGATGCACAGTTCGTGGGAACTTTTGACAATAACTTGAAAAAAATAAAAATTTATGAAGCTAATTTTAAGGCGTTTAAGGTCGCCATTTTTAACGTCTAATGTAATTTTAAGGTAATTAGGGAAATGAGGTTTTTAAGAAAGATACAGGAGAAAGCAAGGAAAAACTAAATAAGCAACACGATATTTAGAGAAAAACTGAATCTGCCACCTGTAAAGCATAAAATTGAGAAAGGACAGCTAGCATATCATTAGGATGCGAGACGATCGAATAGTAAGGAAGATTTATGAGGCAAAGATAACAAAAGAAGAATCTATACGGAGGATGTAGAAACAACACTAGAGAAACAAGGAGAAACGTGGTAAGAAATAAAACAAAAGGCGCAAGAAAGACATTGAGAAAAATATGGAAGAAATAACCTTAGCAGTAACTCAACTCCAACATCTAAAAAGGTAACACGGATTAGAATTAAGAAAATAGGATAGGATAAGATTAAATTGAAATTTCAAAACTTTAAATTTTGGCAACATCTTCTCTGCGATATTTTGACTTTATAGCATCCTGCGCCGTTGGAATAATTACATTAAAAATATAAAATGCCCATTTTCTGTAGATTATTGGCCGCGCGTTTTCCATTTTTTACGGGTATTAGAAAGATGCTTTTTCATGAAAATGCTATAGGATTGACCACCAAAGGGCTAATAAAGCAACTGAGCTATGAAATTCGAGGACTTATTAATTTGCCGCCTCTCACAAATTGTTAAATTTCTGAGGTATGAAATCAACTTAAAATTGGTGAGATAACATTTAGACTTATGTAATCAAAAACAAGAGAAGAAAACAGCAGCATAACTTTAACAAATATGAAATGTGACAGCAAAATTTTTTTTTGGAGGCGGCAAATTACGTGGTCCATTTGATTCATATTCATTTACAGACAGACATACCTCTGCTTAGGATATATACAGAAACAATGATTGCAGCCGCCAGAGGAACCAATAAAAGTCCGATGCGAGCCGGGGCGCTCACAAATCCAACAAAACAGACCCCAGTGATGTAATCACCGTCGATTTCCCCCAAAGCCATCGTTGTTATTGTCAAAATTAATGGCAAACTCCAAGCAACTAAATGAAAATAAGCACGTTTCTTGTCCACTCGTTCTTGTATTTTCCCTGCATAAATTTAAATTAATTCAATTCATTAGACAAGTGAATGTTAAACCTAATGCTTGCAACGAACTCCTGTGCCAGGCGTATGTGAAAATCACGAACCACACCATCCCAGCTATCAGGAAGTAATAAACCATTACGAATACGATCACACAGGAGAGATTTTCGCTAGCGCTCGGTTCGAATTTGCGAAGGGTGCCATCTTTCTTGCAGACGACGTCGTCTCGGGTTTCAGAACTGAGAAATTGTACAAACCAGCCACAGTATGAGATGAAAAAGCAAACGTTTGTGTAAAATATAGCCAAAGCAGGGTACTTTTTGGCCGTTTTCCAATCAATAACAAACGTAATTATTGTGAATAAAGTGGCTACCATACAAGCCACCGTGCAAGAAGCAATGAGGTTGTGTATTTGGTCTATCTCACTTTCAGTGTACATTGTGTTTTTGCACTGCAAACCACAACCCTCCACATCTAAAATCCGTAATTAAATAAAAAGTTGGGCAATTAGTGCAATTTACCTGGATAAAACCAATCCTGTTGGTCGGTTCGCACCAAAGGCTCCATGCAAAGTCCGGTGTTATTAAACTTAAGTTCGTGGATATCATTTTTACACTTGGAAGGAAACAATTCTTTGTCGTCGCATTGCATAAATCCAGGAAACACTCCATTATTGTACAAAATCTTGCACGGTCCAAGAGTAATCTTGCACATTTCTCTCGAAGGAAGATCGACTTCATCATTTTCGCACTTGGGCATGTAAAGAGCACACAGAAACGGTTGCACGACAGCCCAACATTTCGGCATGTACCGCAAATACTGATACAACTGCAACTTTTCTTGCACCTTCTCTTGTGTACTTGAATCAGTCAGATTTAAAGATGTGGAGTGGTAAGGAAGCTTCAAACCCATACAGGTGGTGTAATTTAAAATTTGGCATTTAGCCGGCCTTCGACAATAATCCAAATTCATGTCCAACAACTTAGGACCTATGTATCGGTCATGTAAAAAATTGTCTTTGGAACGAAACCTTTTTTCTGGTCGAATGGTAGGCGCTATTTGTAACAATTCCAGATTTTGTGTCGTCTGTGGAGATTCTCCTTCGGTGGAATTTAAAAGGTCACAGTGACTTGAATAAACAAAATTCAAAAGAACAACAACCAGGAAGAGGATCATTTTGCCTTCGAAATTATCTCAAATGCACTTAAAGGTTGTGTTTCATTCAGTTTACATCACTTCATATTAGTTTGAAACTTTCAAGTTGATGCAAACACCCTGCAATCACTAAACCATCCAAATGCGAATGAACATTCCCTCTACTAATTTTGTTGAGACAGAAATAGTCAATCGCGTAAGTCGGACAGAAATAAAACAGACCACCCACTTGGTTTTTCTTCTGTCTCCGCATAATAAAACCAATAAAAGTTTGATAGACAAGGATGGTTTTAGACCACCCGCATCAAGGTTAACAATTTATCCATTTGATTTTTATGCAAAAAACTACCCAAATTAAACATTTTGGGGGTTTTAAAACGAAAGTTGTGGTTATTCGCCGGCTACAAAAAAAATTGGGTTAAATTCAACAATTTTGATGTAATGTTGGTTTCTTACGTTATTAGTTTTCCAGGCATCGATACAGGTAAATCAAGTTTAACAATAACTGCAAAATGAATATTAACTTTTTTAAATTAATTTCAACTTGTTATTTACAAATTTTAAATGAACTAATTTCGTGTAATGTAGGTTGCCTGCGCTATATTGCCACATCTTATTGCACGCATCAACGTTAATAACATTCCCGACGATATTAATTAAGTAAACCTGAAGTTTAATTAAATATTAAGAAAAAAAAACTTTGAAATTCTGGGTGCAATGTTGGTTGCCTGCGTTTTTAGTGTGTCAAACGTTGCAGGCGTTTTAATATAACAGTACTTGCTGGCTTGTGGGGTTATCTGTACGGCATTAACACTTTTCAGTATTTAATAGTTTCCTAAACAAGTGATAAAATGGTAAGCAATACATCATTAGCAAGCAATAACATCCATTCACACGCTCACACTTGCTTTCTTAATTTGGATTTTTAATTGAATTGCAATTGGCACACCCAAATCCTGATAAGAATGTAAACTGCACTATTTACATACATTAATCAATTAACAGGGCGAACAGCAATTCGATTGTGCACTGGACTTGATGAGGAGACTCCCACCTCAAGAAATCGAAAAAAATTTAGGAGACCTCATTGACTTAGTGCCAAGTTTATGTGAGGATCTGCTGTCATCCGTGGACCAGCCGCTTAAGATCGCAAAAGACAAGGAGACGGGAAAGGATTATCTCCTCTGTGATTACAACAGAGATGGAGATTCATACAGATCGCCCTGGTCTAACACGTATGATCCGCCTCTGGAAGATGGTTCCATGCCTTCGGAGAAACTCAGAAGGTTAGAGCTCGATGCCAATCACGCCTTCGATCAGTACAGAGAAATGTACTTCGAAGGTGGAGTTTCTTCCGTTTATTTCTGGGACCTCGAACACGGTTTTGCTGGTGTCATATTAATTAAAAAAACCGGTGATGGAAGTAAAAAAATCAAGGGCTGTTGGGATTCGATTCACGTTGTCGAAGTTCAAGAAAAAAGTTCAGGAAGGACTTCGCATTACAAAATGACTTCCACTGCGATGCTGTGGCTCCAAACTAACAAACAAGGTTCGGGAACCATGAATCTGGGGGGAAGCCTGACAAGGCAAATTGAACAGGATTTTTCGGTGAATGAAGCAAATCCTCACATTGCTAATATCGGCAAGATGGTGGAAGAAATGGAAAATAAAATTAGAAATACTTTGAACGAAATCTACTTTAGCAAAACAAAAGATATCGTGAATAGTTTACGTTCCGTGCAACCGTTAACCGAATCGAGGCAGCAACAAGCACTAAAACAAGATTTAGCGGCTGCGTTGCAGCGCAGGCACAATAAATCTGAGAACTAGCAATTCAAGTTCTAAAAATTGAATGACAAGATTTATTGTAAAATTTTAATATCATTATTTGAGTAAGTTACAATTAAATCCTATTTAAATCAGAATTGTATTTTTTAAGATGAAAAAAACTATTTCTGTAAGAGATTAGTGAATAAAATCCAAATCTATTTATGCGTTAAATGCATTAATTACCAATTTGTTTGTAAATGTTTTAATCTGCTTTTTAACACTTTTAAATTAGCATCACAATAATTAATAAAAGAAAAAGAATTACTTTTAACATTATTTTGTAGTTGATTATTTTACCGTCCTATAAGAATTTGTTTGTGCTTGAGTTATCGAATTTTATTAAATCGCTAATCCTTATCTTTGTCAAGTATTTTATCTGCTGAAGATAATTTTATATGCCTGACCTTGTTTCATCTTATTTCCTGCCGATTGGTCAATTCTTTAAATATTTACCTATAAATAGTTATACATTCTACTTAATTTGTATCGAAGTCATCTTATTTGAGATTCTGTTAATAAAACCAAAAAATTGTTTATCATTAATACGAAATGTTTACAATTTATTGAGATTGTATTTTTTTATAATATAATTTACATTTTTTATAAAACACTATGAAGTGTAGTTTGTTTTTAAACCAGGAAGAGCGTTGGAAGGCTGTGAAATAATTTTCTTTTTACTTTGTTGGTAGGAATGTACTGACTGACTGTGGAAGAAAGCAATGCGATGAATTGTATAGGTATTACCAGTGCTCTTTTTAAAAAAAAAAATGTGGAACGCTCAACAGGGCGATTTTATTTAGACCAACAGCTATTAAAAAAAAAATCGTCGAAAGCAGGTGGTAGAACGCCGTTCCCAAGCGTTCCATGACAAAAAGAGCACTGGGTATTACTATAAACAAAATTAAATAAAACAACAATTTTATAGTCTTCTAACGTCTGGGTTTAAAATTTGACAATACAGGTAGGGTTGCCAGACCTCCTCTTTTTAAAAGGAGACTCCTCTATTTGGAGGTCGGTTCCATACTCCTCTTTAATCTCCTCCTATATTTCGGTTTTCTAGAAAAATTCAAATTTTCTCATCATATTCATTTATCACTCATTTGAAAGGAGTATTATTATATAATTTATATATGGAGGTACTATTACGGCCACCGAAATGTACACGATTTTTTTTAGGAACTTGATATTTGCTTCATATCATAGGCGTCCTAAAAAATCAGCCAAATGTCGATATTGTTTTGTTTATGGTAAATATTATTTCACAAAAGTCACTGGATAAAGCCAGCTTTAATCTATGGAAATTTTGTTTTTTTTTTTAGATGTTAACTACTTATTAAGAATATAGTTTTGGGTTTAATAATAATGATAAAATTGCGAATCTCCTCTAATTTTTGACAGAGTTGACTATTCGAAAAAAATATTCTGGCAGCCATATACAGGTTTTACAAGTTTTACCCCGGTGGCAAAATAGCCCTTCAATTGCCAATTCTCATTAATTGCATGACTAATTTTATATTACTTAGGAACATGGAAACAAGAAAAAAAAAAATTAAAAAATCAGGTAAAATTTTGGTTTTCTCTCAATTACTAGTTATTCAATTTATTAGTTTTTTTGACGGACGAACATGATGGTATTTTAACACAATTTAATGTAACTAAATTAATTTTACCAACTTACATATGTCAAGTATTACGTAAGCAGAATTTTAGCCATTCGTAACTCCCCCTTCCCCATTGTAAGCAAAAATAAGCATTTTAGAAGTTTACGAGGTTTGTCTGACAAGTTTTGCGCCAAGTATAGAAACAAGTATTTTTTCGGTCAAATGTATTTTTATTTTACAACATAGTTTCCTTTTAAAGCGACATACTTTTCCCAGTGATTCTCTAACCTCTTTAACCCTTGCAAATAGCAGTTGGTATCTTGCTTTGCAAAATAGGCGTTTACCTATGCGATGACCTTCTCGTTCGATGAAAATTTTTGTCATTCAAGCCAAACTTTAGCTTAGGAAGCAGGAAAAAGTCGCTGGGGGGGCAGATGTGGTGAATACGGTGGGTGGTGAACTAATTCGAAGTGCAATTCGCAAATTTTGGCCTTGGGGACCGCCGAAACGTGAGCAGATGCGTTATCTTGATTGAACAGCACTTTCTTCTTCAAATGCGGTCGTTCTATTGCAATTTCTGCCTTCAGCTTGTCAAGTAATGAAGCGTAGTACACCCCCAATATTGTTTTAACTTTTTCAAGTTAGTCGATGAACACAATTCCATGACTATCCCAAAAAACAGTTGCTATTATATCACCTTCCCGGCCGATGAAACCGCCTTCGCCTTTTTCGGAGCAGGTTTCCGCTGGATTTTCATCTCAAAGTGAAGTGATGGATCCAAGTTATAAATCAACGTAAAAAATCCGACTCATTTCGCTTAAACCCCTTTAATAAGGGCCTTGGAAATGCCCATTCAAATGCGTTTTTGCTCCGAAGTGAGCAAGCTCTTCACCCAATGCACGAATAGTTTACTCATATTCAATTCTTCAGTCAGCATACGGACAAAAGCGTTTTTTCGATATGTACGGAGCAAGTAGGGTTCACGGCAGTTTTCGACTATGCATCCGTACATGCATAGAGCAAGAGGGGCAACATTTTGAGCATCTTTTGTATAATAATAAATTTAATATTAAAAACTTATTTTATTTTTTCTTTCAAAGGTAATTCAAGAATACAGTTCTGGTGAAAACCGAAATGCTGTCCCGCTCCAGCTTGATGGGTCCACCATAAACTATTGTGCTGCTAGTTAACCGTACTTTCAAGTTGTAAATAATAGAATTTTTCGTATTTTCACCTTACATAATTGTGATTTTTGCAGTTAATTGAAATAAAAACTTCAATTAGAGTTTGGCTAAAGATATTCTGCGTTTATGACTTTAAACCGCAATCAACTTTTACTGATGATAATGAGGGTTCACTGCAGGGTGCCACAAATCTGGTTGCTTTAAAAATATTTTTGTAGATACTTCAGAACCGTACTTAAATATTTCAACTTTAGTTAAGTTCAGAACAAATTATCAAATACAAGTCATAGAATTCGTCAAGTATCTAAGTTAATCAATAACCCCACATACCTACCTAACTATTAGAAGAGGTTTAATGTTTACTCATATTTATATCTAAGCATCAAAAAATTTATAAAAATTTACCAAATACAGCCCTGGCGACTTTTGCCCATGTTGATTATTACGGCTTACCTACTTTTATGGCCGGATCACTTATAGTATTGTAAAAAGCACAGTCATAAACGCAGAATATCTTTAGCCAAACTCTACTTGTAACTTCCAGGTAGTTAATTTAATAGTACAAAATTAAATATCCCTTCGAAATATGTAAAAAAGTATAAGGCATTCATTCCATTGAAAAAAATGTTTTCGTGAATATCTCAAACAGTTGAAATTTGATTGTTTTTTTTGCTTTCATTATGGAAATTGGTGGAAAAAACACCAATTTTTTGCTAATTTAACCGATTTTGTAGCTCTAATATTCAACATATCAACATTTTCATGTGAAGTTGGAAATAACAAAATTTTACTCAATTTTCAGATCATCTGAAGGCAGACTGTATCGTTTATTCTTTCTGGTTTTTAAATAAACATATTTCATTAATAAAAAAATTTTCAAATGCAGAACAAAACAAAAGATATATCGTGAACCGTCCAGTGAATGAACACTGCTCAAATAAACTGAATTATTAAAAACAATGGAGCATTTTCGAACTATCTTGAGGGCGAAATAGTTCCATTAGGTCTCTACAGATATGATCCAATTATTGTTTTTTTCTTATCAGTCCATTCCAAAAAAAGACATTGCTCAAATCAACAGTTGGTTGCGAGTTGTAGTCAAATGTAGAGGCAGGTCCTATTTCATGGTATCTTTGAACATAATTTTGGAGTACTTTTATTAACTTAATTTTGCTTTTTTTATATTTTTATGTTAGTAAAGTGTTCCTGGAGTAGAAAATAGTAAAATACGTTAAAATAACATTTTGAATTTCTGTTATTTCGAAGTGCTCATATACTGGATGCCAAGATTGATAATTCCAGTGACTGAACAGATGTTCATTTACTGGTTCTTACCTTACCAGTTCTTAACCAGTGAATGAAGTACTTTTGTTCAATATACATTATTCGATTGTCGAACTACGGTTTGAAGATAAGAGCTGGGAGTTTCTGCTAATTTTGAATTTATTTATTTATATTATAAATCCGAAATAGTAGTAGTAAACATTCCTAACATTACATTTAATTATTAGTGTTACATTTGTCGATGTTAATAGATAAATTTGAACGTACAGATGTTTGAGTTTGGCTTCAAACCTTTTCGACAAAAATTCAGACCATTTCTTAAAGATACGTGACTATTGAAGGAAGTACAAAATTGTTTGATGCTTACTGATTTCCAGCGAGTTAACAGCTTCTTATCTCAATAACATTCAAAATATGTCAACTAAAATCGCCGATTGTCCATATTAACCATAGAGTACTAACGATCGTCAATTTGACGATTTGCTTACATACACTTTAGTTTTTATGTTTTGAATCGTATTGAATTACAGATAAGAAGCTGTTAACTCGCTGTAAACCAGTGACCATCAAACAATTTTTTACTTGCTTGAATAGTCACCTTTAGTCATCTTTAGTAAATGGTCTGAATTTTTTCGAAAAGCTTTGAAGCCATATTTATTTCAACAAAATTAAACATCTGCACGTTCAAATTTAGGTATCAGCATCGACGAACTTAACTGACAATAATAATAATAAAATAAAAAATAATAAATAAAAGCAAAATGAGCAGGAACTCCTAGCTCTTATCTGTAAATCGTAATATCAGCAATATCGGCCATAGTCAAATTTTGCTTGACAGTAAACTATTAATTCCAGTAACGTTAGTATTCTACGGTTAAAAATAGAATTTGAAGTTTTGCATGTGAGTAGTCAGGGAAGTAGGAAAAGACAACGGGATGGAGGTGTGTGAATATAGAAGACTTAATATTTTTTTGTAATCAACAACTACTTTGGCTAATTTCCTACATTTTTCAATGATTTTCAACAAAGTTTAATTTTGTAATCTATAGTCGCTTCACAATTTACCTATACCAACACTTTTTCTTGGTTCAATTTCTATTCAAATGAAGTTTTATCCTGGTTTTTAGTTCAAAAAGAGTTTTATGCAATTCTATTTTGCAAGAAGTCCGCCATTGGTAATTTCCAATTTCTGTGAAAATCACTATTATCTCCTGAAATTCAATGGAGTAGTTCCTTGCATGTATTTGTTTTTTATGATTTTCAGTATTGCTGCTATTGAAAAATCTTTGCTTTCTCCAATAAGTTAAAAATGAATATTATTCTTTTTGAATTTAAGTTCCTCATATATTTGCGCCAGTTGTTGCTAGGTAGACGGTTCAGCTTTTATTACTTTATCTAAAGTTTGTTTTATATAATATACACAATATATGTATATCTTCTCTAAATATAATTCCCGATGGTGGTCTATTTCGAAAATTTTTTTGAACGGATCAGAGTAGGCAACGAAGCTGAGTGTCAACAATTGACTAATTATATCTTTTATATCGTCAATTTACGGAGCTTAAAGGGAAGTAAAGCAAAATACATTATACTGCAATGCAAATGTATATAAATAAAATGGTAGATAAATAAATAAAATAGATAAATAAAATGCATAAATATACAATAAATACTGTCAGACCGTTCTAGGGCTGAGGTTTTCTACTAGTTATTTTATAATAAGGAAAAATATTTTTTACTATAAATACGTTTAAAGTTAATCGATTGTCATCCACATTGGGTATGTTAATTTACTAGCTAAATAAGGGAGTTATGGATTCGTGTTTCTTTTTGGAGACGGTCTGTATAATATACACAATATATGTATATTATTTTATAACAAAGAAACAAATTTTTCTTTACTACAAATACGTTTGAAGTTAATTTATTGTCATCCATATTGGGTGTTCATTTACTGGACGTCGCTGTTCATTCACTGGGTATTTTGTACATCTTGTATTCAAATGTCTTTTAATAAATTGATTTGTACCGAGTCTTCCAAATGATGCAATAATCTTGTGCTCTAACAAAATATCTGTCGATACAACAAGTTATTAGCAACAAAAGTGATATTGGGGACGGAGAAAATAATTCTGTGAACGCAAATATAACAGCCTAAATGCAAAGTGTTCATTCACTGGCAAGGTCACCCTAATAGGCAATTCTGTATAAAACATGATACGATTTATTTGTCGTAAAAAAATAAAATAAATTGTAACAGAAGAACAAATATGAAATTATGTGCCCTATGCCACTGTGGAAGTGTGCTGTCATTTTTGCGGACCAATTTTTCTGATAAGGCAACAATGTGCTTGTTTGTAAGTTATGATTGAATTTTATAAATAAATAAACTTACTCAGGCAACTACTAAAAGTATGGTACTAGTTATGAAAGCAACACTTTCTTCAAGAGTGGAATTGATCCAGAGGCAAAGCCGGATCACCGAAACCAATACTATTATTTCTGAAAGAATGTAAAACTAAAAAGTTACAGGACAAAAAATATCTTAATCTAAATCATATTCTTCAGTTTTAATAAAAAAATCCGATTCCAGTTTAATGTTATCATAAACTTGTGAATTATAAGCAATTACTTCCGATTCTAACAAATCATTTTCTGTTTTGATGTCACATTCGATGGTTCCTGATTCAACATAATCATCCAGCTCACATTTTATGGCAACTTGTTCACTTTGCTTCCTCTCGTAAACAATTTTCTGAAGGCAACGGGTGTCGTAGTGGTATTCCCAACCATGTCTGTTTACATGCAATTTGAGATTGGTGGCTTGAGTAAACCCTTTGCCACAAATGTCGCACTTAAATGGTTTTTCTGCGTTTATGGGTTTTGTTGACTTTGGTTTATGACTGTTGGCATGCAATTTTAATTCCGATTTATAGGAAAACTTCTTAGGACATTGGGTGCAGGGAAATAATGTATCAGCATGCTCTACCATATGCGACTTCAATTGCGGTTCAGTGGGAAATTTTTGAATGCAAATATAACACATAAAATATTGCGGCTTTGGCGGTTTAGCACTGGCGCCCTTCAAAATTGCACGTATCCTAGAGCTTTTCGTGGATACATCATCAGTCTTTGTTTCATTGGAAGTTTTGCCATTAAGGGCAATATTTGGTATATTTGCAATGAATTGGGAGCGCAAGCAACGTCCGTAAACTTTCCTGTTCCTTATATGTTTTTTGAAATTCCCTTCATAAGCAAACGTCTTCTTGCAAGCATCACATTTCAACTTAATACTTTTATTGATTTGTTGTGAGTTATTCACAGGAGTACTTCTTTCTTTTTCCTTGTTCTCGGAACTTGCATCCGGAGCAACAACGCATGTCAAGTTATTGCTGCTGGTTGCAGTGGCAGACCGTTTTGAATCCATCTGTGAACAACACAATTATGAAATTAATTTGCCATTTTAAGTTAAGTTTAAGTTAAGTTGTTAATTAGTGGATCAACGCGAAATTAAATGAAACTTGAATGTTACTTAAAATTAAAATTTTATCATAGACAACTTAGTAATAAGTTGAAATGTTGTTTATTTAACTATTGGACTAATAACTTCTGATGACATTTTTAATGTTAATCCCCATTTCAACAAAATAAATGTAAGCGATGTTTATAAAAGATTCAATTAAACGTTAACAAATTCAAAAATTTTAAAAATTACGTTAAGTACTTACTGTTAATGTTTACTTTTGAAGCAATTTTTGTTTTACACTAATAATTTAAAAGCCACAATCTACATTTAGGTAATTGAGAAGTAGAAATTAAAGTTGTAATATTACCACTTCGACGATAGTACCTTATTAAGTTTACAACTTACTAAATGTATGGACGAAAAGAATTTAACAATCACTCGACAACCCGGAAAAATTTGCGATCAAAACCACCACTGTTTCGTTCTTTTACAAAAGTGCGGCTAACTTTTGTAGGTTCGCAATGGTTTTAGGTTATGTTAATCAAAATACTTTTTATGGTGGACGAGTTAGTATAACACTGTAAATGCAATCTAACGATGGATACTCTTTGTTGTGATTGTTTTAATAAAATTTATTGTATAACAATTAATAATATTCACTATAACTAATGACAAATGCGTACATTATAAAGCGCATCTGACAGTTCAATTAGCGTTCGGAAGTTTGGGTATTCAAATGAGCGTATGCGGGGTGGGGTAGTCAAATATGATTTGTTCGTTGTAATTTTTAATTTGTGTTATACCTAGTAATAGTTTAATTCTATAATCGAATACGAAATTAAATTGTTTAATATTTGTTGTACTGGAAGAGCGGGAAAATTTGAAAACCAAAAAATTAGTACATACACCCATCCCTCGATATACGAAGTAGTTCGGTCCCCGGAAATTGCTACTTGTAACTAATTGGTAACTATTTATAACGAATATATTTTAACATTATGTTATATGGGTTTGGGACTTTTATGCTATAAGTTGTATACCTATAATAAAAAACACATGTTAATTTATTTAAATTTATGCATTTATTTATTTTTATAAAATTAATCATTTTTAAATGACACAACAAAACAAGCAATGTTGTCTACGTATGTCTAAAAATATAAAAATGAAAAATGTTTAGGTTACATTTTCTGCATGATCAGGGTTAATGTCATTGGCAGCAGTTGAGATATGTAATGGAGTTTTGCGTGGGCGAAAATCTGCGTGACCGCAATATAATATAATCTTTAAGATATAAACTGCGCACACCCACGCAAAACTCCATCACATTTCCCGCTGTCGAGCTCAAATGAAAAGGTATGCAAGCCATAATTTCAATAAATTAAATTTTAATTAATATAATTTATATAGATTGAAAGATATAAAACTGGCGGAGGCCCGGAAGCTAGCATCAAGTTATTACCCTCAGAAGAGAAAGTACTAGCTGCAATTAAGCCGCAAATAACTCACTTGCCTAATATGTATGATTCTAGTGAGAAATATTTTGATGGTAATTAAGAAATATAAATTTGGTAATTTATATGTCATATATCTTTATTATGGATAGCAATAGAACATCAACTTTTATTGATGATGAAGTGTCGTCAATAAATTCATTCGAATTACAGCAAGTAGATGCCATCACAATAGTTACGGATAAATCTAATGTAGAAAGGCAATCACATGGAATAAACTGTATGTACAGTAATAGGTACCGCGATTTACGCGCTTAATGCAAGAAAAAACAAGAACGTTATGCGAATCAAATGTAAAACGAGGTCAATTACATTTTTTAAATTATCATCAGAAGTATTTTAAATAAAAAAAGAATTGTAATAAGGGCGCAAGAGCGACTGCGCGGTAATTGATTTTTAAAAAAAGCGTTCTAGCAAATCAACGTAAACCGGGGTATTAGTGTAGTTTAATTAATTTTATGCGACACTACAGCTAACATACAATATAAAAAAACATATATAAAATAAATAAAATATATAAAAAACATTAACAGATGTTTATGAAGAGGTGGTCAGCGTGACGTTTGCCAAAAAGCAGAAGTTAGATAGCAAAGAAGACTACCAGAGCTACAATAAATTTAAAAAATCAGAAATTTTCGATATAAACAAACGACTGAAACAACAAGAATTTGACCATAAGCAGCAAATTAATAAATTAATGTTGGAGGAATAGAAATGGAAACTGCAGTTATTAGACTATGATAAAAAATTAAAACAATTAGAATTAGCGTTTAAGGAGTTAGGATTTAAGAACACTTATGGATATGATTTTGTTTACGTAAATAAACTAGATTAAAAAAAGTGTTAATTAGATGCGTTCGTAAAGCATTGCCATTTTGTTCTAAATTTTGAACACCCACTATTTTCAATGGCTAAAAGAAAAATTGCTTAAATATTAGGAAATGTAGCTTAAACGTCGCCCTTGACTATTTTTTAATTTTTCTTTTTTATTAAAAAGGTACATAAAAAAAAATTTAAGAAAAAAAAATTGAAAAAATAAAACGTTGGCCCAATTTCTATTATTGTTTTGAAACATTTTTTTTTAAATTAAAAATATTTTGCTTGGTTTGTGTAGAAACAGCTAAATAGTTTCAGCGCCCTCTATCATACCAGAAACACATTAAATAATCGTCCCGATTGCCCTTAATGTCAAAAATGTCATTATTTGCTAATGCCAGATTATGTAACACAGAAGTAGCAACAATCACCCTTAAAACATTGTTTACATCTATCTGCATACCAACAGATAACACCGGACATCTTCTCTTCCAAATGCCAAACAGTCTTTCAATAACATTTCGTGTTCAAAAATTGCGCACGAAGTAGACTGGAATTATAAGTGGTGCTATCGTGCACTGATCCCGGCCATCTAGCAATTAAATTGTTATTAGTCACGGTCATAGCGATTTTGGTTTGATTTTGGCAATGTTTCAGAAAAATGCTGAGATTAATTGCCAACGACTCCGTCATTTTGAGGTCGAAATTTTAGAAAAACGATCGCGAAGACGGTATCAAGCGATTTTGGGGCATGAAATGCCAGTTCCAATGCTGCTAACGTTACAAAAGCGGCTAATCGTTGTGATTTTCTCACAAATAGCAGAATTACTTTTTGAAAAAAAAAAAATTATAAATTGAGAGAACTATTTTTTAATGCCGCAGATTCTTAAATTCGTCCAGAAAACGCTTAAAAATTGAATCAAATTAACAATTCAACTAGTTTTGCCTGAAATCTTTTGATGCTTTTCGTTGTTCTCAGCAATCTACAAATCCCGTTAATAGGAGCACATAAATCGAAGGAGTTATTTTAAATTTACGTTGCAGGAGGAAATATTTTAAAATGTATTAACCATCGTTTTATTCTAGTTATTAATTGCAACACCATTTTTTGGTTTAAATCAAAGTTAACGCTATATCACACCTTTTATCGTTTTTCTGCCTCGTAAGAACGATAAGCCAACGAAAAAATTGCTGAAATGGCTAGTGGCAACTTCCAACAATTTTCCTGTTAGTTCAGGTGTGTTCTGATGGAATTGTCGCGGTCATAAGTTGATTAATAAGTTCCTAACGATTTTGGTTTGGTTTTGGCACTGTTTCAGAAGAATGGTGAGATTAATTGCCAACGACTCCGTCATTTTGAGGTGGAAATTTTAGAAAAACGACCGCAAAGACGGTATCAAGCGATTTTGGGTCATGAAATGCCAGTTCCAATGCTGCTAACGTTACAAAAGCGGCTAATCATTGTGATTTTCTCACAAATGGCAGAATTATTTTTTGAAAAAATAAATTATAAATTGAGAGAACTATTTTTTAATGCCGTAGATTCTTAAATTCGTCCAGAAAACGCTTAAAAATGGAATGAGAAAGAAATTAAACTGACAATTCACTAACTAGTTTTAAATGAAACTTTTCGATGCTTGTTGCTGTTCACCGATCTACAAATCCCGTTAATAGGAGCACATGAATCGCAGGAGTGATTTTAAATTTAAGTCAACGAGTAGATTTTAAAATGTATGAACAATTGTTTTATTCTATAGTTATTAATTGCAACAATTTTTTGGTTTGAGTTAATTTAAGTTAAGTTGAGTTGAGTTGGTGACGGTTGGTGATCTTAAAATAAAAATCTGTGTAACACAAATCTGTTTAATAAAAAAAAAACTGTATACCCATATTAAAAAAAGTTTAGAGTTTAGACATTGTTTTGTTGTTTGTTATTTATTTTTCTTTTTGCATGGCTATTATCGCGAGTGATAAAGACACTACACACTAGAAAAGATAAAAGTTGTTTAAAACCTATCGCAGTCCTTCGGGCCTAGCGATTAAACGTACTACCAGCCAGTACTATGATAATAACACACAACAAGTACCGCAGCAGCAATTAGGTAATTTAATTCCGCAATACCCATTGCAGCAAAGTGGATATAATAATAATTTAGTGCAACAATCAGTACCGGCGCAACAAACAGGATATGTAACAGTTGCGCCCCAGCAACCAAGCTTTAATATATGACTTTCCAAACGCTCCTACTTACTAATGTACAGCACTATCTGCAATGAATATCCAAAATTGCCAGCTCAACCTGAATCAGAGTGGCATAAAGTACAATACAAAAAAAGATTGCGATCAAGCACAGAAACAAGTAAGTCAGCAAAAAAGCAGGCGACTATATCAGAATATTGTCTTAACAAATCAGCTACAAAAATTCTTATGAAAAGCTATCAGAAACAGAAGACGCAGGCTCGGACCCGGACAAGAAATCCTCAAAATCCCCTAAAACGCCAAAAGCTCCTCCAATTTTTGTAAGCGGAGCAGAGAGTATGACATCATTTCTGGGACACGTTCTATATGGCAATCTACACTGAGAAAAAATTTAAAAAATCTTAATACAAAACGCAGTATTATGTATATTTTACTATTATATTGTTGGAAACCTCCGCCGCTGCCACCAGAGCGTATTTTTAATGAGAGAATACTCGTAACTCAAAAGTATTTTATTCACTAATTAACACTAACTTAACCTAGATTACAAACATTTATAGTTGTAAATGAAGAAAAATTGGGTTGTTTAAAGTCGAACGATTTAAGGGTTGTAACAACTGCGATTTTCTGGTTCTTGACTGATACTCGTGAAAGCACTTGTGAGACTCGTTTCTTTTATATTTTTGGGGTGACTTTAAGTTTTGCGCCGAAGACGTTAATTTATTGGTCCGGTCTGCGATTTGTTACGCTTCAGAAAATCGAACACTTGTGTCTGTAACTTGATATTTTAACTTTTAAATGTACAGGGCTTGCAACAATATATAACAGCATGCACTATTCCTAAGTACATAAGACAATATTTAATAAAACTTTGATTGATATAAAATACAACTACAATATCGTACTTATATTTGATATTGAATATAACTACAGCGCTTGCTAATACGACTTTACTACATAATGCAATATAAAGTTAACTTAATATTACAAACTTAGTACATTTTGAGTATTAAGAACCGTTAGCCATTATATTATATACGAATTCGAGAATTTGATTTCATCTATCCACATATCTGTACCAATAAAATGTTTTAATACTTAAATACCCAATACTATAAGTACCCATAAATGAATAAGTTTCTGTCAAAAGCAAAAAATAAAAATAAACGAACGCAGCGAAATAAAATTTGATTCATTTCACTCATGTAATCGCTTCAACGAATTTTCTAAATAAAACTTTTAAAATAAGTTTTCCTTTCCCGCGCTTCAGCACGAGCAAGCGGCTGAAACCTTGACAATTTCTAAGAATTATTGAATTGTATTTAGTTTCTAACAATAGTAAAGTTATTATTTTGACGTGCACATGTGGACGGCATATCCGGGTCAGGGAAATTACCTGGAGTGTCCCTTTTTACAAGACCCTTCAGTTTTTCAATGCAAAAACATTAGTAGTTTTTAGTTCAGTATAATGTTGATTATATTGCGGTTTACAGATAAGAGTTGTGAATTTCTGCTGATTTTGCATTTATTTATTTATATTATACATCCGAAACAGTGGTAGCAAAAATGCCAAACGACGCATTTAACTCGCCAGCGCTGACGCGAAATACATTTTATTCGCGGCTAGCGCCATGTTTGATAGGCACTGGTTTATAGCGCGTTATCAACTATTTATAAATAACTTGATATGATTCAGAATATAATCAACTATTGCAAGCAAGGTATAACTTTTTTGTATCGGTAGTTCTCCAGTGTTAACAGTGCCATGAACTTAAAATGGAAGATAAGTTAATTAAATGGGGCTTGTCTGAACTAGTTCCAATATTCAAAGGTAAGTTTCTCCTATTTAATTTAATTTAGAATTTTTTTACTTTTTTGTGGATTGGCCATTTGTTTTAAATTTTACTGACGTATAACAAATTTTTGTAAATTATCATCAGCTTACGTTGTGTCATGTCAATAATTCCCAAAAGGATATTTTTAATCAGGTGGAACAAGTAAAAATTAAGTAATTTTACTGCTCTAGTAAATACCTACTAGTTATTAATGACTTATTTCAATTCTTAGAACACGTAATTGATGAGGAATCATTTGCTCTGCTGAGTGAAAATGACATATCAAAATTGGTTCCGGCAATTGGCCTCCAGCTGAAACTGAAAAAACAGTGGAAAGAGTTTACTAAACATGAGGATGTAATATTACTTTTACATATAATTATTTTTCCCCAAAAATGGCTAAATAAATACAGTCAAGTGACTAAATTTGTCACAGATTTTGTCACTAAACTGTATAGCAATACCAAATTTAAATATGTATCGTTTTTTTATATTTTAATTTTTTCATTTTGTTTTTCAACAAATTTACACCTTAGCTACTGAATTTTTTTAAAACAAAAATTGTTTTTATTTAATACTTATGCCGGTGTTCTTTATTTATTTCAAATTGTATCGGTTTTTGACTTGACTTGGTATATACTTTGTTTTAGAATGTAACTTATATTCCGGATGGAATTCGACTTCAACATCTTTCACTAATAACGAACAGGAATCGTTTGAAGGTGACGAAATTTTGTCACTGCCTGGAAGTTTTTCAGAGACAGTAGATACATCTTCTTCCAATAACTCTGCGCTAACTATTGCCACATACGACTTGAAGAAATTTTTAGACAGCTCAAATGAGGGCGTGAAAATTTATAAACACTACACCATTCACAAGGAATTAAAAAGAAAGTTATTAGTAGACCTTATAATTGGTAACGAATTAAGAAATGATCCTGATAAAAGGTAAAAATTATTAGTACTATAGGGGACATAATTATTTGGCAATTCATTTTTAATTTTTTTTCATAGAATATCTGGAGGGCGCTTTAATTTAATTGCAAATTCTATATGTACTGTGTTTCCTCTGGAATTTGCAGCCAGCTACTATTTGCCTGGATATAGAGATGGCCGTGGAAAAAATATTTCAGCTCGGGGATTGCTTTGGAATAAATATTGCAACACAAGAACGTGTTATAGAAATTTAGGAATTATCCCGCAACATAAACCAAAAAGAATTCGAAGTGAAGGTAACAATTTGTAAATTTTTTATATTGAATCCGGCTCCTCTCTAATTGGTGTTTTTTCAATTTTTTTAACATTTATAAATAAGGGTGGACGGAGAAAGGTAATTAAATAAATAATATTAATTTTTAGAAACTGGAGAAATTATTCAACCGGTTGTTGATGAGTGCAAGATTGAAAAAATTAACTGGCTGCAAAAAAATATAAATCCATGGCCAAAAGTCGAAGATTTCTGGAAGGCAACTTCAAAATCTCCATAGAAAAGTTTCATAGAAGGGAAAACTGAAATACATGAATATTTTAAATTATATTCGTGTATCACACAACCTTTGGGATATACACTAGTGAGTAGCTTATGTTAATGTTTTCATAATTCCAGAGTTAATGTGACTAAGACTTTAGCCATTAAACATCAGTTAAGTTTCATCAGCAATTGCCTGTCAAGTTTGAAAACCTTTGTCAAATGTGGAAAAAATTGCAATATAAAATATAATACCTATAAATCACATCCCACGATTAATAACTTGTTAGAAATAACGACAAAACATAGTTTTTTTAATTGGGTGGAAATAAATAATTGGAAATTAAAACAAAAAACCGTGATAGTGCTTGAAAGTAACGACGATGAACGAAATACTAAATTTGGAATTATTGAAGATATAGTAGTAGATGAAAATCAAAATTGTTATTTAATTTATGAAAAATTAAATACTTTACATTTCGACACTCATTTTTATGGCTATATAGTAGAAAAAACAGCTAATTTACAATTTGTAAAAACGGTTGATCTTTATTGTAATGAACCGTGTCTATTTACAGAAAAATGTGAAAAAAAAATCATTGTTACACCTCATCATATATAAAAATAACAATAACAATAATGATAATGATTAGTTACTAATTAATTTTTAGTTTTTTAGTTAATACTAATGTTAGCTATCATGAGTATTTTTAAGAATTTTTATTCAATACAAAAAAATGTTTTTTTGATTGAGATTTGCTTTGTATTGGTATTATTTGTTTACTATTATTTAATAAATACTTTATATTTTGTACTATGGAATTGTTTTATTTATTTAATACCACTACTATAACGCAGTTAATATAAAAAATTAATGTGGACAATATTCCTAATAAGCATTATATAATACCACGTAATTATGTTATGGTATACAAAAAGGAATAATTTTGAATATCACTGGTACTTCAATATAGTAGAAAAATTATTAGTCGTATTTATTACCACTATATTTTTGTTTATTAATACAAGAACGTGTAGTCGTATTATATATAACCACAAAGTAATATACGATATAGTTTTGTGAATATAACTTTGTAGTTGTATAGAATACATTATGTGTGCATTGGCGCCTATTCAAAGACTACAAGTAGTGTTACATAAAATTTTTCTTATATTTAGCAAAACTTATTTTTCTGAGTGTACTTATTGACTTCTACACGGATTAAAACTTACATTTACTGTTAACTAATTTGCCTAAGTATGTATAATAACACTTTCTGCTGAAAATGACGCCCACAATAAGCGCTTAAAACCAAACCAAAGATCCCTTAGATAACAGCGTATAAACAGGAAAGGGCAAGATTCAAAGGTAATCTTCCCTAATCCAAACACATATCTACTGCGAAAATACGTATTTATAACTAGCTGAAGTACCCGGCTTCGCCCGGTGTACAAAATTTCATGGTTGTAGGACACTTCTTTCTATGCGAAAATATGTTTGGGCAATAACCCCCCCGACTAAGATGCATTTGTGTACAAAATTTAGTGGTGTGATATAGCGTTAACTTTGATTTAAACCAAAAAATGGTGTTGCAATTAATAACTAGAATAAAACGATGATTAATACATTTTAAAATATTTCCTCCTGCAACGTAAATTTAAAATAACTCCTTCGATTTATGTGCTCCTATTAACGGGATTTGTAGATTGCTGAGAACAACAACGAAAAGCATCAAAAGATTTCAGGCAAAACTAGTTGAATTGTTAATTTGATTCAATTTTTAAGCGTTTTCTGGACGAATTTAAGAATCTGCGGCATTAAAAAATAGTTCTCTCAATTTATAATTTTTTTTTTTTCAAAAAATAATTCTGCCATTTGTAAGAAAATCACAACGATTAGCCGCTTTTGTAACGTTAGCAGCATTGGAACTGGCATTTCATGCCCCAAAATCGCTTGATACCGTCTTCGCGGTCGTTTTTCTAAAATTTCGACCTTAAAATGACGGAGTCATTGGCAATTAATCTCACCATTCTTCTAAAACAGTGCCAAAATCAAACCAAAATCGCTAGGAACTTATTAATTCGATCAGAACACACCTGAACTAACAGGAAATTGTTGGAACTTGCCACGAGCAATTTCAACAGTTTTCTTTTTGGATTATCGTTTTTGCACGACAGAAAAACGATAAGTGTGATATAGCGTGTCACAGGACAATCGAAGATACAATAAGAAACGGTTTAAAAAACTGACGGACTGGTTATTTATTTTCAAACCAAACGGTATGACTTTGAACTGGTATTTTGCCCCATCCGGAGTAGCAAAAGCAGTAAACGGACGGCATTTTCGCGAGACAGGTATTTGCCAATAACCGCTTTTTAAATTCAAGACGCTGAAAATGCGTGTCTGGCCAAGATCTCGTAAAGTTTCGTGGATGATAAGAAGTGGGGCGGCCTCGTTGACCGTGGTTGCATTGAGTTTGCGATAGTCTACACAGAATCGTGGAGAGCCATCCTTCTTCTTGACAATTACAACCGGTGAACAATAAGAGCGTTTGTCCACGACGTCCGAATTCGAGATCCGAAGTTCGGATGGCGGCCATTTTGATACGATAAAAAACGGACCGAACGCCAGGCGCTTGTCCACTACCGTCCGATATCGGACGGTCGGACTGCGAACAACGCCGTGGCGAGTGAATTTTAAAACTGACCAGCTGACAAATGTAGGTCAACATAACCTATAATGGAGTTTGTTCAATTCTTCAATTTACCGTTTTTTTCCAAAATGCAAGTTCATAACTCGGGTGGAACCTCGACAACATATTGCTGAAACACAAGAGATTGTGCGTACTACCAAGCGAAATACTTGTAGTAAAATAAGGTAAGTAAATGAAAAGCAAATCAAAATTATATGCTATATATTTATATTGTGAAGGCATGCGTCGTTTTACACAATATTGTTCGAGAAAAAGATGGGTACAGAGCTGAAGATATGTTCATTGCTACATTCAACAACAGCTTACAAGATGTACCGCCAGCTGCAAGTTCGCAGGGAGGGCGAAGAGCGAATGAAATTTGCAACAATTTTGCAATGTACTTTGAGAGTCCCCTAGGTTCTTTACCATGACAATTGGCTAAAATTTTAAAAAAGTTAATAAAATATGTGTATCTGATTTTATTCTTAGTTACCTTGTTTGTCCTATAAACTGAATCCCCCAACGATTTTTGGTTTTAAAATAAGTAAATTCATCAGAACGCTTATTGATGCTATCCGGCTGTCGCGGAAGTTACGCAAAAACGCTTATTGATGTGACCCGTGCTTAAACGATTCAATATTTCGAAAAGTTTCAATGTTTTTGACAAATGCGTTTAAGACAACAACAAAAATGGCTACCCGGGCATGCGTATGTTGCATCCGATCGGTCCGATCAAGCGGGCTATCCGAACAAGCGAAATTCTCGGACTCCGAGAACTCGGAAATCGGATATCGGATGTCGTGTGGACAGACGACGCATATAAATATGAAGGCTGCTATTTCGGACCGAAATCTCGGACATCGGATTCGGACGTCGTGGACAAACGCTCTAACTCGATGTTGAAGGTTCAATGACCCCTGCTACCAGCATCTCCTGGGTCTGTGCAAGGATCAGCTGCTTCTTGGCATCGCTGTACCGGTACGGAGCAACGTTGATGGGAGAAGCACTGGTAAGTATTAAGGTATGTTCAGCAGAACGGGTGGTTGTTATGGCCGCACTGTCCGCAAACAGTTCGCGATGTTTGTTAATAATGTCACACAAAGCGTCTTTGAGCGCGGATGGAAAGTCGTTTTTTAAGTCCGGAGGAAAAGGTGCGTCTTTGGGTATGGGAGTAGGATCTCCAAAGAACACTGTGTATCGGTGCTGTATGCCGAGATGGATACGGTGACGATTGATATCGACAACAGCATTCTGTTCCTTTAGCCAGTTGTACCCGAAAATAACGTTTTCGCAAAGGTTTTCCACCACCGCGAATTCAGCCACCAATGTCACTTCCGATAACAAATAGGGCACTTGAAGCGTTCCTAATACTCGCGGTTTCACTATATTTATCGAAAGTGTTAATTCGCGAACGTCGGCTTGTTTTATCTGGCTCGACCAGATGCCGGCCCTGACAAAATTGTGAGATGCACCGGTATCCACCAAAGCCCAATAGTCGTCTCCGTCCACGGTAATACGTAGACGTAGTACTTCCCCATGTTGGACGATCGCGTTTATAACTTCCCGCTGTTGCTTTACTCTGGTGACCTGCGGGCTGGTACCACAGATGGTCCGTTTCCTTCGGTGATTTTGAAAATGTAACCTTTCCAGTCGGCTCCCAATGGGTCTGCGTGGACCTCGGAGCCCATGCGTTATTTGTCAAAAAAAATCCTAATTTTATGGTCATCAACAACTTCGAACAGATTTTGGCAGCCAGTTGCCGGGTACGAAATATTTAACTTCATAACTCAGTTGCACGTATCCGCTTTAAAACGATAACTACACCAGTTCGTGAATTTTTCTATAAGAACATCAACTCCCTGCGATTTGCAGATTTGGAATTTTTGCTTCATGGCGGACCTTTGAGGTTTAAACGCGTTCATGCGCTGTTGAGTTATGAAGTTAAATATTGCGTACCCAGCAACTGGCTGCAAAAAGCTGTTCGAAGTTCTTGATCACTATAAAATTAGGGGGACACAATAATTTGCTATTTCAAATCAAGGCGGCTCGTCAATTTCAAAAAGGGTAAAATGCCAAAACAAAATTGCGCTTTCGAAAAAATGTTTGTTTTGAGGAGTTCTACTACGGGTTAAAATTAGTGACATTATTTCCGGGACAAGTTGTATTTAAACAATTTTCTTTATAACGCAAAAATTCCGAGATTATTTTTGGAAATGTAAATGCAAAAACCAAAGTCGACAGAAAAAAGCTCCAATAGATAACAATTCTTGAATTTGATTTGAATTTGATGACAATAGCCACTTCATCGATCATTTGTGACAATAAACCAACGTAACATGCCGGGGGGATTAACTTTAAATCTACAAATTCTTCGCCTAATTGAATGCTTTTGTTGCAAAAAGTTTATGGAACCGCCCATTCACTTATGTTACGAAGGTGCTTTTATTTAGAAATAATGTATCCTTTAAAATAAAATAAAAATGTATTAGGGCACAGTTTTTGTGATCACTGCTTTCGATCCAACATCAGATGTACCCAGTGTTACGCAAAATTCTCAATGGTTAGGAGCATGGCTCTTGAAGCAATCGCCATAATCGTTCCGCGGCCTTGCATGTTCCAAGTCAACGGATGTACCGAATATTGGAAATTAGATGACATCGAAGATCACGAAAATATTTGCGGGTAAACCAAATCATCATACCTTCTCAGTTATGAATCTAACTTTTTGTAGTTATTACAAGTTCAAATGTGAAGTTCTCAAGGAAAGTGCTTGTGAATGGGTAGGTTTATATTTAAATTTTCGTAATCACGCCGAATTCGAGCACGGTGATATTCTCCAAGTCCAACATTCAGTCGAAGGTCGTTCATATGTTTGGAACGAAAACATGCGGGCTGATGAAGTTATGGTAAATATACCAATTTAAACCAATTAGAAAGATAACATTTTTTGTTTGTTACAGATTTTTCAAGCTCACGATGAGTTCTTCTTTCTTTACCGGCATTCTACCAGTGAAATTACTTTCTGGGCAATGCAGTTTGCAGGAGAGTATAAAGGAAGTTGGAGATATCACTACCAGGTGAAAAATTATTAATTGAAATTTGTTAGTTTTGATAAGTTCATTGCAGTTGAAAATTTTGAATGATGAATCTGGAAAGTTTATTACATTCTCTGGTTTGTGCCCTGATATTTTACTGATTGAAACTGAAGTATTTGTGGAAGTGCCCAAGCACAAAATAAACGAATTCAAGAACAAGAAAGGCGATGTGAACTATGAGGTGTTGATTTTAAAGATATGAAACTGTGGCATAAATTAATTGAACTATTCTGTCATAATATTGGAAGTTTTCTAAATATTAATTTTAAAATGAGAATTCAAATTGTAGAATAACATCTAATAAATATTATAGTTGTCACTTTACTAGAACAAATTTATAATAATTTGTGTTCTGATGAAAATATTTAAACCATTTTTGGAACAAAGTTGGAAGATTTTTTAAACTATCGAATAGATTACAATTCAATATCCTACAGTCGAAAAAGTTTTGAAAAAAATATTTTTATAAAAGCGTTTTCTTGCCACAATCATTTCTAGCAGGCTGAAATGTCGACTTTTGTCACTATGTTTAGGGAATCGCTTAGTAGGGCCATTTCTTATTGACGGAAATTTGAACCAACATAAATACTGAGATCTTCTTCAAATGGAGGTAAGCCCGCAGTTGGATGCGTTAAGATGCAATGGAGCAATAATATTTCAACATGATGGAGCACCGGCCCATAGTCGGAGAGTTTTTAAACGAAACATTTCCTGATAGTTGAATTGGCCAATGTGGACCATTCCATTGGCCTGCTCGAAGTCCTGACCTAACACCACTCAATTTTTTCTTATGGGGGTATTTACGAACACAAGTTTACGACCTCATAAGAGATCAACCAGAAACTGTGGAGGAACTAAGGGCAAGAATAACTGAAGCTTGTAATTCCATTACAGTGCGAACTTTACAAAACACTCGAAGAAATTTTCAACATTGCTTGGGACATTGTCTAGCAGTCGAAGCGATTTAAGCGATTAATTGGTCCGAAGTGATTTCGGCAAATTTTGTATAGTGTTCCATTTTTCCCATGATTGTTATGACATGAACGCATTGTGTCTACGAAGAATACTGTCATTACGTAGGTACTGTCATTTCTGTATAGACCGATATATGATATGATCAGGACTGTATTGGCCCAAATGTTTTTCCCAATGCCACAATTTCTATACGTATTTATTCTGTATTCTGCAACATTGAAAAAAATGCCAAATGATGTGATAAGAAACTTCATTTGTTGTAAACAAATTTGGTAAATATCTTGTTAGCAATTTTGCATAGAAATAAATTTTTATTCCTAAGGACTGCCCTGAATTTCGGCAGTTCGTCACAGACGCGTGCCGTTCGGTGTCATTTAAGTAAAGTCTATGATAAAGATACACAGGTTGCCTCAGTTTCGGAGTTTGTCGGTGAGGGTGTTACGGGACCGAGAGGGTAAAATACGTCACTTGCAGCTGTCCTGTCGAGTGTATTGCGGCGTGTATAGGTGTGTTGATATAATATTGATGTCGATTTATTAACTCTTTCCACATTTAAATATACTTTAGTTGACGTTAACGGTTTTGCATAATGATCCATCACTGGAAAATAAAATAAATAAAAGGTAAATATCCGCGTCGGTTAATCGAACTTTGGAAATTATCCCATGAAGATCACAATTCACAAAACGATTCCTCTGAAGTATTTCAAGATGATCAACTGTATATCATATTAGGATTAGGAGAATGCGGAATGGATTTAGAAGACTATTTTCTTAACAATGCTACGCAGTCGTTGTCATTATTTAAACAAGTAAGAATTTATAAAATTTGTGGGAACATTAACTTCAACTGATTTGTAATTTCAGCTGGTTTTTACATTGGTGGTTGCCGAGAAAGAACTGAAATTTGAACGTAGGAATCTTCATTGGGGCAATCTTCTTATTTCAAGTGTGGAGAAGAACAAAAAGGTGAAATTCTCGGAACTGATGTAGAAATCGGTACTGATAGAGTCCAGCTAACCGTCATCGATTACACGGTATCAAGAATCACACACGATGGGGTGTGCATTTTTAACGACCTAGATGAGATTCCTGAATTGTTTAACCTAAAAGGAGATTATCAATTTGAAATTTATTGAATGATTATAATAATAATAATAATAATAACTCAATAATAAATAAACCGCTACTACAAAATTTTCAGTTTAAAATTTTTAAAATCGGTTAGAATGTACAGTGATGAAAATGAGGGGATGATTGAGATAATCAAAGTGGTTATTTTCTGGAGAACATGAAAAAACCTGAAAAAGTCTGGGAATTTTGCAAAAAAACCGAAAAAGTCGGGAAATTGACTGATTACGAATGCAGCATATTCCTTGAGAAAGCTACTTAAAATTTTTAATTTACCGCTCTTTGATATGTGCAAGGAGTTGGTACGTACAAGCCATACCTTTTCATTCGTTGATTCGATTGTCCCATACGAAAGTATTCTCTATGTGCAAGTTACTTTTCTTAATTTGGACCTTCTTGGAATTTGTTAATTTTTGATCTATAGTCGGTAACCACCCTGGAAAAGGGTAGAGAAGCTCTATCTTCTTATGTTAGAATGCTATACCTACATGGCATTGTTAGTTAAAAAATAAAATTGTCCTGTTCATAGACTACTCTCAAATTTTATTTTTATTTTTTCAATTTCGTTTTCAGCTGCCCAGTAATTTAAGTGGCATCAGAAAGAAAATCTATAATTTCAATCGTACAGTAATCTAATTTTTACCTGTAAAAAATGCTCATTCGAATTTTAAACTAAAAAACGCATAATTCAGCAACCCTTACGATTTTTTGGGTAGAGAGTCATATATAAATAAAAATCTATGTACTTTTTTGCGAGAAACACTATTTGGCAATTAAAAATCGATTTGCTCTAAGATTGACAGAGATAGAAAACTAAAAATCGACAAAATGGCCCATTTTCTCTCATAAAAAGTCACTTTAAGTCCTTTTTTTAAATAAAAAGTCACTTTTAGTCCCTTTTTCTAATAAAAAGTCACTTTTGGCCCCGTTTTCTAATAAGAAATCACTTTTAGTCCCTTTAACACATTTACCGATCTGCTATTGGTTCAACTAGATATTGGGCCTTTTAGCATATGAAAGATATTGAGAAAAATAATCTAATGTACTCCTTAACTCCAAACAGTAAAAAATTTTGACATCGGCCCTTTTAGCACCAAGCCACAGATATATAACCAGTTAATAAAGTATTGACACATGCGTCGCTTATACAAAGTGAGAATACACAAAAAAATATGGGAATGGAGACCACCAGAGAGGAAAAAAAGAGAATGGTCAAGAAAAAATTGGAATATGGAGATCTTCAACCCCTATGGAAAAAAGGAAACCCTTTTTTTTTTTTTTTTTTTTTTTTTTTTTTTTTTTTTTTTTTCTTATAGAGGTGTTGAAATTCCTTATTGGAAGACCAGGCCTAATTAATTAATTAATTTACCCGGTACTGTGGCGCCGCTCTTTTAAATTACATTTTTGTTAAGTTGGCAATGGCCACCTACGTGCGAGTGGTTGTACTCGTCGTGACAGACTCTTATCTTGAACGCCGTAATGGCAACACATAAGTATTATACAGTCCGCTTATTAAATATATCGTGAACCGTCCAGTGAATGAACACCACCCAGTGAATGAACACTGCTCAAATAAACTGAATTATTAAGAACAATTGAGCATTTTCGAACTATCTTGAGCGCGAAATAGTTCCATTAGGTCTCTACAGATATGATCCAATTATCGTTTTTTCCTTATCAGTCTATTCCAAAAAAAGACATTGCTCAAATCAACAGTTGGTTGCGAGTTGTAGTCAAATGTAGAGGCAGGTCCTATTTCATGGTATCTTTGAACATAATTTTGGAGTACTTTTATTAACTTAATTTTGCTTTTTTTATATCTTTATGGTAGTAAAGTGTTCCTGAAGTAGAAAATAGTAAAATACGTTAAGAAAACATTTTGAATTTCTGTTATTTCGAAGTGTTCATATACTGGATGCCAAAATTGATAATTCCAGTGAATGAACAGATGTTCATTTACTGGTTCTTACCTTACCAGTTCTTAACCAGTGAATGAACTACTTTTGTTCAATATACATTATTCGATTGTCGAACTACGGTTTGAAGATAAGAGCTGGGAGTTTCTGCTGATTTTGAATTTATTTATTTATATTATAAATCCGAAATAGTAGTAGTAAACATTCCTAACATTACATTTAATTATTAGAGTTACATTTGTCGATGTTAATAGATAAATTTGAACGTACAGATGTTTGAGTTTGGCTTCAAACCTTTTCGACAAAAATTCAGACCATTTCTTAAAGATAGGTGACTATTGAAGGAAGTACAAAATTATTTGATGCTTACTGATTTCCAGCGAGTTAACAGCTTCTTATCTCAATAACATTCAAAATATGTCAACTAAATCGCTGATTGTCCATATTAACCATAGAGTACTAACGATCGTCAATTTGACGATTTGCTTACATACACTAAGCGACTTTAGTTTTTATGTTTTGAATCGTATTGAATTACAGATAAGAAGCTATTAACTCGCTGTAAACCAGTGCCCATCAAACAATTTTTTACTTGCTTCAATAGAGTCATCTATCTTCAGTAAATGGTCTGAATTTTTTCGAAAAGCTTTGAAGTCATATTTATTTCAACAAAATTAAACATCTGCACGTTCAAATTTAGGTATCAGCATCGACGAACTTAACTAACAATATTAAATGCGACGTTTGGAATTTTTACTACCACTGTTTAGGATTTATAATATAAATAAATAAAAGCAAAAAGAGCAGGAACTCTTAGCTCTTATCTGTAAACCGTAATATCAGCAATATCAGCCATAGTGTCGAATTTTGCTTGACAGTAAACTATTAATTCCAGTAACGTTAGTATTCTACGGTTAAAAATAGAATTTGAAGTTTTGCATGTGAGTAGTCAGGAAAGTAGGAAAAGACAACGGGATGGAGGTGTGTGAATATAGAAGACTTAATATTTTTTTGTAATCAACAACTATTTTGGTTTATTTCCTATATTTATCAATGTTTTTCAATAAAGTTTAATTTAGTAAGCTATAGTCGCTCCACAATTTACCAATACCAACACTTTTTCCCAGTTCACTTTCTCTTCAAATGGAGTTTTATCCTGGTTTTTAGTTCAAAAAGGGTTTTATTTAATCCTTTTTTGCAAGAAGTCCGCCATTGGTAATTTCTAATTTCTGTTAAAAGTACTGTTATATCCTGAAATTCAATGGAGTAGTTCCTTGCATGTATTTGTTTTTTATGATTTTCAGTATTGCTGCTATTGAAAAATCTTTGCTTTCTCCATTAAGTTAAAAATGGATATTATTCTCTTTGAATTTAAGCTCCTCATATATTTGCGCCAGTCGTTGCTAGGTAGACGGTTCAGCTTTTATTACTTTGTTATTAGTTTGTTTTATATAATATACACAATATATGTATATCTCTAAATATAATTCCCGATGGTGGTCTATTTCGCAATTTTTTTTGAACGGATCAGAGTAGGCGACGAAGCTGAGTGTCAACAATTGAGGACCTTGATGCAAAAAGGAGATAAGTCACAATATGAAAATTGGATTTATCGCCTTGTTGCATCAAAGATGCGTTATGGGATGAGTCAAAAGTAGTTTTAACTTCATTATGACATTATAACTTGTCCCATTCTTACATCAAACGACACCTAATTTACAATACATTCAAATGGCATACATAATTCGATATTGGGACAATAATGACTTATCCCCTTTTTGCACCAAGGTCCTCAATTGACTAATTATATCTTTTATATCGTCAATTTACGGAGCTTAAAGGTAAGTAAAGCAAAATACATTATATTGCAATGCAAATGTATATAAATAAAATGGTAGATAAATAAAAAATAAAATAGATAAATAAAATGCATAAATACACAATAAATACTGTCAGACCGTTCTAGGGCTGAGGTTTTCTACTAGTTATTTTATAATAAGGAAAAATATTTTTCACTATAAATACGTTTAAAGTTAATTGATTGTCATCCACATTGGGTATGTTAATTTACTAGCTAAATAAGGGAGTTATGGACTCGTGTTTCTTTTTGGAGACGGTCTGTATAATATTCCCAATATTTATATATTATTTTATAACAAAGAAACAAATTTTTCTTTACTATAAATACGTTTGAAGTTAATTTATTGTCATCCATATTGGGTGTTCATTTACTGGACGTCGCTGTTCATTCACTTGGTATTGGTGTTCATTCACTAGGTATTTTGTACATCTTGTATTCAAATGTCTTTTAATAAATTGATTTGCACCGAGTCTTCCAAATGATGCAATAATCTTGTGCTCTAAGAAAATATCTGTCGATACAACAAGTTATTAGCAACAAAAGTGATATTGGGGACGGAGAAAATAATTCTGTGAACGCAAATATAACAGCCTAAATGCAAAGTGTTCATTCACTGGCAAGGTCACCCTACATAGTTAATTCAAGACAAGTGTTCAATGTGTTTAATTCACTCAACCTGAATCACCCCCCAAACATTGGTCCTTCGAGCCCGATTGAGTGAAATCATTGAAGATTTCGTGGATTCATCGCCACGAGGAGGGATTCTTCGCCTCCATCTTTTTCATGTCGCTTTAGACCGACCCAGGCGATTCTTGGATATTGTGTATCGGTCTGGTAGGTCTCTCAATCAGAAACTGCAAGGTATTTATACGTCCTTTCATTTCTCTTTTGATACCTGAATTAAAATTGATTCTATTTGCTTGCATTTATGTTGTCGTGCTGACATAGCACAATTTTCTACGCGAGCATTCCGCAGGTGTCGTTTTACAGATTTGCTATTTAAACATTTATATTGAATTGATTCATTGTTCTTTGTACAGAGGTGTGTACAATTTCGTGTATTTCGTAGAAAGTAACTTGGAAACGCGGAGACAGTGGCGTCTCCAAATCTATTTGAGTAAGTTACAGGTGTTTTGTGTGTTCTTATTTCGAGTTATATTTTTAAAATATGGACAACGAACACAACGTTAAAAAGAGAGGAGCTGTTAAAGGCCGTCTCACACGTTTTGAAAATTATTTGCGTGAAATTAACGTGGTTTTTGAGAGCACAGGATCTTTGCCCGAAAATGACGTCACTGAACTAACAGAAAGGCTTCCTGTGATACGCGGATTATTAGAATCATTTGATGATATACAAAGTAAAATAGAAAATGATAGCACTGACGTAGATGCCGAACGTGAGCATATCGATGATTTCGAACGGCGGTTTTATAAGGCAATTTCTTTAGCAACACATATTTTAAATAAATGCAATCCTCCTGTTATTTTACCAGAGTCGCAATCTCCACCTAGTATTACTAATTTGTCACAGCGATCTGCAAATAGTAGGTCACCTTCAAGTTTTGTGAAGCTTCCGACCATAAAGCTGCCTACTTTCAATGGTAATTCTGAAGATTGGTTAAATTTCAGAGATTTATTTACCAGCCTTATTCACGAAAATGATGGTCTCACAGAAGTCCATAAATTACATTATCTTCGCGCTTCATGCACAGACAAAGCTGCTGACACCATTAAAAATTTAACTATTAGCTCAGGGAATTATCAAATTGCCTGGGATAGCATCAATGATAGATTCAACAATTCAAAGGTATTAATATACCATCATATCAAGGCATTGTTTAACATAGAAAGTATATCTAAAGAGTCCTTTTCAAGACTTCGCCAATTAATTGATAACGCGAAGAAAAATCTTCGTTCACTAGACTCGTTAGTAAATGTGGAGGATCAGAGAGAATCTTTTCTAGTGTATTTGATAAATTCAAGGTTAGATCCTATCACAGTACGTGAATTTGAGAATTTGAATAATTCTGATAATTTGTCTAGTCTCGAAGATTTAATGGCATTTCTTGAGAAAAAGGCGTCAATGCTTGAAACTATTGAACAAAGAAATCAAAAAACCAATATTGAACGTCATACGTCAAAATCATTGGTTTCTACACCTGTCATATGTCCTCTTTGTTCTCTCTCGTCTCATTATTTAAATGCATGCGAGAAGTTTAAACAACTTGACGCAAAACAGCGCCTTGAGAAAGCCAAAGAACTAAAGGTTTGCTTAAATTGTCTGGCTAAGGGCCACTTCATAAATAAATGTAAATCGAAGTATACATGTAAGCAGTGCAAATCGAAGCACCATACTCTCTTGCATTTTGATAAACCTTCTACGGAAGCAGCAACTGCTTCAACAGAAGCAAATGTCACTCTTTCTGCTTTCGCCTCTAGTCAAAGTACAGTTTTGCTATCTACTGCAACTGTTCAGGTTCAAGATATAAATGGCAAGTTGCACTCTGCTAGGGTTTTGTTGGATTCTGGGAGCATGTCTAGTTTTATAACTGAAAACTTATGTAAGCGTCTCAAATTAAGTCGTTCTCCTATCGATTTGCAGATCCTTGGAATCAGCAATAATGCTACAAAAATTAGCTCAAGATGTAGAATCAAACTACATTCTAACTGTTCGCAGTTTCATTTAGAAGCTGACTGCTTAGTCATCCCTCATATCACGGGCATTATCCCAGGTTTCAAAGTGGATAAACGTGAGTGGGATATACCACACAATATTAAACTTGCTGATAAAGATTTCAACGTTCCTGGTAAAATCGATATTTTGCTTGGAGCTAATTATTTTTGGGAAACGATATGCGTTGGTCAACGATCGTTGGGAGCAGGAAAACCCATGTTGCAAAACACTAGATTAGGTTGGGTTGTCAGCGGTAACACCCAGCAACATAGTAATTTCTCGTCAATTTCTTGTGGTTTTTCTCAAACTGTACAAATTTCAGAACAATTGTGTAAATTTTGGGAAATAGAGGATATTCCTGAGACAAAGGTACTGTCTGAAGAAGAAAATAAATGCGAAACTCATTTTCTGCAAACTCACCGTCGCAAAAATGACGGAAGATTTATCGTTTCTATACCCTTTAAGGAACCAGTTAGCAAACTTGGTGACTCTTTTGAAAATGCTAAAAAACGTTTTCTCAATCTAGAACGAAAATTACAATCAAACTCGGTGTTGAGTGATCGATATCATAGGTTCATGCAGGAATACCAACAGTTAGGACACATGTCGCCAGCTGGTCAACAGCCTGTCGGAAATTCATTTTTTCTCCCACATCACGGTGTGTTGAAAGAATCTTCGCTAACTACTTCTCTTCGCGTGGTGTTCGACGGGTCAGCGACTACTACAAGTGGCTTTTCTCTAAACGATATTCAAATGGTAGGTCCAACCATTCAATCAGATTTATTTTCCCTTTTACTGAGGTTTCGAAAAAATTCAATTGCCATTTCCGCAGACATAGCGAAAATGTACCGTCAGGTGCTGATAGAGCCCAATCAACGACCCCTTCAGCGCATTCTTTGGCGCGAAAATCCTTCTGAAGTCCTCCAAACATATGATCTATCAACGGTCACCTATGGTACTGCTTCCGCTCCGTTTCTCGCTATACGATGCCTTACTCAAATTGGCAATGACTGTCAGGCTTCTCATCCTGAAATTTCAAAAATAATCCTACGTCGATGATCTACTTACTGGAACAGACACAGTCGAAAATGCTAGACATATCTGCGAAAACATTTCACAGATTCTTGATAGTGGCTGTTTCAAATTAAGAAAATGGATTTCCAACGAGCCATCAGTCCTTTCAAATTTAGATCCATCTGATATACATCCAAATCTACTAGCCTTTGGTGCAGATGAACATACCAAAACTTTAGGACTCGTTTGGGCTTTTAAGAAAGATAATTTTTTGTACACAAGTTTATCTTCTTCTTCTAGTATTGTGTCAAAGCGGTCAATACTGTCAGAGACCTCTCAGATTTTTGACCCTCTCGGACTTCTCAGTCCGTATACAATTATAGCAAAGATGCTTCTCCAGCAGCTGTGGCTGGAAAAAGTGTCTTGGGACGAACCATTGTCCCAAAGACTTAGAACTAGATGGTTGTCATTCTGCTCTGAGATGGAACATTTACCCGAGCTGAACATTCCGAGGCATGCACTATGCAAAAACCCTACATGGATTTGCTGATGCCAGTACTTTAGCATATGGTGGTTGCCTATATATTCGCTCCATTAATTCTTCCGGTCAAATTCTGACCCGGTTACTCTCTGCTAAGACAAAGGTAGCACCCCTTAAGGCATTGACAATACCTCGTCTTGAATTGTGCGCGGCACTAATTCTTTCTCGTCTCACTACAGTTGTCATGAGATCAATTCAAATTAAGTTCGACAAGTGTTTTCTATGGTCAGATTCGACAGTTGTTCTTGGTTGGCTGAAAACCACGCCAAACCTTCTTAAAACATTTGTATGCAATAGAGTGTCTGAGATTCAAGACACAACTTCTTTCTCAAAATGGAGACACGTACCTACCAAGAGCAATCCCGCAGATTTACTTTCAAGAGGTGTTCCTCTCAGTCAACTCGTAGAGTCATCTTTATGGTGGTATGGGCCTTCTTGGCTATCATTAGCTGAAAATTCTTGGCCGAAACAGGTTTCAGATTCATCAAACCTACCTGATTTGAAGGGTGAATCTACATCAATGATAAATATTGACATTCCCCAATTTCCTTTCGCGAAGTTTTCAGATTTAAGTAGATTGGAACGCATAGTTGCTTACTGTATTCGATTCAAGGTAAATTCTTGTAAGGCTCCAAATGACAGGTGTCTTGGGCCACTTTCGCTTCTTGAGATTCAGAACGCTCAAGCTACGTTAATAAAAATTTCACAGAAAGAATCGTTCTGCTCTGAAATTACTTTACTAAGAGATCACAAATCCCTCCGCAGCGCCATAATACTGAATCTCAATCCCTTTCTAGATTCAAAAGGGTTTCTTAGAGTCGGAGGTCGCCTGGTAAACTCCAGCTTTAATTATAATAAGAAACACCCTTTGGTTTTGTCTGCCAAACATCGTTTCACCAAATTGCTTTTTTTGCGTGAACATCAAAGATTGCTTCACGCGGGTCCTCAACTGTTGTTGGCAACAATTCGTAGTAATTTTTGGCCTCTAGGCGGTAGAGATTTAGCTCGTCGTACTGTGCACAACTGCATAAAGTGTTTTCGTGCATCCCCAAAACCTGTATTTCCGATTATGGGTAATTTACCACAAGCCAGAATAAAACCATCTCCTCCATTCTTTGTCACAGGCGTTGATTATGCTGGCCCCATGTTAATAAAGAATAAAAAGGGGCGCGGCTGTAAAGGTACAAAGGCTTATGTAGCAGTTTTCGTATGCTTTTCGACATAGGCTATACATATTGAGCTGGTGACCGAACTATCAACGGACTCCTTTATTTTGGCTCTGCGAAGATTCTGTGCTCGCAGAGGTAAACCACATGATATTTACTCTGACAATGGTTTAAATTTTGTAGGTGCTAAGTCAGAACTACGAGAGTTGTCCTCATTTTTGGGGAAAAACTCTGAATCAATAAGTGAGTTAGCTTCTAATCATGAAGTTAACTTTCATTTTGTCCCACCGGGTTCACCTCACTTTGGAGGAATTTGGGAATCAAGTGTAAAATCTGTAAAGCATCATTTGCGGAGGGTAGCGGGAAATGCTCTACTTACTTTTGAAGAAATGTATACTCTCCTTGTACAGATAGAATCAGTTTTAAATTCACGTCCTTTGTGTCCCTTATCTTCCGATCCTAACGACCTTGAACCCCTTACCCCTGGACACTTTCTGATTGGGAGGCCTCTGGTATCAATACCTGATCCTGACGTCTCTGCGATTCCCATGGCTCGCTTGAATCAGTTCCAGAGAATCCAGCAATTGAGTCAACATTTTTGGCGCCGTTGGCATCACGAGTACCTCGCAGAACTTCAAACTCGCGCTAAGTGGCATTCTAGCAAAGGCTCATTGCAAGAAGGCGATATGGTCGTACTAAAGGCTGACAATCAACCACCTCTCTCCTGGAAGCTAGGAAAAATCGTTAATCTTCACCCTGGAAAGGATGGTATAAGCCGAGTTGCTACTGTCCGAACTTCTTCAGGTCTCCTAAAACGTGCGTTCTCCAAATTGTGCCCCCTTCCATTGCAGTGAAGGAATTAGGTTTTTGGACTAGTGTGTGCAACGGTCAATCTTGTGAAAGTGGCTCGACAGGAACTTCGTTTGCGTTTTAGTGTTTTCTTTTCTTTCACTTCCATGTATTTATTTCAAATTGTTCTTTATACCTACTTTTCTTTAATGTTTGCTTATATTTATAAATGTTTTGTTGAAAGCTTGTGCTTTCAACGTGCGGGGAAATATGGTCACCAATAAGAAAACTTCGAATGCTTCTAAATAAATATAAATTAGCATTCAAAAAAGAATAATAATAATAATAATAATCGGGGCAAAAAAAAACGATGCTCGCACAGACACTGCAACTCGTGAATAAGTCAAATAGGACGTTCAACAGATCATGCAAAAAGTGACATAGACGTAAGCCGTAAGAAAATGTTTCCATTTTCCTAGGAATTGTCTAGAGATAAGCAAGCAGAATTTAAAGTATCATCGCTTTACCGTCCCAAAGAAAGTACGGAAAGTACAGAAAGTGTTGTATCGCCCGACACTGCAACTCGTGGATAATTCGAATGGGACAAAATAAATAAATAAATACAAGGTGTAAGCGAAGTAAGTACATTAATTTTAACCAGTAGTAGAACTCAGCGAGAAAAGCCCTTGTTTTATGTACAGCTTGATTATCAATAAATTGGACTCGACAAGTATGGTGGGTTGCATTGGTTTCCCAAGATTTACATTGGAAGGTAGTCTAAAGCAGGTAACTCAACGGAATTCCTTTACGAGAAACGTCGAACTGAAAATGTGTTCTTTTGTAAGAAATGCATTTATACTGGAAGGTTTCAGGTAGTTTAAAAATTCGTTCGTCGTTCAATGCATATTGACATATTTTTAAATTTATATCTATTAACCACAATGTTATCATTTGAGGGAGTTCTTCTAAGACAGTTATTTTAGTCGATATCTAAGGTTTTAATACATTTTAATAAAAGCGTGTTTTGAAAAAAAAAATGTCTTACTATAAATTATTTTATTGGCTTTTTTTAGTCTTGGACCGGCGAATTCTAATAATCTTCCCTGACCGAGGAATGGTTCCGCACCGTATGGGGCTCTCGACCTACAATTGAAATAAATGCTTGTAAAAATATAAACTGTTTGTTTGTATTCCGAATTCGAAATCGGCGTCAGTACGACCAAAAAACATTGAGAGTTTTAATAATGAATTTGCTAAATAATTATGAATTAAAAAAATATTGTTTTGCTTTTATTTATTTTTAATGAATAATGAATTATATCGATACCTCAGTTTTACAGTGTAACAAGTCAAAAAATAAATAATCATTTTTGTGTAAAGCACACCATTTAAAGGCAAAAATTGTATTTTATTCAATTCAAAAGAGTATAGGAGTATAGTAAGTCGAATTTTCAAAATTCGTTTGTAGATGACCTCAAAACGAAATTTTGCACAAAGTTCAATAATGTAACAACTCAATTTTTTGTGTAAATTTTCAAAAGCGTAAGTGCTGTTAAGTCAATCATAAATTAATAATTAAGTTTGCCAATTATTATCCGTAATTTAATTAATTTTCTTAAATGCGATTACCTCAAAACTCCATCATATGATTAAAAGTAAAAGATTGGGGCGAAAATATCTTGATTTCATTTATAAAATAGTTTTCTGACGAAATAAAAATTTGATTAAAATAATCTTTTTTATTGAACGATAATATTGTGGTTAATACATATAAATTTAAAAATGATTATGCGTTGACCGACGAACGAATTTTTAAAAGCTTCAACTCCGTTTACGGTTACCTGCTTTAGGGCTCGTCCAGACAGAGGCGATATTACGCTCGGGACCTAATGGTCTCGGCCAAATTGACATTCTCACAAGCCATAAAAAACACGTTACATATCGATTGCATGATCTATACTTGGACATATTTAAGCGTTGTTTTGAAAAGCTTTAAAAAAATATAAAGATCTGGACACTTTTTATTGCAATTTTTATGGTTTGGTTTGTTCAATGTCATTGTTTGATTTTACATTTCCTAATAATCCAAGTGGCAAATTGCACCAGGCGCGGTCTTACTATTAACAGAAACGTATCGTAAATTTTATTGATGCCGCTATTATATCTGTAAATTATTTTTTCGTTGTGTTGTTCTCTGTTCGCAAAAATTGGAATGTCATAAACTTAAATTCTATTTTGTTCTCCCCACTTTCTTTACGACTATTTAACCAAATATAGAAAATTTTTGGATTTGGAATTCATTTTCGGTGTTTAACTTGAATAAGGTGAAACGTTTGTGTTTTAATTGCAACCTAGTAAAAATGGGACGTTCTGCGGGACAATCCGATTCCACAGTTGAGACGCGTTCTAAAATTGTAACATTATGGGAACAAGTTAAACACCGAAAATGAATGAATTTTTACAAGCATTTATTTCAATTGTAGGTCGAGAGCCCCATACGGTGCGGAACCATTCCTCGGTCAGGGAAGATTATTAGAATTCGCCGGTCCAAGACTAAAAAAAGCCAATAAAATAATTTATAGTAAGACTTTTTTTTTTCAAAACACGCTTTTATTAAAATGTATTAAAACCTTAGATATCGACTAAAATAACTGTCTTAGAAGAACTCCCTCAAACGATAACATTGTGGTTAATAGATATAAATTTAAAAATATGTCAATATGCATTGAACGACGAACGAATTTTTAAACTACCTGAAACCTTCCAGTATAAATGCATTTCTTACAAAAGAACACATTTTCAGTTCGACGTTTCTCGTAAAGGAATTCCGTTGAGTTACCTGCTTTAGACTACCTTCCAATGTAAATCTTGGGAAACCAATGCAACCCACCATACTTGTCGAGTCCAATTTATTGATAAGCAAGCTGTACCATTTTTTCGCAATCGCATTTTTTAAAATCATTTTCCTCTCTACAAATTGACGAGACTTTTATGAAATCCTTCAACAACAAAAAAAAGACTTTTTATTATTGAAAATAAATTTGTCACTTCTGTCAAGTGAAATCTGAAAAAATGCCCTGATTTACCAATAACGAATTTACTGATATTATGTTCATCTATGGTGAGAGCCAAGGGAATGCAGGCTTAGCTCGAAGAATTTGCATGGACCGATTTCCGAATCGTCGTCTTCCGAATATTCGCACATTTGTAAATGTGGCGCAGCATCTTCGAGATTTTACGGATCTTTTTAGCCTGCAGCGTCCAGCTCGAGTGCAAACATTGAGGAGGCTGTTCTGAACAGTGTCGAGGTTCGACCTGGGCTCAGCACAAGAAGGCTAGCACTGCAACATGGAGTATCGCACGCTACAATTTGGAAAATACTAAAAGAATAGCAATTGTATCCTTATTATGTTCAAAAAGTGCAGTTCTTACAACCACAAGATTTACCTCGCAGACTGCAATTTTGCGAATGACTCCGAAGAAAAATAAACAGACAGCAAAATTTTTTATCTTTTGTGTTAGTTAGCAACTGATGAGGCTGGATTCACACGAGAAGGAATTTTTAATAGTCACAATACTCATCACATCTGTTAGAGAAAATCACTTTCAACATCAATTTACAATCAATGTCTGGGCTGGAATTATAAACGGACACCTCATTAGACTTCACATAATGCCAATGCGTGTAAATGGAGAAGGATATTTAACTTTTTAAAATAACAGTTTGAACGAGTTACTCGATGAAGTGCCCTTAGAAATTCGCGCAAACGTGTAATAATATCTGCATGATGGTGCTCCTTTGTCATTATGCACGCATTGTACGTGATTGGCTGAACGACAATTTTCCTGCTCGTTGGAAAGAACGAAGTGGTCCTGTAGCCTGGTCTGCCCGATCGCCGGAATTGAACCCTTGCGGCTTCTTTTTGTGGGGATACATGAAGGATTTATTATACTCTGTACCAATTGATACCATCGAAATGTTGCAAGAACGGGTGGAACTTGTTACTGTAATGATTCATAACAACAGAGCCATGTTACAAAGGGTAGAAGAATCACTTCGTCGGCGTCTTCAAGCATATGTACAAAACAACGGTGGACACTTTGAATAATTTTTATGATCGCTTTTCTTTATTTTCGTTAGCGCACTTCTCGCGTCAATGCTTAAAAATAAATTTGAAATTTGAATTTCCTTTTCCTGTTAGCGTATTTGCCGCAATCATCATGAAATTAAATAAACTCGTGTCCGCATCCAGGAGTAAAAATAGGAAGCGGCATTTCACTGCCCCGTCCCATGTGAGACGTCGTCTCATGTCAGCACCCTTGTCGAAGGAACTTCGACAGAAATACAATGTTCGTTCGATGCCCATTCGCAAAGATGATGAAGTTCAGGTGGTTCGTGGACATTATAAAGGCCAACAAGTTGGCAAAGTCGTCCAGGTCTACAGAAAAAAGTTTGTGATTTATATTGAACGAATCCAACGTGAGAAGGCCAACGGTGCAAGTGTGTACGTCGGCATTCACCCATCAAAAGTTGTAATAGTTAAATTGAAAATGGACAAAGATAGGAAGAAAATCATTGACCGTAGAGCTAAAGGACGACTTGCCGCGTTGGGCAAAGACAAAGGCAAATATACAGAAGAATCGGCGGCCGCAGCAGTTGATGCATCTTAACTGTTCTGTATAAATGGTTTGTATTTATAATACAAAAATAAATACTTTAAGTTTCTTAGCGCACTTCTCGCGTCAATGCTTAAAAATAAATTTGAAATAAACCTTTTTTTGGTATTTATTGGATGTTTAACGATGAAGAATTGCGGGAGTCCCGTTCGAATTGGGTTTTGGATTCTGTATTAACTAGTGAGGATCTTGTAGAACTGTGTTAATTGCTTCGATTTGTTATATAAATAAGGACCAAAATATTTCACGTCTTGCTTTTAGTTGTCACAATTTTCTACTTCGTTGTTGATTATTCCAAAGTTTATATATACGATTGTTTTTGAATTTTTGTAGTCGAACGAATAAATGAAACTATGCCTTCTTGTGTCTTCTGCCTATACTGAACATTCCGCCCACCAAAATATGCAAAAGAAATATTTTAAAATCAAACGAAAAGAAACAAAAGTATGCAAAAGTTTAATGCGATTGAAAGGGTATCAGCTGACCAACGCGACTAATTGGCCGATCTTCCCTTGGGGTTTGTAAGAGAATGGATTTGTTGCGAAAGCATTGATAGCATTTTGAGAAACAATGACGTATTGCTTGTCTCGAAGGCAATATCCAGAATCTCTGAAGAAGCAAATGCAATAGTTTTTGGTACTGTGACGTGTTCTTTAAACGTTTAAATATGGTCAACTCACCCGCCATAAGTCACGAATGGTGGGGAGTTTGAATTGACGAATCAATGCGTGACAGCAGGCGACGGTCGATTTCGGCCTCGAAAAGATCGAGAACGCGGGGGAGTACGATTCCAACAGCGCTCGCGGAAACAATAACCGATTAAGGCAATTATCAATCTGTTCGGTATTGTATCGTTTAGTTTCCGCGAGTGCGGGAAAAATTACCCACTGGGTAATCCCGTCTTTTGACGGTTAAATCGTTGGGAACGAACACCAAATTCTGAGGGACCGACAAGGCCAGTCGTGGCTCTGGTTCCACTCCAGGGCGAGCAGCCCGTCTACACGTCCGAACCACTCAACTCCCGACTTTCCGAGGTCCTCATCAAACATCTGCCACCGGGTGTTGTATTCGATGTGGTGACTCTCTATATCAATTGTACATATTTGTGTTGATCTGGTTAATAAATTGTTGAGTATGTGTTCGTTTTCGATACCACCACTTCGGCCGCCAAAAAGGTTGTAATAGTACCCAGGATGAATGATTCGCGATGGACTTCCTCAGTGATGAGGTAGGTAAGTCGATGATCACTTGGTAGCAAGACTGGGTGCTTGCTTTCGAATGACAGGTTTGATTGAGCTAAGCGACCGCCCACCCTGACGACACTATTCTCGTCCAAAAATGTGTTAAGATAGTGTTTCTCGTCAATAGCCAATTGCTGAAGAGTACGAATAGCGAGGTACGGCGATGACTTAACACCGAAACTGGCCATATTGAGACGATATTCCTTTATGGGTTGATCGTCAGAGAATCGCCATAAGATTCGCTGATAATCGTGATCAGCAGGCGAAACCCAGATTTGCCTAAACATTTGTATTATATCTGCCACGAAGGCGATGACATGAAACCGAAAGTTGAGAAGTATCGAAACAATACCACGTTGTAGTTTTGGGACTGGTAGTAGAAAATCATAAATCGCTGGACAGTTCGATTGCGCTGAGGCATCAAAAACGACACGAAGTTTAGTGGTAGTACTTTCTTAGTAATACCAGTGGCATTTGGAACCGGATCCATGTGCTCGCCATCTAAGTAGTCCTGCATGAAAGCAGTGTATTGTTGTTTGAGGTCCGGTTGTTTAGCTAATCGATGTTCCAAAGCTACAAACCGATGCAAGGCTGTGGTTTGCGAATTTCCGAAATTGGGACGATTCGAGGTGAACGGCAACGAAACAGTGTACCGACCGGTATCGTCACGCTGGACCGTATCAATGTTGAACTTCTTGCATTGAGCATCGTCCGGGGACGTATGCTGCTTGGCTGGAGGCGCTTCAAGTTCCCAGAATTTTTGTAATGATACTAGCGAGGGTTTCGTGATGGTGGTAAAAAACGTGTTTGTACCAGCTGGGAACGAAATACCACTTGGGCCGCAGACGACCCAACCATAAATGGTATTTAATAGCCGAGGACTCCGTTACGGATGCCCCATTGAACAATTCCTGGCAGTAACAGCTGGGCGTAGATGTCAGCATCCAACAATAAATCGATGCCTTGGGATTTAGCAAAATGTGGATCCGCAAGGGTTAGGTTTGATAAATGAACCCAATAGGTGTCATCTACAGTATAACTGGGCATATTGTCCGCAATTTTTGTTAATGCGCGTAACGACACGTTGCAAGCAGGCGTAGTTGCGTGCACGGGCACTATATCACAATTTAGAACACCGTCAGAGGTCTGCGTTTTAGTTGATCCGATTCCGGTAACGTCTAAACGTTACGGTTGGTAACGAAGGCCCAATCGTCGAAGACAAGCTAGCGTAACGACGCTACCTTGACTGACGTTGTCCAGAATGACACGAACCGTTTGGTAATTGCCTCGGGCATATAAAATACGTAACATTGCAGTGTCTAACAAGACCCCGGTTTTTGCTGTGCAACTAGTCATTACCGTTAAAGGAAAAGAGTCGGGGTTAGCAACTGCTTCTGATGTCGATTCGAGCGAAGATTGTAGCAAAATGTAGCAGCGTGTAATGTGTCGCCCCGCATTTGTGACATCGCGACTTTGATTTACATGCTTGAACCCGATGCCCAGCACGAAGACAATTTATGCACAGCTGCTTGATTTTAATTAAATCGAATCTTCGTTGAGGCGTTTCATCCAAAAGTGACTTACAAGAGTAAGTCGAATGTTGTTCATCACACACAGAACAACGATCTACTGCGTGCGATGTTTGTTGTGCACCCTCCGACCTGGTCAGAAGAACCGATTTCGTCGCGGGTTGCACCGATTTTTGGTTGACAACTTTTGATTGTGCGGTACCTACAATTTCTAAAATTCGATACTGACTTTCGAGAAACTCCATCAACCGCTCAAACGTTGGAATTTCAGTTTTTAGATTCCGAATATCGACCTCAAATAATCGACGAGTTTCGGAATCTAATTTTTCCAACATTATGTTGGTCCACAAAAAATACTGAAGGTTACCAATTTCCGGTGCCTTAAGAGCATCGCGTCCTTCACGGAAATTGTTAACTAAAACTCGAAGATCCATTGCTGATTCACGATGCAATTTGGAAACGGTGGAGATTTTTTGCCAATAGTGTGTAGCAGCGAATTTACGTTTGTTGTCGTATCTATCGACGAGAATTTGATATGCAATCGGATAATTTTGAGCTGATAGAGTTAAAGATTTGATCAAATTTAGAGGCTCCCCAGAGAGACTATTTAACAAATATTGAAATTTGTCTACTGCAGCAAGCGCAGCGTTTGAATGGATCGCGTTGTCAAAGGATTGAACAAACGCGGTCTAGTCTTCGAAGGTGCCATTAAACGTGCGCAGCGGAATTTTTGGAAGTCAAATGTTTTGTCCGCATGAGTTGCTAGCGACAGGTCTCGAGCTATGCGTCTGAGGGAACAGAGTATCATGAATCATTTGCGTCTCATAGAAATGATTTTTAGCCCTTTTTCGAACCACATCTTTCGCTTCATAGTCAGCGTCCGGTTGATTGGAAATGTGGCCAAGGATTACATCGTGTACCCCTTCGAACTTAGTGAAAAGATCACACATGCGGGTATAACGTATACGGAACAGTGGCCTCATTGCTTCCTCTAATAATGCCGATTCAGCAAGTTCATACGTTTCCGTTGAAAATGCTGAAGAAGCTGTTTTGGAAAGCGTGGAAGCTCGACCAGGGACTAGTATTCGAAGACTAGCATGGAATATCGCGAAATACGATATGGAGAATACTTAAAGAACAACAATTATATCCGTATCATGTACGAAAAGTTCAGTTTTTGCAATCAGAGGATTTACCTCGCAGACGTCGATTTTGCAAATGGGTTCTTGCAAAAATAAATGCGCAACCCAATTTTTTATCCATTGTATTGACAACTGATGAGGCTGGATTTACCAGAGAAGGTATTTTCAATATGCATAACACACATGTCTGGGCAGACGAAAATCCTCATTCTGTAAGGGTCCGCAGTTTTCAGCAACAATTTTCCCGCAATGTTTGGGCCGGAATTATAAATGGACGACTAATCGGACCTTACATTCTGCCATCACGGCTAAATGGAGAACAATACTTAAATTTTTTGAATAATCACCTTTTTGAATTATTGGAGAATTTGCCTCTAGAACTTTGTGAAAATATGTGGTACTTGCATGATGGTGCCCCGTGTCAGCATGCACGCATCGTGCAAAATTGGCTAAATGAAACGTTTCCTCAACGATGGATAGGACGAACGGGCCCTGTAGCGTGGCCTGCCAGATCGCCAGACCTAAATCCGTGTGACTTATTTTTATGGGGGTACATGAAGAGCTTGGTGTACTCAACCCCAATTGATAGAATTGAAATTTTACATGCACAGGTAGAAACTGCTGCCACAACAATCCGCAACAACAGACTCATGTTGGCCAGAGTGGAAAATTCTTTTCGTCGGCGTCTTCAAGTTTGTCTTGACAATAATGGCAGTCAATTTGAGCATTTATTGTGATTACTTCGTACTGTTCTTTCTTTTATTGGATATTCAAGGTATGTGCCTTTTATAATAAACTAGTAGAAAACCTCAGCCCTAGAACGGGCTGACAGTATTTATTGTGTATTTATGCATTTTATTTATCTATTTTATTTATTATTTATCTACCATTTTATTTATCTATTTTATTTATTATTTATCTACCATTTTATTTATATACATTTGCATTGCAATATAATGTATTTTGCTTTACTTACCTTTAAGCTCCGTAAATTGACGATATAAAAGATATAATTAGTCAATTGTTGACACTCAGCTTCGTCGTCTACTCTGATCCATTCAAAAAAATTTGCGAAATAGACCACCATCGGGAATTTAATTTTTTTACTCACTTATTTAAACCACCCGCCGCACATCTAGTCTTTATTATTGTGACTTGTAAATGCTTGTAACAATTATTTTGAACATACCATTTTTGGTAGTAAAACTTTGACAAGGACTCAAATTATTTCATTTATGTATTACCATAGCATTTTTCAATTTCCGTTCCAGAACTTTACAACAACAGCAACGGTCAAATGAATGAGTTGCTGCGTCGACAGAGCTAAAAAGCAGGGAATGTTTTCTTGCATTGGTTTTTTGTTCTATGTTTATCGGTGTTTAACATTCAGCATTCTTATCCATTATCAAGAAAGGTTTGAGAACCAATCAGCAGACCCGATTGATGAAAAAGAGGGTCCAATAACCGAATGTTCTCCGGAATTTTAAATTCTGGATCAACTGGATAACTGGGAATGTTGCCGGTGATCTCATCAAGAACTAAACATGAAAGGTTACCTTGAGTCATGAGCGTGCAAATTCACGTTACATTTTGAATGAATACAAGAATTGACTTATGCAGGTCTTACACGGAAATGTCCATTGATTTTCTAAAAAAAATTAACCGTTTAAAATTGGACTGTGAGCCAGAGTCCAAAAGAATTCTAATGGATGCTGACCTTCCGCCAGGGTCAAAAATCTGGGCGGAATCGTTGGGTAGCAAAATCTGCGCCTTATTAGAACAAAATGCTGACATCGGATGTTCGGGTTCAGCTTGTGGTTCCGAATGATTCGACCGTGGTACGTCACTAGTTGAATGTGTCCTTCCGGCAGGGTCAAAATTTTGCGTGGAATTGGACAGTACGGATTGCTCCGAGTGAGTCGACCGTGATACGCTACTAGTAAAATGTGCCTTTCCTGCAGGTTCAAAAATCTGCACGGAGGCGATAGGCAGCAAAATCTGCGTAATTATAACAAAATGCTGAAATTGTGTGTGCGGGTTTAGCCTGTTCCTCTGACGACACGGATCACTCCAAACGAGTCGATCGTACGTCACTCGTAGAATCTGTCACTCCGGCAGTGTCAAAATTCTGCGCGGAATTGGACAACACGGATCGTTCCGATTGGTATGCCACAACTTCCCGTCGAATTCAGCTGGCTTATCAAACATTCAGCTTCAGCTCTGAACAAAAAGTACTGATCCTTGAATTTCAAATATTGATCATCGTGATCCCCAACGATGTAAATAGCAATGATTTTTACGTGAATTTCATAGTAAACGGTCAAAAGCGACCGTACGGCTTCTGAACGGTTTTGTAAATTTATTACAACCGCCGCCGGTTTTATAGTTTGCTCGGGATCACCACGCGAATCTTGCAAACCATTCAAATATGTTGTAAAACGCGTTAACTTGGCCTTAAGGCTGCACGCGCTCTTTTTAAATCATTCATTGCAAACAAAATAACTAACCTCTGCTCGTGCGCTTTCAAAATAAGGGATGAGGACATGGGAAAATTCGCGTTTTACCGTAGCATGCGAAAACGGCACAGCAGAAAGTGTCCTTGTAGTCTCGTTTGCTCGACTGAAGAACCAAAAAATCGTTTCCAATATCTGGCTCAAAGGACCAAATTTTGATAACTGCAGGATCCGCCCAAGGTCGGTAGGGTATCACCGTCGCAGGGATGTTTCTAGCCCTGTTGCAGACTATCTTGTAATTGATTGACAGTGGACTGTAATAATTATAGCTTTGATGCTTGAAAATTTGATTTTGTATTTTTTGATGTTTTTTACAATACTCTCTTTTTTATATTTATAAAAGCAACTTGATAGAAAAAAGCGCAAACATAGCGACTTAATAGAAAAAGGCGCAAACACATTCACTCGACCGTTTTTTCATCGTCTCACGATAGAAATTATTTTTTTCTCCAAACGTCATAAAAGTGGCATTTAAATGACAGAATGTTGCTAGTAGAAGTTTCATTTATATGCTTAAGCAGATAAAGTACTTTATATGCTTAAGCATATAAATATTTTGAAATATCAACATCATGTCGGAGGTTTAACAATGTCCTGATCATCGAATAATGCGACCATAAGCTTGAACTTTTCATCCTTTAGGCCATCTCCGAAAAATACGCCAGAAGGACACTTTCTGAATAAACGAATACATCTTTTTCCAAACACCATGTAATGAATTTCTTGAACGATGCTTCATAAACACCGCTTGATTTTGTAGGAAGAAGATTTTCAATCTCGGCTCTTGCTATTTCGGCTATTTCAGGTGGAGTTAATTGAATTTCGTCTGAATTAGACATTGCCACAAAATTGACTGACTTTTCTCAAACAATAATTTGTTGTTTGGTGGGTTGCTACGGTAATATCTAGAAAGTGTCTATCAGGCAATGCGATTTTCGTATAAGTGTAATGTTTCCCGAAATAACCTTGTTAATTAGATGCTTATTTTTGTATTATAATTTTACACGTTTGGAGAAAAAATAACATATATTATTCGGAGTATAAGCAAAGCTTTATGTGCTTCGGCTGATTTGGCTGCCTCACTACGATCGGCAGTCAACCTATCAGTCACAGCACATAAAGCTTTGCTTATACTCCTAATAATATAAATAACTATTATTTTTAGTCCGATCGGCACCAAACTTCACAGGAACACCCTCCAGATTATGCTAGAGTATTCCTGAAAATTTCATCAAAATCAGTTCGGTGATTTCGGAGTCCATAGGGAACACACACATACACACATACATACAGCCCGTGAGGGGAAGCGCAGCCCGGTTCTATTCCTATATAAAAAACTTCCCCTCAGCGGCAGATATTCCCCCACTACTCGACCACTTTCGCGGGGTCGGCCGTTTTTACTCATATTCACGACCGTTTTTCACCTATTTCGCTGCATTTTATGGAAAATCGAAAATAAACGTTTTGTTGCTGTGTATGTCTAGTTTCCAATTCTGTTTTTAAAATTTAAATCGGACAACCACAGGAGCAAGCAGCCCTCCGCGAAAATATCGCAGAAAAAATTGAAATGGTGATTGTGCAATAACCGTTAGTCCGACAGAATCGGGGTTTTGCACACATAAAATACATATAAATAGCTACCTGCGTGCAAAGTTTTAGTTCTTAAAATTAAAAAATGTCAGAATTGTGAATTTAAAAAAAAAACACTGAAATTTCCGGGTTTTCCGGATTTTCTCCGGTTGTAATTCTTCGATCGAGACATTCGACCCCTCATTCTCTTCGTAATTTAATTCTCTACAATTCGTCTATTGACAACCTTAAGATTGCTTCATTAGCTGCCATTTTGCAAGCAAAGAACTCAAAAAAAAACTATTTTTTCTTGTAAATTGTTCATAACAAATTAAAAATTATGGTCCTCGAGTGGGAAATTATTTAGAATTTATCTACTAACTGTCCTTTATGTAATCGCACAGTCGGTTTCCGGGTAGTATTTATGGCAAATTATGACATTTATTTTGCTCTGTTGCTTGGCCTAATTATGAAATGTGGTTTTTAAATAGAATTTGAGGTGTATAAGACTTGTGTTTAGGATTTGAACGATGCACTTGCTTTTATAAAATTTTAAAATTGCTTTTATCTCTCAATGAGGCACAGTATAAATATTGATAATTGGATTGGATTTAAATTATTCTAAGTTGGTACTGTAATAATTTCCAATTCTGTTTGTGTTGTAAATGTAAACTAAAATTACATATATATGTTACAGTTGAAGTGTTAACTTCAGTGAGTGCATGCACTAACTAGTAAATGTATACACTTACGGAAGATTTCAGTAGAAGTATGAAACAATAATCGACATTAACACTATAACTAGTAAATGTATACACCATCTAGCAAGTGTGTACAGTCACTAATATAAGATAGTAAGTGTGTTAATTGACTTTGGGATTAAGTTAAAGAAGATAACAAATTAATGTTGTTATACTGAAATGATGGGATTACATTTCCTTAGTTAAATAATATTATTTAGTGTGGTTTCATAATTAAACTCTTCTGAAATTTTTTAATATTGATCGATTTGGATAATTCAAAGCACCTGATCTGTAAATAGACAAGGGTGGGGTGACGTCAGTAAATTATTAAGTTTGAAAACATTATTTATTGCAACACGGTAAACTAGCATGACATTTTGAATTGCACAGTACTTTTTTCTTTAAACACATACATCTGTTATTAGAACATTTAGTTTTGCAGTGACATTTAGTAAAGCCTTGTCCTGATCCAATTGCTTGGTGTGTAGCAACAGTTCTAAGTGGAAGTTCTTGATTTAATGCAATATTTTCAATGGAAAGAACTTTCTCTGGACAAGTACTAAATTGAGATCTAGCGTATAAACCTTTTATAACCCCATTTTTGGTGCCTAGTTGAAAATAACCATCTTCTGTTTTTTTGAGAATGGTAGCTAATATCGAACGTGCCTCTCCTCTACCTCTGTCTACATCGGGAACTCTTACTCTTACCGTCATTCCTATTTCACCTTCTGGATGTGAGGCATCCGAAATACGTTTCATACGTTTTGCTTGTGCTTCTAAATTTTCGTTGGCTTCATTTCTAGTAGTTTTAATTTTAATGCTTTTAGAACACAGAGCACATATATTCTTTTCAGCAAATTCCAATTCTTTCTAACATATATCACAATGTTTCATAAGTTGTAATGTTTCTTGATCATTGATAATGTATTCTTCTTTTTCCTCTTCTGGTTGATATACAGTTTCTGCCGACTCCTCAGCTGGCAAGAAAAAATCCTCACCTTCCTCCTCTTCTTGCAAGAAACAATCTTCACTTTCGTTCTCTTCTTCAAATATTTGCACTCCAGCTAATAATTGTTCAAGTTCTTCTTCAGTATTTATATCATCAATAGTATCTTTACGCAACGTAGACGACGTAAGACCAACCTTTGGAGGTTGACCAAACATGGCTTCATAAGGAGATCTCTTTATACCAGCATGCAAAGAACGGTTTTTCATAAATTGTATGAAAGGTAGTCCTTTACTCCAGTTATTACAATGATTATCCTGCATCCAAGTAGTTAACATATTTTCCAAATCTTGATTTGCACGTTCTACGCTTCCTTGGGATTGACTATGTCTAGGTTTACCATGAACAATTTTCAACTCAGGCCACATTACTTTTAAATCCTCAATTATATGATTACAAAATTCGCGACCATTGTCAGACTGTAATATAGTTGGTGCACCAAATAATAAAAAAATATCGAGTACATGTTTAGCAACCTCTTCGGCTTTTTTGCTACGGAGAGCTCGTAAAACAACAAACTTTGTCAAGTGGTCTTGATAGACCATGATGAACTTGAATTCCCCATCAGCTTGCGATTGATAATCTATCAAGTCAACCTGGCATCTGCTGTTAAATTGCGAAAAAATCATTGGCTTGATTACTAAACCTTTTTTTTTCACTTTTTCTTTTTTGTAAACAAGGTTCACATAGATTTAAAAAAGTTTGTATCTCATAAAGAGTAATGTTTTTGTATCGTTGTTTCAGTTCATTTCTCATTCTGTCTCGACCACCGTGACCAATTGATTCATGGGTTTTTGATAAAATATCAAATAAGTCTTCGTTCGTTATATAATATAAGACTTGGTCGTTTACGATGGGAACAATTAGGTATTCTTTTCCACCCACCGTTACAACATCGTAATGCTTTAACAGCCAGTAACAACGATTTTCTTTTGAATTTCCACTTTTGGCTGCTTTCACTTCTTCAACTAATTTGTTGTATTTCTCATGATTCATTTGAAAACTGTTGCTTTTCTGTTTTTTCTTAGACAGACACTCCTCGAATTTTTTTTTCATTTGAACTAATTCCATTAATGCTGTTGAATATTATTAAAATAATACCTACAATCACAAAATTACTTCAAGTATACAAACCTGTATAAATATTTGACGAAAATGACTTGTAAATATTAGTAAGTGCGATAATGAAACCACTAACCACTCCACGTGCTTACTCTTATTAAATTTTTTGAGGTTATGTTGTTTGTATACAACTTTTAATTTACAAAGTGTATACTTTCATTATATTTGAGCAGTAAGTGTATACACATACTAGTTAAAGTATCAATAACGTCATATGTGAACACTTTAACTATGTCCTTCAGTAAATGTATACATTCACGAGTTAGTGTATACAGTAACTAAATTCACACATCAACTGTAACATATACAATACAACCAGGCGTCAGTAATTGTAATAATTATTTTTTGTCATATTTATTATATCTCAATACACTACAATAAAAGTATAAAACATGACAATTTTATTCAATTGTTCAGATTCAGGTCCAGTAATTGTGTCTCAAATTTATTAGTTTTCTCTTTGTGGCTCAATTTTATTTTAACAACTGAAGGTTTGTCACCATTTCTAAATTTTTTTGTAGAAAAAATTTATTTGGTTACTGATGGTTTGTTGCAATTTCTCGTTTTTTGCTTCTAAGACCGGCGTCATATTGCAACGGCACGGCACGGTTTTTTTAACGTTTTTATTATGATTTGTCTGAGTATTCGGGAACAGTTTTCTGAAACACCGTTCAAGAGGGCAGCCGACCAGCGAAATAGTCTCGATAGGCCTATTAGCGACCAGCGCAGAAGGTTGGTAAAATTTCGACAAAATTATGTGCTACAAAGCGTTGCGTTGAAAATGTTAATGAACGTAGGTTGTTATTTATTAAATTGTGAATCAAAGTTTTATAAGTGCCGTAGTAAGTAAGTAGACTTAATGTCTAGTGACATTAACAAAAATTAAAACGTAACTCATAACTTGTAATTTAATAACAGAGATTATACAAGTAGTCAAAAAATAAATAAATCACCAAACAATTAAACAATTAAACAATTGAACGTATATGGGTATACCACCTTCCCCTATCTGGATACTGAAACAAAATCACAATTTAATCCCGGGAGGGTATAAAAATAATAATAATTTCACTATAAAATACTCATTCACTCACTATAAATAGGGATTCGTTAATATTTCTTTTTACTGAAGTGGGCTTCTATGCCAACAGTTGGATCCACTTTTAGTTTTGTAGGATCATCTTTTGCACCAACTTCTTCTTTTGCTGCATCAGCTCCTTTTAAAACTGCTTCTTTATGTAGTTGAACTGTGTCACTGTACAGCGGGCAACTAAATAATGCAATTACATAAGGTACATTTACAAAAAAAACATATTACACAGATGTCGAGGTGTGGGCAAAGAAGCCAATGTTGGTTATACCTGTTATGCTAATTATATTTACAACTCGGCCCGAACGCAAATTACAGAGTTGATGCAGAAAGACCTTGTGACTTGTGTGTTTTGTGTACCGAAATTTCAGGAAAAGCGTTATTAATTTTTTTCCCAATGGAAAATAGTGACTGATTGCGAGCTAAGAACCGGCTTCTAAACTACACAAAAAATGTCAGGCAATGCAAGCGCAAGTCTTGATGAGCACCTAATTTGATTGAAACCCACGGTCTTTTTTTAAGTAAACTCGTAGTGCCTTACCGGTATCTTCAATAGCTTTTGGAAATATTAAATATTTTCATCATACTAAAGTTGACTCAGTGACTGTCAAACAACTGAATGAAGTGATTAGAAATTATTGTATATCGTCAGCGATTTAAAAAAAAAAAAATTAAAACTGTTTTTCTACGACAACATCGAAATATGTTATTTCACGAGCGTAAATTCAATCATAAACAACTACATTTTGTACAGAATTTCATTTCGCATCGGTTGCTAGGCAACAAATGCGAAATTAAATATTTCGTGTTCGGTTCACTGTTTTTGGTCACAAATATTAAGGCGGCCTAGAAAATCGAATGTCATCAGTTTGCTTCTGTCAACATTTTTGTACGTTGCAGATAATAATTTCGTAGTTATTTTCGATAACTCTTACAATTAATATGGAAAGTGATAGTGATAATGACTTGGAATTAACACCTCCAAACATAACTGAAGTTGCAAAGTTCACAACATTAAATTTATTACCGGAAACGTCTAAGAAAATGTATCAACGCGCTTATAACCTCTTTTTGGAGTGGAAAGGAGATCAAAACGCAAAGTATGTTAAACGCGTTAGCAGAGGTTATCGTAGAAAAAGTGCAGTATGCAACGCGCACAAAATGGCAATTTTACACTCGTATGAATTGCTGCAGTACGAGTCTTCGACTCGTACTGCAATTCATACTCAAACAACAAAATGAGCATCATTTTGTGCTTGTTGCATAATATACTAATTCCGAGTTAAAGATATTTCCTAATGACCGCTATAAGTCTACAGGAGTTTTCGTCTTTCACAAAAGGTAGTTATTTAATCTCATTCTCGCAAAAAGTTAATTCTTCGAAATTCTTATTGATTAATGATCGTGAGAGCAAACGTTCTTTTATGTGGACGTTAGTATGATATTAAATGTGTCATTGAAAATCGTACTGGTGGAAATTATTTCATATTTAACTAGGTATATACTTACCGACCAAATTTAGTATCACCTCTCGCATTAAAATGGGAAAAATCCTTAGCTTTAGCTCCACATACGTAACACATCACAGCACCACATGGACACTTTATCTCGTTGCATCCATCTGATTTTATAAACTTCATGCCGCATTTATAACATATTCTGCAACAAACATTTTCTCCTAGTTTATACTGACTGTCTCAGATTACCCCTACCACTCTTTTGAAATCTAGGCAAGTGTTTATATCGGAAATACTATGTCGTATATCGGGAATGCTATACGAATGGTGATATTTACAGCTTTGGGATATGGTCAGAAATAGGCGATTAAGACTGTCAGTAAATTTTGTTAAATTAAACATATTAAATTTAAAAATTGACAAATTTTTGGATTTTCTTCAAAACTTAACAGTTTAAGATTTATTAAATTGTTGCGTTACTTTTGCCGCTCGCTGTATATACCGCGCCCGCCATATTATTCGCACCAGATGGGAAACGCTGTTATTGTAGAATTTTTGCATGTTTGAAAACCTAAAATGGGGTAGAGTCCAGTCATTTTAGCATCTACTTTCTAAAAAAATTCCAAGTAAAGATTTTCCTTCGGGATTTTCTAACTGCTTAGATTTGAAATAATTAAAATTCAAAATTACAGGTAAGATAAAGTTGAAATTTAAAAAATAACAATTGTTTGAAGATCTGTTGAAGAAACTCATGTGATTACATAATTGACATCGCATTTACTAAATATCTAACTAATGCTACCCAAATTTTGTCAAAAATAATTTTCATTTTAAAATTGAAGGGGTGAGTGGATAAAGGTGTCATGTACATAAACCTAAGTTACGAGATATAAGCATTTGAATATAATTTTTGGTACCTTTTCCCTATAACGTAACAACTTTAGCATTTGATATTCTATACCTAAGTGAAATTGAGCTTCCAAAAATTAATCAATGAAAGAATACTGCAAAAGGAATTGTTTTAAATGAAAAAATCGATTTTCATAAAAATGTTACATGACACCTTTATCCACTCACCCCTTCAATTATGATTTTTTTCAATTTATGGAGTCTCGATAAATGTCATTGTCTCTAAATCCACAAATCGTTTGAAGAATCCGAGTAGCACATTTTGAGTTTTTGAACATTCACAAACTTTTGGCGGATTAGATTTTTTAAAAAATCAAAGATGCAAGTTTTTTCCGTCTGGTGTGAATAATATGGCGGGCACGGTATACTTTGTTATACCAGAGACGCCTCTTTTTGGGTGTTACAAACGTATAATACAAACGTAGAATATATAATAATATAATACCCATATAACTCTATCGAATAATAATATTATCAATTTCCGGTTTCAGCTGCAAATGTTCTACTCATACTTAAAGTTGATGTTTTTAAAGAAAGCAGTATTTTCTCTTACATGTATATAAAAATTTTGTGCAGGAAAACACCAAAAATACCGTCTATGATTTTCAAAATCATTCATTGCATCTGTCCAAAAAATATTTGATACAAAAATTTTGTTTTTTGACAAAAAAATTCTAATTTATAAATATCATGTTTCTTGTAAAAACATCCAAATTAAAATGTATAATTCCATTAATGTCACATATTTTATAAAATGCCATACCTGACAAGAGCTTCAGTCATTTTATCTTCTATATAGGTACGTCGTGCAACAAATTCATCTTTTTCCACTTCCTCACATCTCAATGGTATATGAGATTGTTCATGGCACAAACGGCAGGTCTCTTTCATACAGTCTGGATTCAAACACCGAAATATCTTATCATCTGGAGCAGGAATCGTTGCAAATTCACAAAAGGGACACGTTTCTAATTCTTCAATTCCTGCAGCTTTAATCTCTTCCATTTGCTTTTTACAAACCAATTTCGAGAAGACGTTGGGTTTTAAAACTTGCTGAAACGCAACAAAAGTCAGTTTTATTACAATTCGTATATTTTAAATTTGTTTAGAAATTACTTATTTCTAATGTCAAACGATGAATTATTGCGTAGGTATTAATGTTTTTAGAAGATTGATTAAAAAAAATACAGTACCTGTAAAATATGCAAATTAAAATACTCTGTGCAATTATCGAGGCATGGAAAATCCAGTTTTCCTTCGGCAAATAATATTTCAATGTACCTCTCAACACAACTTTTGCAAAACGTACATCCTCTATCGCAAAACACTGCATTAATCGGCATAACATCATCATCGTAACAACACTTGCATGTCAGTAGAATACCATCTTTTTTCGCCTGTAGTTTAAGTTGCTGCTGCAGTTGCTCTTGATGTTGAATGTATTGCAAAATTTCTTTCTCATGTTGCGCATAAGCAATCTAAACGGGATGAAATAAATTATAGACTTAAACTGTGTTGTTCAGTGAAGGCTTAAAGGGGCACAATACACAAAAAACAAGTTCGTTTAATTTAAAAGTACGTTTAATTCTAAGAAAAATGGTATATGTATTTTGTTTCTACTCAGGTTATTTAATGAGTTATAATAAATTTAAAATAGGCGCGTGACGTCAATGGGCCGAGCTCAGCGCAGCGCCCTATCTTACATGTCGTTTGCTTAGAATTATAGGGTTCTATGTTACAAAAACAACTTTGTGAGAAAAACGCACTTGAAGTTTCAGAACTATAATACCTACCGTTGAAAATTCTAAGTTATTTGCGTTAATATTATAATCGGGGAGCTACATAGAGCCATGAGTGTCCTATCAGATGGAAGAGCAAGTAAGATAGAATCTTGGATATGAAAATCTCAATTTTTGAAAAATTGTAACATAGAACCCTATAATACTAAGCAAGCGATGTGTAAAAAATGCTCCCTTCACACGATAACCAAACTAAACTAAATTTTCGAAATTTTGTTACGAGTATTTAGACTACTTTTTTGTACTGAAGACGATAGTGCAACCAAAATTTTAATACAGTGTAGCTTTTTTTAAAAAATATTATATTCTGTGAGCTACGACCGTTTATACGCACACTTAAATAACATAGGGGCGGAACGCCCAGTCAGCGCTGTTCTTGTTTAATATTTAAAAAAATAACTAAACACCGTATTGAAATTCTGATTCTTTTATCGTCTTTGGCACAACCATTCACACAGTCTCATTTAAATTAAGCATTAAAAATATAATTTTTAGGCAGATAAATCACTTTGCGAAGCGAGCAGCTTCTACACATAAAAGATACCCCGGTCGCTTGGGTCAAGCCCTATGACCTCTCACGACAATTCTACATGTCTTAATATCTTCTAAAAGAATTTTTTTTTACATTAGATTTTTACCAAATAGTTTTTAATAGTTCTAACTACAATAATTTAACATGAAATAATAATTTAAAAAGACTTTTTTTGTGTATCGTGCTCCTTTGAGCTGGAAACTTTACTAAACACGTGGGTAAAAAATAAAAAACTATAAAAGTGTTAGAGTCAATGCTGAAAATTTGATTCACTGTATACTTCACATCCTACCTACATGGTTGCTTCTACCGTCACTTATGCGTTTCAGTCGTAAATGATGCTGCTTTAATTTTAATTACATACCTCCTGTAAAAGTGGAATATGATGAACGGCAGGTGGCACTATACATCGTGGTCTTTTTGAGATCCCTTCTTTTTGGCTACTCTTCAATGTTTTAAAGGTTGTTAGAAAATTATACTTGTTTCTTTTAATTTCTCTCTCAATTGTACGATATTTTAAGTAAGGAAAATCATTTCGTAATAAGGAAAAGACATAGTTCTGAGCAAACGCATCTAACGTTGGAGTATTTCGATTTTGATCGTTAAAGTAAGCTTGAGGATTAGGTACAACTTCCAAAAACTTCTGAATACTAAATTCTGATGTGTACTGTAATGTTTGAGCAGAAATTTTCAGATTTCTGAAATCAAAATAATATTAATATACCCGGTGCTTAAGTATCACCGGCAAATTTCTGGATGTGATCCCTCAGTATGATTTATTATACATAAAGCGACAAAAGTAAAACATCAATCTGATAAATAATCTTAAGCTGTTGAAATTTTGAAACCAGTATTGGATTGGTACAATAAAAATTATAATAAACTGAGTCACACATTAACCGTAAAAGCAGCGTAAACATCACGGGTAATAAGCCTAATGTTACCTTAAATGGGCTTCCCTAGTTGGATAATTTTTCGTTTCAATTGCCTTCTCCAAAAATGCTTGAAATTCGTCTGGATTGTTTGCTAGTCGCCCGCAGTGTATAGCTAAGTAAGTTGGATCAGCGTCCGGTAAAACTTCTGACATTAATTCCAACTGACCTTCATTGTTTTCTACTTCTTGTTCTAAAAGATGTAAATTTAAAATGAGGAAAATAGTGTAACTTTGGACGCGTAGTGTAGGGGAAGGCGAGGCAAAGTGGCCACCACTACTTAGGACCCAAAATAAGGAACGACATTAATTCGCAATAGCATACAGTTGTGCACAAAGGGACGCTATATTTATCTTCGAATTTCATTAAACTTGTTCCGGGTAACAACCTTTGGCCCATAATTGTTTACCCGAGTTGTAAGGGCTAGTAATAAGCTGATAGCTGTGCTTCCACGACTAAAGAAAGGCCACGAAAGGTGACGTGGTTCATGTGTTTTTGTGCCTCGTGCGAGAGAGGAAAAAGTAGCATCGAAATCAAATGGTGCTTCCAACAGCCACGAAGAAGAAACCACATCTCCCGCTTCTCCGGTAACGCTCCGGCGGCAACAAAAGCTAAGATTTTAATATTGCTCTATTGGTTTTGCTTTGCGCTACAAGATTTTTACGTAATGAAAATATGTTTGTAAAATCATAGTGTATAAAAGAGGTAAAGATTCCGTGTCGGCTTCTGCCTTGACGGTACGATTTTCTTTTTGTTTTCATTAAAAACACAAGCCAGTGGAATTCAACAAAAAGTATCAACCCTTGCAAAAGAATAAGAAAAACTCAGACTCAACTTCCGGGTTAGATTGTTTATTACCCGCAAGTTATATCAGTGGAAATGTTGAAGTGCATTAGATTACTTAAAATTACGATTAGCTGTATTAGCAACATATTATGTTCACTTTAGATGCTGTAACGAAAGTTGTAATTAGTCTAGCATAACCTGTTTACTTTACACATGTTTTCGTTAAACGCTGATTTCGTCAAATTTCACTTTTTAGGATCACTAGGATTGGAACGTAACAAAGGTACCAACAACTTTGAACGGCTGTAATTAGCCTCAAATCTGTTTATACAGTGACCTGCAAAATAACGCAACAATTCGATAAATTGCTGGGGTAGGAAAGAAATTCAAAACTAATATAACATTTTTGTTACAGCAGCGTGTTTCTTATGGTGGGTTTGGTAGGTCTAGAAGTGAGGTTAGAATTATTGAATTTTCAATTCAAGTTAATTTAAAATGTACAGTGCAGAAAAGCTTCAAAAGGTAGAAATCACAAACCGCTGGCATGAAGGTATGATGACATATACTTTTCATAATTTATTATGTTATATTAAAATATTTTCAAGCGATTTTGCTCATTACCAAAATTTCTCAAGTATGTCTCCTCATTCGGTATTAAGTAGGCTACAGTGTAACACTGAGTAAATGTTTCTTAAAGTTGTAATATTTAAATTAACTTGGATTGAAAATTCAATAATTCTAACCTCACTTCTAGACCTACCAAACCCACCTTATCAAAGTTATAATGCCGTCCTCAATTTTTTGAATAGCAACGCATTTTTTTTCGACATGATTTTCATCGGTCGTTTACTTGTCAACACTATATAAATGTTGACACCTTACACAAAAAGAAATTCGGAAACAACAGCTTTTTGAAAAGTTAGCGATAAAAATGCTGCAAAAATTCCATAAACATGAAATTGTTGAGTTTTGGAAACGATTCAAAAACCAGTCAATTGCTAAATTCTGTTTCACATTACCTGATAATTCCTGGGAAAGTCGTCTTCTTTTCTCTGGAGGTTCATCAGAGCTAAAAAAAAAATCGGTCAAGAGGGAGTCAGGCTCGCACATTTAGGGTTCCGTACTAAAACAACAATTTTCCCGCAACTATTACATCTATGGCTTAATATCTACTAACCCCATTAAAATCAAAATTTTAGCTTCAAAAACCTAGGACAACAGGGGGAGACGGTTATTTTTCCCACATTTTTAACTATATCATTAAGACCACTGAACTTAAAATTATAAAACAAATATTTTTAGAATCCTTACAGTTAGCTCTTTCAAATGATAGCTCACACGATATGTTAATTTAAACTTTGTTTTATTGGTACCAAACTCCCCCCCCCTATTATTGTAAAACAAATATTTTTATTCAGTAATTGATGAGCGATATACTGGGTGCATCGCGTAACTTTCCGATGCCTACGCCTAATGCACGCAACCCAATATTCAAAAATCGCAACATACTAGATACAAAAAACAAACTTTTAAGTGTCATGTGTTTGGCAATAACTATCAAAGTGACAACTTAAATTTGCAAAATGTATTCAAACGATGAACGAGTGGATATGATCATAATCTACGGCGAGTGTCACAAAAATGCAGTTGTTGCAGTCACATTATATAGGCATTGTTACCCTGAGCGTAGACAACCAACCGACAAAACATTTAAACAGCACGAAAATGAATTAAGGGAGATTTGGCGAAAACCAAAAGGCATCGGCGTCCACCAGCGACAAACATGGATAAAAAAGTTCGTGAAATCGAACTAATAGACGATAACCTCCACGTAAGCCAACTCTAGATATCTCGACAAACTGGAATCAATCTGTCGTCAGTATGTAGAATAATAAAAGGAAATAAATTTTATCCCTACCATGTGACCTTAGTGCAAGAATTAAAGGAAACTGCCTACGTTACAATTTTTGTAATTTCATGCAAGATAAGGTAGATGAGCAGGAGAATTTTTTAAGATTGATGATGTTCAGCGATGAGACAAAATTTTCAAATAGTGGAGCAGTTAACCGCCACAACTGCCATTATTATGTCTTGAAAAATCCATACTGGATGCGACGCAGACATTTTCAGAATGTCTTTTCAATCGATGTGTGGTGTGGCATAGTAAACGATTATATTATGGGTCCCTATTTTTTGACAATAATTCGACCTGTGATAATTATTTAACTTTCTTGCAAAATATTTTACCAACACTTTTTGAAGAGGTGCCTTTAGAAATTAGAAGAAGAATGTGGTTTCAACAGGATGGGGCCCCTCCCCATTTTGCGCGAAATCTAAGGACTTATTTGAACAACAGATTTGAAAGAAAGTGGATAGGACGGGGCAGCGTTAATGCATGGCCACCCTTAGTCCGGATCTGACTCCCATGGATTTCTTGCTATGGGGAACTGTAAAAAATAAAGTATACAATACTCCATTTCAAAATTTGAAACTATTAAAATCTTGTAGAAAAATCGAACCAAAAATTTTAAGTAGGGTTCGTGGATCTTTTATGAAACGCAGTCGAGCCTGTTTAGAAAATGATAGACGTCAATTTGAACACTTGCTTCGTTGAATTATCTTCACATGGTTTTCATTTTCATAACTTTTGTATTTATTTTTAATTAATTAAAACAGTGTTGAAATGTTTTGTCGGTTGGTTGCCTACGCGCAGGGTAACGATGTATGTATAATCTGGCTGCAACGACTGCATTTTTGTGACGCTCGTCGTAGATTATGATCATATTTAAATTTTCAGTTTGACAGTTATTTTTATCAGGAGCTCCCAAAAATATGAAACTTAAATATAACTATTTTTGTATCATAGCATTTTGTGATTTTTGAATATTGGGTTGTGTGCATTGTGCGTATGCCTCGGAAAGTTACATGAATCACGGTGTATGTGCGCGTCAACAAGATCTATCATTGTGCCAAATTTCAAGTTTCTACGTTACTTAGTTACGTAATTTGCTGACCAGAAAAGAAAAGATGCTACCGGAGCAAATAAAACAGATAAATTATTGAAATTATGTATAAAAAAGTATTATGCTAATATCTCCATGCTACCATCGAAAACAACCCCCACATCCCTAAAGTTAAGGGTAGTTCTCTCTAGTAAATTTAGAAGAAAATGGTGCTACCGCTGAAACAAATTAAGTTTAACTCTTCAAATCTAGTGTCCTAGGTCAATGCTTCATTAGGCACTTGCTACCATTAAAATTTAATTTTAAACCCTCATTTTAAGGGTTGTTCTCTCTTGTAAATTATTATTAAAAATATGCTACCGGAGTTATTACCTCAGTTTAAAACTTCAAATTCGGTAAATGAGATTAGAATATCATAAGCTAACTGCTACCACTGAAAATCGCCCTTAAACCCTATTTGTATGGGGTGTTCTCTCTTGTAAATTTTAATTCAAAATGTGCTACCGGAGTTATTACTTTGGTGTAATACTTCAAATTGGGTATAAGAGATTAATTTATCATAAGCTAACTGCTACCATTCAACCCTCTTCATAAAGGTGTTCTCTCTTGAAAATTTTAATTAAATAATGCTACCGGAGTTATTACTTTGGTTAATAACTTCAAATTAGGTGTATGAGATTGGTACACCATAAGCTCACTGCTACCACTGAAAACCGCCATTCAACCCTCTTCATAAGGGGTGTTCTCTCTTGTAAATTATTATTAAAAATGTGCTACCGGAGTTATTACTTCAGTTTAATACTTAAAATTCGGTGAATGAGTTTAGAACATCATAAGCTAACTGCCACCACTGAAAACCGCCCTTAAACCCTCTTCGTAAAGGGTGTTCTCTCTTGTAAATTTTAATTAAAAATATGCTACCGGAGTTATTACTTTGGTTAAAATCTTCAAATTAGTTGTATGAGATTAGTACACCATAAGCTCACTGCTACCACTAAAAACTGCCATTCAATCCTCTTTATAAGGGCTGTTCTCTCTTGCATATTTTTAATTAAAAATGTGCTGCCAGAGAAATTACTTTGGTTTAATACTTAAAATTGGGTGTATAGGCCAAGCAATACAGCATTTTTTCATGCCATAAATACTACCCGGAAACCAACTATGCTATTACATAAAGGACAGTTAGTAGATCAATTTGGCATAATTTTAGACTCGAGGACCATAATGTTTAATTTGTTATGAACAATTTAGAAGAAAAAATCGTTTTTTTGTAGTTCTTTGTTTGTAAAATGGAAACTAATCAAGCAATCTTAATGTTGTCAATATACGAATTGTAGAGAATTAAATTACGAAGAGAATGGGAGGTCGACTGTCCCGATCAAATAATTAGAACCAGAGAAAATCCGGAAAATCCGGAAATTTCAGTGTTTTTTAAAAAAAATTACAATTCCGAAAGTTTTTAATTTTAAGAACTGAAACTTTGCACGCAAATATGTATTTTATGTGTGCAAAACCCAGATTCTGTCAGCGCAGCCCGGTTCTATTCCCATATAAAAAACTTCCCCTCAGCGGCCGGTCTTCCCCCACTACTCGACCACTTTCGCGAGGTCGGCAGTTTTTACTCATATTCACGACCATTTTTCACCTATTTCGCTGCATTTTATAGAAAATCTAAGATGAACGTTTTGTTGCTGTATACGTCTAGTTTCCAATTCTGTTTTTAAAATTTAAATCGGACAACCACAGGAGCAAGAAGCCCTCCTGGAAAATATCGCAGAAAAAAATTGAAATGGTGATTGTGCAATAACCGTTAGTCCCACAGAATCTGGGTTTTGCACACATAAAATACATATAAATAGCTATCTTCGTGCAAAGTTTCAGTTCTTAAAATTAGAAAATGTCGGAATTGTAAATTTTTTTAAGAAACACTGAAATTTCCGGTTCTCCCGGGTTTTCTCCGGTTCTAATAATGTGATCGGGACATTCGACCTCTCATTCTCTTCGTAATTTAATTCTCTACAATTCGTCTATTAACAACATTAAGATTGCTTCATTAGCTTCCATTTTACAAGCAAAGAACTAAAAAAAAACGATTTTTTCTTCTAAATTGTTCATAACAAATTAAACATTATGGTCCTCGAGTCTAAAATTATGCCAAATTGATTTACTAACTGTCCTTTATGTAATCGCACAGTCGGTTTCCGGGTAGTATTTATGGCAAATTATGACATTTTTTTTGCTCTGTTGCTTGGCCTAGTATGAGATTAATACATTATAAGGTAACTGGTAGCACTGAAAATCGCTATTCAACCCTCTTCATAAGGGTTGTTTTCTTTTTTTTTGAAAGTTAAAATGTGCTATCAATCTTCAAATTGCTGGCTAACATAAATATATTGCAGCTGCGTCATAAATTCTATATATTTTGAATAAACAATAATAATCGGTTATAATACTGCAGCTGCGATATATCGTAAATTCAAAATTTTTCAAACAAGCAATTAGTTAGTAATAACATTACTTCTATATCACAGAATATTTTAAAATCGCTTATTCACACCCGCGCAGTTAAACGGTCAAGGACGTTTATAGTGTGACTTATTAGTGGGATTTAAAAATTATGCAATACTGAAATGGTAAGTACATATTTTCTGTGAAAGTTCATCGTAATCATAATAGTTGAAGAACCCGTGACCGCCAGATTTACGTCATAGTATAAGAGCCGAAAATTTTTTTACGTAAGTACCCTACTATGAGTAAGAACGGTCGGCTGTTATAAACTTTCAGTCGCGGTGGCTTTTATAATAACAGGTAGCAAAGGTGCATAAAATTGGTGCACAATAACGTCGTAGTATAAAACGTTATTTTTTGATATGTTCAACGGAATACTATTAAAAATCACATCATCCATTGCCAGACACTTTGTATGGGGGAACCCCCCTGTAAAGTTTAATAAATTATAATTGAACATACTAGGCCAAGCAAAAGAGCAAAAAAAATTTCATAATTTGACATAAATCTTACCTGGAAACTGACTGTGCGATTATATCAAAGACAGTTAGTAGATGAATTGTGCTAATTTTCGACACGAGAATCATAATTTTTAACTTTTTACAGTCGATTCACAAGAAAAAATAGCGTTTTTCTTAGTTTTTTGCTTGTAAAATGGAAACTAATGAAGTAATCTTAATTATGTCAATGGACTAATTGTAGAGAATTAAATTACGAAGAGAATGAGATGTCGAATGACCCCATCGGATAATTACAACCGGAGGAGAACCAAAAAACCCGGAAAATTCAGCGCTTTCTTTTATTCACAACTCCTCCATGTTTTAATTTTAAGTACTGAAGCTTTGCACAAAGGTAGCTATTTATATGTACTTTACGTGTGCAACACTCTGACTCTGTCGGAATAACAGCTCTTGCACAATCACCATTTCAATTTTTAGTTGCGATATTTTCGTGGAGGACTGGATGCGTCTCTAGTTTTCTGAATTAAAATTTTAAAATAGAATTGGAAACTAAACGGGCGCAGCAACAAAAGTCTATTTTCGTTTCTCCATAAAATGCAGCGAAATAGGTGAAAAACGGTTGTTAAGGGCGTATGGTACCCTCAGAACGTTGATATGGTTAAATCTAAAATTTGGCATTTTAGCAATAAATGAAAGAAAGAGATGCATGGAATATGTTATAAGAATTTATTTCGCTTAATTGTAGATAAAAAAAATAAAATTATTACTAATAGTTTAGAAGTTAGATTTATTTATTTTCTCGCATAAGTTACCCATTTTATTCTTAAAAAAAAATAATTTAGTTTTCACCATTCTATTAGGAAACATGTTCTCTAGGAATTCCCCCAATATTAATGCGTATTTTTTTTATCAATTAAGAGATATGAATTATTTTGTATCCCGTTCGTAGTCAGTTACGGCATTCATTTATTGCTAAAAAGCCAAATTTTAGATTTAAACATATCAACGTTCTGAGGTACCATACCCCCTTAATATGGGTAAAATCGGCCGACCGGGCGAATGTGGTCGAGTAGTGGGGGGATACTAGCCGTTGAGGGGAAGCGCAGGTTGCGCGCGACGTTCAAATCTTAACATTTGATTTGAACAATTTGAACATCGCGCGCAATGTACGCTTCCCCTCAGCAGCTGGTCTCACCCTACTACTCGACCACTCTGGCGCGCTAGACCGATTTTACCCATCCTTGATATCATCGCACAGTCGGTTTCCAGGTAAGATTTCTGTCATGAAAAAAGCTTAATTGCTTCGCCTATACGTTATAGTATAAAATTTGAATTTTGCATATAATTGAGATATACTATGACGTAAGTCTGGCGGTCACGAGCTCTTGCTCTACAAGTTTATGTCTTATATTTGCAAAACTTGCATATTGTTTTGTAACATTGATAATATGCATTTAATTTTATTATAGGTCGATGTAAATGAAAAGGGTACCTTCTAATTCTGTTATTCCATATAATTTTTCTGAATCTTGGCTAACTTTCAAGGAATACGAAACCATTTTGCGAAACGACGATGCAACAAAAATTTGCTCTAAGCCACCTGTAAAACCAAGACCTGGCGAAATATATATTTATAAATCACACGGTCCAGAAACAGTTGAAGACTGGAAATCTGATCAACACAGATGGAGATATACCGGATGCCAACATTTACCAGTTTCAAAACCTATTTTAACGTGTTTATATTACAAAACTTATGCGGGGAAAGGATTTTACAAACGAGCATATATTTTATATAACAACGGGACATTGTATTCCGACACAACTTTACTTCATTATGTCGGTTCCTTGAAGAATGTCATACATAATTCACATGGCAATAGAAAACAGGCTAAACATGTGAAGCATGTAACGACGGCAAAGTCTCAAATTTTACTGCAAAAAAGTCACCTAAATGAAGTCCCACAGAAAATATACAAAGCACTAACTTTGCAAGAGGAGGATGCACAATACTCCCCAGTTTTATTACCGCGAAATAGAGTGCAGGTATGAAACACAATATTAAAAGAAAGATCCAGAAAACTTTTGTCACAAGACGATATCGTCGGTTTATATCTTCTCAGTGAAGAAGTGGGTACTTTTGTTAGAAAATTGGACCTGTTACCACACTTTTGTGCAGTTTTCTTTAGTGACGAAAGTATTTTTGAATTTTCAAGATTAAACTATAACAATGCTTTGTACTACGATACCACATTTAATTTAGGTGACTTCTATGTGAGTCCATTAATATATAAACATTCAAAGTTTGAAGGACCACCCGTTATACCTTTGGCTTATTTAATACACGATCGAAAATTTGCACAAGTACACGAGCTGTTTTTTAGATGTATTGTAGAAGCTTGTTCAAAATTTAAAAATGAAAAAATTCCAATTATAACCGACAGAGAAGCAGCTTTAGTCAAAGCAATAAATAAAATTGTCCCAGATAATAAACACTTCGTATGTTGGAATCATATTTTACAAGACATCAAACACTGGGTTAAAAAACAAAAGTCTAGTGAAAAAGACGACATCACTACTTACGTAAACCACGTTCGAAACCTTTTAGATTGTGATTCTGAAGAAGAATTTTCCAACACATATAATAGTATGGCTGTCCACTGGTGCAACAATTTCAAGATATATTTTGAGAAACATATTTTTTCTGACATTAAAAAAAGTGGAGTGGTAAATGGGTTCTGTTAAAATTTAATCTCTATACCGATGGTAGTGGTATAACAATTAATCCAGAAGAAAGTTTTAATTCTCTCTTAAAACGATTCACCGAAAAAAAAGAATTGAGTGTCCAAGTTCTTGCTTTAAGTTTATACCAGTTAGATTTATTTTACCAGAAAGAAATCACAAGAGACTATTGCAATCTGGGAAATTATAAACTCTGTCAACAATTTCACAGTGAAGCAAAAGGTATTACCGAAGCTAAATTTCCAAAGCCTCGCTTACCTCTGAATAAATTACCATTCATTTTCACAAATAAGGATTTTAATAAGAAAAGAAATTGTCAAGAAGACATCCCTTACACCAAGTATAGCTTGGCCAAAATGTTGGTTCTCCAAGGACATGTCCATCTTATTAGTGACAATCAAATTTTTATAATTTCATCAGATAGTGGAAAAAAATATATGGTTAAATTATTTCCCGATGAATATTGTTCATGTAAGGCCAGAAAACACTGCCATTACATAGCGGTCGCTCGCTTGTCCATTGGTTTGAAAGCCGATATTCAGAAAAATGTAAAACTATCAACTTTAATGAAAAGAAAGCGAGGTTTTCGGTAAGTTTTTTTTCCAATTTAGTCTATTTCGCTCAGACAAGTAAAAGTTAACCGATACTAAATCGATAACCGGGAGTCGCTATCAATCGTTCATTATGACATTCATTTTTAATCTTTTTTCATTCCTTCACTAGTTGTATGACCGCTAGATACGTGCACATTTTCGACACATTTTGGCTACCTATAATAGTATATTATACATTAAGGATATGATAATACTGCTCCACCGTGGTATATACAATTTTTTCTGCTACTAGTAATATTTGAATTTAAAATATTTCTCATTGCAAATTATCAAAAAAAAATATAATTCTTGCTCCCATGGTATGGTAGTAGTTATTTGCAAATATGTCATTTCTTGACATAATAGTTAAATCTAGTTTTTTGTTTGGCCTTTTGCAATAGGTACATACGATAGGTATTATTCTCACAATCAGTAGATTTGAGAAAATTAAATAATACATATAATAGGAGTATTTCACAATCTTTTAACAAAAACACTACTTTTCAAAATATGGGGTACACAAGTTTTACAAAATTTTATACAATAAAATACTCTATTTATCTTTTATATTTGTTGCCACAGTTCTGGAAGAAAAGGAGGTCCTAGCAAGATTACGATAGTGGAAGCTGCTGAGGATTCAATCGTTAAAAAAACAAGCATTGAAGGTGGAACAACTATTCTATTACCCACACTATCCAAGGAAGGGAACGTTAAAAAGAAATTTGTGGATGTTTTATATGAAAAGGATTTATATCATTCAGAAAGAAAAAGCAATTTGACCGATGACTTTGAAGAATATTTAGAACCCAATAAAAGAATTTACCACTCGACTCCAGTTAAAGTAGATATCAAACAAACTTTTGCTGAAAAGTGTCTACCAGCGACAGCTTCGATAGATCAAGAAAAACGGGATATTAAAAAAAAAAGTTGATCTAGATGACGTGGAAGTTATGAATTTCTCAGACGATGACTTCATAGCTAATTTTTGTGACAAGGAATTTTTTGTTTATGGAAGATTTATTTATCCATCGTTTTTAAATTCACTTGTTCCTATTGTAATTTATGAAGACAGAGATCTATATATTTCTGATGCTATTTTAGATTGCTACTTTAGTATCTTATATCATGAAAATAAAATGCATCACAGAGCGGTTAGGGTAATAGTTGTTGATAGCTTTATAATGGCTTCATCTGGTTACGAAGGATTTTTTAGAAATGCATTTATATATTTTTTACAAAATCGTGTACCTGAACAAGATGTCATTATACTACCAATGGTTCGTCGTCAACATTGTACTGCATTTGTTATTTTTAGAAAACATAAGCTAATGTACCTAGATAGTTTAGTTGGATGGTGCGTTCCCACTGAACATATCAATTTTATAAAAAATTTGTTTGTATCATATTACAATTTCAAAAACATAGCCTTCAGTTGGGACGATTGGAAACTTTTAATTCCTGATGACCTACCTAAGCAACAAAATTTCTACGATTGCGGATTATATTGCTGTATGTTCGTTGAAACATTAGTTTCCAAAAATCTTAATAGTTTGCAATACCATAATAACAATAGCATGATGATCTATAGACAAAATATTAAAAACAAAATTCTGCAGTACCTAAGAAACCCCAGCAGTTGTCAGGTTCAACAACACTATGCCTCGTTTAATAAACATAAATTAAAAGATTTTGCGGAATCCAAGATCGACAACACCAAGATACTATTACCCGTTGTAAGAAATTGCGGTGAAAGCATTATTTCGTTTGTTGCAACAATTATCGACAACTTCTGGGACGAAGACACTACAAATGTATGTCGATTAAAGGAAAAATGTATCGACATTGGCGGGAGGATGATATTTTGTCATGCATGTGAACACTGGTTTCACATTAAGTGCGTCGGTTTAATTGAAACCAAATTACCAAAACAATACTGTTGTTCCTCTTGTTATGAATGAGCCTGGTAAAAAATGCAATATTTATAGAATCTATATTTATTTAATGTTATAAATGAATCGTTCCATATCAAAACTCCCCTTCTCCAACTTAATAAACCATTTCTGACTAATCGAAAAAAAATTCTCCAGAGTTTATTTTTATCGATAAAGTGTAAATGTTTAATTTTTTATTTTTGTAATAATTACTAAGATTTATTTATCATTTTTAATTAAACGTAAAATCAATGCTCTTTGTTATTTTTGAATTTAAAGTTGGATAAGGCGACTTTTGGATAAGACGAGTTCTGATATGGAACGACTCAAATGTTATGCGTGTTATGCGCAAATTATTCGTTCGTTTATGTATATTTTTAAATAATTTTCTATTAAATAGCACTCTGAATAAACTGTTATTGTTGGTTAGTTCGGCTTACAAGTTGATTGAAAATTATAAAACCAAATGTGTCTTTTCCTTTCCTTCTTTTCTTACTTTATTCCATCACTCTATTTTTCTCATACTCTTTCCTTGTACTCAAAGGTATCTGTGCTTCAATCTACCGCAACTTTTAATTTGTCTGCCGTGCATTCTTACCCGACGTTTGTCTATCTAACTCTAACCCTCATATGAAATATTTGTCATGCGCAATTTTAAAAGTTTTACGACAAACATGCGAACCATTTGATATTTCCCTGGTAACTACGATAAACATTTTAAAATGAAAAGTTTTTGAACTTTAGAATCTGCTTTTATAGGCAATAAATCTAATGACTATAAATTAGAAGCTCTACTGGTATAAAAAATGTAATTTTCAGTGGTAGAAGATAGCCGAAGATGCATTATATTCATATACCTAACCGAAACAATTTCTCCGGTAGTACACATTTTAATTAATTTACAAGAGAGAACAACCCTTATAAAGAGGGTTGAGTGGCGGTTTTCAATGATAGCAGTTAGTTTATGATGTATTAATCTCATACACCCAATTTGAAGTATTAAATCAAAGTAATAACTCCGGTAGTACATTTGTAATTCTAATTTACAAGAGAGAACACCCCTTATAAAGAGGGTGGAATGGCAGTTTTCAGTGGTAGCAGTTAGCTTATGATGTTCTAATCGCATTCACTGGATTTTAAGTATTAAACTGAAGTAATAACTCCGGTAGCATATTTTGAATTAAAATTTACAAGCGAGAACACCCCTTATGAAGAGGGTTGAAGGGTGGTTTTCGGTGGTAGCAGTATACCAGAGCTACAATATTCTTGTACACCAAATTTGATGGATTAAACTTTATTGTTTACCTTGGTAGCATTAATTTCATAGACAGTCTGCAAATTATTTTGCCCCGTTTTCGAGCAAAATCTCTGTGACAGACGGATGGACGGACACGGAATTGATCTTATAAGGGTTCCGTTTTTCCTTTTAAGGTATGAAACCCTAAAAATGAATGAATTTAAAAATTCAGAGCAAAACTTTTTTAACAAATTTTGCATACGTTTACAAAAACAAGGAAAAAACAAATTGTAAAATCTTATTCAGCACATCCATTTTTAAGTTGACGAAAAGATATCTTTTTCAGTTTGCAAAATCTTAAACTGTTGAAATTTTGAAACAAATCTAATGCAATACAATAAAAATTACAATAAACTGAGTTACACATTAATCGGAAAATCAAAAACAACAAAATCCGTCCTGGAACGGGTAATAAGTTTAAAGTTACCTTAAATAGGCTTCCTTAGTTGGATAATTTTTCGTTTCAATTGCCTGCTCCAAAAATGCTTGAAATTCGTCTGGATTATTTACTAGTTGCTCGCAGTGTATGGCTAAGTAAGTTGGATCCGCGTCCGGTAAAATTTCTTGCATTAATTCCAATTGATCATTATAATTTATTTCTAGTTCTAAAAGATGTAAATTTGAAGTGAAGAAAATTAATGGGACTTTGGACACGTACCTGACAATCCTGGGAAAAATGGTATTCTATCCTCTCGAGGTTCTTCGGATCTAAAAAAAAAAAGAATGAATTTATTCTAAATTTTTTTTTAAGTATGCGCAGACGGTTGTTTTCATCATCGTTGAAAGCGCCATCTTCCCATCTTGGTTTGCAATACATTTAATCAAGATCATTATATCTCACTAATCGGAGCTTTGACTATGGAATGGGAGGGGACGCGTAACATGCTATCCGGGTGAACGCACCGAAGTGAGTACAAAATTTCACTTCACTGGTGCACAACAAACCGATAGAATCCCAAGTTGATTTTTGGTTTTGTTGCGATAAAGCAAAAATGTTATTAGATAACAATGGTGATGTGTAGCTGTTACAATATTATAAAAGACGAAGTGAGAGAAAGGAGCATGGGATTTCATTTCACAGGTAAAGAAGCACGCTGTTATGCGTCCCCTCCATTCCATAGTCTAAGAACCGGGGTATGTTTGACTACGTCGCGGATAGGGCAACGCCACCCCGATGCTGAATGGAGCAAAAAGCATGGGCAACATAAAAATTAAATGCTGCAAAACTTGCTGCCGCTGTCGAAGCACAAGAGATTCCCGAGAGTAGCACACCCAGTTAAAGTTAAATAACTCACCCCATGTTAACCCTGAATACTGATTTATTGTTCTGACACTAACAACTGAAACATTAGGGAAAAAAAAATATTTCGAACTGCTTGATTAATATTTCCAATTATTATCATGGTACGGTTGTAGCGACAATGAGTAACGATGGTAACCGGGACATTTAGCTGATTATTTTTTAATGATTTCATTCACCAATCGTTTAGCAGTATTTGGGCACACGTGTTTAATTCTGTCCAATCACAACATTATTATAGTGAGAATTTTCTACTGTACATTATTCCCGCGAGCATAATTTCTAGTATTTTGTTTACATATGTTACTTGACAGCACATTTCTAGTTTTGACATCTGTCGCCAGTTTGATTTTAGTTTATAATGAATTAAACTGTATTTTTATGCTGTATTTTTTATTTAAACGTTAAAAAATAATCTTCCGAATACCACTCGAGAGTGCGAATTAATTAGAAAATAATTCTCCAGTTATTTTTTCAAACTTGTTGCCATTTGGGAATAGCCACTCGAGCCCTACGGGCTCTCGTGTCTATTCCCTGGCAACAAGTTTTCGAAAATCTGTCGAATTATTTTCAATTTATTCCCACTCTCTTGTGATATTACTTATGAAGATATAACCGGGCATAAAAAGTAGAAGCAAGATTCACAAGATGGCGCCACCGTAGTAAAAAGTGTCATTTTTGTAAAATGATTTTTTCATTAACAAGCTTTTTTATATAAAAAACTAGTGGTGGATATAAAAGATTAAAAAAATGATCTAGGTATAGACATTAATTTGCCATGGAAAAACTTGAGAAAAGTATTTATTCAAAAATGTCAAACTTTCAATAATATTTGAATTTTTTGTTAAAACTAAAGAAAATCTTGCTGATCGCACCCTGGAAACATTAATCATAAGTATACTCGTACATTATCTAATCACATTTGTCGGTATTTAAGTCAAAAAGCATCGGAAAGTGTGGGACACCACATCGCGCATTAGTTTGTAATAGTTCGGTTCAAATGTCGCTACTAGCAGCGATGAAAACGAAATTGGCGGTAAAAATGAATATGTGAAAAATATTATGTTTTATGTAGCGAGGTAAAATATAGCACTAATGTTGTTTTGTAATTATAATATTCAATTATTTTTTTAAAATTACATTTACACTTAGTAACTGTACCTATATTACGTTTAATTCAACAAAAAATTCAAAACAGTGTTCAAGAGGGTTGAAATAATTGTTCGAGGTTTAGTGTTTATTATCTTATATTAAACACATTTATCATCACTATTAACAATCATTATAGTAATAATTTCTTCGTTGTTTTTCTTCTGGCCTGAGCTTCTAAAATTTGTACTGGATCGACACATTTTTTCCCTTTTTTTATGTTATTCCTACTTATTTCTAGTGCTATACTAAATCGATAAAACGTTTCCAGGGCTGGAAGCATTTGTGACTTCCACAAAATTTCATCTCTTATTATTTCCTCAATGAATATTTCTATATCATCATTGATATAAATGATAAAGTAGCATTTATCTTTTTTTGTAATGTTAAGCTGCCCTTGTATCTGCAAAAGAAAATAATGTAAAGACTGATGGAGTGATAATAATTAATAAATCTACCTGGTAAAAATAGTGGTGTGTCCTTTTCAAGCTGACAACACCCCTAATTTGTTGTAAACAAATTTTGCTCTTAGGGGTGTTATCAACCACTTCATTAATGATTTTGAAGTTTGAAAACGAAACACTATAGACATTTTACTTCTATAAGACATCCATCCTCAGCTACACCTAAAAATGTATATTTTAGTAGTTTTAAGTAACAAGTACATGCATTCACCATCTGTGGAAGCACCAAGAAATCCATAGTCAACATCTATCCATAACCCTGTTTTCATACCTTTAACGTCTTCCTTCGCAATACCATACTGCACAACTTCTGAATTGATATGCTGCGGATATAAGCAAGTTTTCACAATGTTGTGGCAGCTTGTATGTGCTCAGTAGTTAACCTATGGGACTTTGGGAACAGTTGAGATAGGGATTTTACATGGGCGGAAAAACGTGTGACATACGTAGCACGGGTTGCCTACATCGCAGGCATCCGCAGCATGGGTTGCATATATCACAGGCGTCTGCGCGGAATTTTCCGCGGATTCTCGGAATTTATTGATTACATTGATTACATAACCACACATGATTACCGCCAATTTCTCGGAATTTCGCGCGATTAATTATAATCCCGCGGTTTCTTGGAATTTACACGCAGGTAGTTTATTGATTGACGTTAATTGATCTGATTTAACATAGGATTACCGGATATCAGACGTCTGAATGTCTATCGAAACTGTTTCCGTTTTTTTTGGTCTGATAATGTCGAAAACAGTATTTTTAACATGTTTAACCAAATTTTGCGCGTTGAAACCTGTACCCGCTGTCATGCTAGTTTCACCGCCCTCGAACTCCCGGGCCGCAGAGTCGGTCAACTTTCGCATCTCGCGGTAAAAACCGCATCGCAAATTTAAGAGCCGACACGTTTAAAAATCATATTCACGTGAATGGTGGCGTTAAATATCCACCGGAGACCCCTAAAAATTTCCCCGCAAAGAAAAAAAAAACACACGTGCGTGCTAGGCGTATTAACCCTTTAAAGGTCGCAACATAACATCTAAAATACAGGAATTGTTTAGGAAACAATTTGTTAACATGAAGATTAATTGAGGTTAAACTCGCTTAATGTCTATCATCGGATAATTAAACATGAGTTAATGTTGAAAACCGAATTTTTAACTAAATTTTACAGGTTGAAACTCGCGAGTTTAAACCACTCCACAGAATTACCGGAATCCGCCCACTATCTGGCTCTCTTTCTCTCCCATGTGTAGGCATCTCTCTATTGCAGGGATTCTTAGGTCCGTAGCCGAAATGCGAATTTGACTCGGGCACACAACCATCCTTCGGTTTAACCGAATGATTCCGACACAACCCGATTGAATCAGATCAGACTCGTTAGCCTGCTGATTTCATTCGCGCGATTTATCGATTGCATGATTAATTATGATGATTTCCGGTTTCTTGGAATTTACATGGGTTCCCACACACGGTTTATTGATGCTAATGATTTGACGTCGGATTGTATGATATCAGGCGTCTGAATGTAGGAAACAATCGTGTTGAAAACCGAATTTTGCAGGGAGTGTTGAAAAAAAGAAGATAATTACATTAGTTTTATTAAATTACCACTAAATACATTATGGTTACAAATCGCACATTAAAAATCACATGGGATTAAGGCCCAATCTTTGATTATCAAGCCTACACTCAGGTACGTGTTGGTTGGCACTCATCTTAGGAAATGTATCCAGCTTCACGCAACGCGTTGATAATCGCCATGATTTCATTTGAATGACTTGGACTTCCAGATGCTTGTGATGCGTAGAGCATGTGCAGACGGCGTACAAGATCATTAGGGTCATCCCAGTAAGTGTACTGTACTCGTTCTTGCACATTCTCCGGTAGTATACAGCCTCCTTCACGCTTTGGTGGTTTAATCATTTTTACAATAAAGTGTTTAAATTTGAAACCGTTGTCACTACGAGTAGAACCATTTACAATGTAACGTTTCCGATGAGCGTTTGTTGCAATCACAATTTTTTCATATGCTTCCAAATCACTTTGGCTAAGCAGATCGGCATTAGGGACCTGCTTGAACAGCAGCTCAATCAATCCTTCAGTTCTGGGATAATTTGCGTCACCCACGCGAATAAGATTGGGGGTAAAATCAATCGGTGTATCACCAATCATTAGCCGATCTCCTTCAAGTTTCCGTATGCCATAGGTTGTGTCTAATCCTTGCTTACTATCAGCCATCAACATCTCGAGATATTGGTCTAAGGAATCTTTCTTTATCGTGACAATATCTTCATTCCACGCATCATCCATTCCACATTCTTCATGTGGTTCGACCTTTCCGCATTCATCAGATTTTGGTTTGACCTTTCCGCATTCTTCAGATTTTGGTTCAGTTTTTCCATATTCCATCGCTTCGGCCGTTGCTTTTTGTTGTACAAGTTGTTGTAGTGGAACTGTCACAGGTTTAAGTATTTCACTTAATTCCCTCTCAGCCATAGCTCTATTTAATTTTATCATTTTATGCTTACGCCGAATCGCATCGCTAGCTTTAACGATTTGACGAAGAACGTCTGCTTGCTTGGTGAATTGCTCACTCAGCATCTTCATGCAACTGAATCCAAAACGATACTGCATTTCAATAATGCCACACCGACTTATAAATTAAAAATGTTGAAAACTCATAGCACCAACTTTGAAACTTAAAATTTCAACTTTGAAACTTATAATACCAACTTTGAAACCCGCATTTGAACTTTGAAACTCAGATTTGAACTTGGATTTGAACTTTGAAACCCACATTTGAACTTTGAAACTAAGATTTGAACTTTGATTTGAACTTTGAAACTCAGATTTGAACTTGGATTTGAACTTTGATTTGAACTTTGAAACTAAGATTTGAACTTTGATTTGAACTTTGAAACTCAGATTTGAACTTGGATAAATAAGCCGCGTTATATTATAGGGGGAGATTTAAACGCCAAATCAGGTATGTTTGGTTCGACGGTTAGCAACGAAAGGGGAAACATTTTGGAAGAATGGACGGATACGTTAGATCTTTCTGTCATAAATGTCGGTGATACACCTACTTTTGTTAACGCGAACGGTTCCTCTTTGATAGATATCACCCTTTCGTCAATAGCTGTCACCGGAATGATATCTGACTGGCGAGTCTGTGATGACATGATCAATATGAGCGATCATAGAACGATTATGTTTGACATACAGACATTGAATATTAATAACCGGTCGAACGGAATTTTATCGCCTACTGGATGGAAGGTTACTTCGCTAGGTTTAAATAATTTAATATCTGAGGGTCAGATACCTGAAGATATTAATACACCTAAAGATTTAATTAATTACATCACAGGATTATGTAATAGTAATCTTGTTAAACGTAAGCAATCGCGTCATATGCGTCCGCCAGTGTATTGGTGGAATGACGATATCGCAGATAAGCGACGTCAATGCCTCGCATTGAGACGCATAATGACACGTGCTAATCGTAATCATAATATAGATCCTCAAATTCATTTTGAAAATTTTAAAAGGACGAAGAAATCCCTAAAGTGGGCGATAAAATCGGCAAAACGAGCAGCTTGGCAACAACTCTGCAAGGAAATAGATCAGGATCCATGGGGCCTCGGGTACAAAATTGTAACAAGCAAGCTCAAGCTTCGTCCACGCATTGAAATAGGTAAAGGGGATACCCGGGTACAGGTGGCGAAGTTGTTTCCATCTCATCCTATTAATGTGTGGCCGATACTTGACATGCCTCCGGAAGAGGCTCAAACTTTAACGGCAGAGAACGTATTGGATGCTGCGTCTCGGATCAGAGCGGGTAAGGCTCCAGGTCCCGATCGAATTCCTGCAGAGGTGATTAAATCTTTCCCTCTAAAGTACCCTGAGGTCATAGCCAGGGTACTGGATAAATGTTGGAAAGCAGGTGATTTTCCAAACATCTGGAAAACTGCTTTCCTAGTATTGATAGAGAAACCGCGGAAAGGAGATTTAATCACATACAGACCGATATGTCTGCTCGATGTCGCGGGTAAATTGTTCGAAGGTGTCATTAAGGGTCTGTTAGAGAGGGAATTAGAGGATAAAAGTGTTTTGAATGATAATCAATTTGGATTTAGGGCAGGGCGATCTACAATAGATGCAGTCAGTAAAATTCTCGAAGTGCCAAATCGAATTAATCGATTGGCGTATAGTAATCGCGGTTTCTGTGCGATGATAACTGTTGACATACAGAATGCGTTTAACTCGGCACCGTGGGCAGGAATTATTTCGGCATTAGAGAGAGCTAATATCTCGGTTCACATAATAAGGATGATACAATCGTACTTATCAGATCGTTGCATCGTTACTTCTCACGGAGAACGGATTAATGTAACCAGCGGTGTTCCACAGGGTTCGGTTCTTGGTCCAACCCTTTGGAACATATTTTATAACGAGATATTAGAGCTCGATTTGGGAAAAGATGTGACACTCGTAGCGTACGCAGACGATTTAGCGATAGTTGTAGAGGCTAAATCTGAAGATGCGCTACGAGAGGAAGCACAATACGCCTTCGGTAGAGTTAAACGCAAGCTGGATGACATGGGGATCAAGATCGCCCTGCAAAAAACAGAAATGGTACTTTTGGCAGGGAGAAGGAAAATTAAAAGCTTATCGATCGATATCGACGGCTTTAGGTTAGATAGCTCGGATGCTATTAAATATATGGGTGTCTGGTTAGACAAAGATGTAAAATTAACGACGCACGTTAAAGAGGTATGTTTAAAGGGAATGAAATTAGCCGCGACGCTTTCAAGGTTAATGCCGAACATCAGAGGTCCGAAAGCTGGCAAACGCAGAGTACTGTCCTCGGTGGTAATTTCCGTGATTTTGTACGGCGCCCCTGCCTGGATAAAGGCCCTAAGATTCGAGCGTTATAAAAACATGCTCGATAGGGTCAACAGGAGGTTAGCCATTAGAATAACATCCGCATATAGAACAATATCCACGAAGGCAGTGCAGGTGCTTGCCAGAATGCCTCCTTTGTGGATGAAAGCGAACGTAAGATCGGAAATTTATTTAAGGGGCAAAGATCATATCTCTTTGGCAAACGAATCCTTAATGATAGCTTGGCAAGAACAATGGGACGATTATTTAGGTTGGGCAAAAATTTTCGTTAAAGATATTAGAAAATGGTTCAATTGTAAGTGGGTAGAAATGGATTATTTTTTAACACAATCCATGTCCGGACACGGAATTTTCGGAAAATATCTCAATTGGATAAAAAAGGCGGATGTCGATACTTGCTGGTTTTGCCAGCAGGTAGACACGCCAGAACATACTATATTCATTTGTGACGAATGGGAAAGCATCCGAAGAGATGCTAGGATTAAAATGGGTTGTAATATAGACCAGAATAATATTTCTGAGTTATTATTGGATTCCGAGGAATCTTGGAAAACTGTAACCAACATGATGCGGGACATTATGCGTGGAAAACAGCAAGAGGAATTTCGTAGGGAGGAACTCCTCGTCAGAGATGATGTGATATCAGATTCTGACGAAGATTGAAGGTTAAAGGTTGTGTGATTGAGAGAATGAATGTATATGAGGTATTTTGAATAATTTTTTCTTTTTTCGATCTGTTTAAAATTTTTTAGAAACGTCAAAATTTACCAATTGAAGATTTTTGTAATTTTTTGCTCGTGAAACGTTTATAGTAATTATTAGGAGCAAATAAGTTTCATTTAATTTTCGTAAAGTCGCGAGACGGATTCCATCAGTTTATTTGTAAAGTTACGGCGAAAAATGTAAAAATTTTAGAAACGTCAAAAAATTATTCAATATACTACTTTGATTTTGATAGTAAAAATTCTAAGCCTCCTAGGTTTAAAATTTTTAATTATTTATTTATTTCTTTTAATTATTTTTTGAATCATATTTAACCAATCTTATTGAGTCATTTAGGTTGTAACGAACATCACAATTAAAGATGCAAGTTCATGTGAAGCCTTGACAGCCAGAGGGTCCATTACCAAGGGGAGTCAAGGGATGCCTTCTTCACAATTCAATCTAAGATGATCAAAGAGGGAGAGAGTGATAGAGAGTGTGAATGATAGGTAAAGGAGGAAGAAGATGAAATGAGTAAAAGTGTGTGTGAAAGCAAACTAATAAGAGGCAATTTTTGATGATAGAGGGAGAGAGTGATAGAGAGAGAATGATAGGTAAAAGGGAAAGAAAACGAAAGGTGAAAAAGTGTGAGTGAAAGCTTACCAAAAGATGTGATCTAATGATAAGATGTAAATGGAACTAAACAGTCACTCATCTCGAAGTAATACTTGACGTAATGTTAATGTGGTTCCCGTGGTGAGGAAGACGTATGGGGGAGGAAGTTAGTAGTCACACAGGTTACCTCCTCTTAACAAAAAAAAAAAAAAAAAAAAAAAAAAAAAAAAAAAGATTTGAACTTGGATTTGAACTTTGATTTGAACTTTGAAACTCAGATTTGAACTTGGATTTGAACTTTGAAACCCGCAGTCGGACTTTGAAACTCAAAATTCTATTTTAAACTATAAGTTGGTTTCAACGATATTGACAATTGTTGGATTGATAGTGTCACACCCTGAATTCACCCTACGACCAGTGGAGTTCGAACAGTTAGCCAATCGGCCAGCCCAACGGTTGGAAAAGGCTGGGTTCGCTTAAATGAGTTGTTAAACGGGCGCCACAAGCTTAAATTAAAAACTGTTCGAATCCTAGAGCTCGGTCACATATCCCCTAAGCTCGAAAGAGAGGGTATCTTCCTACAAGTATCAATTATCCAGAGACAGATCCTCTGGCGAGATCAAACCAACGGGTAACGGCACAAATCAATATATTACATAATTATTTACAGGCATAAGTATAATACAAAATTAAAGACAACTCCAAAGGAAATATTTAAATGTACAGATATCAAGCTAAACTAAACTAATCAAATGAATTGAAAATGTTACCACTATTTACAATGTAATCAATTCTACAGATGAACTGAATACTGTATTTTTAACATTTAGTCATAGAAGACTATAACCAGAGATAAATCTCTTACAATTGAAGTATTAATTATTACTTAGGCAATCTCTTGTTGTTGATCAAACATAAAACCAAACCCTTCCCATATTCTCAACCGAGCGTTCGCGTCTGAACGTGAACAGACCTTAGTAACCGTTGCCGGGTTTCGCGCCCCGATGCCGAGTATACAACCAATCTATCACACGTGCGAAGCGTTTAAAAGATTTCGTCTGAGTCGGTGAAAACTCAGAACGAGGTAATGGCCATTATCCGGTTGTGAGGTCAGCGACCTAAACGTCGTGAATGCGCGTACTACACCTGTTTTCGGTGGTAACGAATGACCGATCACCCGAAGTTTTATGTCAGTCCAGGATCGACTGAAGGCCTATCCTGGATTCAAAATCGTACGGAAAACGTACCACGATTACCCAAGCAAAACAAATCTACAGATTCTACTACGTCACCCCTAAGGGGTTCCCGTCAAAATTAACAATACAGGTTAAGCAACACTCATCTGTCCGGCGTCCGTGAAGCGACGTCCCCTAACTACCACTAGGGCCGCAATGTACTTCCGGTGGAATGCTGCGATAGGTCCGATCCGTCCAGGACTCGATCCTTACGTAACGTTCTCCCGTCTACCAACACCGATGATCGCTGAACTCCTGCAACTGCAACTGCGATGCGGCTAATGCGAGCCTTTGTACGCCTACGTCGTCGATACCAACGAGCAAGTCACCAATCGATAAACGATCAAGTACCAATTACGTACAACCAGATGAAGAATAATAATGGTAATGATAGTAATAGTACTAGTAATACTAATGAGCCTACAAGAGAAATTAAATATTAGACAGAAGTATATCATACATGTGGTCATGAATTTGACATTCCACATGAAAAGAAGGAACACGGATTTTTCCGGGTAAAAATATCCATCGGTATCGCGTCTGCGATACGCCCGGACTCGATTAAGAGTCTGATTACCTTCCGATGATCAACGGCTTAAGAGGATGAGGGTGGATCAGTTGCGTTTTCCTTCTAATCCGACAACGTGTCGAGTGCTTTTCCTGCCTGGAAACAGCACGTACGAAAACTGGTAGATCTGATCCGACGAAACGTCGAAAGGAAAGACCCCTACGATTACACCTGAATCTCTACACCGGGTCTCCCTTATAATTCCCAAGTTTTCACACAACCGACTCCCTCGAGCTATCAAATGCGACTGCATTCGATTCCGGTACGGCCATCTTATGACCCCTTTACTACTTCCCGATCTTCACAGATGGAGCCCTCAGCCGTAATGCGTTTGAATTAAACCGCCAATTACCGATTCCCTAAACTTCTGATGATATAATCGTACGGTGGGAAATTATCGTTACAAAGCCCCACCCTTACCTCCGAAAAATTTTACCAAAATTTCCGAGCATAAAGCGAACTCCCTAAAGAAGAAGTTAAATGTTAGCAGAGCCTAATATACCCTCTGAATCTCCAAAAATCCAAACATCCCTAAACGTATGTGACACCGTGATATTAGCATACTACAAAAAAAAATAACTCAAAATAATCCACAATCGAACATAAACTCACAATCCAACTGCGATAAATGCAAGATGTATATCAACCAACCAAAAATTTATCTCGAAAATAAACATAAAAACAAATCGAAACTCATCATCCTTCCATCAATGTCACACGAGGTCGAAATACTCATCTCCAGCCCTCCAACTTTCGATTCATCGTAAACCAGTTACTAGTCAAACCCTCAATTTTGGCCTAGCGTTTCACCACCTCGAAATCATTGGGAAACATTCACTAGTCATACCCTCAATTTTGGCCTAGCGTTTCACCACCTCGAAATCATTGGGAAACATTCACTAGTCATACCCTCAATTTTGGCCTAGCGTTTCACCACCTCGAAATCATTGGGAAACATTCACTAGTCATACCCTCAATTTTGGCCTAGCGTTTCACCACCTCGAAATCATTGGGAAACATTCACTAAAAATAGCCATAGTCATCAGCGGTTAAAAGTCACCATCCTCGCCACGATCATCGGGAGGATGACTTTTTAAATCCTTACAGTTCCAGACGCCCTTGTTACGACCATCTAAATCCCTGAGTTCATAAGTCCACGGACTAAGGCGCTTATGAACTATGTATGGCCCTACAAACTTGGGTGCCCACTTGGATATAAAGTACTCCGATGCCTTTGATTGAGCAAAATTCCGCTTCCAAACCCGTTGTCCAGGAACATATTGTACATTGCGATGTCGCAGGTTATACCGTGTTCGATTTCGTTCGTAGGCCTTGTCGAGGCTCCTACGGACATCTTGAAAAACCTTTTTCTTACCATCGCAATCCACGCCAGACTTTGGAAATGGTCCCACCAAGTCGACGCAGCTTACTTCCGCTGGTACGTGTATTCGCGGCCTCCCAGACATTTGATCCGTGGGTTTCTCACGGTCTGGTTGCCTTGTCATGCACACCCCACAGCGCCGTACGTATCGTGCAACGTCCGCTCGCATTTTCGGCCAATAATACCTCTCGGCTAGTCTAGCGTAGGTTTTATATACACCCATATGTCCCGCTAATGGTCCATCATGGAATTTCCGAAGGAGTGCCCGTCGCTGATCTTTGGTCACCACTAACTTCCACTTGAAAGACTTCCCGCTACATTCCGGGTATCGGGTCATCGTCCGCCTATATAGTCTTTGTCCATCGTACCGCCAAAGTGGGAATGAGGCCGGCTTACCAATAATCAACTGTACCATCCTACGGTACCAACGATCTGCCTTCTCCCTCATGCACCTTATCTCCCCAACCTTTGGTGTATCAACGTACGCTAGGTCTGGCTCCAGGAACCGGTTGGGCCTATAACTTAGCGGGGGTACAAAGTTGTCAATCTGAACCTTCTTGGCCTCCAGCTTTCTGCCTAGCTTTAACAACTCCTCCTTCGAGGCAATCTCCACTAACGCCAGCCGCTCTTGGAAGAAGGGGGTGATGTTTCGTAGCAATATCAGCAGTTGCTGCGCTTTAGTTAGGGACACCGTCAGCCTGCGGAACATGATTTCCATGGTGGCCAGGTAAATGCCCATCGATTCGCCGGTTCCTTGAGTCCTCCTCATAATTTCTGCCAGCAATTTTTCATTGTAGTCAGGTGGCTGAAATTCTTCCCTCATCAACCGGGTGAGTGTTGCCCAATCAGGAATCTTACGACGATTCGCTCGGTACCATAGCAGGGCTTTCCCTTCAAACAGGTCCAAGGCCGAGTTTACGAGGGCCTCCACTGAAACATTCCGGGCCACTCTGAGTTCCTCTACCCTTTCTAAAAAGGCACTTAAGGACAGGTCACCTTCCCCTGAGAACTTCAGGTTCCACTTACTTACGGGTACAGTTTGCCATGGTGCAGGGCGGTGATATGCCGGAGAGGAATGCACCATTCCCGAGGTATTTCCCACGGCAATATCCTCGTCACTTCCGTCGTCGGAGTCGGTCCCACTAGTGCTACCTATCGTCGTAGCGGTTGGTTCAACCCCCAACAGCGTCAGCGTGGATTCATCCTGACTTCGTCGGTTAAATCGACGGATGAGTGTTTCGAATCGACCCTTGGTGTCGTGTAGTCGAACCAATTGTATGTTCCGAAGTCGAATGTCTTCAGGTTTCGTCCCTGCAAGACACAAATGAAGCAGCCGCAAGTTCTGGCACATGAGCGCCGACGTTCGTTTGAAAGCGGTCGTCGTAATATCTCCATCAAAGTTCTTCAGGTCAGACTGAAGCTGTGTGGTATAAGCCTCAATCTTCTTTAACGCGTCATGGAAAGTTACCGAACCCTCAGTGTTTACAAACTCCCCACTGGCCTCCAATTTCAGCAGATTCCGTAGCGTCTTCCTCATCGCTTGAACATTATCTCCCTTGAGCCCCCGATACTCAAGCTCGTACGTCAACTCGTCAGAGTTGAGACGGTCGATCTCTAACCTCCAGATCTTAGACATTATTAACACGGAAATTTATGACAATAAGAGAAAATCCTATCTATGCCCTAGTTCCTAATCTACTACCTAATCCTAATCTACCCGTTACCTTACTTGCTATCGCGGTAATGCCACCACCGATCCCGAGATCAAGCAGCCGCTCACAAGTCTTCTAAACCAGGTAACTAGCAGATACACGTTGACCCCTAATAATGGTCAAACAAAACAACTCCTAACTTTAACAATTTTTCCTAACTGAATTGTTGGTGTCTTTATGCCTTTAGTGCCCTAATGCCGATGCCCTTAAGGGGCCCCACGTTGGGCGCCAAATTTTTATGTCACACCCTGAATTCACCCTACGACCAGTGGAGTTCGAACAGTTAGCCAATCGGCCAGCCCAACGGTTGGAAAAGGCTGGGTTCGCTTAAATGAGTTGTTAAACGGGCGCCACAAGCTTAAATTAAAAACTGTTCGAATCCTAGAGCTCGGTCACATATCCCCTAAGCTCGAAAGAGAGGGTATCTTCCTACAAGTATCAATTATCCAGAGACAGATCCTCTGGCGAGATCAAACCAACGGGTAACGGCACAAATCAATATATTACATAATTATTTACAGGCATAAGTATAATACAAAATTAAAGACAACTCCAAAGGAAATATTTAAATGTACAGATATCAAGCTAAACTAAACTAATCAAATGAATTGAAAATGTTACCACTATTTACAATGTAATCAATTCTACAGATGAACTGAATACTGTATTTTTAACATTTAGTCATAGAAGACTATAACCAGAGATAAATCTCTTACAATTGAAGTATTAATTATTACTTAGGCAATCTCTTGTTGTTGATCAAACATAAAACCAAACCCTTCCCATATTCTCAACCGAGCGTTCGCGTCTGAACGTGAACAGACCTTAGTAACCGTTGCCGGGTTTCGCGCCCCGATGCCGAGTATACAACCAATCTATCACACGTGCGAAGCGTTTAAAAGATTTCGTCTGAGTCGGTGAAAACTCAGAACGAGGTAATGGCCATTATCCGGTTGTGAGGTCAGCGACCTAAACGTCGTGAATGCGCGTACTACACCTGTTTTCGGTGGTAACGAATGACCGATCACCCGAAGTTTTATGTCAGTCCAGGATCGACTGAAGGCCTATCCTGGATTCAAAATCGTACGGAAAACGTACCACGATTACCCAAGCAAAACAAATCTACAGATTCTACTACGTCACCCCTAAGGGGTTCCCGTCAAAATTAACAATACAGGTTAAGCAACACTCATCTGTCCGGCGTCCGTGAAGCGACGTCCCCTAACTACCACTAGGGCCGCAATGTACTTCCGGTGGAATGCTGCGATAGGTCCGATCCGTCCAGGACTCGATCCTTACGTAACGTTCTCCCGTCTACCAACACCGATGATCGCTGAACTCCTGCAACTGCAACTGCGATGCGGCTAATGCGAGCCTTTGTACGCCTACGTCGTCGATACCAACGAGCAAGTCACCAATCGATAAACGATCAAGTACCAATTACGTACAACCAGATGAAGAATAATAATGGTAATGATAGTAATAGTACTAGTAATACTAATGAGCCTACAAGAGAAATTAAATATTAGACAGAAGTATATCATACATGTGGTCATGAATTTGACATTCCACATGAAAAGAAGGAACACGGATTTTTCCGGGTAAAAATATCCATCGGTATCGCGTCTGCGATACGCCCGGACTCGATTAAGAGTCTGATTACCTTCCGATGATCAACGGCTTAAGAGGATGAGGGTGGATCAGTTGCGTTTTCCTTCTAATCCGACAACGTGTCGAGTGCTTTTCCTGCCTGGAAACAGCACGTACGAAAACTGGTAGATCTGATCCGACGAAACGTCGAAAGGAAAGACCCCTACGATTACACCTGAATCTCTACACCGGGTCTCCCTTATAATTCCCAAGTTTTCACACAACCGACTCCCTCGAGCTATCAAATGCGACTGCATTCGATTCCGGTACGGCCATCTTATGACCCCTTTACTACTTCCCGATCTTCACAGATGGAGCCCTCAGCCGTAATGCGTTTGAATTAAACCGCCAATTACCGATTCCCTAAACTTCTGATGATATAATCGTACGGTGGGAAATTATCGTTACAATAGGGTTGTTGTATTATAAAACACTTTATGTAAAAGCATGTATTTTGAGCGGGTCTAATTGCCCACTTTTAATATTTTACAAATAATTATATAAATATACAAATATATTAAAATTATGTTTTTCCCAATCAAATTACATAGGAAAATCTTATGGGTAAATTACATGTCTTTAAACAAATATTCAAGTCAATTTACATACAGATGGTAATATCGACAACACTTAAACAATTAAAAATAATATTTACAGATGTGAAACCTTAAAAATGAATACTTATTATCTACAGCTTCAAAAATAATATTTACAGATGTGCAGTCTTAAAAATAAACACTTATTATCTACGGATTAAAAAAATATATTTACAGGTGTAGCCTTAAAATAAACACTTATTATCTACTGATTAAAAATAACTATAAATAATCTTACAACTACACAATCACAACACTTCAGTCCACATCCATAGCGTCATTTTGCACAAGTTTATAGTGACCCCACGGCAATGTATTGGTTGTGTTCTGTTGCAGACAACGCTTATCGTCATAGGGGCTAAGGGCCAATTTATGTTCACACACTGTTTGCACTTCATGACGCACTGATCTAAAGCGGTGCTGTGTTCGGCAGGTGGTCGAACGTTCGCGCAGGCACTCAACATAGTCATCGAATGTTATTGTGTTCCTAACCACAGCACCACTCACACCCTTGGCCTTCTTCACATGGTCCACACCTTCCACGCGCATAGAATACATTTTACTGCGCAGTCCCACAAACTCGGTTACAATCTGCCCGTTGCATTCATCCTTCATCAAACCAACCACCTTTTTGTTGACCAGGGGCATGTTGAATTGATTTTCAACAGGATAGTCGGAGGTGTCGAATAGGTGTATGTCACGTCGCATCACCTCGTAAACATCTGGGCTGCGCAGCTCATAGATAAGGCTGTCAGTATCAGTGTATAAAAGCTTGCATCGTCCGGAAAACTCCCGCACTATGTAATCATAGTGGAAGGCGTAGACACATGTCTTGGATATGTCCAGAACACAAAACCCAACGTATGTCGGCTTATTCATCGTTACCTCGGTTTTCGCCAGCTGAATCGCAACAAGATCCTCAGCGAAAATTGAGTGGCTGTGGAAGTTTGGTCGGGATATCAGAGCTTCAGCCCCATACCGTCCACCCCACTTCGTCACCAATTTTACATCAACTCGCTTGCGTACGTTTTCCATGGTCTTTCCAAACACCGCATTATTCATGAGCTTGAAAAGATTCTTTTCAAACTCATTGCGGGCTTCTTTACGCTTGCTGCTATTAAGGTCAATATAACCCTTTAACCATGGGGACTGATTAAAACTGAGGATGCGATGAATTTGCGTGATGCGCAGGCCGCACTTCACAGCCTGTCGTAAATTACGATAGTGAATCACATACCGCAATTTTGGCGACAGGGTGGCGAGAAGTTTGTGTTCCTTCGATCCAGGCGGCGTTGCCTGTTCCGGGCACAAGGGTAGATCTTGGTGTGCGTCGTGAAGTTCCTCTGGATATGCCAAATCGACTTCGAGGATGTAACCGATTGGTGAGTCATCAGGGACATTCCAACTGATGGTCGGGTCGACCCACTTGAAGCCACCTATCGGGAGATGCTGCGCCATGGCCCAACCATATAGGTTATTGACATCAAAATACATTATGTACGTTGAAGGATTATTCGGATTGAACGTTTGCATGTGTTTGTTGTTTGCGAGAGCATAACGGTTGCTGCACTGACTCAGGCCGCCTCTGATCCCACGCTCAACAAACATTAGCATATCGATATCTGTAAGCAGTTCCAACTCGATCTCTGTATACTTTAACATTGCACTCCAGGTGAAGCCTGGAAGTGTGTAATAGTGTGCAGGGTCGAGTTGGTATGACTGCATGCAGCTGTTTCGAAAGTTTTCGAAAACATCTGCAAGCAGGAGCACATCTGTTTTCAGATACAAATCCGAATATTCACCCAAAGATGTAATGCCGAATTGCACCCATACTGATTTGGCATGTTCATAATCTGCATCGGTTATATTGCTCCCTGTTAGATTGCTGAAAAATTGTGCCTTCTCAGGCAATTCGGTGGCCTCAAGCTTTTCCCAGCAATCTAAGAACTCGTAGGGGAACACACCCTTCCGCCTCAGCAAAGATAAATCGGCGCCAGTTAAATTTTGAAAATTTTTTGGTAAAATTTTGAGAGCTGGCATATAAGATGCCAGCTTGTCTAAAGAAGAGGACATGAATTTAAAAGAGTCGATAAATCTGAAGGAAATATCGCTCCCATCAATATTTTTAGTAAATGAAATGTACCGTTCTTTATTCTGAGGTAACAGGTTGATGCGTCCGGGGAAACACATAGCAACATCCTTGATGAGGAAATGCGAGTCGTACCCACACAGATTATGAAATACAACGGGAATTGCACGCGAATCTTGATAATTTAGGTTGCAGGCGTTATGCGCAGCACCTCGATAATTACCGGTGAAATGGCAGTGATCCCGTACTCGATCAACATCGAGGGGTTTCTCGCAGATGTGACATGTGGTGGCTTCGATGAATTGACGTTGTTGGTCAGGCGTGAGTTGAGTCATAGGAACGGGTGTTTCGTATGCAGACTCCAAGTCCTGGGCTAACCGCCTTAGTTCGGTGGCAAACCATTTAGCCGGCTCCACACCACGATAGCTGCGATAGTATGATCTTGAGTCGTCATAACCGCAAGATATGTAGTAACCAATGCTAAATGGCTCATGCACTTGAACCACATTGGTTTTATTAGGTTGATTCTAGAAAATAAAAAATAATTAAAATCAATTTACAATTCGTTTATGCAAACTTACCGAATCGGGGGTCACACGTTTCAAGATACACTCAAAATCAGCGTATACGATGAATGGCACCCGTTCTTTGTGGCTCTGGTTTTTGAATTTGATAATGTTGTTGGTGCTCGAAGGCAGATTAACTCGGCACTTATTAATCTGTCCGCAATCGAGAAGGTGGCTGTCCAGTTTTGCATCTGTGTTGAAGTAATGCAAACAGCGCTCACAGATGTGCATTTTGCCATGGTGCTTTGACAGTTGATTACTAACGAGTCTTGACAGGTCTTTGATCCACACATAATGGAATGTTAGTGGTTCGTCATCATCATCGGCACATTCAATTTGTTCATCATCATCATCAATGTAACTACTTTGGATGAGGAGTAAATTGATGTGAACATCCTTCTTATTCATAGTGATGTGTGTGGGTGAGACGGAAAACGTTGCCTTCTTCTTACGTAGAATGTATATGTTGATTGAAATGTCATTCTGACATTCAAATTTCGGCACCGCTCGTGGTGTTACGGGAAACTCAATACCATTGAAATTGAGTTCGTTTGCGTAATTAATGTAGTGAGTAATGCGATGGTGGTTATTGCCATGGGCTGGTGGGTGTAGCGCCGAGAGCAGTGCCCACTTGAAACACTCGTTGTCTACATTTTGAACATTGATGCATGCTTGCTTCCGTTTGATCGGTCCTGGTAGATCAAGGTATGACCCAGCACGCAGCGGGTTATACCTGTTTATATTTACAGTTAAATTTACGATTCGCCGCAAAGTCCAGCCCGATCCGCGTCCTTGGAACTCTTCCATCTCGCGAAGAGTCGGCATGACCACGCCATTGCGGAACCATCCTGACAAATCTGTAGTGCCGCAGATCGCAACATTCCTCGTATTGAAGTACTTCACTTCGCGCATTTCTTCACCAGCCTTGATAATGCTGTACTCACATGTGAGTATGGTATTAATTTTAACATTATCGTGGTTAGCAACAGCATTTGTAACCCGTGCCTTAGTTAACATTTCGGCATCAGCCATAAATGGGTTTATATCGATATGCTTTAGGTTGATTATAGCTCCGGTGCGAATCCTTGATTGAAATGCGGATTCAATTTCAGCCCATCTCACCCTATCAGACCGTCGCTCACGTCGTTGCAAGCCGCCACCTTCTCGCTGCAGATTTTTAATTTTCAACATTAAGCCTTTAATTTGGCCAATTGCTGCTATGAGACTCTGCTTCTGTCCGATGGATCCTTGGTTGTTGCGTCGCAGTTTATTTAACACGCGCAGGTGTTTTGAACCCGCACGCATAAAACACTCGATGTTGACAGCATCACCGTGGGTGATTGTGTCTGCGGCTTCCTGGAGCAGTTTGATTGAAGTTTTCGCTGATTCCATGACAAATCTAAGCACACACACACACACACGCACGAATGAAAATAACAACATGTTGAAGACAATTTAGTTTCTTACCTTGAAAAATCACGTTGAAAAAATTATGAAGCACCGGCCGAACTGTGTGAAGAGCGGGTGATAAATGACTGGTACAAGGGATTCCGCCTCTTTATTAGCGCGCGGGCTAACGAGCCTGATCTGATTCAATCGGGTTGTGTCGGAATCATTCGGTTAAACCGAAGGAGTCTGATCTTGCTATGGTTGTGTGCCCGAGTCAAATTCGCATTTCGGCTACGGACCTAAGAATCCCTGCAATAGAGAGATGCCTACACATGGGAGAGAAAGAGAGCCAGATAGTGGGCGGATTCCGGTAATTCTGTGGAGTGGTTTAAACTCGCGAGTTTCAACCTGTAAAATTTAGTTAAAAATTCGGTTTTCAACATTAACTCATGTTTAATTATCCGATGATAGACATTAAGCGAGTTTAACCTCAATTAATCTTCATGTTAACAAATTGTTTCCTAAACAATTCCTGTATTTTAGATGTTATGTTGCGACCTTTAAAGGGTTAATACGCCTAGCACGCACGTGTGTTTTTTTTTTCTTTGCGGGGAAATTTTTAGGGGTCTCCGGTGGATATTTAACGCCACCATTCACGTGAATATGATTTTTAAACGTGTCGGCTCTTAAATTTGCGATGCGGTTTTTACCGCGAGATGCGAAAGTTGACCGACTCTGCGGCCCGGGAGTTCGAGGGCGGTGAAACTAGCATGACAGCGGGTACAGGTTTCAACGCGCAAAATTTGGTTAAACATGTTAAAAATACTGTTTTCGACATTATCAGACCAAAAAAAACGGAAACAGTTTCGATAGACATTCAGACGTCTGATATCCGGTAATCCTATGTTAAATCAGATCAATTAACGTCAATCAATAAACTACCTGCGTGTAAATTCCAAGAAACCGCGGGATTATAATTAATCGCGCGAAATTCCGAGAAATTGGCGGTAATCATGTGTGGTTATGTAATCAATGTAATCAATAAATTCCGAGAATCCGCGGAAAATTCCGCGCAGACGCCTGTGATATATGCAACCCATGCTGCGGATGCCTGCGATGTAGGCAACCCGTGCTACGTATGTCACACGTTTTTCCGCCCATGTAAAATCCCTATCTCAACTGTTCCCAAAGTCCCATAGGTTAACTACTGTGCTCGTTTTTTCAGTACTCTGCCAAATAACGAGGCTGTAAGTCGCAAACGTCGTTCTTCCTCAAATAGCGGATTTCCACACTGCCCAACCGATTACTCACTTATTCTATCTCTTTCTTCAGAAGTTACCTAAAACAAAATCACTTAGAAATGTTACAATTTTGGATTTGTAGATGTAAATGATGCACACCTGCAGTCTTTGTATTAATAAAGCTGCTTCCATAGCAATAATGTCTTCGGGCTGATCCGCTAGAACGCCATAATCCGTGTTTGCTACTGCTTTTATTTCTTCTTTTGGGAATAATGTTTTTTTACATTTTTTTGTCCTCTTTACAGATTTATTAATGAAATTTTTAAAATACTTCCCAGGACTTCTGTCGGTTAATTTCTTCCATGGATTTGAATGCCAGTGTAAAGATTTGTTATACCGAAGTCCTGACAGATAAACTCTTCGTTCATATGAGCCCCTCTGAATTAAATTAAGTCTTTTTCCCATATTAAATCTTGCAACAATATTCATAAGTTCCTCAGATCTATTATTGTTCTCATTTTTAATTAAAAGCGATGCTTTTCGAATCAAAAGATTTAAGACACCTAAAAAAAATTTATCAATGTGTATTATTAGATCAAAAACTGTAACCTACCCATTATGTGATTATAAATTAATGAAGCCTTCAACTCCGAAACTTTTTCATTGATTTTAGCACCCACAGTATTGCAAATATCTGATCTGCATCTAGAGTGGTCACCAAAAACGTGATGAATACCATTTCTCAAGGCTACTTTTAGAAGATCAATGTTTTGGTTCTTTGAATGTTCATGTATGGAACATTTAGCTCTTTTAGTTAAAAGTTCAATATTTCGATTAGTAAGTAATTTTCTACCATTAATACTTATATGGGTGTCTGCTTTTATTTTTCTCAAATTCTTTCCATAATTTTTCAATGCATGATTGGTACATACATTCAATTTTACGTACTTCGTGGCCATAAGGAACTTGTTCCTGTAAACACACTAGAGTCTCCATCTGCAATGAACTCCAAGTATTTTACCCCATGGACGGATATACTCTCACTAAATCCAGCTACCACCATATCAGACTCCATTCCGGAAGCAGAACCTGTCCAATTTTTGTAGCATTTGTGTTCAGTAAAATCGTAAACTCAAAATACTTTGTCAAACAGATATTGAACGAAATATGACGAATGATTTCGACAAATACCGACTAATAGCTTTCACTTTTTAAATTTCAAGCAAACTTGAAGAGTGTCACATAAGAGTCTAGGACCGAACCATTGGCGCAATGTGATTTAAATGGAAACGGCATCACTCGTTTTAGCCACATTTTCAAGATTTGAAGAATAGGTCGCTATTGCATTTTATAAGAGTGATCGGTCCGCACGGATCTATCAGGTTATTTCTTTGATGGTGTCTCGTTTAAGCTAGTTATTAATTAAAATGTAAATAATTTTCAAAACTTGAACCCCTCATAAAGCCTCCAAATATTTAAAATTTTGGTTTCAAATTTATATGAGCTTATTGCTGACACTTACACGCATACTTTTTATTCGCATCGTTTTTCTTCAAATATTATAGATTGCCCATAATTTAATTAAAATCGTTTGAGCTCCTTTTGCAGAGAGCGCATTTTTTCATAGCTCGAGGGTAAACTGTCAACAAGATATATTGCTCAGACAAAGACACTGAGTGGCCTTTGTCAGGGCCTTATTGACTGCTATAAAGTTTATCCAAAGAATAGATACATAAATGAACAAGAAGCGAAACGGGACGTTTTAACGGTGATATTATTTGAATGCGCATGTCTGGCGAAGCTTTCAAAATCACATGGAAGTTTAAATATTAGGCACGAATGTAGAAAACCGAACTTGTCAGGAGGACTTTAAAATTTGAAAAATGTCAGAGAAATTTATTGAAAATTATGGAATTTTGGATTTTACAGTGTTTTTAAATGGCTGTTAGCAGTTTGTTGAGAGTGTTTATAAATTATTACTCGTCCTGTGTAGGTGGTTAATTACGTAAATAACAGATAAGTACCTACACATTTTAGAAAACCATCTGCATTAAGCATTATACCAAAGAATAAATAAATTAGGAAACAAATTTATGTATGCATTACAATGCAGTGTTAATATTTTTCGCGATCTACGTGGTGCGTTAAATTTAATTATTAATTAGTAATTGGTAATTTTGCAAATTGACGTTAGCACTAAACAAAATTGGTAGCTGGCCGCGGCCAAGTTAATCTTTTTGTGACCCCACTCAATTAAATTCGTCAAAACATAAAAATGCCAAAAAAATATAATTTATCATTTATGCGGGTTGAATACCAAATGTAATTTTTAGATGAAATGGCAGATTTGATAAAATCTATTAAAATTTTTGATAGTGCTGGTAAATTTACAAACAAAATTAAATGTTTCGAGGGTTGGCTTATAACGATTGAGGCTTCAAAATTTCTGTAGGTCGAATTAAAAAATGAAGGCCGTTCGTTCCTGTGTACGAGAAGGCTTAATCAAGATGCTTTTGAAAATTGGTTTGGAACTGTTAGGGGTTCAGGGGGCAACAGTACAAATCCTACTCCACAAATATTTCAGAACACTTAAAAAATTATTTTCATTAAATTACTTAGATCATAATGAAAGTGCAAACTGTGCCAATGATTTTGATCAATTGTTAACTGTTATAAATGAAAATATTTTAGAAAAAATTGTTATTGAACAGCAGCCGGTGTCAATTTCAAATAATCGACTCAGTTTCAATTTCACTGATTTCAAAGAAATTGATTTCCTCGCCGAAAATACTTTGTTTTACGTTTGTCCCAACAAACACGATCTACTGGTTCATCGTCGGCCGATTGCTGGCACTGCTGGCGAAGTGTTGGCATAGAAATGAGTCGTCTAACCGACGCACGGCCAGCGCTTGCATTTTACTGTTACCAATGAAGATATATTAGCAGCGATGGTAAAGCATTGGTCCAACGCCGGTTTTATGTGTATTTTACGCACTGTTGGCAATTCACTGGGCCAACGCTAGGAGATATGTGAAAACTTGATTTTTATTACGCATTCAAATGAAGATACCTATATCATACAGTATATCGCCATAATGCTGCCTTATTATTTTTTTAAATCTTAACATTTACTTTCTTATAAAAATTAAAAAGTTAATAAGTACATACTTTAAAAAAGTATCTACTTAAGGGGGAAATACTGCAGTAAATTTATAATATTATGCAGTAACCATTATATAATCGAGTGAAGTAAACAGTAATTTGTTAATTAAAGTTGAATTGAAGTATCCGACATAAAAAGAAATGTTCTTTAAAAAATTTATATTCATCACGTTTGTCATTTATGGCAAATACTGACTGTCAGTACCTTCATGCATGTTATTTATATGAACCTATGTTTTTAAATACACATTGCCTAAATTCCAGGCTTTTAAAAGTAATAGTAGTATAAAAAGTGTTAAGTTTTTCCGATAGATCTTGTGACATTGAACGCATTGTGTTTACAAAGAATACCGTCATTACGCAGTTACTGCCATTTCTATATAGACCGACTGGTCCTTCGAGATAATCTTAATGGCATAATCAGGACTGTATTGGCCCAAATGTTTTTCCCAAAGCCACAATTTCTATACATATTTATTCTGTATTCTGTAAAATTGGAAAAAATTCCAAATGATATGATAAAAAACTTCGTTTGTTGTAAATAAATTTGGTAAATGTCTTGTTAACAATTTTGCATAGAAATCAATTTTTATTTTTAAGGACTGCCCTGAACTTCGGAATTTGTCACAGGCACTTGCCGTTTAGTGTCATTTAAGTAGGGTAGGTAAAAACGGATGCCCCGATTTCGGAGAATCTACACTGTAAATGTTCAGATTTGTGTGGTGTTATTATTGGACAAAAAACTGGTAAAGTGTTGTTTAAAGGCGTACGAAATAAATATTGTTGTGTATGTTCTCGTACCAAAACACTGAACCGCCATACCATGTTGTTTTAAAAACTGGAGCAGGAATGAAATCTGATATTCATTACGAATTTTTTTTTTTCTTTGTTGCATTGTAATATATTAGAAAGCTATTTAATCTATTTTTCTAGGTTTATCTATATATTTAATATAATTTGTTAACGTATACTTGAAAATACGTAATTTCTGATCAATTTTTGTATAAAAAAAACTATTTATAAGCAAAACTTTCAAATCAGTGTTATTAAATGTTACCACAATGAGGCACTAATATAACAATAAACAAAAAATAATTACATTTTGTTTTAATGTGCCATTTTTGAGTTATATTTTATCATTGCTAAACAAACTGCAATGGGTAGTTTAAGATTAGTAGTTTACTGTTGCAATAATCAAAATGAATCCGCCGCAACAAACACCGTCATTATTGTTAATTTAAAGAATGCAAAAGCAAGTGAGATAAATCAACGCAAGCGAAGCCGCTGGTAACTCGTCGCTTCAATACTTATTATCGCACCTCGACTGCAAGAGTGGCAGAACTCAAAATAACAAGTTTAGTGTAAATTGAAAAAGTAATCGATTTTCATCTGTCAAAATCCACAATTTTTTTCTGCTAAAATTCATACTTTGGTATACAATTGTTTAGGTTACCATGTGCTATTTTTTAAATTATAAGAGTGCGGTAGAAATTATATTAATACATTTTTGGGGACAAAAATATTTTAAAATTTTTGAGTTGTGCCAGTTGGCAGCCGAGTTGCGATTTGTTCAATGTCCGTTAGAAACGAATTGGATATTGAACTCCATGCATTATAAGCATTGAGTTCAGTATCCGTAGTGAACGTAGTGGAGTTACTGCCGAAATAGAAAAACCTTTCCGAATAGCAGTGAAGTTTTAAGTTTCAACGTGAACGAAAATAAACATTTGGCATACATAATGGTTAAACATCCCTAAAACTTTCCTACAAACCGTGCGATGTTTCTTTTTCTAATGCGTTCGGTTCATTTGTGATTTACTTGACCTCGACGATGCGGCTTGTTTGGTGCCCCTTCAACTAATTCTTTTCCCTAGTAACCAACCTTCATTCTGCACACATATGTTACGACCCTAACTAATAATCGTTTTTGTTTTTCTGCTGAAAAATTATCTGAAAAATACAGTCTTTCAGCCGCACCAGTTAGAGACAGTCGAAAACTATAACGAGTGCTAAATTTCTAATTTAAATTTAATAATACAGACTTCGTAGTTTTACTTGTGAAACGTGCGTATGGGTAGTTGTATCTCAAAAACTGCATGCAAGAAAAAAAAGTACGATTTTGTATACCAGTGATGTATTATTATTGTAATTTTTCTATTTTTTAATTTTAAATTTGTTTAAATAATTAATTATTGTATTGTCACTTTCTTTTAATTTTCTGTAGATATGTTTCGTTATCCATCATCAGTAAAATACCTAATTTATTATGTATTATGTAAGTGTTTTCAATAATGGGAAGTTTCATTCCTGGGTTATTACTATGTTCTCTGAATCTTGTGTAAAAATTCCTACCCGTTTGTCGAATATATTTCATATCACATGTACCACAATTTAATGTATAAATTCCTGTATTGTATCTAATTCTATATTGAAATTGGTTTTTGTCATAGGAATTATATAAAGTTTGTGTATTAAATATCGAAATGCAGTTATTTTATGTCGATAAGGGTGGTTTGAAATAGCATGTATTATATGATCCGGTTGTGTTGGTTTTCTATGTATACATATATTATGAAGTAAATGATCATTGTATTTTGTAATAGTTATGTCCAAAAAATTTATTATATTGTTCACTTCTGTTTCCATAGTGAATTGTATATTTTGTTGTGTATTTTAAAATTTCACTTGGATCATTATTTTCGGTTACAATAAACGTATCATGTACATAATCTAATCCATTGTATGTATAACTTGGTATTTCGTTTGTAGTGTATGCATAAAATTTAAAATTAATAAATATTATATTATTATATAATTACATTAATTTAATTTGTATCCCCCCCCTCTCAATTACCGATAACAGTTACTAAATTTATTATGGTTCAATGCTGGCCGAACGTCGTCAAATCGTACAGGCTAGATGCAGGTCATATGCTGGTCGAACGGCGGCAAATTGTGCCGGCACCAGCTATCGGCCGCTGTGACACCTCGATGCTGGGCCAACGTCGATTGCCAGCGTTGGCCCAACACTTCGGGTTTGGCAAGGAAGTACTGGTTCGGTAACGGGCCGATACAGGCGTGTTTGTTTGGGGTGGTTATTTGTACAAAAAAATGTTGTCATTTCACAATTGTACCGTATACAAGGAATTAGAATTCAAAAATTTAACTTCTAATTTATTGTCATCTGAAAGCATACGAAACCAAAGATAACAGAACTATTGGAAATTTAGTCATGCCTAATGAAGATTTTATTAATTTTGTTAGACAAATGGACAATTTATTTAATTTGAACTTTGAAGCATTTTCAATGAAACAAAATGTTGGTAGGAAACTTATAAAAATATTTAACAAAATTGATTATGTGCCTTCGTGTCATAACTTTCCGAAACTATATGTGTGCAAATTATTTTGCCGAATGAAAAATTTTCACTGCTTAAAACGCAATAACAATGAATTTAAAAATTCAAATAAACACAAAAAAATCATCAAAATCTTACATTTGTAATTTTTTTATATTATCTTTTTTAAGAATTTAATCCATACATGTAAATAAAACTATGTACAGACTTTATTTAATGTTATTTTGATTATTTGAAATTTTGTAGTTTGTAAATAAATTAGGTAAATTGATTTTATTGAATTTTATTGTCTAATAAATTTAAAACAATGTGCAAATAATCACAAAAAATTCATAAAAGTATTTTTTAATTTTTTTTTCTATTACTATTAATAATTTATCTGAATAAAATATGTAAAGTTTTTATAGAATTGTTAATTTAATCATTTAGAATTTTTTTATTTGTAAATAAATATTCGCGGCGTTGTTTGAAAATAACCCGTATCTTACATTTCTGTTATTGGTCGTGAGCAGATTTTAACAGTTTGGCCAGACCAGCGCATTCAAAATCAATGACATCAAATAACAAAAGATTTTCGCCTCGTTTCGCTTCTTGTTCATTTATGTATCTATTCTTTGGTTTATCTTTAACGAGTGAAGTGGAAAATATTTATTTTTGAGATCTTTCGCAAATGATTTTAGTTTCGATAATTTACTTATTGTGTTGTCACGAATTTATTGACAACATAAAAATCTTATTTTATCGAAAATAATAATTAAATAAAATATGATTTTATATAAATAATTGTACCCAATTTATAATAATGCACGTCAATGATTAAATGAATGATTAAATTCCATAATAATTGAAAGGGTTAGAATAAAAAGGGTACAAGTAAAATTTACATTTTTTGAATATATTGGAGTTTGAAGTTATCTAACTATAAAACAGTCCAGACTTTTTTTAAATAAAATCTCATTTTATATTAGTTAATTAAAAGAGAATAGAATTTTAATTGTAAGTTTGTAAAAAAAAAAAGTAGATGTACTGAAGATGGTGGCATAGCCACCGAAACGCGTCTATGTGAGTAATTTTATATTATTTTATATAAAAATTTTTTTGTGATTAAAGGTTCTTGTTTTTATTTTTATTTTCGTTTTTATTTTCTTGTAAGTTTGTGTTTGGTGAAATAAATAGGCACCTCACCTTTAACAAAACGTACTTATCCCATAATTTTCAAAAATGCATTTATACCCTTTTTATTCTGACCCCTTCAATTAATGCATTTAATGATTCCTAAAAAAGGTTTGTTTAATAGTAAATTTCTTTAATTATGTATCTATTCACAAAATTTACTGACATATACCACGTGCACACGTAAGATTGAATTCGGATTGAATACAATCTAGCTACGATCCATATCCAAAATGATGCGTGTTTATACGATTTGATCTCACAATCAGTTCGATTTGAAACCACTTTCAATACGTTCATGCTCAGTGATCAAACATTTGACGATTGACATGTCAACAAAAACGTAACCTTCAATCGTAGATGTAATGGTGTAACAAAAAATGAACAACCAACAATTTTCCCTTGCAATTAATATTGTATGCTGTCAGTTTTTGTTTGCGGTCCATTGGTGTTTATCAGAAGAATATCTGCGCATGAGCCGATTTACCATTTTTGTGTTCTCATCTGTTTACACGTAATTCCAATACGATACGATCCTCGAATTTGCCGTATCGACCTTGAAAGTCAATACGATCTGAATACATGTACCTGCATGTTCAAACAAGGAAATTCAATTCCAAAACCGAACTGAGTCCGAATTCAATCTTACGTGTGCACGTGGTAATAGAGGCAGAGATGAAGGTCAAATTTTATTTCTTCTTGTGAAATACCCAAGTTGTAAAAATTCCGTTTTAACTTCAGGTACTGTTTGATTTTGCTGTAGTCGACATTTGTTCCCGCGATTATTCACAGGTTGCATGTAGCCTAGATAATATATTGCTTGATTATTTTTCGATCGAAATATATTATATTTCGAATAAATTATAATGTATTAATTATAAGATTACGATTTTAAATTCATTTGTATCTGTTAGAAATCAAATCTTTTGTAAATAATTGTAGTTTTGATAAATTACTTATTGTGTTATCACGAATTGGGTGGGTGCGTGCGTGCGTGCGTACGTGCGATCATGCTCTCATGCAGTGGCGGCTCGTCAGAGGAGGCAAGGGAGGCTAAGCCTCCTCATGATAAAATTGAAATAAATAAATAATTACATAATCAAATTTGATTTTCATTAAAATTTCAGTATGAAATCATCAATTATTAGGTACTCAATTAAATAAATAGTAATAGTTATTTGGTAGATAATTTTCTTTCACCATACCAGAACGGCCTTATTAAAGGGGATCTTCTGTTTACAATATGGGACAAGGTTGCATGTAAGCGCCAGAAATATTGTCGAGACCGGGTCGGAGGCAATTTGCTACATTTGACTCCAAGCATCTGCTTTAACACTATATAATGAAGCGATTTTGACCTTAAACGTTAAAAAGAAATGAGATGCAATACTTGAGTTAGAAAGAATAAAACTATTGCAGTAGAGGCTACGACTCCATCCCCCACCCAAACAGGCGCCCTGGCCAGTGCGTTTTGCCGGACAAAGATCCCATTTATTCCTTAGCACTGGGTGCGACAGGTCTACTGAAATCATTGAATTCAGGTATAATATTTTGAATTTGCGGGTTTTATTGTTTCAACATGACTGACGATATAAAAGTAGAACTAAAAAATGTATTTTGTTGGCCATGCTTACTTTTTTCATCGGTGTCACAAACCGAATATACTCATTGTCAGTGGAAAACAACGGGATATTACGATTTGAAAAATTTACCGCGTTCCATTGAAAGGTCACATATCATCATTTATAGGGATACCAATCCCGCAAACGCTGGATCCCGCAAATGCGGGATCGCGCATGATTTTAACGAGATCACTTATGCGGGACTACATATGCGGGATCCGCGGGACTTCCGGGACTGAATAAAAATACAGTAAAACCTCCCAATAGCGGCCACAAAAATTTGTTGTAAAAATGACCGTTATAGGGAGGTGACCGTTATTGAGAGTGATGAATATATCTAAATAAAACATGTTGAATTTTGAAAAGTGGCCGTTTTTAGAGGCGACCGTTATTCAGAGGTTTACCGTATCCGAATTTGAAAAAATATGTATGCCGAGCGCGCGTTTTCTGTCGCCCAGCAATAAAATCAGGTCAAATTTACAAAATCAAACTTTGAATACTTTATCATTTCTCTGAAAGTATTTCCAAAAGAAATCTCAATAATTTTTCTTAATTTTTTTTTTACTAATAAATGCTACTTTTATTTTGAATTTAGTTAACTTTTATTGCATAACTAACTTCTGGTACTTAATTTTCTTAGCAACTAAAAAAAACATTGTGATAGTTTGTATTCCCTCAAATCCTGCGGATCCGCGGGATTGATGATGCCAATCCCCCAAGCTTGCGTGACTGAAGTTTTGATGCGGGATTGGTACCCCTAAATTCATCAACATGTAAATTTACGTTATTTGGTAAAGGAAATCAAAATATATCGAGGATTTTGGATACTGCTCGAACTCGCGAGATGGAGGAATTTAATACCAAAGTTAGTTATTTTCATTATTAAGTAAGAGAAAATACAATTTGTAAGCCCGTATCTCATCATCCCACCCTATGCATTTCCTTCAACTCCTAATCCAGTCCTGGCAAGAAATAACTTTACACCTCCTTGATGGTTCTTGCTGGACGGTAATTTGTGATACAAAAATAAAATATCATAATTTGTTGACTAAGTAGAGTACCTATTCTTCATAAATATTAGCCTCCTCACTCGTCACTACCACGAGCCGCCACTGCTCTCATGCGTGCGTGATTACATGCGTATAGAAAATTATGGCATTATGCATATGGCAAGAGGCAGACGAATGAAGGGGTTATGTTATAAAATCATTTTAATCAGATAATAAAAGTTTTATATTATTTTGAATTTTTTAACTAAACATAATTTTTAACTTTGGTTTGTTTGATTAAAAAAAATGGTTTATGTAATGTTTTCAACAATTGAGAGCTATTCACCTTACTTACTTACATGTTTTCAGAAAATTTCACTTAACCCCTTCATATATCTGCCCCTTCAATTATTCAAGAACCAAAAAACGCAAACAAACGACAGACTAAATTCTTCAAATAATTTAAAAAAAATCCTCTAATAATAAACTGTGTGATAAATTTGCGACCCGATTTAAACTTCTCGCGAACATTGAATATAACGGACTCTGTAGAAATTTATCGTATGCTATTGTACTTGAACCGGATTGCCCATGATTTTTACAAAAATATTCACTGCAATTAGAATGATCACCGAAAGTATGTTTAGGACTATTCAAAGTATCGTGTTTCAAATTATCAATTTTTTGTTGTAAGCAGAGGTTCTCGTTTTTTCGATACTTTACGGCACTAAAACAATTGCTGTTCTAAATTTCAAAATATTGTTGACCAAAAATGTTCGTAATTGTATATTGCTCGAAGTAAATTTAGAAAGATCTCTCAATTTTGTGCAGTAATTACGCAAAATGTTTTTTTTAATTCTTGAATCGACTATTTCCGGAAGTAACGCATTCATATAAAATTTTTCTAAACTACCGATCATGCTATTTTTCCAAAAATCATCGTCCCGTCCGACAGAATCGGGGTATTACACACATATAGTACATATAAATAGCTATCTGTGTGCAAAGTTTCAGTTCTTAAAATGAAAAAAATGGCGGAATTGTGAATTTCTTAAGAAAACACTGAATTTTCCGGGTTTTCTCCGGTTCTAATTATTCGATCGGGACATTCGACTTCTCATTCTCTTCGTAATTTAGTTCTCTACAATTCGTCTATTGACAATATTAAGATTGTTTCATTAGTTTCCATTTTACAAGCAAGGAACTAGTTTTAAGTCTTCACTTTTGTCGGCAGTCCCCAATCATTGCCAATTTTTGACATTTATAAAGTTTTTTTTATTTATTGTTGTTTGTATTATTTCTTGCAGTTTTGTTGTTATTTTGTTAACATATTGTTATTTCATTGTGGATAACAATCAATTAACTGATATGATGCAAGTGTTTTTCGAGTGCCACAAAAATTCTGGTCAAGCAATGTGCATTTGCGCAGCTCGCTTTTCCCACAGAGAAATTCCGGACCGTCAGAAATTTAGAAGAATTGAACAAAATTTAGGAAATCACGGAGCTTTTAAGAAACCTAAGAGAGAGAAACGCCAATTTCGTGAAAATGTTCAGTTAGATGCCATTCTCACTGTTCAAGAAAATCAAAGAACTTCAACTCAGGAAGTCGTACATAACATTGGAACGTCACAGGACACTGTTCATAAAATCTTAAAAAACAAATTTAAATCTAAGACGAAATTTTACGAAATTAACCATAAATAGTTAAGTATAAATGTACACCCGGCTTCATTGAAAATGTCATTCTTTACTAACCACAGTTTGAAGCCTGTCGTAAATTACCGACACTGGCTAGTCCGAATTTCTACCTACTTTCTCAACATCGTTTGTAAAGCGTTTGTGAGGACCTTAAATTCAAAAGGAATATTATCCAAAAATTTCACTTGTGTGCTAGAGCAGTCCCGCAGTAGTAATTTTCAATTTTTGCTAAAAGTACAATATGTATTCTGAAACTGAATCGAGTAGTTCCTTGCATGTATTTATTTTTTACGACTTATTAGTAGTATTAATATTATTATCATAAGTAATATCACAAGAGAGTGAGAATAAATTGAAAATAATTCGACAGATTTTCGAAAACTTGTTGCCAGGGAATAGACACGAGAGCCCGTAGGGCTCGAGTGGCTATTCCCAAATGGCAACAAGTTTGAAAAAATAACTGGAGAATTATTTTCTAATTAATTCGCACTCTCGAGTGGTATTCGGAAGATTATTTTTTAACGTTTAAATAAAAAATACAGCATAAAAATACAGTTTAATTCATTATAAACTAAAATCAAACTGGCGACAGATGTCAAAACTAGAAAATGTGCTGTCAAGTTACATATGTAAACAAAATACTAGAAATTATGCTCGCGGGAATTTTCTACAGTAGAAAATTCTCACTATAATAATGTTGTGATTGGACAGAATTAAACACGTGTGCCCAAATACTGCTAAACGATTGGTGAATGAAATCATTAAAAAATAATCATTGAAAAACCTTTGTTTTTTTCAATAAATTAAAAATGGATATTATTCCTTTTGAATTGAAGCTCCTCATTATTATTAGTTGTTCAATAGATTGGCTATCTCGTCGAAGATCAATTTATTAACGAAATATTTGCATTATTTTAATTTATTGTAAAAGACCGACGTCGTTGCCCTAAAAAACGCCAAATAAACGCTTTGTAACCCATCAGTTCAAAATCAACTATCGTTATCTATTGTTTTAGCTTGATTTAGGGTCGGTATTTGATTCTCGGAAAAGTCTTAGATAGCTATCTTTGGAATTAGTGAGTCAGCAATAATTGTTGCAGTTACAGCAACGATTGTTATTAACCATCGGGTAAATCTAGCGACACATTGAAATATCGGCACTTAATGGCATTTGAATAATATTGTGAATACTTCCATGGTAATTTGATATGAATGACATGATAAATCGATTGAAGAAAGGATGAACTGAAATTTTTATAAAGACATTTGTGATTATTTCATCTGATTAAAAAAAGGAAATATTTTTTGTATTATTATTCTGTGAAGTAGCACAAATTATTGGACTATGCGTGCTTAAGCAATAAAACCACACATGATTCTATATGTTAGGGTTCTGGAGGAGGTTATGTTACCTATGTTACCTATGTTACCTATGGTTGTATCCTTCAGACGAGATGAACCACCCAATTATCTTTGTGCAAGATAATTGCCCAATTCATCGTGCACGGATTGTTGATGAGTGGTTCACCGAGCATCCCGAATTTGAAGTATTAAGATGGCCGGCAAGATCCCCTGACTTAAATCCGATAGAAAATTTATGGAGAAACATGGTCAGGGAATGGAATGAGGTCAATAATATAAATGTGCGCGAGAGAACCGTTGCAGCAAAATGTCCATCGAGTTTGGGATCATTTCAGGCTATCGGACATTTGCCAGCATCTGGTAGACAGTATGCCAAGACGTTTAGCCGAGTGCATAGAAAATAACGGCTAATATACATTGTATTAATTAATATAGTGTTACCACCGCAGCGGAGTCCGTTCTTCGTTGTTGTAGTTAATTAATGACATTTTATTTTTCCCTTAATCTGACTTATTAGTAGTGTTAAGTATAAAATTAGTGTACCACAACCGTTTGTATTCGCTTTTTTTTTATTGTTTTGAAAAATTCAATTCAACAATAGTTTTTTTTTCCACTACTTTACCTCGTTTTTTAATTTCAGACGCGGTTAGACGGCTGTAAAAATGTTTTTGTTTTAACTTTATGTTGATAGTAATGTCACTTACATCTGTCAGTTGAAGGTTATATTAGTAATGTAGCTTCAAAATTAGAAAATATAGCACAAAATGGTTTTGTAGAAGGAAACAATATGACCAAGATAACAACTGACAGTACAGTAAAATTCCCCTTCGCGGACACCCCTCTTACACGGACACCTCCCTTGGACGGACAGTTTCTCATGGTCCCGACCAACTCTTATATAATTTGCATTGAGTTAACTCCTTCTTTCTCTTAAACGGACAAAAAACCAAATAAAAAATAAACGCCTTGTCTCATTTTTCTGTTGCGAGGGTCGCTGGTGCATTATTTAAAGTTTTATAATTTATTTATTTATTTATATTTATTTCTTTATTTATTTATATGTTATTTTAGGATTAGTCACTATGCAAAACTGAAAGTTTAGTTCGTTTCGCTTAAATTCGCAAATTTACTTGTTAGGAAATATTTTAAAGTTACCGATTGTATGTCCGGTACTGTTCTCGGTATTACCTGAGCAAGCTATATTTCAATCTTTTGTTACGATGACTAGTGTAAAGTAATTTATTTCTTCAATATTCAATATTAGTCTGACGTCTATGCGGAAAAGACAATAAAAAAGCTTGGATAACAGGACAAATTCTGACAGAGTGGTTGCAAGACCTAGATTGGAAAATGGCAAAAGAAAAAAGAAACATTTTGTTATTTTTAGACAATGCGGGATCTCATCCAAAAGACGTCCAATTAAAAAATATAAAAATCTTGTTTCTGCCCCCTAATTGTACATCAGCTTGTCAACCACTAGACCAGGGGATTATAAAAAAATTCAAAACTTATTATCGAAGTCTAATACTAAAGCACCTGCTAGTAAACATTGAAACTACTGGTACAGCTTTTGAGTTAATTAAGAAAATTACGCCATTGGATGCAGCTTACTTTGCAAAAACCGCTTGGGACCAAGTGACCAAGGAAACAGTTAAAAATTGCTTCCGTAAAGCAGGATTTAAGCATGAAAATATGCTACATCTACATATGTTACATCTGATCCAGAAGATGACTTACCACTTAACGCACTTGCAGATATCCTCAAACATAAGAATTTGTTGGAATTGACTGACAATGAAAGCCTTAATGATATTTTGAACTTAGATGTAAATTTGTATGTTGAAGATCCAGATTCAGGACTAGAAATTGAAAATCCATTTGAAATACAAGAACTTTCCGAAGATTCTGATGTCGATGAGGTTCCAGTACCAACAGAGGCTATCCCAAATTATGGTGAAGCTATTACCCTAACCAATCAGCTTAAACGTTTTGCCGAAGATCACGGAGATACAGAGTCTTTGGAGCTTCTTTTCAAATTAAAAGTACGATTTCTGGACGCCATTTTAAAGAAAAAAAGGAGACAAACAACAATATATAAATTTTTGCGTCATTAAAGTGACATTTCATTTCATTTTATGCATTAGTATATTCTGTTATATTTTGTATGTATTTTGTAAGGTAACAAATCCTTATTTTTTCCTCAAGTTTTAAGTTTTTTGTTTATTTTAAAAACATTTACATATACGTTTTAAATGTCGCAATTTGTTTAATTACACTTTTCATTAAAAAACCGATTTATTTTTATATTTCTTTTAGGCGGAAACCTCTCTTGAACGGACACTTTTAGTCGGTCCCGTTGGTGTCCGCCCAAGGGAGATTTCACTGTATTTTAATCCCTCCAGACCACAGTCAAGGATGATTTATTGTAACCAAGTCACTTATACTTTGCACCATTCAGGTGATCAGATCTTATTCTTTTCATGCCGACTCAGAGGTTGTGGGACATGGCTGGATGAGCTCAGAGGTCTTGGAACATGGTCGCATAAAAACGCTGTGTTCCAAACCTTCGAAGCATGTAGCACATGAGTAACGTAACTAGAGTTTGAATTCATGAAAGTTCCATCCGTAACAACTCAGAGGTTTTGGGACATAGCTCCAGGAGCTCAGAGGTCTTGTAACATAGACTTACAGGAACTACGTCAAACAAATGTCATACAAATTCTCAATTTAAACAGTGCCATGAAAGATGAATGCAAGCTCTCTCAGACTTAAACTGTCTGCACAGCGCCTAGCGCCATATTATTTACGCTAACACGGTTCATCCAATCCATTCTCACACTAATCAAAATAGGGAGAAAACAAAAGAAATCTCTTACCGTCAAATTGACTTTCACAGTTTCCAGACCATTCACCTGACCAATGTTTATTTCTGTAAGTTCTTATTTTCAACTGTAAATCGATCGCCAGGAAGCAAATTAATAATTTTGTAAGGTCCTCGGAATTGAGGTTCTAGTTTTTGAGCTCGAGCGTTACTTTTTGGGATGAACACAAAATCACCAACCTTGTATGTTTTATTATTTCTGCGTACTTTGTCAAATCTTTCTTTCGACAATTCTGCGCGGTGTTTCATTTTTTCATATGCAAGGGAACGATCTTTTGCTATATCAATAATGTTTTCATTGTTAGGGATTAAATTAACAATATTTTGAATAGAGGCATTATTGGCGCCGACACCTGTCAATAATCTCAACGGAGTAAAACCTGTGGTTTTTTGGAGAGTAGTATTTCAGGTACGTTGAATTTTAGGGAGCGCGTTCGTCAATTCTGACACTTTACCTATTTCAGTGCTTAAAACGGTAATTACAGTAGCCACGTATCTTTCGACTTGACCGTTTGCTCTAGCAGCACCAGTAGCGGCCATGTGATGTTCAATGATATAATTTCGAGCAATATTTTGTTCTTCTAACCAAACGAATGGTTCATTATTCTTGGTTAATTTTGTAATGCTCGCTGTTCGGCTAGCAAATTCCGGTACAAATTTACGAAAATAACCAGCTAAACCCATAAATTGCCTTACTTGGCGTACATTGTTTGGAACGGGAGAGTTTATCAAAGCAGAAATTTTAATTTCTCCAGGTTTAACGCCTTCACAAGAGATTGTGCGCCCAAGGTATTCAATACTTCTTTGAAAGAAGCGACACTTTTTAATATTCAATGAAAATCCGGCATTATTTAGAGCAATTAATACAAGTTTTAAAGTATCTAGACCCTCCTCAACAGTGAACGATGGTATGAGAACGTCATCTAAATAAACCAAGGCTTTTGTATCTTTCAGTTTTCCAAGAGCTTTATTTATGGCTCGCTGAAAGACGGCTGGTGCATTAGCCAAGCCAAACGGCATACGTAGGTACTCGTAGTGACCATCGGGGGTAACGAATGCGGTTTTTGCAATTGAATTTTCTGCAATCGGAATTTGATGGAACCCCGAGGCCATATCTAGAGTGGTAAAAAACGTACTTTTGCCCAAACGATCCAATTGATCCTCAATCAAGGGTAACGGAAAACGATCTTTAATAGTTATTCTGTTTAGAGCCCTAAAGTCAACACATAATCTGTCGCTACCGTCACGTTTTTTGACTAAAATGATTGGGCTTGCGAATGGGAGACACTTTCGCCGATAATTTTATTACTAATCAGGTCATCAATAATTAGTCGTACTTTTTCTCTTTCCGTAAAAGATAAACGGTATGGATGATAATTAATTACATTGTCGTTATTCAAAGAAATGTTCAATTCAGCCGAAACCACACGTCGCACGGCGTTACCGGACGTAATCATTTCTTTGAAGTCGTGCAATAAAGATGTCAAAAGCTGGCGGCTTTTGCCTGTAACATTTTCGAGTGCAGGTGATAAATTATCAATCGCGGCATCCTCAATAGTGAGAGCATTTATTTTATATTTGTTTAGGCTACGTTCGTTTGTAGTTGTCCGTGTCAATCGGGCACCGAAATTGTCCGTTACTATTATGACGTCATCATGAAGCAAAGCGTTGCGACCGATATCAGCGTCATATTCCATGTCCGAGTCACGCACCAAGAAAAATAACAATTCAATAGACACGTTCTCAGATTCAACAATTACCGTTGTTCTTCCGTACGTATTCAAAAAGCCACCACCCAGACCTTTTAATCTTACGACATGGGCTTCAATACAACATCCAATGGACAAAGCAATTCTTTCGCGCATTACAGAACAATCTGCGCCAGTATCAATTAAACAATAGAGTGGTTTACCTCTAATAATCACTAACGATAAATTCGACGAAGCATTATCAGTATTACAAAAATTGACTTTTCCATTCTTTTCGCGTTCCGCACGTTGCTTGGCCCAACAAGAATCTTCCTTGTGACCAATTTTTTTACAAAATTCGCAAGAATTATTATAACGCACATTGTCACGGTTATTATAATTAGCATTCTTGCGGCCATCATGAACTTTGTTATTGACAAAAACTTCTGTGGGTTTTATGAATTTTCGTTTATTACAAGACGACTGGATGTGCCCCGTTTCGTTACAAACAAACAACGCTTAGGATTGTTAAAAGAAGAGCTTGTACTCGGTGCAGGTGCTGTCTCAAAGTGCCGCTTTCGGGAAACCTTTGTATAGCCCGACAATAACACCATTAATTCGCTTGTGGTTTTTATCCCACTGTTTAACGCTCCAATTTTAACAGGTGTCTCGCCAATTTCACCAATAATCAATTCAATAAGTTCTACTTCCGAAAATTTAATTTTAGTACGCTGCAAAAGCAATAATTTTTCCCTTGCATACTCACAGTACGTATCGAAGCGCTCGCTAGTTAGTTGCACAGCCTTTTTCAACTTTTCAGTCAAGTTTTTCTTTTCGGGGTAAATGTCAATCAGGTCAGCCTTGAAATTTTCCCAATCTCGGTGTTCGGGTTCCCAATTTTCGAACCATCGGAGGGCAGTTGTTCCTCTAAGTTGTTTTCCGGCACGGGCTACCATTTCACGAGCACTCCAATTAAACTCGAGGCCCATTTGTTCGATTTCGTAGCACCAGTTTTCGGCGCCAGAATCTGATACATCGGGATTGAAAACGGGTAATGCGATGTCCCTAAAATTGCGATTTACCCTCGATATGGTTTCTTGCAACTTTTTAAATGTTTCCACCATAACTGTGGAAAATTCTTCCATTGTGAAGCACTAAATTCCGATCCCACTCCTGATGTTAGAAGATTTATTATAATTAGAACAATAAAAGAGCAATTCACACAACAGGACAGCTATTAGCGCTCAAGGCGTTCAGGTCCACACCTCTCCTCGATCGGAACTACCACCGGTTCCTCGTGTACCCTGACGCGCGGAGGGGGGGATCTCACACATCCTGTCCCCTCTCTTGACCGCCAGGCCCCAAAATTGCGTTATTGGTCGCGTTGCCGCTAACATATTGATATACGACAACTATTACTTGGATCTTTACTTACGAGTTCCGATAGCTATGACCTTCAGACTTTCAAATAGATACCTACAATATTGCTGTCGGATGGATACCATGATACTATGTTAGTTATAGTATCATGTGGTCACAGTAACGAACGACGCACCGATCCGTCAGTGCACACTCCAATATGGATGACGTCGACTGTTTGATAGTGGCCAGTGCTGCATGTGTAGTTATAGGCTGGGCTATTAAAAAAGAGAAAAAATAAACGCTGGTGGACGACATCCTTATACCAAAATAGGTTGACCAGCAGAGGTCAGTTATTTTTAAATAGCATGGTGGAAGAGGAAGAATATGGCCACTTTCGAAACTTTACGAGAATGTCTTCTACAGACATTAATTTGTGCAGGACTCTAGTGAAGACCTTATCTAAACGTGTGATGGTATGCATTTATTTTTTAATAACAACTAACATTAACAAAATGTTTATTTTATTTTAATTATAATTATAATAATGCGAGACGTGCTGGGGTGACTGAAGAGGTGAAACAGTAGATGAAGCTGGTGATGGTAAATAGAGGTAAGAATGTGATAAGGCTGAATTGGATCGAGAAGATGAAGATTGAGACGAAGTTGAAGGTTGCGATTGCATTTCGGCTTGAAAGAGAAAATTACGGGTTCTGTTATTAAGCTTTCACAGTTTTCCCGCAATATATTCACCAAATATTGGGCACTCATCTTTTTTTATTTACTGTGCTCTGCAGACTACCCGAAATTCAACCAAGAACGGTCAAGTAACTAATCCCTCGAAAAAAATTAAACAATTATCCTTTATTTTGAAATTCCTAGGTAAAGCAATATTTCCGGAAGGTATCAACAGATGGAGCACATCAAATCAAAATTTGAGATGAATCCAGAAATTATGAAGTAACTTAAATTATAGATACACGACGAAAGGTTGACTATACTGTATGTAAGCAAAATAAGTACATTCATTTTAACGGGTAATATAGAACTCTTCAAGACCAACAACTTTGCGATTGCGAAAAAATGGTAGATAAAAAAAGGGCTTTTCTCGACGAGTTCTACTACTGGTTAAAATTGATGTACTTATTTCGCTTACACTTTGTATATACATATTACTATACTATATACATATATACAGGCTGGACCATCGTATGGCATTTTGGAGATTTAACCTATTTCTTGTTTGTTAAAAAATTCAAACTTGCAGGTAACAATCTTCAATTAAAGCACTACACCATGGTAATTTTATTTTTTTGAATTAAGTTTCTAAACAGCGTCGGGACGCTATAAAGTGAAAAAAAACAGAAATCCAATTTTTTTTTTTTAATAATTACATTGAAAATATTATGGAGAATGTATTCCCGAAATTTTCAATTTGATAGGAACCTTTGATTTTAAATTAATTGAGATTTTGTGATTTTTGTCGGGAAATTATAAGTGATTTATTGCTGTAACTTCTGTCCGCAAGAAATGTGCGTTCACAATGCCCGCTGTAAACCAACCATAAATCAAAAAAGGTATTTCTGACGAGCCGAGGCTGGTGTTTACTTCAGGACCGGACTTAAATTTTTTTCGTTAATCAGATTTAGATAAAAGAAACAAATAGTTGAATTTTAATTTATTTTATTTTACATTAGATGTTCAAAATGATGACCTTCCTGTTCGATGCAAAGTCGCAAGCGTCTCTGAAAATTTGCGTGAACGGTAGCCGCAACATTCACATCATTAAATTCGCGGAAGGCGGCAATTAGTCTTTCCCTCATGTTATCTCTTGTTGTCGGTCTCTCCCGGAAAACACGTTCTTTGATGGCACCCCATAAGAAAAAATCTGGTGGTGTAAGATCAGGTGATCTCGCTGGCCAAGGTATGGGTCCGTCCCTACCAATCCAATTTTCTCCAAACTGGAGCGTTAATTCTTCCCGGGCTCTTCGACTAAAATGTGGAGGTGCTCCATCTTGTTGGAACCACAACCGAAACCTTTGATTTACTAGGACAATTGCGTCTAACAAATCATTTAGCTCGTCTTGCAAAAAGGTGGTGTATCTCTCACCATTCAATGGACCTTCAAAAAAAAAAACGGCCCCACAATTCTATTGTTCACAACACCTCCCCAGACATTAAGGGACCAGCGATTTTGGATGTCTTGTTCTCTCATCCAGTGCAGATTTTGTACTGCCCAATAGTGTAAATTGTGTTTATTTACCGCACCATTACTTTTCACACAACATTCGTCGGTAAACACAACTCTTTCAAAAAAATGTTCATCATTCCGGATTTTTTCCTCTGCCCATTCGCAAAAAGCCACTCGATTTGCAAAATCTTCACCATGCAACTCTTGGTGAAGTTCCAGGTGGTACGGGTGATATGCGTGTTTTTTCAAAATTCGAAGCACACTACTTTTGCTGATCCCAGTTTGAGAGCTAATCTCTCTGCTAGCAATGTGGGGATTATTTTCAACTAAATTTAACACCCTGGCTTGGTTGACATCGTGAGTAACAATTGGATTGATAAACGACCTGGTATTTTGTTGAAAAGTTCCTCTTTCACGTAAAGAAGACACTAACGATTTAAAAATTTGATGATTTGGAGCGCGATTTTGCAGAAACCGCGCGGCGTAAGTGTCGGCGGCCAGAGTAGCGTCTCTGCCACATTCGCCAAAAATTAATAACATTTCAGTCTTTTCTTCAAATGAATATTGAAAACGCATAATTACTGTTCAGAATAGCTTTCAGCTAAACTTAACAAAAACTACACAACTCAAAAGCACGATCAGACTGTTGGAAGTTCAAGACTAAACTAAACATTTGGTTACAATCAGGTGAATTCTTAAAAGAACAGCAGGCAAGCAAATTTTCAAGTAAATCCTATTTCCTAGCACTTAAGAGGGATACCTACCCCCCGGCCGCCGCTACCATTCCGGCCCCCGAAATGTGCACGACACCTGACACAAATTTCCGTATTTTTCCATAGATTAAAGCTGCTTTATCCAGTGTCTTTGGTGAAATAATATTTGTCATAAACAAAATAATATTGACATTTGTCTGATTCTTTTAGGACGCCTATGCTATGAAGCAAAAATCAAGTTGCTAAAAAAAATCGTTTACATTTCGGTGGCCGGAATAGTACACAGTTCGAGTTTTCCTTAAAATTAAACGTAAATATTAACCAATTTTCAATTTTGTATGCCTAAATTAAAGAGAATTTCAATATTTTTTTAAATAATTATTAGCAGCAGAAGTAGGTGAATATTAGGCATTTTGACTTAGCAGTGACTGAGTAACCAAAGCTGTTTTAACAATGAGTCACTTTCAAAAATTAAAAATAGCGAGTTTTACATTCCATAGAAGATTTAAGTACGGGCCTGGATTTTACTACTCACAGCTCGTGTCGATTGTACCTCAGAACCACTTTTACTGAGGACAGTTGTAAATCAGCCTCACACCAGTTAACGAGGGTTGTCATTTAAGAATTCGGTCATAAATAAGAGTGTTTTGCTTTACATTATTTAATATTTCGATTTATTCAATCACTATAACTATCTAAATTCCGCTTTGCATATCATCATAATGTACGCATTACGTAGATGCAGTGAAAGAAAATACAAACTGATAGCTTTAGTAATTTGATAATAAATCACTATCAAAGTCAACTTTCACATCAATTTTGCTTTCATAAGTAATATCACAAGAGAGTGGGAATAAATTGAAAATAATTCGATAGATTTTCGAAAACTTGTTGCCAGGGAATAGACACGAGAGCCCGTAGGGCTCGAGTGGCTATTCCCAAATGGCAACAAGTTTGAAAAAATAACTGGAGAATTATTTTCTAATTAATTCGCACTCTCGAGTGGTATTCGGAAGATTATTTTTTTACGTTTAAATAAAAAATACAGCATAAAAATACAGTTTAATTCATTATAAACTAAAATCAAACTGGCGACAGATGTCAAAACTGGAAAATGTGCTGTCAAGTAACATATGTAAACAAAATACTAGAAATTATGCTCGCGGGAATAATGTACAGTAGAAAATTCTCACTATAATAATGTTGTGATTGGACAGAATTAAACACGTGTGCCCAAATACTGCTAAAAGATTGGTGAATGAAATCATTAAAAAATAATCTAAAAAATAATTATGCCATGTTGTAGTATCAAAATTGAAGATCATTTCCTCCAATTTTCATCTTTTTTTGACCATTATAAATAGGTTAAATTTTAAAAATGCCATACGATGGTCCACCCTGTATATATAAGGCTTTACACAGGCACATATATGCGTATAAAAAAACACACATATATGACCATTAGGCCATTGAGGCCTATAGCCTTGTAATTAATTTCCACTTTCTCCTGTCCTTAGCCACTATTTTCCAATTATCTATTCCTCTCAGATCTTCTTCTACCGCTTCTCTCCAAGCTCTCCTGGGTCTGCCTCTTTTCCTTTTTCCCTCTACTTTTTTCCATGCTATATTTCTAACATCTCTACCTTCTTCCATTCTTATCGTATGACCCAACCATTGTAACCTCCGGTATCGAATGAAATCGCTTATTTTACTTTCCTTATACATTTCGTATATTTCCTTGTTTGTTCTCCTCTCCCATCCCCACTGTGTTTGTTTGCCCCCGAAAATTCTTCGTAAGATCTTCCTTTCCCAAGCATCCACCTTTTCTTTATTTTTCTTTGTTAAAACCCATGTTTCACAGCTGTACGTGAGTGTTGACCTTAAAATTGTCCTGTATATTCTAACTTTTGCGCTATACGATATTTCTTTGGATTTCAGGGCTTTTGTTAGTCCTCCCGCACATCTGTTGCCCTTGGCCATTCTTAGCTCTATTTCCTTATCTTCCTCACATCTATTATTAATTAAAACCCCCAGATACATAAAATCCTCTACCTCCTTGATTTCAATCTGTTTCCCATCACACTGTAGTTTAAGTCCCTCTTTAACTTGCTTTTTATGTTTATTTTTCAGTTCCATATAATTCGTCTTTTCTTCATTGATAACTAAACCCATTGTTTTTGCTGCATCCATTAATTTTTCCACAATATTTATCATTTCTTTTTTACTCCGTGTCAGGAGCACTACATCATCCGCATACGCCAGACATTGGTGACTTTTATTAAACAGTGTGCCGCTCCTGTTTATGTTACAGTCTCTTATTATTTTTTCAAGAGCCAAATTAAATAGTGTGGTAGACAGAGGGTCTCCCTGTCTTACACCTCTTTTAACATGGAAATCGTTACTGTAGTGTCCATTTGCTCTCACCTTACAGTTCGTGTTTACCAAAGTCATGCTTATTAGCTTTATCAGTTTAGCTGGAATGCCTAGCTCTCGTAGTGCCTTTATTAGTGCTTTCCTATAAATATTATCATATGCCTTTTTAAAATCAATGGATATAATAAATGTTGGGATGTCATATTCGTAAGTACCGTTTAAAATTTGTTTAAGCATAAACACATGATCCGTTGTGGACCTTCCCTTTCGGAAACCAGCCTGGTACTCCCCTAATATTCTTTCCGCAAATACTTCAGTTCTTTTCTTTATTAGAGTAGCCAGCATTTTATAAGTTACATCTAACAGCGCTATGCCTCGGTAATTTTCACAGCGCGTTATATCTCCTTTTTTGAAAATGGGAACTATGGTGGCACTACTCCATTGTTGCGGCATCTCTTCTTCCCTCCAAATTTGTTGTAGTAGGTTACACACAACTTCCTTCATACTTGCTCCGCCATATTTTAGGTTTTCTATTGCTATTCCGTTATATCCCGGACTTTTGTTATTTTTCATGCAGTTCAAAATTTCCTCACACTCTTCTTGTGCGGGTTCTGGACACTCACTTTCTTCTACATCTTCCATTTCAAAATCGCCTTCCTGTTCCTCCTCCCCTTCGTTCAATAATTCCTCGAAATATTGGCCCCATCTGTCTAACTGTTCTTCCACATTTCCTATTAGGTTCCCGTTTTTATCTGCAATATATTGCCCATTAGCTTGGTATCCACTTCTGATATCTTTTAAATCTTTGTAGAAATTTTTTATTTCCTTTCTTTGATAGTTTTCTTCTATTTTCTTTAATCCATTCTGTAAAAGCACTCTTTTTTTTGCTCTACACAACTGCTTTACTTTTCGCCTTTGACTTTGGTATCTTTTTTTGTCTTCTTCCTCGTGGGTTTGTATCATTTTTAGTCTGTATTTTTTCTTTAATTTTATTTCTTCTTCACACTCTTCATCTAGCCATTCTTTTTTTTGTGGGTATTTCCATTCTGGTATATTGTTTCTTGTAGCTGTTTTTATATTACTTTCAATTACTCTCCATTTTTCCTCTATTTTTTTTATTTCTCCGAGACGATTTCTTTGGAAAACATCTTCTAAAGCACTCGTGTATTTATTTCTAATTGACATCGTTTGTAATTTACTGATATTACATTGAATTCCTTGCCGTTTCTTTCCCTTTCGTATCTCCTTTTTTGTTTTATCGTATTTTAACTTTGCCACTACCAAGAAATGGTCTGAATCAGTGTCAGCGCCCCTATAGGATCTAACATTGGTTATTTGTTTTGAGAAAATATCTTGAACTAGCACATGGTCTATCTGGTTGGTTTCTCCTGAGGCTGGGATAATCCAAGTTCCCTTGTAAATGTCTTTTCTCTTAAATTGTGTGCTCATTATTTTCATTTCCCTTTCTACCGCTAGTGCAATTAACCTCTGGCCGTTGTCGTTACTTTCCCTATGTTTACTTTCTAATCCTGTTATCTTCTTATATACGCTATCTCTCCCGACCTTGGCGTTGGCATCCCCTAATATAATTATCATATCCCGCGATGGTGCTTCATCTAGCATTTGATCAACTTCTTCGTAATAAAAATCTTTTACGTTATCCTCTTTCTCTTCTGTGGGGGCATGTATATTTACTATGAACATATTCCTTACTTCTCCTTTCACTCTTAATGCGCACAGGCGATCCGATTTAGGTAAGAACGATATTACTTTTTCCTTAAATACCTCATTTACAACAAAACCCATACCGTAGTACCTTTTGTTGCTACCGCTCATAAATACAGTATAGTTGTCCACTTTTTGAATTCCGCTGCCCGTCAAATGAGTTTCTTGCAACGCTGTTATATCTAGTTGGTATCTATGTATTTCTTTTACTAAACGCCTGATTGCCCCTTCCTCATATAAACCTCTCACATTCCATGTGCCACAGTTTATTTTACTTTCGATGCCTTTTATTTTTTTTTGCCTCATTATTTTTTTATCTTCTCTTTTATTGTCCTTTTCCCTTTCCATTGTTTTGGTCTTCTTTTCTCTCAGTTCCTTTTTATTATATTTTTTGCCCCTTTCGCTATTTTTACTGTTTTGTCGTCCTAACATTTGCGCACTTCCTATGGTTATGCTTTTTTTGCTTTCTTGTCTTACATTTTTCTTCTTATACATTATTATTTCTTCTCTAATGGTTCTCTTTTCATCTCCTTTTACTTCATATCCTTGTCCATTGCCTCTGTCGTTACTTTCCTTTTCCTCCTCTACTTTCTTCTTTAGTTTTTTTGTATGTTAGTTTTTGTTACTTTCTTCAGTTGTGCTACTTGCAAATCCTCTTTCGGAGATCTTTCACTGACTGTTCTTTTAAAGTTACTGCTTTTCCCTAAGAGCTGTTTTATCTCGTTTATATCTTTGACCCCAAAAGTTTCGTTATTTATTACTAATTTATTGTATTTTATTTGTGCTGTGAGTCCTTTTTGTCTAGCCTCTTTCATTCCCTGAATTAATTGTCTCCGCTCACCACGTATTTCTTTGGGGTAGTCTTCATTAATCCATATCTCCGTGCCTTTCAGTTTCTTCGAATTTTTTAATATTTCCATTTTTTTACTATATTTTCCAAGCTTAATTATTATAGGCCTTGGTCTCTCTGTTTTATATACCCCTATTCTTCCTACTTCCTCAAGATCCTTTTCTTTATCTATCTCCACCCCTGTATTATTTAACGCATTTAGAATTTTTTCCGTAGTTTCTCCTTCTTCCTCCCCCTCTGCATCCACTACTCCCATAATTACGACGTTCTTTTTTCTAATTTCTCTCTCTAAAAAAACTATTTTTTCTTCCTGCTTCACAGCTTGTTCTTTCAATTGAATGTTTTCTTGTTTTATTGTATTCAGTTCTAAGGATATTTGCTCCAACTTTGTATCCATTCCCAGTAGCCTGTCTTGTATTATTTGGAACATCTCTTCTATTTTCTCCATACTGCTCTTAACTGACACTCGATAAAGGTTTTCACCCGGTTCGACACCTCGGAGGCTCCACCTTCTTTACGTGTTTCGCGATTTATTGTAGTTATGCTCCTCGAAACTCTTTTACGTATGGTGTGTTGCGTGCTTTAAAAATTTAAGCTTATCTCCAAAACTAAATATTTTCTTCGCCTATCTCTCTTATCACTGCATGCAATTCTCAACCTTATTCATAACCGTAACCTCAAAACACTTTCAATTTTTACCAAAACCACTCAGTAAACGGGTTCAAAAAACGATTCCCTTTCGCGCACTATAGCTTTACCACCCTACACCTATCACACATTCACCACTCTTGCGCTTACGATAACTCGATACGGTCCAAAACCAGACTTTTATACCGGAGCATCAAAAAACACAGACTGTCGTTCATGTGTCTATAACTGGTAACTGCTTCAATATATACATGCATTCCGTTTATTCCTGAAACCGTTTAACGCACATCCAGGCCCGCTTCGCTATATATACAATGTCAAACTGACAGTAAGTATGGTTGGAAAGTAAATATAGCGGGACACAAAATGTCATTATCAATGTAAAGTGGCGCGTTCACTATTAATGAACAACACTGTATAAACAGGTACTTAATATTTATTTGATTTGATACAAATTCGGTAGAAACTCTGAAGAAAAAGTCAAATGTAAGAATTGGATAACGTAAAGCGGCCTTAAAACTTTAGGGAACTAATAACAGTAATTTATTTATCTGCTTTGAAGTTATTATAATATAGGGTTAATACAATTCATTGAATCCAGTCTGATATAACCTCCTGCATAAGCCGTTTTGCAATTTTCAATTCATATGGTGTTCCTTCTTCAGAAAATTGGAAATCACTACAATGCGCTGTTTCTAAAAAAAAAAAACTGGTTAACACAACATAATAAAACAATAAAATAACAATATTAACTTTCAACAAAATATACTGGTGCTAAATCAGATAAATTTTTCGTTGGACCATACAAATGCCACGGATCTACACCGCCACTATAGAAAACTACATTTTCCATTTTCCTCTGTGAGTTACCATATACTAGTTTGGTGCGTGCGACGCCTTCATTAATAACATCAGGTATTAAACTGGAAAGTTAGGTATAATTATTGCGGCATTCAGGACATTTAAATGAAATTTAAATGAAAGTCAGACAAGTTTCATTTAGATTTTTATTTGCAAGTGCAGCAATTTTTTCTAATGGTTTTCCATTGTGTTTCATTAACTGATTGCAAGTTTCAATTATAGCTTTGATACCTGCAGTTTGAACATCCGGTATTACTGAGACCAGGAATGTACGAACAAAATATGCAAGATAAGGTTGATTAGGATTAATTTTGGTGCACGTACTAAAAATAAATGTTCATAAAACTATTAATTTCAATTGAAATAATGTACTTAAAAAGTTTTGATAAGTAATCGATACCAGTAGATGAATTTAGATACTCCGTTAGTTCATGAAAACCATCCTGGTACGTTTTTAGACATTCTGGTGAAATTTTACCAATTTGATCATTCATTACCTCCAAATATTCTAAAAATATATGACTTATGATTTGAAATTTTTGTTCCTATCCTTACTAGGAACTCCTACTTCCAAAGCGAAGACGGGGCTCGAAGCGTAAGCGGCGTCAACCAAATGTGGATACTTCATTCTGGCCCACGATGCTAACATAGCTGAATATGAACAACCGAAAACAACTACTTTACTGTTTTTCAAGCCATCTGTATTAATTTTCATGTAGTCAATAAAATACGCTAAATCTTCTAATGCTTGGTCTATTGAAAAATATTGAAAATTTCTTTTGTCTAATTTTCTAAAATTTCAAAATGAAATAAACCGTTTAAACCGATTTCATAAACAATTTACTTGAACGGAATACTGTCTCCATAAAATCGGTGTTCAGTGTAGAACATGTGTGCATTATGTTTTCTTGCGAGATCGAACATGGGACCGCCAAGAAGAAAATGTCCGATATCTTCATTTATACTCCACTCACCACCAATAAAAATAAACATGGGCCCTCCATTTTTATGAAACTGGCTTTCGGAAAAGTATCTCTAAAAATGTATAAATGAGAAAGATTTATAAAGCGTTTAAATTTATAAACCATATTCCATATTCTGTTGTCTACAGGATTGAAATGATCAATTTTTTGAACAATCCATTTATCATCTGGCTTAACGATCGATTCATCAGGTTTGAAATTCTTCATGGCGTTGAAACCCTAAACCAGAACAATTAATTATTCTCCATTCGTTTTAAATTAGGTCAACCCTAGCAAATTAACATGTTAACAATTTTTTTTTTTTTGATTTCGTGAACAGACTTCCATGTTACATAGAAACATTCTGATTATCATTCTTTGAAAGAAAAATAATTCAAAATGATATGCTATCTACTAGAATAGTAGTAAAATAGGTTACCTAAATTGTTGTTTTAATTCATTCTCGATTTCCTCCAGTATGTGGTTGATATAAACCTTTATTTAGAAATCTAATTCGAATTTAGGTAATATACAGTGTGTCCACGGATGCGGTTGACAAGAGGAAAAAAAAATTATTTTCAACTTTAAGCCAACAAGTTATTCTTTATGAAAAGTTTTGCATGTCTTGGATAGTTTAAAGTTTTATTAAAATATAATATGTTCTACAAATAGCAAAATATGGAATTGACCTTAAGCAAAGTAGTACTTATTTTTTATTGCTGTAAGATGATAAGTTTGTTGAATGAAAACGAATACTACTTCTAGTAAAAAAAAACTTTATTTCATTTACACAAAAATGATGCAAAATTTTTGTTAAATAGTTTTATGTCGAGAAGCTTTAATGGTTTTGCATCGTCTCGTAAAGTGATCCCATTTTTCAGATGGTTTGCGCTGTTGTTAATCTTTCAAATCCAATTTTGGCAGATGGAAAATTGTAAGATAATCTTCCCATAATCCAAATCCCCCTATCCACCTATCTCCGAAATGTTGAGTTAACCATTCTTTCACTAGAAGACCAGAATGGGCAGGACATCCGTCTTGCTGCCAAATGATATTATTTTGTATGTCCCCGGTTCTAAGGTGTTTAAGAACCGTAGTACGTATGTTTTCAAAATATGCGTATAAACATGTTGATTCAAATTTCCGTCTATAAAATATGGGCCAATAATTTTATCATAGAATATTCCACACCACACGATCGCAATTGTACATACAAAATTTTGTTGATACCTCTACCAAACTTTGCATTTCAGATTTTCTTAAGTTTTGAAACAACTTTCTGATATAATACTTTTTACAAAAATAAAAAGTAAGACTACTTTACTTAAGGCCAATTTCATGTTTTGTAATTTTTAGAACACCCTGTACATTTTAATAAAATTATGGCAATTGTTTATGACTTTCCAAGACAAGCAAAACTTTTTATAAAGAATAACTTTTTGATGTAAAGTTGAAAATAAGAATTTTTTCCCTCTTGTCAACTCCATCCGTGGACACACTGTATATTACCTGATGTGTAATGTATTTTTTGTAAAAGATCACTTACGAAATTGCCAAGTAACAAACGTTTAACATTCAACAATTCTTCGCAACACAAAAAATATGCGTGTTTACATTGCATGTAACTTCGGTTGTCACCTTGTGACATCGTATGACGTTTGTAAACATGCGCATGATCATATCTGGTTATAGTCCTAGTATTATGGTTGCATACATTGTCTGATTGACTTTTTTAAATTCAACATCTACATCATAATTCAATGCTAAAAGAAAACTCGGTATAGAAATTCGAAACAACATTCCTCAAAACATCGTTAAATTCTAACTAGTGGGAACAGCTGTTTTCATTTTTGAAGTTTAACGTTCAGTCAAAAGAGGCAACATACCTTGCCAAGATCACTTTCCATTAATTACATTAAATTATGTAGTACAATAATTGGAATAATATATCTATGCGCTGTATAGCACTTATCGTGACTTAGTATTATTTCTATCAATTGAACCTACTAATTTTAAGAAATACAAGATATTTAAATCAAAGTAAGTAAATTAAAATTAAAGGTATACGACAGAATTCATCTACGGGTACATACCTAAATATACTTACAGATATTTGTTTAACAGCTAACATTACTATGAAACATGAAATCCAAAGTGACGACATGTTTATACTGATTTCGCGGTTTACTTGCTTATGCTCGAAATTTTGGGATTCATTAACATTTATATGATGAGAATAGCACAGTGAAAATTTAAAAAAGTTTATTTTTAACGTGAAATGTAACCATAAAATGTTAAATAAATTTTACTATTTTCTTAAGTTGTTATTAAATAATCTATTCGTTAGCTTTGTACATAAAAACAGCAACGTTATGCCGTTATAACGTTATGTTGTATAATAAATTTAATATTTTTCTAAAACTAAAGATATTTTTAATGTTCTTTTTATGTTCTGCTGTAGTCATAAATACTGATAATAATATTTTTTCTGTTTTTAATGGTTGGCAACCTTCAGATCGGAGATGGCACCTAAAGAAGGAGAAGAAGAATTAACATTTAAAAGCAGTAAAAAAAAATTGCGCAAATTCGGCAGCTGGGTTTTGACGCCTCTAGAACAGCCAGCATTCAGTGACTGATACTTTAATTTTTTTTTAGCCTACATTGTATACAACGTGTCCCAGAAATAATGTCATTAATTTTAACCAATGATAGAACTCGTCAAATACAAGAACTTTTTTAAATAACTTTTTGGTGTAAACGTTTTGATTAACAAGTTAAAATTGTTGACAGATTTGACTTTTATTTCGTTACCAGCCTATGGATAATAATGCTGAATGTTAAACATCGATAAGCGTAGAACAAAAAACCAATGCAAGAAAACATTCCCTGCTTTTTAGTTCTGTCAACGCAGCAACTCATTAATTTGACCGTTGCTGTTATTGTAAAGTTCTGGAATGCAAATTGAAAAATGCTACGGTAATACATAAATGAAATAATTTGAGTCCTTGTCAAAGTTTTACTACCAAAAATGGTATGTTCAAAATAATTGTTACAAGCATTTACAAGTCACAATAACAAAGACTATATGTGCGGCGGGTAGTTTAAATAAGTGAGTAAAAAATTATTTATTATAAAACGCACATACCTTGAATATCCAATGAAAGATAATTTTTTATGCAGTCATCAAAAATTCACTAACACTGACACAGAAACTGATAAAATTCGCACAGTTCACCCTTTCCACTGTTTTTTTAAGGGTCTATTCTATCACTTTCGAAAAAGCAAAATCTGAGTAATAATAGAGTTTTTAAACTACCCTAGCAATTTAAACAGTTAACCCCCATTCGATTTTTTTCAAAGGCCATTGAATACCACTTTCAGAAAAGTGAAATCTCGGTGATTATGTTATTCTACTAACATTATGTATGCTATTTCAAAAATGAACACGGTATTATACCGATAATTCTGATATAACTTCGTGTTGGTCCAAATTGTTCAATTACTTACTATTTAGCCAAGAACTTATTTACATAGGCACCTATTTTAATTTTTCTTATTGTTAGTTCTTCATTCCTAAAATAATCTAATCAAGTACCATTCAAATTTTGACGGTTTTTTTATTAATTACATTACATTCAATCGTACAAGTTTAACAATAAAAACACTTCAGCTGCGTGTCGTATTTTTATTACATATAACTAGTTATTATAATTTAATCAATAAATTTAATTCAGTCAAGGTACGGGAGCAGAGTATTTAATTTTACAGATTTGCGTTGTCAAGACCTATTCAGGATTTTTTGTCTGTATTGTAAAAATGTCGCCTTTGAAAAAACGAAATTTCAGTGACAATTGATAAACGAGCAATTTAAGGGTTACTGGAGAAAATGATTTCGGTCCCTCATAAAATGTTAAGAGGAAATAAATTCACCATGTTGTGTATTTTAAGGATTAATTTATTGCAGGGTGACTTTCGAAAAAACTAAATCTCGATGACACAATGTCAATTGTCAATGATAAACAACTATTTTAGAGGAAACTCTGTGGAGGAAATTTCTGTGAATGGCTCATTTATTGTGACTGGAAAAATCGAAATCTCAATGACAATAGTGTTGTTAAATAAAATACATAAACAATTTAAACAGAAAGTGGCTTTGACCCTTCATAAAATGTTGAAGAAAAAAACATTTTTCAGTTTCAGAAACGTGCAATCAATTTATTAAAGAAACGAGACATGCGGTGCGAGAGACCTCATCTCTGCGGCAAATTAAAAAAAACTGAGACGGCCGGATTGCTTTCCTATACACGGTCGGATATGCCTGTACGGTTTTATTTATCGAATGAAAATATCTATTTGCTCGGGCGGCCGGAGCGTCTCCGTTTTATCATCCACACGTTCCGGTATACCTGCATAAGCGCACCAGAGAGGCAGACCGTAGAGATATATCGGAAGGTGTGTAGCTCGGTTAGGCTAATATTAATATTAAATCAATCAATCACCATAAAGTAATATTATTCTTAACAATTTTTCAATAATTTCAATATTTTCCAATAATTAATTTTCGTAAAATTATATTATAAATCACAAATTAAAAATTATTTATACAAACCAATGTATGCAACCCAGAGATGCAACCAATCATACTCTCACGTAGACTTATTTTAGTTTATCTATTATTAAATTATAATGGCAAGACTACAGATTGCAACGGCGTAGCTAGCATGGGTGGCACCCGGTGCGGATATTGAGGTGTCACCCCAAGAATGAAAATTATTAAAATTATTAAAAATCCGATAAACGTAAACTATGATTTTGAATGAATACAAATGAGAAATTAATAATTAATTATGATAGTAATAATACTGCTTTATTATACATTCTTTGACATTCATGTATAAAATTAAAAACCAGGTATAACAAAAAAAGAATAAGAGTAGAATTAACATACTCTCATATACATGTTACATACAAACACTTAAAATCTCTTCTTTCTAGCTTTAACAGCTGCAAACTCGGAAATCACCTCTTCAAAATTTATATTTTGTGTTACCTGGTGTTCTATCGTTAATATGCCAAGATTGTTAAGTCTCATTTCGGTCATTGTAGCTCGCAAGTAATTTTTAATTAATTTTAATTTGCTGAAACTCCGCTCACAAGAAGCAACTGATACGCAAATTGTCCAAAATAACTTTAGTGCGATCATTAGAATCGGAAGAGATTCTGTAAAATCCCATTCCACGATGAATTGCAAAAAATTTAGAGACACCCAATTAGAAACTGTAACATTGGCTGCCTTTAAATGTCTTCTCAACCTTGGTATCTCTACGAGAAGATCTGTTTCTGATACCTCATCATAAAAAGAAGTAAATTTTGATACAGCTAATTTCAACTCTTCAATGTTTGCCAAAAGCAAAGTATTTGTTTGCACATCCTCAAACAATGAAGCCACATCTTGAACGGATTTTGATCTAGTTCGGAGTTCAATATTGAATCGGTCAAGATATTCCAACATATCCTTTTGAAGTTCGGCTCTCAGTGTCAGACCTGCATCAGTGGCCAACTCACCGGCCATTTGTTTTTTAAGACGAATTCGTCTTTCCATTGGAATGTCGTAATCCTTCGATTTTTTACAGCAAGATCTATTGCCTCTTCTACAATGCGACTCCGTTTTTCTTCAATATAAAGACGAAGTGCCTCTATTTTGATAGCTGATTGATCAACACTCAAGCCTTTACTTTGCAATGCAATCTGAGCACAATTTATTTCCCTTAGTACATCATTCCAAAAGAAAAGAAAGCAAAGAAATGTGAAATTACACACAGCAGGCAGAAGGTTCTGTGCAGCACCTCTGGTGTCTAAATTTTCTTGTTGATCACAGAATTCCTCAACTGCAGCCACAATCCCATCGAAATTTTCCGCCAACACTTTTACTGCAGCATAATGGGCACTCCAACGCGTTGTTGAGAGTCTTTTAACTGATGCTTTGCTGTGTTTAAGAAGCACTCCCCAGCGGCCAGTGGAAGCAGAAAAAAATTTAAAAATTGTATCTACTGTTCCGAAAAATGTTACACATGATATATTTTGTGCAAATGAGTGTTGGCCACATAAATTAATTGAGTGATCTATACACCCAACAAAAATTGCTTTGTTATTTTTTTCTTTAATAATAGATTGCACTCCACCATGTATGCCGCTCATAACAGCTGAATTATCATAACCCTGAGAACGACACAGCATAATATCTAAACAGTCCTTTTCGAGCATCTTCAAAATTTCGTCACATAAATCAGAAGCTTTTTTTCCATGTAAAGGAAAAAATCTAAGGAATACTTCTTTGACTTCTACTTTTCTATTATCAATTTTCACATAACGAATTACTTCCGACATTTGATCAATATGTGAAATGTCAGGTGTGCTATCAAACATAATTCCAAAATATTTACCAGATTTAATTTCATTAACAAGCTTAAATTTTACGTGGTTCGCTAAAACATTTATGAATTCATTTTGTATACCTGGCGATAAATATGATACTTTTGGTGATTTAACATGCTCCAAATTCAAGATGTGGTCTTTCAACACAACATCATATTTTGACAGTAGTTGAACTAGTTCTAAGAAGTTACCTTTATTTGAAGAGAATTGTCCTTCATCATGTCCACGAAATGCTAGGTTTTGTTTAGCCAGAAACAAACTTATATCTAATAATCTAAGTAAAAGATGTTTCCACTTCTGTTTTTCAGTATCAATTAATTGCAAGGCTGTGTCATCTATTGTTTTATGCAATTTTAGCCTCATTCCCAAAGTTTTCCACTTTTCAAAATTTTCTAGATGTTCACTCGACGTTTCATGGCCGGATACTCTTGGATTTAGTTTCCACCACTTCTGAAATCCAGTCGTAAATGCTGTTTTTGTATAAGGGGTGGAAGCAAATAAACGACAACAGAAGCAATACAGGTTATTAGTTACAGTAGAATAAATCATCCATGAGCGCAGAATTTTTACACCATCAGGCATTACTTTGTAAAACCATTCTTTTGAAAGACGACGAACATCACCTTTAATTTTTAACCCGTGTCTAGATACAGTGGTAAATGATCCTTCTTTATTTTGGAAATGTTCACTTTCTCTTTTTATTATCTCGATGCGAATATTATTAGGAACGGGTATACTCCAATGTGAGACATCTCTTAAATCCTGAAGTGATTCATCCATGCACATACTGTCTTCGATAGTAGAAGCATTATTGGTACTACCACTGTCATTTTCAGAATTTATTTCAGATTTGTATTTTTCATGGGTTATCATAATTAATTCTGTATTGTCGCCGTTGTTTCCTGAAGATGAGTTAATATTATCAGAATCGCTCCTTATATCAGAATCAATTTCTTTTGATGAACTTTGGGTGTCATCATTTTTTTTTCGCATATTTAAAGATGGATCCAGACATGCACCGAACTACATCCATTTTAGCCTGTTTGGCTTTTCTCTGCTGAAACCCACTTTTTCTTTTATGTGTATGAACTCCCCGTGGCATATTTATTCTAAAAAATATTTTCGATTAGTAGATATACATACTATCGTTGTCAGAAATTCGAAATATATGTATTTGTACGGAATGTAGGCGGAAAAAAAAATTGAACGGGCCAATCCACTTACATTGGTTTTTTTCTTTTCAATCACTTTTCAACTCTTTCATAAAACACTATTAAAACAGCAACGATTCACTTCACGTTAATTGCAATCAACGTAGTACCGAATCTACGAAAGAAATGAGCAATGACAAAGGGGAATCCCCAACCGAGCAATCGTTAAAGCTAACAACGAAAATAAAAGCAACAACATTTTTGGGGAATCCCCGACCGACCGAGTTATCACAATTGATAAATTAATTTATATAGTATGAAACCTTGATTAAAGTGGCTTTCAAACCTAAGTGATTTATCGTTGAAAATCATTGTGATGGTTTACGTAAGTTTTTATTTTTTTTCACGGTCGGGTGTCACCCCCAAACGGGTGGCACCCGGTGCGGGCCGCCCCTGCCGCCCCCCCCTAGCTACGCCGTTGCAGATTGACAATAATAAAGTTGAGCATTGTTTGTTCAATTTTAAAAAAAGACACGGTAGAAAAGTATTAGCTGCGAAAAAAGTGAAAAAAGCGAAAAAAAAAACTCGTAATGACCCGAAAAATGATTAAAGATAAATGAAATTTCGCATTAAAAGCCTCATAATTCAATTAAGTATGTAAAATTTGAACCCCTCACATTATTAACTTTTTCGATTTTCGGGATCGAGGTGGGCACACCTGGATATGTATAGGGCTTGTAAGGAAATGTGCGATCGAGTCGCCAGTGCTTGAAACAACAAAATTTTAAGTCCAATTGTCAAAATTTGCAATTTTCTGTAAATTTACAATTTGGTGTCTCATGAATGAACGGTGGCAGCCCGTTATGACGAGACTTGAATATCATTCTGGTACTGATACTGAAGTCGAATTGGATGAAATGGACCCGGATGAAACGAAAGAGTCCGTCTCGTATTCCCACAAGGACGAAAATTAATCTCGGCGACGATCAACATTGGAACTATACTTCTCGATTATAAAAGTTATTGTGTAATGTTAATAATGAATTATGGTTATGTTACTTAATTGAATGTTAATCATGCGTTTTGTATTATGTTTAGTTGTTACTTTCAGGAATAAATAATTCAGGAAAATTTGGTTTATTTTTGTTAAAATGAAGATAGTACTATACAAATTGTGCTTAAAGGCATAGTAAACTAAAAACAATCAATTTTCGGAAAATCATTACAATGTCTTCCTCGCGTTGCAATAAGGTTAAAAACGTAAATATCGCTTTTTTTGCGTTATTAATTCTAGAGTTACAATGGGTTTTAAAGCGCTGTGTGACGTCATCGATGATACGACTGCCGCACGAGTAGCTCGCACACTGCTGTGTAAACCGAGACCATACAAGAGTGCGTAGTAAAATTTAAATATCTTACAATTAGTTAATACATAGTATTTTTAGTTACTTTTTACTTAGTTACCAGTGTAGACAAAATAATAGGAAGTATGAGTGGTATGAATCCGTATTTATATGAAAACGATAATAAAGATCCTCCAGTAGGACGTGAAAAATTTACAGGTCGTATTACAAACATTTTTGGTTCAAATGTGATTTTTGCAAATAAATAACAAGTGACTTGGAATGTATTTGTTGCAAGGAAGTTACACAAAAATATTGCTACATCAGGTTTCAATATAAAAACATTTGATTACTTGTGCTTGATTTTGTCTATTTCTAAATATTTTTTATTTCTAGAATGTACTTACATAATTATTGATCTTAAAAGTAAATAGTTTTCATTTTCTTAAAACTTGTATAAGTATGATTAAAAGATGTAAAAATAATAACCTCGACAATACAAACTAATCATGTTCAGTAATAATAATATTGTAAGAAAAAAGCTAATCACTAATCAAAATAATTCGGATCATTATGAATCCTTTGTACATCTCATTTTCCTCAGGATAACTGCCTGACTTTATTGATTACACAAGCAGGAATTACTTTTCTTTTACCGCGGCCGTTTTGGTACACATCCGTTGACCCAGTAAATGAATTGTTTGTATGCAACATGTCTGCAAAGTGCATTTGATTCGTTATTAATTTTTTTTCGGCTTTCTTTGTCGGCTCATAGAAGCATTTGATATCGGGAAGCTTTCAGGCAGTCGATGTTCAATCCAACACTTCCAAATGATTCGTGCAATGTTATACAATCCAGGCCTCCCATAACTTCACTAATTTGTTCAGATTCTTTACAACATACACACTCACAATCATTTGTGTTTTCGAATTTGTCCAGCATCATCATCTTCTTTTTTGTAGTTACAACAAATTCTCCTTCTACAAATTGGTTTATGGAAGTTAGCAGGTCTTTGCGCCACTGATTAAATTTTGCATCGTATACATATAGGAACATACACGCACTTTTTTAAAGATTTCGAAAATCTCTGTCCCACGCGAACCACTGTTCTTCCGATATTGGAATTATGGTCCAAAACTGCAAGCATACCACAAACAATCATTCCATGATACGAGAAATACAAACGTTTAGGCAAATATTTGAGTCTTTCATTATGGTAGGACTCCAGAGTTCCAGTGTGGCAATAGTGATTTATACGTTCTATGTCCTTCAAGAAATCTTTTTTTTCGCCAATTTCTTTTAATGTTTTAAAATCACCGGAATGTGGTGACAACCACACCGTATCACCATTGTCCCGTTCTTCAATTGGTCCGTGTTCACACGCAGAAAATACATCACTTTCCCAGGAATGTACGTTGCAAATATGTTGCAAAAGGTTTTAAATTTTTCAACAAGTAATTCCTTATCACCAGTGCACGTTTGAGCTGCCCACCATAAATGATTAGTAATATTTGCCCTCCAGACAGAGAGAAGTGGTGCCTCTTTTCGGTCGATTTGATGGCTTTTGTAAGACTTTTAGCCATATGCCACACATCAAATTCATGCATTATATGTGGATATTGCGTTCGCAACAAGAATCTTATGCCTTGATGTCTATCCGAAAGAAAAAGAGTTGGCCGTATATTCACATTTTCCAGTTTGTGAAGCATTTTTTCGCATACCGCTTTTTCCAGATCACCTGCAACCATTCCTTTTTGAAGAATTATTATATCGATAATCTTTTCGGTCTCCAAATCCATCACTGAATAGGTGACATATTTAGCACAGAAACCAGGGGAATCGTACTGCCCATCTCCACTAATTTTGTCTCTCTAATTACAGGTGCCACAAATCGTTTTACAATTTTATAATAAGTAGTTTTACTAAATATTTTTAAATTTAATGTTTCTGCCAAATTAACAAAAGTGGTAAAACACAATCCATTTGTAAATATGCCAGCCGCTAATTTTACATTTCCCATAGAGAATTTCTTTGATGTTCTCTGAGACCACCACACATAGATGTGATCACTTGTGCAGATGGTTCTGATTATTAGCGTAGAGCCTAACGTAACGCCATTAGCATGACCGGAGTTTGCAGACAGCAAATGGAACAGAGGCACGCGCTTGAACTTTACCGCTTACCGCAGGGTCAAATTAGAGCTTTGGCGGAAGAAAGTAAAAGCCTAGGATGCGAATCCAAACATATTTATCATCATTTCATCGCCGTTTTTTACACATTTTTTTCGCCGCTTAAAGCAGCCCTAGAAATGTAGGTTTCCAGGCTTTGCAGTTTAAATTAAAATATGCAGTTAAAAAATTGCAGGATGCACATCAGAAACATTTAGATGCCATGTACAGTAGAACTCCAATTATTCAAAGTAACAGCTATTGTAAAAATGTCTCTTTCAAAAAATATATTATCAACATGTGGTACTACTAAATGAAGTGGAAATGTATTTAGAAATATTTTAAAAATCTTTATCCGTGCGTTTACTTGTTCAATATGAACCCGAGTTGATGTTATACTTCTTTTTTTATTTTATTTTTCATATAGAGGTGTTAAAATTCCTTAACGGAAGACCGGGGCTTAAAGGCATAGTAAACTAAAAATCGATATTTTGTTTTTTGTTTAATTAGTAGTCAAACTATGCGATTATCAGGAATTTCTATTTATAAAACGAAAAATATTATTATTTAACTGTTGAAAGGGAAGTTTCTGTGCACCACTGACGTCATCGATGATATAGCAGTCGCTGCGTTTGCACAGATGCATTCCGCCAAACACTCGTTTTGCGTGTACAAATCGGTGCAGTGTATTTGTTGAGGTTTTATTGGTGTTATAGACAGGGGTGGGCTGGAGCCGGTTGTTAAAATTTTTGAAATGAAGCCAATGTACAATTTACCGTTTTACGCATACACCAGACATAATAGCGAGCCGATTGTTCAAAATTTGGCAGCCCATCCCTGGTTATAGACCTGCTAATTTTATTACTGATTGATCGAAATTTAGAAAGTACGGAGTTTTCGGATTTGATGTTTTTTGTCGCCGGTGAAAAGTTGGCCAGTTTTTTCAAAATGTGTCATGTATGTGGCAAATCGGTGGTAAACGCCTCTTATATCACAAAAGGCTCTACGCTAATAATCAGAACCATCTGCACAAGTGATCACATCTACGTGTGGTGGTCTAAGAGAACATCAAAGAAATTCTCTATGGAAAATGTAAAATTAGCGGCTGGCATATTTACAAGTGGATTGTGTTTTACCACTTTTGTTAATTTGGCAGAAACATTAAATTTAAAAATATTTAGTAAAACTACTTATTATAAAATTGTAAAACGATTTGTGGCACCTGTAATTAGAGAGACAAAATTAGTGGGGATGGGCAGTACGATTCCCCTGATTTCTGTGCTAAATATGTCACCTATTCAGTGATGGATTTGGAGACCGAAAAGATTATCGATATAATAATTCTTCAAAAAGGAATGGTTGCAGGTGATCTGGAAAAAGCGGTATGCGAAAAAATGCTTCACAAACTGGAAAATGTGAATATACGGCCAACTCTTTTTCTTTCGGATAGACATCAAGGAATAAGATTCTTGTTGCGAACGCAATATCCACATATAACGCATGAATTTGATGTGTGGCATATGGCTAAAAGTCTTACAAAAGCCATCAAATCGACCGAAAAGAGGCACCACTTCTCTCTGTCTGGAGGGCAAATATTACTAATCATTTATGGTGGGCAGCTCAAACGTGCAATGGTGATAAGGAATTACTTTTTGCCTTTTTACCTTTTGCAACATATTTGCAACGTACATTCCTGGGAAAGTGATGTATTTTCTGCGTGTGAACACGGACCAATTGAAGAACGGGACAATGGTGATACGGTGTGGTTGTCACCACATTCCGGTGATTTTAAAACATTGAAAGAAATTGTCGAAAAAAAAGATTTCTTGAAGGACATAGAACGTATAAATCACTATTGCCACACTGGAACTCTGGAGTCCTACCATAATGAAAGACTCAAATATTTGCCTAAACGCTTGTATTTCTCGTATCATGGAATGATTGTTTGTGGTATGCTTGCAGTTTTGGACCATAATTCCAATATCGGAAGAGCAGTGGTTCCCGTGGGATAGAGATTTTCAAAATCTTTAAAAAAGTGCGTGTATGTTCCTATATACGATGCAAAATTTAATCAGTGGCGCAAAGGCCTGCTAACTTCCATAAATCAATTTGTAGAAGGAGAATTTGTTGTAACTACAAAAAAGAAGATGATTATGCTGGACAAATTCCAAAACACAAATGATTGTGAGTGTGTATGTTGTAAAGAATCTGAACAAATTAGTGAAGTTATGGGAGGCCTGGATTGTATAACATTGCACGAATCATTTGAAAGTGTTGTATTGAACATCGACTGCCTGAAAGCTTCCCGATATCAAATGCTTCTACGAGCCGACAAAGAAAGCCGAAAAAAAATTAATAACGAATCAAATGCACTTTGGAGACATGTTGCATACAAACAATTCATTTACTGGGTCAACGGATGTGTATCAATAGGCCGCGGTAAAAGAATAGTATATTGTTCAATGAGTGAGAAAGTTGGTCATTTCCCACGAGTTTAACACTATACTTTTTCTAATCATATTAATTAATTAACTCATAATGAATACTGGTAATAATTATTGTAATTTATTTTTTTATATATCCTTTTAATTATTAACATTGTATACATTAACCGTACCATAGTTAATGATAGTAAATGGAGGCGATTTTACATCTACCCGAATATCCATGTTTAAGTTTCTGTTATTGGTTATGTAGTTTTCTGTTGTATTGTGCATGCTGCTGCTGGAAGCTTGGACTGCGTTGATAATTTTGTTGGCCGAGTCCATCTTGTTATTTATGGAAGTGTCTATATAACCTTCGACTACTGATGTGGACTTCCATCCTCCGTGTCTTTTCAAAGCAGTTTCGCCAATTCATGAAAGTTTTATATCGTATTTCTTTCTAAATTTTAGTGGCAAAAGATTCATTGTTGCAAGTTTAGCAGTCTCTTGCACGTCTGGCGGGGTACAATTGTCATCCACAAGTTCCATCATTTCTTGGTACTTTGTAGACAGAGCAAACACAAATTCGATGACAGATGTCAAAATTAATTAATTTTCGAGAAAATAACAAACAATCGTATAATCGTCAAGGTAACGAAAAAAACTACCTGTGGAGAAAAGTCAACTGTCGTCGTTTCATTGGTCAGTACCCGTGGAGAAAGAGTTCAATAGTTGAAGACTGAACAGTTTTCTCAATGGAAAACGTATTAGAAATGTGCAAATTCTTAAATATGATTAGAAAAAAGTAATTCCTGCTTGTGTAATCAATAAAGTCAGGCAGTTATCCTGAGGAAAATGAGATGTACAAAGGATTCATAATGATCCGAATTATTTTGATTAGTGATTAGCTTTTTTCTTACAATATTATTATTACTGAACATGATTAGGTTGTATTGTCGAGGTTATTATTTTTACATCTTTTAATCATACTTATACAAGTTTTAAGAAAATGAAAACTATTTACTTTTAAGATCAATAATTATATAAGTACATTCTAGAAATAAAAAATATTTAGAAATAGACAAAATCAAGCACAAGTAATCAAATGTTTTTATATTGAAACCTGATGTAGCAATATTTTTAGGAATAAGTAGTTTTTTGCGATTTTGAAAATTTTGCCCGTCGCTCCGCACCGCCCATTATATTGGTAATTTGTGTAACTTCCTTGCAACAAATGCATTCCAAGTCACTTGCAAAAATCACATTTGCACCAAAAAATGTTTGTAATACGACCTGGAGGATCTTTATTATCGTTTTCATATAAATACGGATTCATACCACTCATACTTCCTATTATTTTGTCTACACTGGTAACTAAGTAAAAACTAACTAAAAATACTTTGTATTAACTAAGATATTTAAATTTTACTACGTACTCTTCTCGGTTTACACAGCAGTGTGCGAGCTACTCGTGCGGCAGTCGTATCATCGATGACGTCACACAGCGCTTTAAAACCCATTGTAACTCTAGAATTAATAACTCAAAAAAAGCGATATTTATGTTTTTAACCTTATTGCAACGCGAGGAAGGCATTGCAATGATTTTCTGAAAATTGATTTTTTATGCCTTTAAGTTCGAAGATGCCCGGTACTGTAGAGTTCCCCTGAATGGGTCGCTACCCACTAAACGCACCCCTTCATAGCTTCACACAGCCTGGAAACCGCCTCTCGGCATTCTTCAGGTTGTGCTGCTCTCGATGCCAAGTGCATCTCGCCAACACCGTTGTTATACAACGTTCATCTTTTCGTAGATTCATCTCTAGCCCTCGTCTAATTCCCTAAATTTCTATGGAAAAAATTATAAAATTGTATAACATTATTTTTAATCAGCAATTTCATCAGCACCGGTAATAGACCCGTTGGCTGTCAAGGCTTCATGTGAACTTGACCCTGAATGACTCAAAAAGAGTGATTAAATATAATAATTCAGAAAATTAAACGGAAATAAATAAGAAATAAAAATGTTAAACCAAGGAGCCTTAGAATTTTTAATTCTTAATCAAAAATTAAAGTAGTATATTGAATAATTTTTTGACTTTTCTAAAATATTACAATTTTCGCGATAACTTTTGAAAATGAACGGATCGAACCTGTCCCGCGACTTTACAAAATTAAAATCTGCTCCTAATAATTACGATAAACACGCTTCACGAGCGAAAATTACGAAAAATTTCCGATTGGGAAATTTTGACGTTTCTAATTTTTTATTTTATTTTTTATTTATTTATTTTTTTTAATTTTAATTTTATTTTTTACAATTTTATTCCAAAAATTAAAATGTTTTCCAACGGAATTATTTTACTATAGCATATTATGTCTTCTCTATAAAATCGCTACCTTCAAGTGCTTGGACCAGAAACTGACGGAAATCGCTACCGCTGTCCATTGTGCTATTTGGAGTATAAGACAAAGAAAAACCCCAATACGCATATGTTTAAGGAACACAATACAGCAAACCAGGACCGACAGTGACATAAACAACTAACATTAGGGAAATTAGTTAAGGGCGTATAATACCCTCAGAACGTTGAACGTTTTAGCAATAAATGAAAGAAAGAGATGCATGGAATATGTTATAAGAATCTATTTCGCTTAATTGTAGATAAAAAAAAATTATTACTAATAGTTTAGAAGTTAGATTTATTTAATTTCTCGCATAAGTTACCCATTTTATTCTTAAAAGAAATAAATTTAGTTTTCACCATTCTATTAGGAAACATGTTCTCTAGGAATTGGCGCAATATTAATGCGTTTTTTTTTTATCAATTAGAGATATGAATTATTTTGTAATTCCGTGCGTAACTGACTACGAACGGGACTTCAGCCAAACCAAGTCATTTTGAAACAACACAAGATGAACTGGAAGTTTCTGGGAAGAGGTCGATGCCAAAGAAACGAAGATTGAGTTCCGTAGATGCTGGAAGAACTTTCTGTAAGGTTTTACCTGCTAATACTAATCGGTTACAACGAGTTGCAGAAGAACAGTATCAAGTAACAGTGATTCAGTTTGTGAAAAGAACTCCTGAAAAACAAGAATTATCACACACATTGACCACCACACCAACAACTACTGAAACAGAATCGGCTCCACAAAGTGGACCATTGTCTTCAACAGTAACTGGAGGCGCAGAAAGATCGCGAGAGATGCAATATACGAATGATTACCAGCGACAAAGTGGAGCGCCGACCGCAAGCACCAGCGCGCAAACATCTTATGAGAACCAACCGACTGCGTCTGGAAGCGGAGCGGCAGCAGTAAGTAAGATAGTATATTACATACCCAATGTTGTAGGAAACATATTACGCTCGAGTAACAAATTTTGGAGCATTCGAAAGCATTAATTCTTAAAATATTGACAAATTTTGAAATACAGGGTGATTCCTAAAAAACATCCCACGCTCTAGTTCAGTTATTTATTGCCCGATTTCAGAAAACAAAATGTAATTAATTAGTCGAGTAAGTACTACAAGAATGTACTAATTTGGATTTCTCTCATATTAACTTCAATGTGAAGTGACAGTCAACTTTTGTTTTCAAGTAGCAATGTACTCCCTTCCATTTATTTATTGTGTTAGAAGATGTTTTTGTAAATCGAATGATATCTAATAACTTGACCTTGAAGTAATATTAAAGAGAAAGAGAAATAAAATATCAAAACAAGTCGGGGTTCTAATAAAAAAAAAATGTAAACGATATTTTTTCGCAACTTGATTTTTGCTTCATATCATAAGCGTCCTAAAAAAATCAGCCAAATGTCAATATTATTTTCTTTATGCAAACATTATTTCACGAAAGTCACCGGATAAAGCCGGTTATAATCTATTGAAAAATAGGGAAATTTGTGTCAGGTATTGTGCACATTTCGGTGGCCGTAAATATACATACAAATTTAAAATTTCTTACAATTTATTGGTTAAAAATTAATAATCAGTGATGCATTAGAATATTGAATAATTTAAAAAATATTAATTCAAAAATATTAAAGGAAATTATTTTATTATAGAATAGAAGAAAGTCGCCTAATATGGGGAGTGTTTTTTAAAAGCACTAAAAAAAATATAGGAAGTAGTCGTACAGTCATGAAATTTGGCAGCAGTAACCCATTTTTCTTAAAAAAACGTAATATGACGAAAAAAGTTAAATTTTATATAAAATGCCCTCAATGTAAAGTGTTAAAAAAAAAATGGCACCTCCCAAATTAGAAACCAGTGGTAGCTTAATATGGGGAGACAATAATTTCTATGTCCAATCGTATTCTCATAATTATTAAGATAAATAAATAGTCTAAAATATTTGTGTTAGATATGTATTATTCAAAAAACGAAAAAGTACAATGAAAAATGATAATTAAAAAAATTAAAATTATTTTTTCTTCTACAGTTCTTTCGCACAGCATTTTGTACATTTATAAATTTTATTTGCTTTATGTCCTAGACCTGCACACAGTGTATGGGCCCACATGTAACATTTACCGCATCGGATCCAGTCCATTGTCCTCTGAAAATAGTTACGCACAGAAGATGCATTCTGCGTCCTGCTCTTTATCAGGCATTGGATTATCACCAGAATCACCATAATCTATGTGGAATTCTTCTTCAGATGATTCATCTGAATTGTTTGCTTTTGAACGTTTGGCTGGCTTAGTAGGCTTAGTAAACTTTGCAGCTGATTTCTTCCCAAAAACTTTTGGTTTTGGATTTTTCTTATGTGGTTCTTCCAGTTGGTTCTTATATGGTGATCCCGTAATCAGTTCTGCCCATTCAGAACGGGTGCTCTTTTTTCCGGGATTCAACCGGGGAGGAAGGCTAATTTCAGATGGGCCCACAAACTTTTTGTTTTTTGGAGTGGAAGTCGGTGGTAATTTTTGTGGATGAGTTTTAGTTAAGTAGGCAACTCGGTTTTGCTGACAAGAAGATAAACTAGCTTGCTCTGTATCATGCTGCAGCTGCACTGGAAGATCTACGGAATTCTCGAACACAACTACTTGATTTTCTTGTTGCCCAGTTTCAGCCATGGTAAGAAAGTCATGAGTTCTGAATATATTACCGTTGCAGCCTTTTTAAAACCATTAGCTGCTATTTCAGCGGTTGCTGCTTTTTTGTAAGCATTGCCAAAAAGTTTACCAATTTGGTAGACAGTCACTACCCCCCTATCAGCATTAGTTTTCAGCCACGTTTCAATTTCCTGCGCGTAGTAGGTTTTAAAAGGCGACATGAAAGAAACATCCAACGGTTGCATTTTATGTGAACTGTGGGGTGGTAGGCAGACTATGTCTACATTATGTTGACGGCCTAGATTTATCACATCAATATTTCTTGTGTGTGTGAAATGTCCGTCCAGCACAAGAACTGTTGGATTATCTGCTGTAGGTTTGACATGGTTTATAAAATGTTTAAACCACTGGATCCATCCAGACGGGTGGCATGCATAAATAGACCCTAAAGGTGTTCCATCCATAACCAGATGAGAATATAAAAATATATTAGGTTCCTAATATGGGAATCCCCAAATTAGGGATCTGGAGTGTCCCCATAATAGGAGCCAAACATTGTTTAAATTTATAAAGCAAGAAAAAAATCATGTGTGTTGTTAACCTCCAAACCAACACATTGGTACGAAAGATTTGCCTATATAGAGAATACCAGTTACATGGAACTTACAAAAATCACTTACCTTTACGTAGTAGTTGACAAATAAACGTAACGCGGATAAACTTTACAAAAATTATGATTTAAACACGCGTCACCTGCAGCACCATGTTATCGCTAAATTGTCACTGTGCTATGGTAAAGTATGCAACTAAACTAAGAGTATAAGTTCCGTTAGGTGGCAATAAGTAGCATCACCTCCTTATGGGAAATATTTGATCTCCCCAAATTAGGATCACTCCCCGTATTAGGCGACTTTCCTCTACGCCTTTCGATCAAGTAATTTTATCAAGAATTGGCGGAAATTGCTATCGCTGCCCATTCTGTTATTTCCAGTTACCGACACAGCCAGAACTCAATTGGCATATACTAATGGAGCACGATGGAGCAATACTTACTTGCAGAGTATGTCCCGACAACATCATTGATACAGATTCCTACAATAATCACATGATGTCTCATGGAGATTTCTGTGGTGTGTGCTAAATAATGTTCAGGCATAAAAACAAATACAGATTGCACAAATACGTAGGTCAGTACGTTTGCAAAATTTGTAAAGCGACATGGGACCACTATAGTGCTTATATAGGACACACAGCGATTCATGGCAAAAAGCTGTTATTTCCCATAACATTTAACCAAATGTTGTGTTCATTCGAGATGGAGAGCAACTCCGTTATGGCCGAAAGAAACTTTTTCATTATTTTATTAAGCTTTATTTTTTGGTAAATGTATTTTTAAAGTGTTTTGTTACATGTAATTAGTAAGTTGTACCTAACATTTAGAATCACTCTAAAATAAAGCACTTTATGAAAATCAACTGAAATTGTTTAAATTACACTATTTCAAACTTATCATTTTCCAATTAATAATTAGAAATGTAGAAAAACAATTTAGAATGTCCAGATAAATAACATACATTTTTGTGCGAATTTATGTCTCTCCACTAGTCTACCGTGGAGTCTTCAAACCGAGTCAACACTATGAAGTATATTTTGTTACAGTTTGTTAGTGCTAATTCATCACAAAAAGGCTTACAAATCCCGCCAACTTCACAAGTCGGCAGATATTGGTGAGCTGTTCATTATGCAGAAAGTATATGTGACAAGGTATTGTCTCAAAAAGCACATGTTTAAAACTCGATGTAAAAATATTTACTTGTAGATGTTTCTCTGCCGCTGGCATTTATCAACGTCCAAAATTATCTGTGCTTTGTATCAACAGGGGATTTTGTGTTCTTAAGGCTGCCCTGATGCGACCATAACCCAGTTCTTTTTTAAATTTGTTTTTGCATATTTGGCAAACGAATGTTCAAACACCAAGCTGGTTTATGGTCGCACCAGAGCAACCATAAGACGCAAAATGGTTCGTTACGAACACGATGTTTAGTTTTGCTTAATTTGGTTTTTCATTTATTGTAAGCTCCTTTTTAAAGTGTTTTGTTTGATATGGTAATTAGATATTTAGAACGATTGTAGAATAAAGTGGTTGCTAAACAACAGTTCAAACGTTTTAAATTGAATTATTTCAAAATATCCATTTAAATCGCTAGTTATATCACCGGAACTAATGACTAAGCATTAGATTACCTAGAATTAAGATTAGAATTATAAATAGAAATACTGCATAACAATAGGTGACTTAGAGTCGACGATAGCTGAATAAGCAACGAATAATGTTACTTACGACGCTGCATTTAGAATTGTAAACAAGTCTAGCATACACCTTTATTGTATTCACTTATGTTTTAAATCAGAATAAAAATTATTTTTTAAATCAATCTAAAACTTGAAAGTTTAAGTGGCGCAGTCGGTAGGATATTCAAAGAAATCAATAATCGATAATCTTGAGTATCAACTCTTTATTGAAAAACGGACTAACGTTCAAAGAACTAAAGAAAAGTGAAACAAAAAGTGAAGTGAACCGAACGGACCATCAGCAAATCTATTTTGGATAATGCAGACGATACTGTAAGTCACTCATTGAAATTCCATCACACCTATGCTAGCTTCCTCAATTTCGCCTAATTCTTTAACGGAAAGTAGTGCAAAAATCGAGTTAGAATTAAGCAAAGCTCTAGAAGCATTAGATTTAAGAAAAGAAACAAAAGATTTAATTTCAAATACGAATTTATTAATAATGGCAAAACCCGTTTTTGATATTAGACTTTTACAAGTTGTGCCAGAATTCGACGGTAACCCGTGCCGCCTGTTTAGGTACATTTCAACATCGACAGATTTATTAAATGATTATTGGGATGCAACTCCGGCGAATGTTGGTTGTGTTCAGAATAAACTAGTGATAAATGGTGTCCTTTCTAAATTAACCGGTGCGGCTGAGGAATTATTTTCTATCAGTGGCAGCACAGATTGGGACTCAATTAAAGATTTACTTATTACCCATTTCGGAGATCAGCGAAACGAAAGTAGTCTATTATCTGATTTAGGATCTTTGAGAGAAAACTTTAATGAATCGTCACTCCAATTTTTTAGTAGGATATTATCAACCCTAAATATGTTACACAATCACTTAAATTTGCATGAAAAGGATGAGACGATAAAAAAGAGCAAGAAAACGCTCTACGAAGAATATGCATTGCATACATTATTAGTCGGTTTAAGGGAACCCCAAAGTTCGATGATCAGGGCAATGAAACCGGTCACCCTAGTGGTCGGCAAACTTATTAGCCAAAGAGCCAAATATGAACATTACAACAATTTTTAAAAAAATTGGGAGCCAAATCTGCTTGTTTAGTAAACTTTTATTACACTAAATAAGTAGTACACTAAATAAAACTAAATTTCATACTTAATAAATATTTATTAATGCGAACAATGTGATTGCATCTCCTTGGAAAGTTTGAGTAAGTCAGGTTTGTATGTTGTTGTTTTTAATTTTAGGCATGATTCCAAGTTCTCATCAATAAGACGACTTCTCAGTTTACTCTTGATAATGTTCATGCTTGAAAAAGATTGTTCGCATATATATGTAGAACCGAAAAGGGAAAGAACAGCAAACGCGAGCTTTTTCAGCTGATCGTAAGAGTCAGGAATACTATTCCAAGCGTTGAAAATGATCATGTCTTCCTTCTCCAGGTCATTCAAAGCAGACCACTTGTGTTGTGAACTAAGATCACATTTTTTCTTCTCCAATATTTCCAATTCAACACAAAGACGTTCGAATTTAGAGCGCCATATCTCCTTGTTTTTTAAATCCAGCAATTGTATTTCAAAGCTACCAATGTCAATTTCAAAAGGAGAAAATTTCAACTCGGTTATCGTAGCATTAAGAGGATTTTTGACAAATGCTAAAGTTGCTCTGCTGTTTTTAAATTCCTGAAACCTGCTGAGAAATGCTTCCCTCATATTTAAAATTATTGAAATAAAATGGTGTTTATCAATAGAGGAATTATTTTCTTGGCGATGCTTCAGCAGACTCGGAAAGTGAAACAATGTTTCCCTTTCAAAATCCTGAGCAAAAATGGATAATTTGTTTTCGAATGTTCTTACTTCTTCTAACATCGAAAAGATTAAGTTTCCTTTCCCTTGTAGTTTACGATTAAGCTGATTTAGATGAGACGTAACGTCTACCATGAAATAAAAGTTTTGGATCCACTGATCGTCTGTTAGTTCTGGATAGTGAACGCCCTTCTCAAGGAGAAATGCTTTAATTTCCGGAAAAAAGGACGTGAAACGTTTTAAAACGTTCCCTCTTGATAACCAACGTACCTTGTTATGAAGCAGAAGATCAGCGTACTCATTCTCCATTTCAAATAAAAATTCTTTGAATTGGTGATGATTAAGAGCTTTAGCTAAAATGGAGTTGATAATGGTAATCACTAATTCCATAACTTTACAAATTTTATCCGGAAATGTTTGCGCACAAAGCGCTTCTTGGTGAATGATACAATGGTAAACAAGTATCTCGTAATTAATTTTTTCTTTCAAAATAGCAACAAACCCTTTTCTTACGCCGGTCATACTTTTGGCCCCATCTGTTGAAATTGACACAATTGTATCGAGGGAAATATGATGTTTATCCATACACTCAATTACAGCATTTGCGATATCTACTCCACGCGTCTGACCTTTGAGTGGCAATAATCCTAAAAGTTCTTCTTTAGGGCCTGAATGAGACATAAATCTTACAAAAAGTGAAACTTGCGCTGTATCATTTATGTCACAAGACTCGTCAACTGCTATTGATAAAGCCGAAACCAATTTCAGATCTTCGATATGCTGGGTGGTTATATTCGAACACATTTTAATTGTTCTATCTTTAATGGTTTTGGCAGACAATGGTAACTCTTTAATTCTTTTCAGAATATCTGCTTTGTTCTTAAAATCCCGAAATAGCTCTTCGGATGCATTTATAAAACAATTTTTTATGTATTCGCCGTCTGTGTATGGTTTCCCTCTCTTAGCAATCTCTTGGCTAACAACAAAACTTGCCATATTAATATTGCAAGAAGATTTCATCCAGTTATTAAACACAGAAGTTGACGACTCTTGACTCTTCTGAAGTTCCTCAACTGCTTTGTTCCTTGCATCACCGGTAGGATATTTAGTGCTAAATGACGTCTCTCTAAATTTGACTTCTTGTTATGCGCGAATTTCTCCTTACAGATAAGACATGTCGGAAGTCCATTCAAGTTTTGAATAAACGCAAAATTCTCGATCCACTCAACTTTAAATTCGCGGTTTTCATCTTCCGTTTTTCTTTGCTTTGTTTTGGTAGCCATGTTAATTGGGGTGCTTATAAAAATATTTCAAATATATTTTTTTCTAAAGCCACCAGTACAAAATTATTATCATTATTAAATTGATGAAAATAAAAATTAAAATAAAATCTTTTTAAAAAATACAATTTTATTAATATATGTAACTGCACTAAAAAGAAAAAAATATTTTTTTCCATCATCAGAATAACAAAACTTTTAACATGACCAAAAATGGAAGAAAACTTCCAACATTTGGACAAATAGAAGTTATCGAAAAATCGATTACAAATTTTGTACCGGAACCACAAACATACATAGCAGGTGTAACAAAATCGTATAAAAATACCTGTAAGATGTGCAGCTAGATTGAAAAATACAACAACTTTTTAATAAGACAGGACAACGGCAGACACGGTAGATAAGACAAAACTGTTCACACTGCAACTGCTGGTCTGTGATGCCAATTTGTACCCCCTCTACTTTAGATAAAGTATGCGCGCGCATGCTTGTGGTACCTTTGATGCTGCGGGCGTTTTGGCCGGGATTCCTCCGTTGGACCTGGAGATTCAAAAGAGGACTTTTCTCCGAAGTCTCTGTAGATTTGGATCTGCTCCCTTCCGTGGATATTTGTGCCAGAGCCGCACTTAAGGAGCCAAAGAGCCACATGCGGCTCTGGAGCCGCACTTTGCCAATCACTGTCCTAAGCGATGCGCGAAAATATATAATCGAAGATAACAACATCCGTCATCTGCAAAAATCAAATGTTAATCATTTCCAGAAAGCGCAGGTTTCTTCAAAACCACATCATCAACAACCCTTGCAAAACCAACCCATGCATAATCATAATAAACAGGTAACTCAATCAAATTTTCAATGACCCTTCCAACAAAATCAACAAGGTCAATCATATTTTCCAAGAGGGCCAATTCAAATCCCCCAAATAAACAATTTTAGACCGCAAAATTACCCCACAAACAGTCAAGTATTCGAAAAATCCCAGAATGTTTGGAAAAATTCCCCAAACAAACCTTCGACATCAAACCCAACACCAATGAGTATTGTAACAAATACGCAATGTTTTAATCGATTTCCCCAAAATTTCCAAACGCAACAAAAAGCAAATAAGAAAGCAATGCCCCAGTGGAACGTTTCCATTCGACCATTCTCGAACATCTCAGCGTTCTAAAACTCGAACATCCACTTACAGACCCCGTAAGTTTAATGCCTTATGCAATTTTTGGATACAATCATTCAGTGCACTCTGTGACGAAACAAAGACCAATCGATATTATAAATGGACACTTAAGCAGCAAAGATCCTTTTGACATTGATATACACCACGAACTTTTAAACAATTACATACAAAGTGCAACTTTTGTACGACAATACTCACGAGATTTCAAAATCCCATTAGGAAAAGGTAATCTAGATCAAGACGATGCTAAACGTTATGATCAAGCTATTGATAAATTGGAGAAAGATGAAAGTAAAATAATAAACACAGTAAATCAACAAATATCACTTTCGCATGAAATCTTAAAAGGTAACAATGAAACATTATCACTAATTATTCATAATCAGAATATAATCAAAGAAACCATTGACGGATTGCAAAACAATACGTTTTATTATTTTTCACTTTCAGACACATTTACTCAAATAAAATTTAATTTAGATACTTTACTTTCAATTTTAACAAATTTGGAAAATGCTATACAATTCGCTAAACTTGGAATTTTACACCCCAGTATAGTATCAATAAACGAAATGAAATCAATATTAACATTACTTTTAAAATACCATTCAATAAATCAATTAATTTATTATGATATTAACGACATTCATAAGCAGTATGAGATAATTTCTGTAGAAGCTTATTTTTCTAAAGATAGATTAATTTTTGCACTACACATTCCTCTGGTTCACCCCGAGACCTTTACTCACTACCGCCTTTATTCAATTCCTACACGAAATCTAACCACCTTAATTCCGAAAAGTACCTACTTCACAATGAGTGACACATCTTTTCAATATGATGCTGTTCAATGTCGATATTTGAATCCTAATTATCTGTGTGACAACAACCTTCTTGTTAATGGAATCCAAGAAGACGATTGCTTATTTTCGATCTTGCAAATCAAAAGCCAAAGATCCGAATGCAAAATGGTCGCAATAACGATAAACAAACCCTTAATTGAAGAAGTCAGTGACTCATACTATATAGCCATCATCCCACAACAAGAAAAAGTCCAAACGACATGTGAAGAGGCAGATTTTGTAATGTTACATGGTACATATCTGATCGAAGTACCCTTTCAATGTAGTCTTCGAACTTCAGGGTACAACTACATAAACGAAAAAGGAAAAGCAAAAGAACAACCGCTTCTGCTTCCCGAAATCAAGGTATCAGAAAAAATCGATGCCACCAACAAACTACAACTTGAAGATGTCCGATTGGATCGACTACATGAGATTCAATCAGAAGGAGGAAGAATTCAACCCCTGAACTTGGAAAGCCACCCGAATCATCATCCGTGGACCATTCCATTATACATTGCAGCATTCCTAACCATTTTATGGTTTTCTGTAAAGAAAATTCAAGAGAGGAGAAAACAACCCCCAACTCAACCGCCAGTTCAGCCATCAGTTTTGTTCAGCCCGATCAAAACCTCTTAGGGATGGAGGAGTTATATCACCGGAACTAATGACTAAGCATTAGATTACCTAGAATTAAGATTAGAATTATAAATAGAAATACTGCATAACAATAGGTGACTTAGAGTCGACGATAGCTGAATAAGCAACGAATAATGTTACTTAAGGGTCTCAATCACTGAAAAAAAAATCTATTTCGAAGTTATACCGGTTGTATAACTTCGAAATAGATTTTTCATACCGCATTGGAAGTGTACTCCTGTTCCCTGTCACCGCCCGCTGAGTTTGTAAAGGCTCTCAAGCCTGCATTGTTACATTCTCGGAAATTTACTACCCAATGCAGGTAGATTAAAAATTGTCGAATCTTGAAATTCCCCACAAACATTTCTCCGGAACAATAAAATAAATTCGTTTTGAACGATTCTGAGAAATTTTATAAATAAATTTTTTATGAATATTTTGACCTCAACAAACCTAACGGGTTGAAATTTTCAAAAATTTTGACTCAATTTGTCTGGAATCAGCCTAAGCAATTCTTTATAAAATGAAAAATACAAGGCTAATAATTATTGATAAATAGTAGTGTGATTTTACAGCATTTCTTTTTTTTTATAAATAACGTAATATTGTTTATTTACACTAAATCCACAAACAAAATCACTTTTTTGAGTATCATGGAAAATAAAAATGAATTAATAAAATTTGTTTCATAGATACGAAGGGGGAGAAAAAAGAAAACAATTATCAAGTTTTAGCTATTTTGTTTATTCAACGCACAAATAATTTGAATAAAATACGTAATAAAAAGAGTTAGATAGAAATAAAGGAATCTATCTAGAGTAATAATTATTATAATTCACAAACAATTTTAATAAAATGTATAATAAAGAAATATTCCCAAAAAACAGGAAACAAACAATTTTAATAAAAAGAAAACAATTTACAACATAAAAGTAAAATAAACAAGCAACAATTATTCGGCATTTTATAGCATTATAATAATATTATTTAACAATTACAATTACTAGGTTAAACACGCGAGCGTACCGTCCTCTTTGAATTTTTTTGTTAGTTTTTTCAACACTTTTTTCAGTACCTATCTTACTTTTTGACCACTTTACTGTCAGAAAATTAACTTTTGCAAATGTTTATCATGTATTCCAAAAGGATTTATCAATTTTAAGTTTTGTTGATTTTCAGTAAATGTGTAAAATGTGCAATGTTAACCTTATTGAAACTTTTTTATTAATCGCGAGATCACTCAAATTTGTTGCATACAGAATGTTCCAAACGTCAATGTCGTCATCTCTTGGCTAATTCAATGAAGCCTATTACCAGACGAAAATAACACTCACTCAATATTACCAGATGGTAATATAATCGCAATGGTTCACGAAATATTGGCAAAATGAAGTGAAAATTGCTTTTGCCTTTTCGCGAATGTCAGACTTGTTTATTATCGTCGTCTTGACCCCCGTATCCCAATCTCACGGCCACGCGTGACTGGCGTCTTTTAATCCGTTGGTAACATTCGCCCCCCTTTTCGAGACGGCGGTCGCGGTGCGGGTCGTGAAACAGCCTCTCAACGAATGCCCCGGGGTGGTTGGAGCCTCTGAGGTGCAGGGCGGATCCGTTTGATGTTGTGACGGACGTGGTGTCCCCCGACGTCCACCATGTATATGGTGTCGGTAATCTTTTCAGCGATCTCGTAGGGGCCCAGCCAGGTTGGACCAAAGCGCTGCCGGCCTGGTGGTTTCCTGGTGAGGACGAGGTCGCCTATGTTATACGGCCTGGCTCGGGGTTGCTCGGGATGCCGACGGTCCAAGTATGCCCGTTGGTTGTCTCGAGCCTCCTGGCGGATGTCCTCTAGCTCTGGGGTGGGCGGACGTTCAACATCCGAATCCCAGGCACCTGGCAGACGGGGGTTGTACCCCAACAGCGCTTGTCCAGGAGTTTTCCCCGTGGCGGCGTTGCGTCGCCTCCTCAAGCCGTACAACACCGGAGGAAGATGAAGGTCCCAGGTGGTAGGACGGCGGTTAGCCATGCGTACCCGTAGACCCTTCTTTACGTCCTGGTTCCTTCTCTCCGTTGGATTTGCTTGGGGGTGGTAGATCGCAGTAGCAAAGTGGTCCGCCTGCCACGACTGACAGCATTTTTCCCAGTACCGGGAAGTGAACTGAGAACCGTTGTCAGTGATGATGGTGCGTGGAAACCCAAATCGACCAAAGACTTCCTTCTCGAGGAAGTCGCAGACAGTTTTGGACGTGGCTTTAGCCAGTGGGAATGCCTCGACCCAACGAGTGAAAAGGTCCGTCACGACGAAAATGTAGCGATGTCCTCGTGGTGTGTTGAGGTACGGACCCATTAGATCACAGGCGACGGTCTCCCAAGGGTTGCGGGGTTGTCGTGGCGTCTGCGGTGCTCGCTCTCGAGTTGGTTTCCGCTTATACTGCGCGCAAAGCAAACATGTTCCCACATACTCACGCACGTAACTTGTTATCTCGGGCCAGTGGAACATCTCCTGGATTGATCGTTCAGTTTCCTCGGCTCCGGGATGTCCCGCTAGGATTGAGTCGTGGTGATATTGAGTAATATCCTCCCGCAAGGATTGTGGTACGCACAGCAGAAGACCATGGGGTTGGATGCGATATAGGAGGTCCTCCTGGACCTGGTATGTCGTGTTGAACGTTCGATCTCCCGGTTGTTGCGGACCGTCCCTCTGGACGCGATGCCATCTCTCCACGAGACGGCGGCAACTGGGATCGTTGCGCTGAGCGACTCGGACTTCCTCCTGAAGAGTGGTAAACGCGATGGCGTTTAGGACTTCGGGATTTTGATCCGAGGGTTCGTACGGCATTGGTGGAACGAGCTGTTCTTCGTCTTGAGCACCGACGTTGCCGTGTTGCGGTTGCGGATCTCGGGATAAGATGTCGGCCAGCTGGTTGTCTTTCCCTGGCGTGTGGACGATGGTGAAGGCGAATGGCTGGAGCAGAAGCGACCAACGCGTGAGTTTTGCGTTGTCTCGAGCTTTTGCTAGCCATATTAGTGCCCTATTGTCTGTTACCAAGGTGAAGTGACGATCCTCCAAGTACGGCCGGTATCTCTTCACGGCCCACACGATGGCCAGGCACTCCTGCTCATTGATGTGGTAGCGTCGTTCAGTTTCGCTGAAGCGGGCACTTCCGTAGGAGATGATGTGCTTTTGACCCTCTGGTCCCAATTGATATAGCACGGCAGCCATGCCGACGCCGCTAGCATCGGTTTGCAGGACGTACTCCCTGCTCGAGTCGGGACGAGCTAAACGGAGTGGAGCTGCTACGGCAGCTTTCACGGCAACAAAAGCGTCTTCTTCAGCAGGTCCCCATCTCCATTTTCGCTTGGCAGATAGCAGGTCCGTGAGCGGAGCAGCCATCTCTGCGAAGTTGGCCACGTAGTCGCGAAGCCATCCGCAGATGCCAAGGAACTGCATGAGGTCCTTCCTGGAAGCAGGTGGGCGTGCTTTGGCTACTTGGTCAAGGTGGTAGGGTTGCGGTTCGTTCCCAGAGTCACTGATGATGTGCCCGAGATAGTCAATCCTGTTGGTTCCTAGATGGCACTTTTTCGGCGCGCATCGAAGTCCATGGATGCCGAGTCTCTCGAAGACCAGCCCGAGGTGTTGGAGGTGTTCCTCGTAGTTGGCCGAGTAGATGACGATATCATCGAGGTATACCATCACGAACTTCTGTAGGTACCCCGCCAAGACTTCCTGCGACATAAAACGCTGGAACGTGGTTGGCGCGTTTTTCAGTCCGAATGGCATCACCCGGAACTGGTATTTGGAACCCTGCGGGGTTGCGAAGGCGGTGAGGTGGCGACATCGAGGTGCGACCGGAATCTGCCAATACCCGCTCTTGAGATCTAGAACGCTAAAAACTTTAGCTGGTCCTAAATCTCGGAGCGTCTCCTGGATGATGGGCAGCGGTGCAGCTTCGTTGACGGTGACGGCGTTCAATCGTCGGTAGTCCACGCAGAAACGGGGCGTTCCGTCCTTCTTCCCGATCAAGACGACTGGAGCGCAGTACGCTGAAGTAGATGGCTCGATTACTCCATTTGCCAGCATCTCCTGGACCTGGTCGAGAATGATCTGCTTCTTTGCGTCACTGTAACGGTAAGGGGCCTGGTGCACGGGTTTTTCGTCTATGAGCGAAATTACATGTTCCGCCGAACGCGTCACTTTTATAGCGGCACTGTCCGCGAACACGCGTGCATGCACTTCAAGAGTGTTTTGTAATGCGTCCTTGAGCGCTGGGGGAAAATCGTTCGATATACTCACTAGGGGTATTGCGTCTTTTCGCACAGGGGTCGCGGTTTGGAAAAAACACGTTTGTCTCTGTTCCGTCCCGAAATGAACACAACCACGGACCACGTCGATGACGGCGTCGCGGTTTTTAAGCCAGGAGTGGCCGAAGATGATGTCTTCCGTGAGATCTTCCACGACATGGAAGATGTCTGCCATGGTGGTGCTGCCTAGTTCGTAAACGAGACGTATTGTTCCCACGGGCTTGGTGGTGAACGTGGAGACGCCCACGGTGAGTGGTGAGCGTGCTCCAGGATCTCTCCCAACGAGGAACGGGAAAAGACCGTCACGTACAAAGTTGGCGGATGCTCCTGTGTCGACCAAGGCGCCGTATGAGTTATTTCCCACTTGGAGTAGGACGCGGGGAAGTCCTTGTTGGCCAAACAGGGCGTTGATGGTCACCGCTTGTGGCCTTATTGCGGCGTCTCGCGGCGGGACGTCGTGGCACGCTCGTTTCCCGAAGCGGTGGTGGGACGGTTTTCACATTCTCTGTGAAGGTGGTTCCCTCCACAATGTCTGCACGGCGCCATGGTTTGGCGTGTAGGAGCAGCTGGAACGGTCTCGGGGCGGGGTTGTCCTTGCCAGCCCTCGTAACGGCTGGCGATGGCCAGGAGCTCTTCAAAGCTCTCCGGGACTCTGAACACCAGGACCTTCTGGAAGTCCCTCACAAGCTGCTGCGAGAGAAGGCTTACCAAAGTCTCGTCCGTCAGTTTCAGGCCCAGTCGGTCATGGTATCGATGCTTCCTCCTGAGGAAGGTTTCCACGGACTCCGTGGAGAGCTGCCTTTCCCCGTAAAAACGGCCCGCGAGTTTAGCGTCCGCGACCTTCGAACAGTACTGCTGCTGGAACATCCTCCGGAAGTCCTCGAAGGAGTAGCCCATCAGCACGTTCGTTTCGCACCACTTCTTTGCGTCCGCTTGGAGCTGCTCGGCCGCGATCTCCCCTTGGTCAGCAGGATCCACTTGACATATAAGAAAGTAGCGCTCCAGACGTTGTAGGAATACGTGCGGATCTTCTTCCGCACGTCCCGCAAACTTTGGAAGCCGTGGAGCGACCGGGTGGAACACCGGCGTTGCCACGGGCACCGCAGGTAGTGGTAGAGGATTTAACCATGGCGGAATTGGAGGTGATGGCCTCGGAGTAGACGTCGTTCCCACGGACTTCTCTAATTCCTCCATCTGGGCACGGAGGTTTCGGATGGTTTTCTCCTGCTGCTGTATCAGCTGTTGTTGATCTGGGCGCCACTGGGAGGTTTGGACCTCTCCCAGCAGGTCTTCCTGGATTGTAGAGGGGTGCCCTGTGATGAAGTCGTCCATCGGGTGCGCCCTCGTATTGCGCCTAGGAGTCGTCATGTTGTAGGGGTGGGTCTCGTGAATTTTTTCAAAAAAAACTAGCCCCACGTTGGGCGCCAAATATTACCAGACGAAAATAACACTCACTCAATATTACCAGATGGTAATATAATCGCAATGGTTCACGAAATATTGGCAAAATGAAGTGAAAATTGCTTTTGCCTTTTCGCGAATGTCAGACTTGTTTATTATCGTCGTCTTGACCCCCGTATCCCAATCTCACGGCCACGCGTGACTGGCGTCTTTTAATCCGTTGGTAACAAGCCGCACAACAAATAAATGTCGCAGAAAGTGCAAGATGGTTAAAAAGGGAAAAAGGCGAGAGGCAATTTTTTTATTTTTTTATTTAATTTGGTTCCTCGTCACAGATCATTGTGATTCTTTTATAAGCAAATATTCATCATAAAAATGAATAATTCTTCGAAACTGTTCACTGTACTTTTTATCGACGACAAGGCTCGAATTATGTCTATACTGCATGGCCTCACATAGGTAATACTTGTTCTATGCATCAAGTATGAAGTATCCACAATTGGTTAAACAGATCTTTTCGAACAAGATGCCACAATCGCGTACTATTTAGTACTAGCAGACAATTTGAAGACATATTATATGTGATTTTCATTTGTGTTTTGTTTAGTTTTGATTAAATACCTATCACTTTCATTTAACAAGTGTTTTCATTTCAATTTCTAATTATAAATAATTTCACAATGATCTCCTTTTGCGAAAAAATAGCAATATCTTTTTTCTACAGTAAAATAAAACAAATGTTATACCATTTTAAAAACTATACTGTGAGGAATTTTTAAAATAAATTGGTATATTGCTTTTTACTGTATGAAGCGTCGAACTTGGCTAATAAAAAAATAATTAACTAATTGGATCGGGCAAAGATCTTTTTCCATGAATTCCCATTTTTAAACACCACAAAATCACTTATTTTCACTCCAAGAGTCAAATGACTTCAGAAGACGTTAAAGTTATAATAAACAATTTTTCAAATTTTGCATATTTTAGCTACGTCGCGTCGTCTAAGAAATGTTAACCAATCCCAAAACAGAAAGTTAGGTAGAATACCTATGTACTTGGAATCTGCCTACCAGATGTATTACAAATTCGTTGTTGAAAAATTTAAAGGCACCACCCAGTCGATTGCCTGGTATTGTACTGGGTGGGGCAAGTTTTACGGCCACCCTCAAAATCGCGACTTCTAATTAAACAATCCTAACCAAATTTAGTACACGTAATTGTCTTGTGACAGAGCACACAATTAATTTTTTTAAAATTTTTCGTTGATAATTAAAGGTGTAAATTGAAAAAATACGATTTTGAACCAAATTTTCAACTTCTAATTTTTACACTAATGCATCAGGCTTCACTTCTAAAATTTATTTACGAAAGTAGCGAGAAAAAAAACAGGACCACCTCGACTAATCCACCTTTCGCCAAATTGATGTTCCAACTCGGCTCTGGCAATTTGGTTAAAATGAGGGGGAGCGCCGTTTTGTTGAAACCACACATCTGTTGTTAACAGAAAATTATGTTAATCTTAATATTTATACCTTGTTTTGTGAAGAAATGCATACCTTGTCTTAGAATAAGCGGGACATCATCCATCAATCCTTTCAAATGTTCTTGTAAAAAATGTGTGTACATTTCTCCATTTAAATATCCCTCAAAGAAAAATGGTCCCACTATTTTATCATGGATCACGCCCCCCCAAACATTCAACGACCAAACATTTTGGGTTACACGCTGACGCATCCAGTGCGGATTGTCAACTGCCCAGTAATGTAAATTATGCTTGTTTACGTGGCCGTTGTTTTTGAAATTGCATTCATCCGTAAACAGAACTCTGTCAAAAAAATTGATATTTTGCATAATTTTTTCTTCAGCCCAGCGACAAAAAATTATTCGATTTTCATAATCTTGACCATAGAGCTGTTGATGAAGTTCAATGTGGAACGGATGATACTTATAATTATTTAAAATCCTTCTAACATTACGGCTACTAATGTTAGTATGTTGGACCAACTTCCGAGTGCTAATGTGAGGATCATTCTCAACAAAATTTAACACAACGGCTGTATTTAATTGGTGAGTAACCGGAGGATTTGTGTAAGTTTTTTTTTTGGCATGGAAATTTCCAATTTCGGATAATTGTTGAACCAATTTGGTGAAAATTTTCCGATTGGGATGTTGACGCTCTGGAAACCTTTCTGCATAAACTGTTGCAGCTTGAACAGAATTTCTACCCACTTCGCCGAATATCAAAATCGTATCAAGTTTTTCAGCAAAAGGGTATTGAAAAGGCATTACTTTAATCGCAGTTATAACCAAATTTAATAAAAATTGTAAAAATTGTTTATAAACGAACTAACACTCGAAGCACAAGAACCGCACTGTTCGAAATAACTTTTGAAACGAAGGTTTAAACTTTTCGTACCTAAAAATTGGAAAGTTTTCAACCCCACAATAAACCCGTTTCCCATTAAACAACGGGAAGTAAATTCTAGGCAAGTCTCGTCCGTCAGTTTCAGGCCCAGTCGGTCATGGTATCGATGCTTCCTCCTGAGGAAGGTTTCCACGGACTCCGTGGAGAGCTGCCTTTCCCCGTAAAAACGGCCCGCGAGTTTAGCGTCCGCGACCTTCGAACAGTACTGCTGCTGGAACATCCTCCGGAAGTCCTCGAAGGAGTAGCCCATCAGCACGTTCGTTTCGCACCACTTCTTTGCGTCCGCTTGGAGCTGCTCGGCCGCGATCTCCCCTTGGTCAGCAGGATCCACTTGACATATAAGAAAGTAGCGCTCCAGACGTTGTAGGAATACGTGCGGATCTTCTTCCGCACGTCCCGCAAACTTTGGAAGCCGTGGAGCGACCGGGTGGAACACCGGCGTTGCCACGGGCACCGCAGGTAGTGGTAGAGGATTTAACCATGGCGGAATTGGAGGTGATGGCCTCGGAGTAGACGTCGTTCCCACGGACTTCTCTAATTCCTCCATCTGGGCACGGAGGTTTCGGATGGTTTTCTCCTGCTGCTGTATCAGCTGTTGTTGATCTGGGCGCCACTGGGAGGTTTGGACCTCTCCCAGCAGGTCTTCCTGGATTGTAGAGGGGTGCCCTGTGATGAAGTCGTCCATCGGGTGCGCCCTCGTATTGCGCCTAGGAGTCGTCATGTTGTAGGGGTGGGTCTCGTGAATTTTTTCAAAAAAAACTAGCCCCACGTTGGGCGCCAAATATTACCAGACGAAAATAACACTCACTCAATATTACCAGATGGTAATATAATCGCAATGGTTCACGAAATATTGGCAAAATGAAGTGAAAATTGCTTTTGCCTTTTCGCGAATGTCAGACTTGTTTATTATCGTCGTCTTGACCCCCGTATCCCAATCTCACGGCCACGCGTGACTGGCGTCTTTTAATCCGTTGGTAACAAGCCGCACAACAAATAAATGTCGCAGAAAGTGCAAGATGGTTAAAAAGGGAAAAAGGCGAGAGGCAATTTTTTTATTTTTTTATTTAATTTGGTTCCTCGTCACAGATCATTGTGATTCTTTTATAAGCAAATATTCATCATAAAAATGAATAATTCTTCGAAACTGTTCACTGTACTTTTTATCGACGACAAGGCTCGAATTATGTCTATACTGCATGGCCTCACATAGGTAATACTTGTTCTATGCATCAAGTATGAAGTATCCACAATTGGTTAAACAGATCTTTTCGAACAAGATGCCACAATCGCGTACTATTTAGTACTAGCAGACAATTTGAAGACATATTATATGTGATTTTCATTTGTGTTTTGTTTAGTTTTGATTAAATACCTATCACTTTCATTTAACAAGTGTTTTCATTTCAATTTCTAATTATAAATAATTTCACAATGATCTCCTTTTGCGAAAAAATAGCAATATCTTTTTTCTACAGTAAAATAAAACAAATGTTATACCATTTTAAAAACTATACTGTGAGGAATTTTTAAAATAAATTGGTATATTGCTTTTTACTGTATGAAGCGTCGAACTTGGCTAATAAAAAAATAATTAACTAATTGGATCGGGCAAAGATCTTTTTCCATGAATTCCCATTTTTAAACACCACAAAATCACTTATTTTCACTCCAAGAGTCAAATGACTTCAGAAGACGTTAAAGTTATAATAAACAATTTTTCAAATTTTGCATATTTTAGCTACGTCGCGTCGTCTAAGAAATGTTAACCAATCCCAAAACAGAAAGTTAGGTAGAATACCTATGTACTTGGAATCTGCCTACCAGATGTATTACAAATTCGTTGTTGAAAAATTTAAAGGCACCACCCAGTCGATTGCCTGGTATTGTACTGGGTGGGGCAAGTTTTACGGCCACCCTCAAAATCGCGACTTCTAATTAAACAATCCTAACCAAATTTAGTACACGTAATTGTCTTGTGACAGAGCACACAATTAATTTTTTTAAAATTTTTCGTTGATAATTAAAGGTGTAAATTGAAAAAATACGATTTTGAACCAAATTTTCAACTTCTAATTTTTACACTAATGCATCAGGCTTCACTTCTAAAATTTATTTACGAAAGTAGCGAGAAAAAAAACAGGACCACCTCGACTAATCCACCTTTCGCCAAATTGATGTTCCAACTCGGCTCTGGCAATTTGGTTAAAATGAGGGGGAGCGCCGTTTTGTTGAAACCACACATCTGTTGTTAACAGAAAATTATGTTAATCTTAATATTTATACCTTGTTTTGTGAAGAAATGCATACCTTGTCTTAGAATAAGCGGGACATCATCCATCAATCCTTTCAAATGTTCTTGTAAAAAATGTGTGTACATTTCTCCATTTAAATATCCCTCAAAGAAAAATGGTCCCACTATTTTATCATGGATCACGCCCCCCCAAACATTCAACGACCAAACATTTTGGGTTACACGCTGACGCATCCAGTGCGGATTGTCAACTGCCCAGTAATGTAAATTATGCTTGTTTACGTGGCCGTTGTTTTTGAAATTGCATTCATCCGTAAACAGAACTCTGTCAAAAAAATTGATATTTTGCATAATTTTTTCTTCAGCCCAGCGACAAAAAATTATTCGATTTTCATAATCTTGACCATAGAGCTGTTGATGAAGTTCAATGTGGAACGGATGATACTTATAATTATTTAAAATCCTTCTAACATTACGGCTACTAATGTTAGTATGTTGGACCAACTTCCGAGTGCTAATGTGAGGATCATTCTCAACAAAATTTAACACAACGGCTGTATTTAATTGGTGAGTAACCGGAGGATTTGTGTAAGTTTTTTTTTTGGCATGGAAATTTCCAATTTCGGATAATTGTTGAACCAATTTGGTGAAAATTTTCCGATTGGGATGTTGACGCTCTGGAAACCTTTCTGCATAAACTGTTGCAGCTTGAACAGAATTTCTACCCACTTCGCCGAATATCAAAATCGTATCAAGTTTTTCAGCAAAAGGGTATTGAAAAGGCATTACTTTAATCGCAGTTATAACCAAATTTAATAAAAATTGTAAAAATTGTTTATAAACGAACTAACACTCGAAGCACAAGAACCGCACTGTTCGAAATAACTTTTGAAACGAAGGTTTAAACTTTTCGTACCTAAAAATTGGAAAGTTTTCAACCCCACAATAAACCCGTTTCCCATTAAACAACGGGAAGTAAATTCTAGGCAAGGAAAGCAGCACATTTTTAAAATATCTGTATTTACAAGAATGGACTCTGATAACTTGCTGTTATTGTTTAGTCAGGTCCTGTAACATTTGGTTTCAACACGTGTATTCGGTAGGTTCGACACATATTTATGACCATGGTTGTAAATAAGAGACGTCAAACGGCTGTTAGAGTTTTCTTTGTTGGTAAATGCCACAAATCACCCAAACAATTTCCATTGCAATATAAAAATGCAATGATTTAACAAACTAAGTCAATATGCATAATTCTGATTGCAGAATTAGATACACCGCTAAATGAACGTTGATCTAGGTTAAAATTTAATACGTAAATTAATAGTTACTACTAGATAAATCACAAAAACTGCCCCGGTCATATGTATTAACAAAAAATTTAAAAAAAAATTAATTGTGTAACTCTATCACTATCTAAATACGTGCACCAAAATTGGTTGCTCTTATTCAATTAGAAGTCGCGATTTTGGGGGTGGCCGTAAAACTTGCCCCACCTGGTATACTGGAATTTTGACCGTTCGTAAGGAATGCAGTGTATCGCTTTCTTGGCAGTTCCCTCACTTTGCCAAATGTGAATAAAATTAAAATTTTATTTTTATAATACGTTCATTCGAGCTGATAAATGAATATTTATCGACAACATGTTCTGAATGTGCAAACGTAATATTCACGACTCTCCTCGAAACTGGAATACAGCACAATTTTTAAATCGGCCTTGAGCTCGTAAAACGATCAAATCCAACCATCTTAATTTTCTGATTGTCGATTTATTAACACAATCAAAAAATAGGTCCCTTTTAACTGTTCAAGATACATATATAGTGATTATTCTTTAAAAAAGGCTTACCAAAATTCTCGGGGAACGAAATTTTCGGTAATAGAAAATATAATAGATTTATTGAACATCTGTTTTTTTCCCCAAATTCCGACTACTTACCTGCTGTGTAATAAACTTTGGACAAATTTTTTCAACAATAAGTACATACAATGTAACTATTCAATTACATATGATGAACAATTGTGTTTTTTTATTAATAACTGTGTGTATATCTGAATGAACAAATATTTTTTCAAACGTATTAAATCTTAATTTTTTGATTCATCGTGAATTCTATTAGTAATTAAGTTTCTCTATAGTGGTTTTTTTTCGTGGCTTTTCGAACATCACTAAACTGGATTTCAACTGTATTTAAATTTTTAAAATTTAAATCTATTAATTCACATCGGACATTTTAACCCCTTTTTTCCCGTATTTGGCACACTCAAATGTTTTATAAGATCATCATAAACGGTATTACGTGGTCCTGACCGCAATATATGACATATTTGACGCGAGTAATATTTTGAACTTTTTTTATCAAAAATCGCGATAAATTTTTTTTTAGTATTTTTTAAATTGTTCAATAACGATAATTAATAACATATATTTAATTGAACGGTATAAAAAAAATGAGGCGGTAAGGGGTTAAGTAACACTCTAAAGTTTGTTTTTACGAAGCGTATTTTTCTCTGGTTAATAATACTATTTTTAAGAATAGTTTAGATGTACAATTTATGGTAGGTAATAATCACCGACTTAGTGTGCATAAAGTCGAAACTTGCCATCAGTCATAAATTAAAGATTCTAAGAAGCGACGTTACACTAATAGACGTTGTAAATCTTCTTGACACCGTCACGAAATAAGGACTTGAGAGCAAAATGTTTGATTGATTTTTTTCATTTAAATCAACGTACAGAATACTTAATAGTTAATAGTTAAGGCTCCTGAATCCTGGGATCTGCGAATCATTGAAAAATTAATGCAAGATATTTTTGTTAGCCTTAAATTTGAAGAAAGCCTTGCATCATCTACTTATGTAGAATTTAATAATCTATCCATATCGTAAAATCAAACTTTGAAAAACTGATCTGATTAAAGTATATTAATTAAAATGTCAAAATAGTCTTTACAAGTTTTCTCAATCATCGGTTACCGCAGAATTTTTTGGTTTAGTTCATGTTAAAAATTGAACAAAAAGCTACCTTGTTTGACACTTACTTTTCTTTCAATTATATATATAAACTATACATAACTATATATAATAAATTTTTTGGACATAACTATTACAAAATACAATGATCATTTACTTCATAATTATATGTATATAGAAAACCAACACAACCGAATCATATAATACATGCTATTTCAAATCACCCTTATCGACATAAAATAACTGCATTTCGATATTTAATACACAAACTTTATACAATTTCTATGACAAAAACCAATTTCAATATAGAATTAGATACAGAGTTTATACATTAAATTGTGGTACACTATTGGACAAATTAAATGAGACACGGCGTTCGAGCGCTCGCAGGCGGTTTTGCAAGGGTGTTTGGATGGTTGTCTACAAATTTGAAGCCCGTACTCAGTAAAATTGTCAGGGCCCCATCAAAAATAAAAAAATTATAGAAACAATTCAAACGGTGGGCGCGTTCAGGAAAGTTCACGTATTTTGGAGAAAATCGTTCGTCTCCGAAATAAAAGTTTGGAATTTTTTTAAAATGTTTACGGATACGACTTTATATAATTAGTTTTTATACATAGTTTATGAATAAAAATGTTTTAAACAAATTTTTATCAACTTTAAAAAATAATTTTTCTACTTTGGTATTATAAGTGAGTTTTTGTGAAACTAAAAGTAGTGTCACAAAGGAACTTTTTGTGAAACCGCTTTTGTTCTTTTTTTGATACTTGTTACGTTGGTATTGCTGTAATAGCACGCTGGTCGGCGTCGGGCATCTCTACCGAGCTCCTGTAAAGGTCAAGCCAAGTGTTTATGAATAAAAATGTTTTAAACAAATTTTTATCAACTTTAAAAAATAATTTTTCTACTTTGGTATTATAAGTGAGTTTTTGTGAAACTAAAAGTAGTGTCACAAAAGAACTTTTTGTGAAACCGCTTTTGTTCTTTTTTTTGATACTTGTTACGTTGGTATTGCTGTAATAGCACGCTGGTCGGCGTCGGACATCTCTACCGAGCTCCTGTCAAGGTCAAGCCAAGTGTACAGCTTAATTCTTCCATGACTTATTCATAAAAGTATCAAACTCGAGATTTAAAATTTGAAGTTTTAGTTGACATATGACACATGACAAATACCAACACAACCAGTAATTAATCCTAAAAATCTCTAGAATATTTAGAAAGCACAATTTTCAAATTTTCATGAAACTAAGAGCACCAAAGTAGAAAAAATAGTATATTACATTCGTTTTATAAGGCGTATTGTCACACTCGTGACATTGGAGCACTCCTCGCTTCGCTCGTCGTGCCCCAAACTTATTCGTGCGACAATAGATCGTCTTATAAAACTTGTATAATAATATACTATTTTAATTTCGTAAATTTTTGTTGGTGAAATAAAAAAATTTGTAATCGCGTGTTTGTTAACAAGAAACATTATATTTATATTCGAAGCATTTTTTTTTTCTAATTCTGTAAAATTTAATGAGAAGATATGCCACTGTTTTTATTAGTTATGCAAAAAACTGTTTCAACCCATTGGTGCATGAAGTTAAAATATTTCGTAATTTTTTGCTTTCAGATTATCTCCATTATTAGATTATTATCATAAAATATGACCGTCCCTTAAAGGGGACACTATGGACTAATGGTTTAAACAAATATCGCTGGCGTTAACAATTTTCTCATTTGTTGTGAAAAAATTTTGAAAGTTAAATAACTGATCCGAAATTGATTACGAAATAAGTTGGATACAAATTTATTAAATTCGAAAATTAATTCGCCGTTCAACGAAATCATTTAATCTTACGTTCAAAATTTTATTAATTATTGTCACACAAGTCTAAATTTTACTTTCTCTTAAAATAAAAACCAAACGACTAAAAAATTTGCTATACAACAGTTAGGTATTTTAAATCTATCGACTGCAATAAGTTACGGTCGAAATGAATAGAAAACCGGTATTTAAGGGCGAATTCAATTGTTTGATTCTTAAAAGTGAAATGTTTATTTTCAACGAAGAACCAAAATATGTATCAAGCTGTCCAGAACAATTTGAAAACAATTTGCTATTTTATTAAAGATGACAAATCACAATTATTACTTCTAAATTCAATGACGAGTAAATATTTTAAAAAGAAATTTGTATGATCTGGTTTTATGTAAGATACTGACGTTGATTTGGAAGTAATAAGAATTTAAAAAGATAAAGAATTTTCGGATAACTGCATATTGCCAAAATTAATCGAGCTTTATAAAAATTGCATGTTGCCCGAATTGACAGATTCCGATACAATAGTAAATGTCCAACAACGACGCAAACCAAAAGATTACAGACAAAAATTGTGAGGGATGAAAACACCAAAAATACAACGCTGCCTCCGGGACTATTAGCAGGTATACTTTATTGAGGTCCGTCTACGAAGTACGGACTCGTGTTAAATGATAGTTTGAATATATCTATTAACCAAAACAAGCGTCAGCTGTTTGCATCTGAGTGGATTTGGCTGACAAAATTGGAAATATGTCGAAAAAAAATAATAAAAAAGTCATTTCAATACTTTTGAAAATTTGTCAATCTTTAGTTTAAATAATATTAAAAATAAATATAACCGTCAGCTGCACTTATTCGTATAACTATTTTATTGAGTTTTTTACGAAAAACATTGCTGAAAATTTAGGGAGGAGGCTTACTAACGGGGAAGGTCTGTACGCGGGTAAATATGATAAAAAAAAATTTAAAAATTTAAAAAAATCGGTTGACAGATTTCTGAAAAAGAACTATTTGGCCTTGATAAATAATTTATTAAAAAGTACCAACAATATTGCTGATCTATAAAAAATGAAAACGTAACGATACTTTCCCAAATCAAGGTAATCAAGTTTTTCACAAAAACAAAATCGTGACAAATGTCATAAGACAAAATTAACCATATTTAGCTGTAATCTTTTGGTTTGCGTCGTTGTTGGACATTTACTATTGTATCGGAATCTGTCAATTCGGGCAACATGCAATTTTTATAAAGCTCGATTAATTTTGGCAATATGCAGTTATCCGAAAATTCTTTATCTTTTTGAATTCTTATTACTTCCAAATCAACGTCAGTATCCTACATAAAACCAGATCATACAAATTTCTTTTTAAAATATTTACTCGTCATTGAATTTAGAAGTAATAATTGTGATTTGTCATCTTTAATCAAATAGCAAATTGTTTTCAAATTGTTCTGGACGGCTTGATACATATTTTGGTTCTTCGTTGAAAATAAACATTTCACTTTCAAGAACCAAACAATTGGATTCGCCCTTAAATACCGGTTTTCTATTCATTTCGACCGTAACTTATTGCAGTCGATAGATTTAAAATACCTAACTGTTGTATAGCAAATTTTTTAGTCGTTTGATTTTTATTTTAAGGGAAAGTAAAATTTAGACTTGTGTGACAATTAATAAAATTTTGAACGTAAGATTAAATGATTTCGTTGAACGGCGAATTAATTTTCGATTTTAATAAATTTGTATCCAACTTATTTCGTAGTCAATTTCGGATCAGTTATTTAACTTTCAAGATTTTTTCACAACAAATGAGAAAATTGTTAACGCCAGCGATATTTGTTTAAACCATTAGTCCATAGTGTCCCCTTTAAGGGACGGTCATATTTTATGATAATAATCTAATAATGGAGATAATCTGAAAGCAAAAAATTACGAAATTCAAATATTTTAACTTCATGCACCAATGGGTTGAAACAGTTTTTTGCATAACTAATAAAAACAGTGGCATATCTTTTCATTAAATTTTACAGAATTAAAAAAAAATATGCTTCGAATATAAATATGTTTCTTGTTAACAAACACGCGATTACAAATTTGTTTATTTCACCAACAAAAATTTACGAAATTAAAAATTATTTTTTAAAGTTGATGAAAATTTGTTTAAAACATTTTTATTCATAAACTATGTATAAAAACTAATTATATAAAGTCGTTTCCGTAAACATTTTAAAAAAATTCCAAACTTTTATTTCGGAGACGAACGATTTTCTCCAATATACGTCAACTTTCCTGAACGCGCCCACCGTTTGAATTGTTTCCATAATTTTTTTATTTTTGATGGGGCCCTGACAATTTTACTGAGTACGGGCTTCAAATTTGTAGACAACCATCCAAACACCCTTGCAAAACCGCCTGCGAGCGCTCGAACGCCGTGTCTCATTTAATTTGTCCAATAGTGTACATGTGATATGAAATATATTCGACAAACGGGTAGGAATTTTTACACAAGATTCAGAGAACATAGTAATAACCCAGGAATGAAACTTCCCATTATTGAAAACACTTACATAATACATAATAAATTAGGTAGGGGAGAGGGTGGTACATTCGGCCATGGGGTACATTCGTCTATCCTATCCTGCACCGCCCTCATTTGATTTTACCGCTTACTTTTAGCGTAATTATGCTGGTGATGCATTTTTCTTATCCATGCGAAGTGTCGCCAGTTGTTTGTGCGGTACTTTGTTTTTCAAGAAATAATAATAGATTTCCTTTATAAAAGGTAAGTTTTTTTGCCTACTGTACAACTTCATAATTTTGAACTTTGTGAAGTGTATTAAATATGAAAAAAATCTACAGCATGCAGTACTTCCCCATGAATGACGTCAATAAGAAATCTAACATAAATTCTTGACGGTTTTTTTAAATGCAATTTTAATTTGTTCAAATGTCATGTGGGGTAGATTCGGCTGAAGTGTATGGGGTACATTCAGCCAGATAGCCGAAAGTGCCCCGTCTATGGAATAAAACATATAGGTACCTATTATTGTATTTCTATGTTATTTTATTGTGATATTATATTTTCAGACCCCCCCCCCCTATAAGTCTTCCTATCGTTCGAGCTTACTAGAATGAAATGTAGTACTTATCGTTCGAGTAGCTCTCGGCCAATCCCACTTCGACATTCGAAATCCGCTAAGCCGACGTTTGTTATTGTCATGGCGCTTCGAATGCATTCTAAATAATATGAAACTGTTTACATTTCGTATCTTTGTTTCGATTTGGCCGGTAACAATCCAAGGGTAGTTTCTTGAGCACTTGCCCGAAGCTCTGGTGGCGTGCATTCTAAAATTTGGTCGACATCCGAAACGTCCATGTTGACAGTACTAACAGCACACTGACACTGCATTAACGAAATTTTCGACTACTTGATTTTTATATGATCAGACACTTTTCTTTCGCGCCCATAGCGGAGTGACGAACCTTTTTTATCTAAATGACAAAATTGTTGGGTCGTCTGAAAAATAGTGTTCGCAACTCGTTCGAAAGTGTTATATCGGAGCTCGTTGTGAATTTGGCTTACTCGGCTTCGCTTCGCTCCGCCTCGTATCACCAAATTCACTCCTCGCACGATAAGTGCCACTTTCGCAACTTGTAACGAAAATAACTATTATTATATATGTATAATTTAATCGGATGCCACGTACACATGTTTGCAAAACCAATCGGCGAGATATAGACGAGAATAATATGAAGGAAGCGATTATTAATTGTCTAAGAAAAATTCTGAGTGTTCATGAAGCTGCAAGGCGGTATGGAGTGAAAAGGTCGACGTTGCAGTCCAGAATAAAAACCCTGCTAAAGAAAAGAAAAGTAGAGGAAGTCTTAGCTACCATTGATAGAGATTTTGGAAATAAAGGCAGCGATGAAGAGAATAAATACCGTAGTAAATACACTGTTATAATATATTACATACCGAGGTTGAAAGTATTCCATTTCTGTCGAGAGAAGTATAGTTTACCGAAAGGCGTAGCCTTGAGGTGAACTAGTTCTCGAGACACAGGAATGGTACTTTCACCGAGGTCTGTATACTATTTTATTCGCAATCAATAAAAATTAAAAATAATATTATCGTTTATTTCGGTCAAATATTAACACTTAGTAGGCGCTGCACGACTGACATTTCTTTAAATTGCTTAACAAAAGTCACGCTAAATTTGTATTTGCTGTTTCTTTAACAAGCAAAATGTCTGATAGTGAAATAGAGTGTACTCCCCCCGAATTGCGGGAATCCGCACAAAATTTAAAACTCAATCTCTTACCTGAGAAAAGTAAACTGCGATACGAAAAAACATACAGAAATTTTCGCGACTGGTGCTCTAAAAAGGAGGTCCAAAAGTACGTTTCTGAGAGCATTATACTCGCTTATTTTGGTGACTTGGCTAAGACTCAAAAACCATCCTCCATGTGGTCTCATTATTCTATGTTGAAGAGTACTGTCAACTTTAACGACAATGTTGACATTTCGAAATATATGTTAATTTGACATTTGTAGTTTAAATCGATAGTAACGCCCTCACAGGTTGGTTATGGTTCTTTTCTGACCGATTACGCCTCATAACTGACTCCTTTTTTAATATTTCTGAATGGCTGAAGTGTATTCATGAAATCCCTCACTTTCCAACTTTTAAAGAGTTAGAAAAGTTGTATGTTACTAACTGATTGTGAATAAAATAAATTTTCACAACATCTCAGGAAAGGGAGCTCGTTAAATATATTGAGAAATCATCCAATCTGAATTACGGGTTGTCATATAAACAAGTACGAAAATTGGCTTACGAGTTTTCACAAATGTTACCAGTTTGTGTGACACCAATCAATTGGAAAAGAAGTGAGTTGGCAGGTAAGTTATTATTTTGGCTTCTGTCCACACTCATAAGAATTTACCAAATTGATTAAACCGTAGGAATTGAATGGCTTAAAGGCTTCATGTCTAGAAACAAACAGTTGTCTTTAAGAAAACCTGAGAATACCAGCCTGAACAGGGCCATGGCATTCAATAAAGACAGAGTGGAGGAATTTTTTTCCAATTATGTCACAGTCTTAGAAATACACAAATTCAGAGCAAATATATAATTTGGACGAGACTGGCATACAAACTGTGATGAAACCAGTAAAAGTTGTCTCCACACGTGGAAAAAACAGGTTGGACAGGTAGCTTCGGCCGAACGAGGAGAATTGGTTACCTTTGTTGGTATAATCAACGTCACTGGGGGAACCATTCCACCTGTTTTTGTTTATCCCCGCATAAGAAATGTGAGTGACTTTTTGATGAAACCAGCGACAAAGACAATTTTGAATGAAAGCTCAAGTGATTCAAACAGGTTGATAGAACTCGTTGACACCTCTGATAGTGAAACTTTTTCGCTCCGTTCGAATGAATTACGTTCTCTTACTGTATATTTTGTATTGGTCAAATTTGCCACAAAGGTAACCACTTGCTACTATATTGGGCACATTTTGAAGAACATAGACGATTTAGAATATGAAATCAAGTTCTTGCGACGAAAAAATAAATCAAACATTTATATATCCTCAAGTAGAAGATATCAGCAGTGTAAATAAAAGTGATGTCATCGCATTGTTGCGGCAAGGAAGTAAACTGTCAACAGCCAGGACTTCTTTCTTGTACACTTTTAATTACAATTTTGAAGAACTTGATGTTCGTTAGATCTTTGTGCTGTTTTTTTTTGTCAGTTTGTTTCGTTATTTGTATTATTGTAATAATTACTATACTTTGTATTTTTCATGAGTTCACTTTTGTTCAATAAAAATATTCGATTTACATCTATATAGCAATGAATTTTAACTGGATGAATGTACCCCACCCGATGGCCGAAACTACCTCACCGGTGGGGTACATTCGCCCATTTGCAGGTGTTTTTTCTAAATTCTATAAAAAATATATACGTTAAGATATAAGAGTTGAAACCTTGCAAAAAACCTAGACAAATGTGGAGATTAACTTTTGAAAATATAAGTTTTTTTAATCAGTTACTGATTTTTAGAATTATGTAATTTAATGGGATAAGTAGCCGAATGTACCACCCTCTCCCCTACTTTACTGTTGATGGATAACGAAACATATCTACAGAAAATTAAATGAAAGCGACAATACAATAATTAATTATTTAAACAAATTTAAAATTAAAAAATAGAAGAATTACAATAATAATACATCACTGGTACACAAAATCGTACTTTTTTTCTGTTGCATGAAGTTTTTGAGATACAACTACCCATACGCACGTTTCACAAGTAAAACCACAAAGTCTGTATTATTAAATTTAAATTAGAAGTTTAGCACTCGTTATAGTTTTCGACTGTATCTAACCGGTGCGGCTGAAAGACTGTATTTTTCCTATAATTTTTCAACAGAAAAACAAAAACGATTATTAGGGTCGTAACATATGTGTGCAGAATGAATGTTGGTTACTAGGGAAAAGAATTAGTTGAAGGGGCACCAAACAATTTTCGGTCAAGCCGCATCGTCAAGGTCAAGTAAATCACAAATAAACCGAACGCATTAGAAAAAGAAACATCGCACGGTTTGTAGGAAAGTTTTGGGGATGTTTAACCATTATGGGATAAAGATTTAATTGTCCTGTATGCCACATGTTTATTTTAGTTCACGTTAAAACTTAAAACTACACTGTTATTTGGAAAGGTTTTTCTATTTCGGCAGTAACTCCATTACGTTCGCTACGGATACTGAACTCTATGCTTATAATGCATGGAGTTCAATATCCAATTCGTTTCTAACGGACATTGAACAAATCGCAACTCGGCTGCAAACTGGCACAACTCAAAAATTTTAAAATATTTTTAACCCCAAAAATGTATTAATATAATTTCTACCGCACTCTTATAATTTAAAAAATAGCACATGGTAACCTAAACAATTGTGTACCAAATTATGAATTTTAACAGAAAAAAATTGTGGATTTTGACAGAAGAAAATCGATTACTTTTTCAATTTACACTAAACTTGTTATTTTGAGTTCTGCCACTCTTGCAGCCGAGGTGCGATAATAAGTATTGAAGCGACGAGTTACCAGCGGCTTCGCTTGCGTTGATTTATCTCACTTGCTTTTGCATTCTTTAAATTAACAATAATGACGGTGTTGGTTGCAGCGGATTCATTTTGATTATTTCAACAGTAAACTACTAATCTTAAACTACCCATTATAGTTTGTTTAGCAATGATAAAATATAACTCAAAAATGGCACATTAAATGTAATTATTTTTTGTTTATTGTTATATTAGTGCTTCATTGTGGTAACATTTAATAACACTGATTTGTAAGTTTTGCTTATAAATAGTTTTTTTATACAAAAATTGATCAGAAATTACGTATTTTCAAGTATACGTTAACAAATTATATTAAATATATAGATACCTAGAAAAATGAAAAATTAAATAGCTTTCTAATATATTACAATGCAACAAAAAAAAATGAAATTCGTAATGAATATCAGATTCCATTCCCGTAGACGGCTTGCTCCAGGTTTGGTATGGCGGTTCAGTGTTTTGGTACGAGAACATACACAACAATATTTATTTCGTACGCCTATAAACAACACTTTACCAGTTTTTTATCCAATAATAAAACCACACAAATCGGAACATTTACAGTGTAGATTCTCCGAAATTGGCGCATCCGTTTTTACCTACCCTACTTAAGTGACACTAAACGGCAAGCGCCTGTGACAAATTCCGAAGTTTAGGGCAGTCCTTAAGAATAAAAAATTATTTCTATGCAAAATTGTTAAAAAGACATTTACCAAATTTATTTACAACAAACGAAGTTTCTTATCACGTCATTTGGCGTTTTTTCCAATTTTACAGAATACAGAATAAATATGTATAGAAATTATGGCTTTGGGAAAAACATTTGGGCCAATACAGTCCTGATTATACCATTAACATTATCTCGAAGGACCAGTCGTAATGACGGTATTCTTTGTAAACACAATGCGTTCAATGTTACAAGATCTATCGGAAAAACTCAACACTTTTTATACTATTATTACTTTTAAAAGCCTGGAATTTAGGCAATGTGTATTTAAAAACATAGGTTCATACAAATAACATGCATGAAGGTACTGACAGTCAGTACTTGCCATAAATGACAAACGTGATAAATAGAATTTTTTTATAGAAACATTTCTTTTTATGTCGGATACTTCAATTCAACTTTAATTAACAAATTACTGTTTACTTCACTCGATTATATAATGGTTAGTGCATAATATTATAAATTTACTGCAGTATTTCCCCCTTAAGTAGATACTTTTTTAAAGTATGTAAGTATTAACTTTTTAATTTTTATAAGAAAGTAAATGTTAAGATTTAAAAAAATAATAAGGCAGCATTATGGCGATATACTGTATGATATAGGTATCTTCATTTGAATGCGTAATAAAAATCAAGTTTTCACATATCTCCTAGCGTTGGCCCAGTGAATTGCCAACAGTGCGTAAAATACACCTAAAACCGGCGTTGGACCAATGCTTTACCATCGCTGCTAATATATCTTCATTGGTAACAGTAAAATGCAAGCGCTGGCCGTGCGTCGGTTAGACGACTCATTTCTATGCCAACACTTCGCCAGCAGTGCCAGCAATCGGCCGACGATGAACCAGTAGATCGTGTTTGTTGGGCTATCAATGGCACCTGATGAAATATATTTTAGATCATCATAGGAACGAACGTAAACTATATTATTAATGATAACCGATCGTAAAATGAGATGTTAACACTTACCTCTGCTAGTATCTAATCCACATTGGAGAACCGCCACAACCATAAAGAATGATTGTTTACGCGTGAGCAAAAAAGGTCTTGTCTCGAAGAAGGTTACAGATGGAATGATTTTTTAAACATGTGTACTAAAGTTCGTTAGAGAAACGGAAAACAAATATATGTATAGTCATAAACAACGTTAGGCGGAATTTTTACAAGGAACGACGCCCTTTGTAGGACACCGCTAAAGCAATTGTCCTATTTTACCAAAATCTGCTAAAAGAAATTACACACACTATAATTTAACGAATTTTACAAGGACACAACAATGATTTTCACAAGAAATGTACATCAACTCATCAATATTAAAAAAAAACATATTAAAAGGGTTTTAAAGCAACTAATTTTAGGTACATACCTACCTGGTTTTGCAATTGTTCTTAACAAACTGATAAGTTACGATATAATCGCACTTGTTCCTCAGCACGTGTTTGTAAATAGTGCTCATATTTGCAAAAAATTCTTACACAGATGCATCCACCCCACTTATTCTACCGCTTCCTTCCACTACACCACTACAATGTTTGTTTTAAATATTTAGTAAATATATCTTACATGTTTAGAATTTGTATATGTGATTCTAAATATTTATATCATATAAGCAAATATTTTTCAAAATTTAAAGTTTATAATGCAAAAAGTGCTAATCACTAAAGGAACATAGGCTTTGTTAGACTATGTAGGGAGTATGTAACTATCTTAAACAAGTGTATAAAATGTTAAACATGCAGTAATAAATATTAGTGAAATATGTTATATATATTTGTTTTCTGATATATATTTAGCAAACATTGGAATATTTTCTGCATATTAGAGAAATGTATTATGCATATACGGTGCTACTTGGGAATCATTCAACCAATGCAATAAACTCAATATTTATCGACTTGTGGTCAGTTAATGAGGATGTGCAGGTATATTTTTGTAATGAAAATAACGTGTCATTTACAATTTTAGCGACGACATATTCTTATGAACCATTCAAAGTTTATATTTTGGTAATGTGTAATGAACTTGAACCAATCAACGAATCTTATCAATACCAGTTCCAATTTTATAATGATAACATAAATGATGCCGTTACATATCCTAAACGGCAAGTGGAACCAAATATGAAAGTGTCAAAATTAGAACATTGTGAAAAAAAAATAGAAATTGATTTGGCATCTTTGCAATCAGCGTTGAATTCGACGTCTGTCAACATCAAAATCAAAATTTTTTATAAGTACCGTGAAAAGGATATCAATTCGCAAATTACACAAATTAATACAATGCCCGATAAACATGAGTAGTGAGACTACACGGGTACGGGGCCACCGCGAATTAAATTGATTCGCGGATTTGATTCTCGGATTAATTGATCGACGCCATCTTTAATCCTTTAATCGAAGATGTAATTACACCCCTTTAATCACAGATGTAATTACCCTAATTACCGCGTAATTGATCTGATTACAGCGTAATTGATCTGATTACAGCGTAATTGATCTGATTGCACTAATTATAACCCTTTAATCGCAAATGTAATTGTCCTAATTACCGCGCAATTGATCTGATTATAACCCTTTAATCACAAATGTAATTGTCCTAATTACCGCGTAATTGATCTGATTACAATTTTAATCACAGATTTGATTATAACCCTTTAATCAAAGGATTATCCTAATTACGAAACCCAGCGTCTCCGCCCCTGCGCATCATCCATCTCGCTCTTACACACATGGTTGAACACCCCATCTCTCTCGCACACATTGCATAAACCTAACAGACAAGAATTTCATGTTTGGCGCCGCACAGCCGAGGCGTCTTCACACCTGCGCATCATCTATCTCCCTCTTACACACATGGTTGAACACTCCATCTCCCTCGCGCACATTGCATAATCGTACGGACAGAAATTTCCCCGCCAGGCATGTCTGACGTCACACCATTGAACTTCTCGCTCTAGCCGAGAAATTTTAAAGTTGAAAAAATGCTTCGCCTCGGACGAGCTTCGAACCCAAGTCCAACAAGTCGAAAACCAAAACCCCTACCACGGAGCAAGCTAGGGTCTTAGGTAAAGACGCAGCCGGTTGTTATATATATATAAGTGACATGGACACTTTGTAAAAAAAAAACATAATTTATTTTAATTTGTATATTTATATAAAAAATAATTGAACTTATTTAAAATACATGCTTTTCCATACAAGTGTTTTATAATACATTGGTCGGAGATGTGCGAAAAATAAAATGATTTTAATTGTTTAATTTTAAATAGAATATGCAAACTGCGTTCTTTATGCGTAATTTTACAAGCTCGGAGATGTCTAGAAATACACGTCTTTGCAAGCTCGGGCGAATGCATGAATTGGGAGATGTTTGAAAAAATAAACCAGGATAATTTTACAATGCTTTTATTCGTACATACATAAAAATCATATAAATTTACAATAATCGCAATTTTTAATCATCGCTGGAGGTCCATCGATTTCGGTTCTGCCACAAGTGTTGTAATGGGTTAAACATCTTCGGCAATCGGAGACATCCTTATCAAATTGGAACTTTAGAGGTAATTTATTCCAGATGAAATGGATGCTATGTGATGCGAGCTTGATGAGGAAATCCTTCGGCAAACAGGCGATATCTTCGGCTTCCATACTAGCCAAATTCTCAGTTTCAAAGTAGATTTGAATCGATCGTTCCATGGACGGTGCACTGCCATCGTTTGTATACCACGCTTTTAACGATTTCACTGTTTTAGTAGCACAATTAAGCTTCGAAGCACCAACATGATGTGTACAAGGCGTCATATTATCGCACAACTTGTTCAACGCTAGGCAGCCGAGATTTTCCATATCAATGATTGTGTACTGGAACTCGGTGATTTTTTCCAACCATAAAAGTTTCTCCACACCCTTGACGAAAATTCTCTTGGCATCTTCGAGCTGCTTGATTACTGTCTCCTTCACCAGGTCGTATGGAATATCACCAGAACTCCATGAAAGTCCATGATGATTACGTTCCAACCACAAATTAGTAGATTTGTATTTGGCAGGTAGTTCATCCCATGGAAACGGCGGTTCGAAGAGAAAATTCACAGGCTCAGCCGTTTTATCATCGGCCGAGATCACAGCAAATTCTTTCAATATAAATTCGTTGTGAGATGTTTTGAAACATTGAATATCGACAATAACCTCCGCCATGTATAACAACTTTGAAGCGACTGAAGCACAAACTCCGATTACATTAGTTTCTTAACCCCACCACTAACTGCGTTGTATTCAATTATGCGATCGTGAAGAATTAGACAATAAGCAGCCGTTGCTGCTGGGAAATTGTTTGAAGATTCAAACTCAATGCGCACATCGACAGGTCCTGACTTGAGTGCCTCATTCTGTTTCGAACAATCGATTACAATTAAGGGTGTATATTTGAGAAAATCGCCTTTATTCACCAACGGCTCAGAGTCCTTGCCATAATATGTACTTTGAAAATTTGCATACATCTCATATAATAGGGCGTATTGATTATGATCAATGTTGAGATTTAGCTGGTTATAGGGATAACACTGCGAGTTTAAGAAAAGTTTAACATCTTTAACGTTGCAGTGATCGAAACGGCTGACATTCATATCATTCTTATTTTTGCGCGCGGTTTGAAAACCGAGAATGACGTAGCGCGGTTTCTCCAATTGTGAAGATGTCTTTACGGGCCAAACTTGTTTGTCTGCACATGGAAGTAGAGGATACTCATACAACTCCCAAGTTCGGAAGCTCATGGAGATGGGCTCGTCTTTGGTGATAAAGTTGAGTAATTGAACTTTTTGATGGTCTGACGGTTTGACGTATGGCACTAACCACTCCAATTTCATTATTTCGATTTTAAAATCTTCAGCTGCAGATTGCACAACAGCATTTGCATCGCTGTTCGCCCGCGTCAAAATCAATTCATGTTAAGAATTAATGATGATTCGACGGTGGTCTTCGGCGAAACCCAATATCAATTTCAGAGGTATTGACACGTCAAAGTAGCCAGCATCATTAATTAATTTTTTAGCATCTTTATCAATATCGAACCAGCCGGCGTTCTCGAGCAGGGGTTTCTGGCCCGGACTTAGAGACACGCAACCTTTCATGAAACTCGTGAGTCCGACATTCTTGCAGCGGTCAATCTCAACCGCATTCAATTCATAGCGTATTTTATCAAAGAGTTGGCAGATGGCGTTGTTGACTAAAGTTGTACTTTGAACCGCTGTTTCACCATCGGTCTTGGTTAATTTACCAGATATGTGTAACGAGCTCCTGCTCGGCAACAAACACAAATCTTGATGTTGGATGGCTATGCGAATTTCATCGCTGTTGTTGAAAGTTGACAATGCGTATGGCTGATGTGTATGACTCTCACAATGAGCGATGGATTCATCATAAACAACCGGCGCGTGAATCATTAAGATCTCCCCCGCCATGGTTGAAAACAAATAATTAATGTGCAGCAGCAGAATCGGTCTTTAATTTTCCTCCAAAAGGATTCACTTTGAAGCCCAGACTCTTCAGAAGCTCGATGTTTTGATGTGTTATCACTTGTGGTGATACACGCTGACTGACTTGATTCGGGCATGGTGATTCAATTTTATAACCACACCCAATTTTAGCATTATATACAATTGTCGGCTGTGGAGGCTGTTTGATATCTGAGATCGAATTATTTAATTTGAATATCCGACTGCACAAAATTTGTTTAATACATCCACACCGATGTATTGAATATCGAAGAATCTAATTATTTTAATTTGACGATCACATGAATCGTCGGAATTTCAAATGTTCACATTAGGTTTGGAGAAAAAGAACAATAATTACGGATTTTTATTGAGAAATATAAATGTTACAAAAACATAATAAATTAACAATTCAATAGCGGGTATGAATCTTAGTAAATGTGTCCTGTCTCGCGCAGCGCGTTGATAATCGCCATGATTTCATTTGAATGATTTGGATTTCCGGCTGCTTGTGGTGCGTGGAGCGTGCGCAGACGGTCCACAAGCTCATTAGGATCATCCCAGTAAGTGTACTGTACTAGTTCATCCTTTTGCACATTCTCCGGTTGTATACAACCTCCTTCACGCTTTGGCGGCTGAATCATTTTCACAATAAAGTGTTTAAATTTGAAACTATTGTCATTACGAATAGAGCGGCCAATACTGTAGCGTTCCCGATGGGCGTTTGTTGCAAGCACAATTTTTTCATATGCTTCCAAATCACTTTGCTCAAGCAGATCGGTGTTAGGAGCTTGCTTGAACAACAGCTCAATCAATCCCTCAGTTCTGGGATAATTTGCGTCGCCAACATGAATAAGATCGGCAGTAAAATCAATCGGCGTATCTCCAACCATTAGTCTGTCACCATCAAGTTTCCGCACGCCATAGATTGTGTCTAATCCGCGCTTGCGATCAGCCAGCAACATCTTAAGGTATTGACCCAAGGAATCTTTCTTTATCATGGCGATATCACCATTCCATGCATCGTCCATTCCGCATTCTTCTTGTGGTTCAACCTTTCCGCATTCATCATGTGGTTCGACCTTTCTGCATTCTTCATGTGGTTCGACAGTTCTACATTCTTCAGATTTTGGTTCAATCTTTGCAGCTTCGGCCATCGCTTTTTGTTGTACAAGTTGTTGTAGTGGAACTGTCACAGGTTTAAGTATTTCACTTAATTCCCTCTCGGCCATAACTCTATTTAATTTTATCATTTTATACTTGCGTCGAATCGTATCGCTAGCTTTAACGATTTGACGCAGAACGTCGGCCTGCTTGGTGAATTGCTCACTCTGCATCTTCATGTAGCTGAATCCAAAACGATACTGCATTTCAATAATGTCGCAACATCTTATAATTGAAAACTCATACTACCAACTTTGAAACTCAAAATTTCTACTTTGAAGCGCAGATTCAAAGCCCAAAACTCAAAATTCAAACTTGAGAACTTTGAATTCAAAGTTCTCAAGTTCTCAAGTTTGAATTTTGAGTTTTCAACTTTGAATTCAAACTTGGGAACTTTTCAAGTTCCCAAAGTTGAATCTAAGTTTCAAACCACACCACTAGCATGTATATTCCATGATTTCAACGTCCTCTAACGGGCGATGAGTACCGCGTTGTTCAATTGTTAATTTATTATGTTTGTAACATTTATATTTCTCAATAAAATCTGCACTTATTGTTCTTTTTCTCCAAAACCCAATTTGAACATTAAAATGCTGATTAAACATCTTGTTAAATATATATAATATTGAATCGCCAAATTAAAATAATGAGATTCTTCAATATTCCGCATGTCGTGATAGTAGACACGAAATGTGTATTAAACAAATTTTGTACTGTCTGATATTCAAATTAAATAATTCGATTTCTGATATCAAGCAGCATTCCCAACCGCGCAAACATTCTGAGCTATCCTGTTATGTATGATGAACTGTTTGCATATGTTTAACTTTAAATTTAAAATAAAATAATTTTCACCCGCAGGAAAATCAATTTTCAACCTTCGATGCATTTGCTATGTCCCAAAACCGATTGCTTTGTCGCTGCGATAGATTATAAATATCCAATCTATGGGCCGTTTGACTCCGAGTGATCCTAACCCGCTGTAGTGCATACATTTTGTTCAGCATGAATCCGTAGGCTGCCATTCACATGTTTAACTTCATTTTGCTATTAAAATCATTAATTTATTTAGTTTACGTTCAGATTTTTACAAGATTACTATAAGGTTGATTCTATGAACAAGAACTTATGAAAGTACAATACCCAGATGTATACCTTGTTGAAAAGATTCTACGCAGACGTGGCGATAAAGTATTTGTCAAGTGGCTAGGATTCAACAAATCATTTAATTCATAGCTTGATAGGACCGATGTATTATAAAACACTTGTATGGAAAAGCATGTATTTTAAATAAGTTCAATTATTTTTATATGTTACAAATAGTTATATATACAAATTAAAAGAAATTATGTTGTTTTTTTTTGCAAAGTGTCCTCGCCCCTTATATAGCAATTAAATACATGCTTAAGTAAGGGTGCTTACCGGTTCAGAGGCGCTGGAACCGCCTGCTGACGTTCAAGATTTGGGTTCGAAACTCACGGCGAGCATTTTTTCAACTTTTAAATTTCGCAACTTGAGCGAGATGTTCGATGGTGTGACGTCAGACATGCCTGGCGGGAAAATTTCTGTCCGTACGATTATGCAATGTGCGCGAGGGAGATGGAGTGTTCAACCATGTGTGTAAGAGGGAGATAGATGATGCGCAGGTGTGAAGACGCCTCGGCTGTGCGGCGCCAAACATGAAAATTCTTGTCTGTTAGGTTTATGCAATGTGTGCGAGAGAGATGGTGTGTTCAACCATGTGTGTAAGAGCGAGATGGATGATGCGCAGGGGCGGAGACGCCGGGTTTCGTAATTAGGATAATCCTTTGATTAAAGGGTTATAATCAAATCTGTGATTAAAATTGTAATCAGATCAATTACGCGGTAATTAGGACAATTACATTTGTGATTAAAGGGTTATAATCAGATCAATTGCGCGGTAATTAGGACAATTACATTTGCGATTAAAGGGTTATAATTAGTGCAATCAGATCAATTACGCTGTAATCAGATCAATTACGCTGTAATCAGATCAATTACGCTGTAATCAGATCAATTACGCTGTAATCAGATCAATTACGCTGTAATCAGATCAATTACGCGGTAATTAGGGTAATTACATCTGTGATTAAAGGGGTGTAATTACATCTTCGATTAAAGGATTAAAGATGGCGTCGATCAATTAATCCGAGAATCAAATCCGCGAATTAATTTAATTCGCGGTGGCCCCGTACCCGTGTAGTCTCACTACTAACATGAACCCGATGACACCGCCAATTTTGTTATGTGACGGTGGCCATTCTTGTTACAGTTTGTGTAGTTCGAATTTTAAGTATTGCCCATTCTGTCAAAAAAACATGACTTGTAAGTGGTGGAGGTATGAACGGGAACTGTTTGCGATTTGAAAGACGTGCAAATTTCTGTCTCGTTCCACGCTTTTAATTGGTAATTAATATTACACTCAAACGATTATAAAACCTCAATTTTTCAACAATTCTAGTTTTATAATGACAACATTATTTATTGCAATATTCCTGCTTGTTCCAATTTTATACTGGTTTCGGATGTTCCGAATGTGAATACAAAACGCATTATAAAAACAATGTTGTGCAACATATATGCACCAAACATAACTATTCCAAGATCGCTGCAAATAACAGTTTGATAAGAATCGGTTAATTGGCACGATTTTAACATCACTCCTCAAAATAATTGTCTAATTTTATGTAATTCTTTTTTGTTGTACTTCTCAAAAATAAATGTCTTCATTAATTCGTCTTTAATTAATACTTAAATTAATCTTAATTCTTTAATTAATTCTTCATCTTTAATTAATTTAGTTTCAGGAATTTAGAAATTCGTGTGCAATAAGTGCTTTAAATCGTACAAATTTAAACATGGCATATACAATCACACAATACACAATGTAATAAGGGCAATCAAACAGTGACCCCAAGAGATCACCCAATAAATGCTGACGAATATGTATGCAACCAATGCAGGCCAATGACGATTACCAAAAATTTACAACTGTCGTCGAATATCAAGAAATTAATTTTGTTAAGCACTCCGATCGTAAAAATTGAAGCCAACGCATTCAGCAATCAGAGAATGTTGAAAGAAATCTAATTCGACAACAGCAACATTTCTTAAGAATTAAATATGAGAGTTTTTGAAAATCTGACCAAGTTAGAAACGTTTGATTTAAATTCCAACAAGTTGGTAAACTTATCGAAAACTTCGTTTCGCGATCTGAAGTCGCTGAAGTTTTTAAATCTGGAGAAGAACAATATTTTCGCGCTACCCACAAAGAGTTTTGATGGTTTGGGGACGGTGCTCAAGCTACAATTGGAATCAGCCGATATAAACGACATACAAAAAGATGCCTTCATGGGGTTAATTGATTTAGAAACATTAGAGTTACCGTCCAACAAAATCTCGAAGTTAAAAGCTGGAATGTTCGATCACTTGTGTCGCTCCTAACGCTCGTCCTCGTAGAAAATCGTATTAGTGAATTGGAAATCGGAGCTTTAGTTCTATCCATCAACTGATGAATATTTTTTTGTTGTTACTGTTAATGCTCTCAACTTTTATTTAAATAGACAGCTTATATAAATTATAGTCTGCACAAATGTGCAGACTATAATTGACCTCGTTTTTCTGAATTTATCTCAGGTAATGGTAATAAGTAGTAGACAACCCATTTAACTATCTTTGGTTTAGTGCTCGACTAAGGGTTCATTCCTGTTTCAAGCCTTTTTCACTAGATTGCATCTCTGAGTTTGAAGTCACATTTGTAAACTGACAGTAGTGATAGGTCTTGTTGCTTTTTTAATTTTTGACCAATTGTCTAATTAACAAATCGAGCACCGATGAAAGGCATTATGCAGAGACGAACAACAACATTAATTTATGCGATATCATTTTTAGTAAGTCACCAAATTTCTACATAATTTTTAATTTGTTGGTTAATTTCCATCATTAGGATCTATTCGCTGTTGGACTTACATTTCCATTGCTTTTTTCACACATTAGGTCATTAGGAGCATCGCACACCCTCACAGGAATCATAGGTTCAACTTATTCCGCATTGCAAGTGCTGTCCGGGCCGGTTATTGTACGTATAACAAATTTAAAACCAATTTGGTCACAAAATAATTTCAGGGAAGTTGGAGCGACATACGAGATCGAAAATATGTTTTGTATGTGACTCTATTTCTCAGCAGCACTTGCTATTTATTGCTGGCATCAACGTCGTCCCTAACATTTGTGATAATTTTAAGAGCTGTTTTAGGTACGATGGAAACAATCACGTTCAGGGAATTAAGATTGTTTGTTCGTAGGCTGTGTTAAACATACCCAAACTTTAAGTAAAGCTGTGATAGCTGATTTGTATACAAAAGAACAACAGTCAAAAATTCATAGTTATTCAGTAGCGTATGGTTCCATTGGCTTCATAGTTGGGCCAGCTATCGGGGGACACCTTTCCCAGTTAAATGATGGATTTTTTTATGTTTGTTGTTTAACAGCAACTTTGTTCATTATTAACATAGGTATGAATTACAAATAATTAACTTTTATTTTATCAGAAATTTTTTAGGTTTAGTGTACAACATTCCTGATTATTCCAAAAGCTCTGCTGATAAAGACCTAGTCACGTTAAGGAATGTTCACAAAGAACTTATTAAAGCCACTAGTGATTTAGCAAAAATTAACTGGAAGACCTTGGGAACTTACTTTCTTTTAAGGTTCTTATATGGACTGACAATATCAATATTTTTTTCAAATAATTCATTGTATTTGCAAGAAAAGTACAATTTATCGCAGCTTCACATTGGTTATACGATATCATTCTTGAGCATAGTTGGTACCGCATCAGCGTTTTCTCTAGGTTTCATAAACAAACGATTTTATGAAAATGATACAAATTACATCAAAAGGCTAATCCATGGATATTTTGTGTTGACAATGTGTTTTATCGGCCTTTTTTTAGCGCCAAATTTTATAACATTTTTCTTGTTACTTCTTCCTTTATCAATCGCTAGCACTCTTTTACGAATTGTTAGTATGGAAGTGTTGTTATCGAAATCTAGTATTAATGAAAAGGGATCACTATCTGGTGTTTCCAACAGTATTATGTCTCTATCTAGATTTCTGTCGCCTATAACTGCAGGTGTTATAACGGATGTTTTTGGCAACAGTTTTGTGTTAATTGCTTCGTTTATTCCTGCATTAATAGGCACACTGATGAGTTGCACCTTATTGTATAATGATAAAATAAAAACCAAGAAAGCACTGTGATAACAACTTGCGTTTTATTTTATAGCTTTTCCTTAAGAATCTCTTAATTACATCTCAAATATTAAAGATGTGTGGGGGGAAATTATATATCAAGTGGTTAGAATTCTTTGTATTTTGGGTTGCACATGAGTTGATTTTTGAAGTACCTAACTGCTTAAACGAATTTAATTAAAGTTAATAATATATATGGTAATATATAAATTATAGTAGGTAAGTGATAAATAATAACAAAGTATTTTTAGTTAAAGCTGAATCTAAACTCCGAAATTAAAATAAAGTTTGGTAAATACAGAAGTTTAAACTTTGAACAATTAAAAAGTTAAATAGTTCCAATAAAATTATCTACTAAATTCCATACTATTTTAATGATTTCGTTTGTATTAAACTTTCTTCCTAAGATGTATCTTATTGTATCATATTTTTAACGGTTTAGTTGTTTCGTAATGTTGGCAAAGTCGTCCAAAACGCACTTGAACCTCGTCGTAACAAAACAGGATCAATTTGTTCGAATATTGCATTTAAATCGACACGTTCTTCCATGCAAAATAAATTAACTCCTGCATCTAAATATTCCATGGCCATCAACGTTTCCTGTAAATGAGCTTCTGCAACATGCCTTAAGTTTTTTACTTCCACAGCTGTTATCACATACCTCTAGCCCATAATGGAACAATATCACAAGTAGGTAAAGGAGGTTGTTCCATCATTAAATATTTCGGTTTTCTTTGTGGTTTCTTTGGCAATGGAGGGGGAGGAGATCTTCTTACCTCAACAAACTCAACGTCGCCTTCTTCAGTGATGTTATCAACTTTCGATTTGGACTTAATTAATTTGCCCAAATGAAGCTTTTCAAAGTACGTCTGTAGATTCTAAAAACACATCCGTAAAAAATCAAACGTTTAGGATCAGAAGTAGTATGTTACTTACATTTTTTTCCATTTTGTGCGTTATACATGTGTTTATAATAAATTATCAACTGGTAATTTTATAATATTAAACAACGATCTGCGGTACGATAAAAAGTGAACCCGCAAGTTCCGCTGATTGTTTATATTTAGTGATCTAGAAATTGCAACAACAATGAGGAGTGGGAATTATTTGACTAAACTTGGTATAGTGTGTTTTTTAATTCCAAAACAATTTAAAACGGTGTGAAAAAAATGTTTTTTTACTTTATATTGGTAATAATCAGTGCTTAATACCATAACGTACACAATGTTGACAGAATCTCTTACATGGTACAGAATATTGAAGATAAAGTTTTCCTAATCGGAAGTTTTTTTTTTAAATAATCATATTGCTTCCTTTAATAGAAGCGTTTTGTACTATATTTTTTAATTTTAAGGCGACAGTACTAAATATAATCTTAAACTGACACATGCAAAATCCCATTAAGTAATGGCATTATCAACATAAAGTAAAAAAAAAAAAAATTGGCACAGCTTTCTAACTTGTTCTGGAACGTGGTATAGAATGGCTGAGCTAATAATAATTGATTGCATAGTTTTTGTTGCCTATCTTAAATATTTTCTGTAATGTTTATATCTTTTTGAGTATTATAATATTATGTAGTTCTTAAAACCACCAGATCTGCAGGCCTAAAATTTGAAAACGGCTAGAACGTTGGGAATCAATCATAAACAGGTCACTATAATGTGGATTGAATAGTTTGTGGCGGCACCGATCGACTCCTGGTGGTCCGGAGATCTTTTTCGACCACAAACATTTTTAACTGATCCGGAACAAATCTTGACGCCAAACTACATCCGGCCCAGCACAGACACTTACACATGTCAGATGACATATGTTGAATGATATATGTAAGCGTACCACCCGCGCTGGACCTTCCCGGAAATCGAACCCTTTAGACGGTACAACCGACCTCCCTGAAGTTGCATAAATACAAAATTTTCAGTGAGCTTCAGGGAGTCCATCCGAATCCTTTAACTGAGCAAGTCGAGTCTCACACATGTTAATTTGTGCCATGTTAATTTGTAAATACTTTTTCAATCAATTTCAATAAGTCTAGTCAAAATTGGTGTGTTACTTAAACCCCAACACGCTAAAAGTTTAACTATTGTTCAGTAAAAAATAATCTTTTAATTTTATGCAAACGTTACCGAGGTCAAAAATTGATGGAATTATCGAGCAAAGAAAGTCGTTAATATTCATAAATCATTTTGAAAATGAAAAATTCTTACAGTTGCCACAAGGTACGAATATTTAATAATAAAGACAGAAGTGTACATTTTAATTCTTCACCAATTTCCAACAAAATGAGACGTGCTATTAACATAATTTTCCCGTTTCAAATATTTTACCTTATCGAAACTAAAAAGGTAATTCAACAAGCATAAAATAAATATTTATAAAAAACAAGGTTATTTTTATTTTAAAATTGCGATTAGTAAAAAATATTAAAAGTTACTTTAAGTTTTAATTATTTTCACATTTACAGTTCTTTCCGATTCCAAATTTGTATCCATCACCATAAAACTTGGACATCCCAGATGTGGTGATTATTGTGAGTTGATAATTACAATAAAACTTTTATTCGTTATCTTCAGGTCAAACTTTTACAAACTAATATAACTACATAATATTTGGAACCACAAACAAAAGTCAACGAACTTTAATTTCAGCACAATGAGATTTTTTTTAGAAACCATATTTATTTTATCGCTTTGTTTACAAACAGCTTTTAGTCAAATCCTGTTCAACACTTGTCCAGGTGAAGATTTTCTTCCACCCCCGCACAGCGATGAAGTTCCAGATGTAGGTCTCAGCACTGTAAGTAGTTTAGACACAAAAACATCGCAGCGATGTTACAACGTGACGTCGAGAATACGACGCATCTTCGCTGCGATGTTGGGAGACTATCATAGCCAACTAATTTTATTAGTTGCATGCTTTATATTTAGGTGGAATTGATACAAAATCACGGATATTCAGTAGTAAGGCACAACGTTGTAACTCCAGATGGGTACTTATTGAGCATTCAACGAATTCCAAGAGGAAGAAATAATTCGAATGCAACGAACAAATCTGTTGTCTTTATGATGCATGGTATAGCAGATTCTTCAGCTACGTGGGTGACCATGGGGCCAAACAAAAGCTTAGCTTATTTATTAGCAGATGCTGGTTATGATGTGTGGTTGGGAAATGTCCGAGGAAGTAAATAGTCGCGAAAACATATTCATTTGAACCCCGATAGGGACCCGAAATTTTGGAACTTTAGGTAAATTTTCCAAAATTTACATAACTTGCAAGAAGCATAGTGTTGGGTTATAATTCCGATTACCTCATGTTGGCTTCTTTCAAATAACTTTTAGTTTCAAATTCAAGTGAGTAAAGTCTATCTTGGGCTAACAATAGAATTAACGCCCTTGTACATAGCAGCTGCTCTTAAAAATAAACTAAACGATGGATTTTTTATTATATAAGAAATATTTCAGTTGGCACGAAATTGGAATTTACGACTTGCCGACAATGATAGATTATATTTTATTCAAAACCAAACAATCTTCTTTGTATTACATCGGGCATTCTCAATGGACGACAGTATTTTTCGTGGTGATTTCAGAAAAACCAGCATATAACAATAAAATACGTTTTATGGCCGGATTAGCACCAGTTGTATTCATGTCCCATATCCTACTTCCACATGCACAAGCATTGGCACCGTTTGAACCTCTTATATCGGTAAGTTAATGGAACGTGAAATTATTAACTGGGAAATAATGGTTTCAGGGCCTTGTAGAAGTAATGGGTTTACATGAATTTTTCCGTAACTGCAGGCTCACACAGTTGGGGCAAGCTTTGTGCAACAATAAAGTCCCAACTCAGATAATGTGTGCTTCTCTATTAATTTTTTTAGGTGGTAACGGTCCAATGCAATTGAACTACGTGAGTTAACAAGTTTATCTGCCAATAAATAATTTTTACTTTTTAGACAAGGCTACCAGTTATTTACACAAACTTCCCAACTAGTTGGTCGTCCAAACAGGGTGCTGGACTATCTCCAAGGAATAACGTCAGGTAATATCACGAATATAAAACATTTTATTTTATTTTCGTTGTTAGAACTTTTTCGGCATTACGATTATAGATTGATTAAAAATCAAGATCTTTATGGGCAACCATCACCGCCTGATTATAATCTCAGAGCGGTCAAAACACCAGTTCGTCTGTATTACATCTCTAATGATCAATTCGTTTCTGTTGTTGTAAGTGATTTTACGACCAATGAAATTATCAATATTGTCAATTTTTGTTGCTAGGAAGCCCAACGATTAGGAACTGAATTGAACAATAATGACACGAATTACTTGGTGCCATTTGCTCAGTTTACTCATTTAGACTTTGTAATGGGAAATGATGCAAATTCGTATATGATACGCTTATGGCTGATTTAAAAGATTATAATCTATATAGGAATAAGTAAAATTTTCCTCATAAAAATGTTACCTCAGAACTTTGATATGTTTAAATCTAAAATTTGGTTTTTTAGCAATAAATGAAAGAAAGAGATGCATGGAATATGTTATAAGAATCTATTTCGCTTAACTGTAGACAAAAAAAAAAAAATTACTACTAATAGTTTAGAAGTTAGATTTATATGCTGTCTTGTATAATTTACGCTTTTATTCTTAAAAAAGAATGTTATTTTTCATCATTCTATTAGGAAACGTGCTCTCTAGGAATTGGCCCAATGTCAATGCGTATTTTTTATCAATTAACAGATATGAATTATTTCGTAATCTCGTTCATAATCAGTTACAATTAATGCTTTTAACAACGGCAATTTTGAATTATTAGTATTTTTTATGGGGCGAAGTCCTAAAAAATGTTGTATGGTACAAAATTATCTAAAAATTGTGAAAATTAATTAATTAAATTAATTAATTAATTAATTAATTTGTTTAAATTTACGCACAAACAGAACATCTCCGAACGAAGATACAGTTAACACCTAAAATTTATGACAGGGTGACATTTTCACAATAGATAAAGAATGTTTTCACTGGCCGAGATCGAAATATCAGTTGGACGAAAATTAGTTTGAAAGCTAAATATTGCAATCATTATATTGTATATTTATTATTACCCCTTTAAGGACGGAATTTATTTTCGGTTACACATCCCATCGGATGGTATTTATTCTGGTGTAGAAAACGGCTACTTTTTTATTGCACGACAGGTCAAATAACTATCAAACAGGTCGTGCATCTGGAGGATCAATTTTTGCATTTCAAATGTTTGTCCACATATCACAAGAAATTCTAATGCATTTTGTCAATATTGCGAAAACACAATGTAATTTTTTTTGTATTTCATCTATAAAAAAAATGCTTTCATCCAATTTTAGCAATACTTTTGTGTTAATAAACTAGTTTTAACAAAAAAAAACTTTTTTTTGCCTACATTTGGTAGTGGTATCGAATAGATTAACGGTAGCAAAAATGTAAGAATATCAAAGCTCACAAAATCAATATGTACTTAATTTTAAGGTGCTAAATACCAAATAACGCGAAATTCTATATTATGTTTTTAAATAGTACTAATAAAATAAATGTAAATAATCTGTTTTGTGCTAAGAAAATCTAATTGAATCAAATTTTTACTATGTACCACTACAATAATAAAATCAAAGACCTTTTTTGCCTTGTCAGTTCATGTGATTTGTATTTTTGTAATCATAAGTAATGCTAACAATAATTATAAGACGGAACAGCGTCAATTAACAATCATAACGTTTGCGATAATCGTTTTTTGACCCCAACAAAATTATTTACAAACATTTTGTAATTTTTGTTAACAAATTTGAATAGTTTATCTGTTTAAAGCGAATTTAGCTAACAATAGGAACGGCTTAATTATAGTAATATTATCACTTACAATAGGATAATAAGGGGTAAGTACTCCGAGTCATTGGTTATTGGAATCAGAATTCTAATAACATTCATTAATATTTCGACAACAATGGAAGTCTTAGAAAATATGTTTTTTCTGTTTTCAATTTTTCAAAACGTTATATCGTTGAAGATTCCGCTAAACACCTGTCCCGGAAATGATTTTATACCACCACCTCGTAGCGATGAAGTGCCGGAAGTCGGCCTTAATACGGTAAACCAATGACTTATCAATTCAAAATCAAAGAATTTGTTTCAGTTTGAGTTGATACAATATTATGGTTATCCGGTTGAAAGACATCGAGACGTTCAAACTTCCGACGGTTATTTACTGGAAATGCACCGTATTCCATCAAAAGCTGTGAACGGAACCAACAAGCCAGTTTTACTGATGCACGGTCTTATAGCTAGTTCATCAGATTGGGTATTGATGGGGCCAGAACGAAGTTTGGCCTTTTTATTGGCCGATTTAGGATACGATGTGTGGATGGGAAATGCCAGAGGGAACGTTTATTCACGCAGACACGTCGTTCTAAACCCTGATAAAGACGCCGATTTCTGGGATTTTAGGTATCCAATATACAGTACAACCTCGCTAATCCGACCATACGCTAATCCTCAACTAGAATAATTCAACAGCGATTTGAAAAATTCAATTCGAATGAAATAATTCTAAGTTCCAAAACCTAACTGTTAGTATAAGTTTTCTTTCGGTTTGTACAAAATCGTTAATTTTTCCAAATTGTCTTTTTCACACAAATTTGTTTTCTTACCGTATACCACACCATCTCAGCTGTGCTTGCTGCTTCATGGTATTCCATTTAAGCTAGTTCATAACCCGATGGCAATTAGTTCCGATTAGTGAAGCTTCACTATACTTACTATAATTAAATCACATAAAAAGTAGTCTTGAAATAATTTTAGTTGGCACGAAATTGGCGTTTATGACTTACCAGCTATGATCGATTACATTCTTCTGGAAACAGACGTGGATTCCCTGATTTATGTTGGACATTCTCAAGGAACTACGGTGTTTTTTGTAATGGCTTCCATCAGGACCGATTATAATAGGAAGATCCGTTATATGGGCGCTCTGGCACCAGCCGCTTATCTTCCAAATATGATAAGCCCCGTTCTCCGAATTCCATCCCCTTTTGAAAGATCTTTCGAAGTAAATAAGCTTGATTTTAAGATTATCTTCAATTAACTCAATGTTACAGATTCTGGTTAAGTTAATAGGTTTGTACGAATTTCTACCAAGTTGTCGAATAATTCAACAATTAGGGCAAGCTTTGTGCAACGATAGAGCTCCAACTCAAGGACTTTGTGGGGATTTAATGTTTATAGCAGCCGGTTTCGATCCACCACAACTAAATTACGTAAGTAAATAAATAATTCAACATTTGTAAACTGTGCCCATTCTTTAGACTAGAATTCCTGCGATATTTAGTAATCTTCCGGCTGGAATTGCTACCAAACAGTTGTTACATTATTTTCAAGTAATTAATATGGGTTGCTTCTGCCAATTTGATTACAATCCAATTAAAAATACGTTGATTTATGGTAGCCCAACTCCACCGGATTACAATCTTGGCGCTGTTACCGCACCTGTTGGACTTTATTACTCTTCTAATGATTGGATAGCCCAGGTTATTGTAAGTAAAGTAAATTCAAAGAATCCTGGCACTTGAAGGATTATCGCACTACGTTTGAACTGAAATTTGCGCATTATTCTATCTTCTTCTGTTACATAAATATGACTAGATACTGGGTAGCACGTATGAACTAACACCTAAACGATAGGAAGAGGTATACATATGTTAGAAAGAGATAGAATATTAATAGTTACGCCTGAACAACGGGACAATGAAGAAGGTCGGAACCCAGGTAACTCTGTGGTCATAATAATAATCATAACCAGATTTCCTATATTCGGTTAGTTTTGAAATTATTCTAGTGTTAAATATTTAAATGTTTATACTTTGTGTCCTTGAAGTGTCAGAATTCGTGGAATATGCTATAACTTCGCATAAAAATATTAATTCAAAATTTGTTTTTCATTTAGGATGTATTACGAACGCAATCCGAATTGGGCAATCCAGTGATCAGTTATTTGGTTCCTTACAGCAAATTCAGTCATTTCGATTTTTTGTATGCGATGGATGTTGTTCCGTTGCTTTATGATTATCTGATTGCCGACATCCAAAGTTACAGTTAACGAGTCCTAAAGTGTAATGTAAAATGTAATGTAATAATCCAATAAAAATGTCGGTAGAATAAACATAGGAAACTATGTACACAATAATTGTTAGAAACACAATTTTGTATCATATTATTAAATTAGATATACAGAGTTGTCATAAAAGATCACGGGCATTTTAAACACACATATTTCAATTACAAAGAAAATAGTAACAACAACAGTGTTATATGTTACCTTGAATCATTAAGGCCACGGACTGGCCAAGTAACGCACAATTCTTCCGCTCAGGGGGCACCAATTTTGCCCCTTAAAATAAAAAATGTTTAGGCAACCAAAGAGGTGTGCTACTAACAAGGTTTGTAACTTAAGTATTGAACAGAGAAAGAATAATAATAAAACTGTAGCCGAATGAAACAAAAGAGTTGCCCGGTGCCGTAGTTATTTATTGGGCACTATTGTAGCAAATGTTGTATATCTTACAGTATATATTTTCTGGAAGAATATTCTATAATAAGTGCATATTGTAACGAAGCAGATTTTTCTAAATGCGCAAATAGAGTAATGCGCAGATTTCTCAGAATATTTAAATCACCTCGAAAATGATTGATTAATAGGGTAATAATTTATAGTATTGACTTTGCAAATATCCAATACGTGCTCAACTCTGGATTGTTTTCATAAGCGGCCGAATACAAAGTACTGTACCGGGAACACAGGAGCTGAATTTCGTTAATTCTTCTAATTGTTTATTATAAATATACGAATCAAGGACACTACCAAATGTGGTCATGAATTCGGATCATGCGATCATTTCAATCGGGTATAAATACCCAAACAAAGGGCTCTGGGGACAGTTGAAAATCAGAGTCCAGAGTTCTTCAGAATCGACTACTACATACCAGCCAAAGATGAATAATTTGTAAGTCAATTATAATTATATTTTACTATGTAGTTTTTGTAACATTTTACTTTATCATGCTATAATTTTATTCAATAAATTAGATTTGTTTATAATGCTCTTTAATCGTAAATGGGTTAAAAAAATCGATCCTTATGTCACGAATACCTCTCGCAGCGCACCCCATAAATTTTACCGTGACAACATTTCTCGCAAATTCTTTGCAGATAAATCCGAACTTTTGTGATAACATATCACCACGTCTTGTTTTATTTATTTTGGTGTGTTTAATATTTTCATAGATATACCTGCTATAATTAATCCCGTAACAGGCTGCAAACACATTTTCAATTATGCAAAAAAGTAATCTTTATCCCCATTTTTCATACGCTCGTAACTTGATAATAGTATATTATTATACAAGTTTTATAAGACGATCTATTGTCGCACGAATAAGTTTGGGGCACGACGAGCGAAGCGAGGAGTGCTCCAATGTCATGAGTGCGACAGTACGTCTTATAAAACGAGTGTAATATACTATTTTTTCTACTTTGGTGCTCTTAGTTTCATGAAAATTTGAAAATTGTGCTTTCTAAATATTCTAGAGATTTTTAGGATTAGGTACTGGTTGTGTTGGTATTTGTCATGTGTGATCTGTCAACTAAAACTTCAAATTTAAAATCTCGAGTTTGATATTTTTGTGAATAAGTCATGGAAGAATTAAGCTGTACACTTGGCTTGACCTTGACAGGAGCTCGGTAGAGATGCCCGACGCCGGCCAGCGTGCTATTACAGCAATACCAACGTAATAAGTAAAAAACAAAAGCAGTTTCACAAAAAGTCCCTTTGTGACACTACTTTTAGTTTCACAAAAACTGACTTATGATACCAAAGTAGAAAAATATTATTTATATTATGGTTACGGCGATAACGGCGGTAAAGTCAGTCAATGCGATTGTTGTATTATTTACCGTTTTTTTGTTGTAATTGTTTGTGAATAGATGCTTCAAACAATTTTAGCGAGTGATCCAAAGATAGGTGTATATTACGGCCACCGAAATGTGCACGATATTTTTTAGCAACTTGATTTTTGATTCATATCATAGGCGTTCTAAAAAAATCAGCCAAATGTCAATATTATTTTGTTTATGACAAATATTATTTCATGAAAGTCACTAGATAAAGCAAGCTTTAATCTATGGAAAAATAGGGAAATTTGTGTCAGGTATCGTGCACATTTCGGTGGCCGTAATAGTACTTCGAAGGAAACAAGGCGGTTTGATTCGTTTTTCGTGGAGTTATCTATTTGATATTTTCAATTACCTTACGGTAAGTAAGTTTAAATATTGCACAATAGGAAAAGCAATTAAGAATAATGAAAGAAAATCCAATAGAAGTCGTACAAAAAGAGCAAAGGCTATAAAAGTTGCAATGATAAAATCACTCCACATGAAAAGGATTAGCAGCAAGCAATTTTAAAATTTTTTAATCGTTCTTCCAAATCGGGCAACTTACAGCCACAACCATCGGTAGTATTAAATGAGCACGAAACACACAAAAAAATCTTCAGTGTCAACACTAATTCGAGGAAATGATTGATAGTGATGAGGTAATAAAAAACTTCATAGAAAAATTTACAACCAGGGTAAAGGAAATACAATATTTACAAGAAGAAAATAGGAGATTGCGACAAACCGACAAGCGGAAGTACATAATAATGCTGTTAACTTGTATTGGTGTTTATGTTATGCTTGTAAAATCATAATGAAAAATAAAATTTCAAAAGAAAAAAACGATATACAACAAACCTTCAGTATAGAAAAAAAAAGTTTTAGAAGACAAAATTGAGAAATTACAACATAAATTTTTCTGAAGCAAACGGAAACAACTTGCTGAAAATCATCAAAATGGATGATTTAGTAACATGAATTTCTGTTCTTGTGTTTTTCATTTATGTTATTTATTTTTGAAAAAATAATAAAATTTATTGTCTGATTAAATCATGTAACAAGTTTGATATGCTTTGTAGTTTGTAACTAAAATATTTGGAATAAATGTATATGGGATAAAATGTTACTTGTAATTCTACCATGTTTTTTTAAAATATTATTTCACGAAATTAAAATTATTGGTACTTACTGAAAAGTTTCCAAACAAAATAAGAAAATTAATATGTACAGTAAAATCTGCATAAAATATAATTGTTAGGACCCCAAAATAAATTCGGCTTAAACAGGTTTGACTGTCTTGGTCAAGCACAACACAATAATTATTTAAATTCAAATTTATTGCACAACAAACTTATTGGAATGAAGTTATTGCCTTACAGCTACAATAAATCATGAACATAATTTAAGTCCAAAACTGGCGAAACAAATCTACTTCTCTGTATCACTACATTTGGATAATCTTGCCTCCAATTTTTCACCTAAAGCAACAAACAAAACGCAAATTTCTTTCAACTTTCCAAACACAACCTCACCTGTTCCTTCTGAATGTTTTCGCAAAAACTAATAAGAAAATATAAATTTGTTGTTCAAATATCTCGGCTAGAGAATTTATTTTTTCTTCTGTTGGCAATATTTACCCGGAAAGATTAATTTGAACTTAAAAATCAAGTACCCAGTATGTTTTGCCTTTTGACGTTTATGACAAAACAACCTGCAATTATGATATGGATTGAGATACTTGCAATATTGTTAAATTAAAAGCATCTTTTATTTTTATAACTAATATTAATAAAGTTCTTATCGATGTTAACAAACGGTGTAATTGACATTTAATTTTCGATTTGGTTAGCAGATTCGGTGCTACCAACCTACAAAATTAAAATTACACTAGTTTTCATTATGAGGTCCTGAAAAACGGATTTTCTGGCCTATTTAGAGGACTTTAAAATTAGTCATTTAGGTTTAATTGGTTTAAATTTCCTTCTATAAAATATGGGTAAATAATTATACCATACAACTTGATACTGGTTTCTACTAATACACGAATATGAAGTTTACAATCACAGCCAAAACGACTGTCGAAATTAACTTTTTCGGCACGAATTTGGCCAATAATACAATTATATTACCAATAAAACTTTATTTATCCAAAATACTGATTGTTCATCGCTTCGAACATTACACAGGTACAAAAAGTTTCAAATTGCTTAACAAATCCTTTGGCATTCAATTATTGAACTATACTTATTTTAAAGGAACTTGACAATTTGTTAAATAAAAATAAATTTCTCAACAACCGGACCCTATAATTAAGTAATACTGCAGGGTTTCCGTATAAATAATAACTGTATTAGTCAGTGACATTCTTAATTCAAAATATCTCAACAATGCAAAATGAAAGCAAACTCTAAAACACTTAACAACTCTTAAAACTAAAAAACTGAAATAACTTGAGCAATTTAAGGTACTTGCTTTTAATGTTTGTATAAATCTTCGAGCTTCCGATTTTGTGTCTTGTGCCAGTAGGCGCACAAGTCCTTGTGTTCATCCCAATGTAGATGCTAAAGAAAACAGTAAAATCAATCCCAATTTAGACGATAGAACCGGCTACCAAATAAATAACACCATGAATTAGTACTAACCTGACATGTACTCGAAAAATACATACCGCTAAGAAATGTTACGCAAATCATAGTCGCCGACCGACCACAAAGGCATACTCGTTGGTTTAAATTAGAAGAGATTTCAGGCTACCAAAAGAACAACATAATTAGACTGTACACAAGGAACATAACACACTTAAGTGATCACAAATCGATACAACGGAAAATAACGGACAACTGCAAGGCTATTAACTAGGTGATGGTTAACTTGATGACAAATGAGGGTTTAAGGTGTCCCAAAACAATATTATTATCAACAATACAAAAAAAAATGATATGGTGAATTGTTGCGTGCCGAGAAATGATTTTCCCGTTGTATCTCTTGATGAAGATATAGGAAACAAATATCAACCTACCGCCGGTCTTGCGGGGCTTGAAATCCCGCTATCATTGGAGAATGATCTAGGAAGCGCATCCTAAAACAGAACACCTTATTGAAGAAAATGTTTAAGTTGTCAACCAATTATATGTACCTCAACCACAATAACATCATCATCTGCTTCCTCTATTTCTACTTCACAATCTTCTCCTTTGATAACCATTATGCTTGCGACGTCTTCTTCCTGTAGCGGTTCTGAAAACAACTCGTCGAGATCCACCAGTTCGACGATTGTGGACTCCGGGAACAACAGTTCAATTGGCTGTTGTTTAATCCCCACCTTATTGTCTTCATCTACTTCCACGAATTCCGTTTTGCAGAACTCGTCGAACAAGTCTGGTACAAGTGGCTTTGGGATAGGGGTTGTAGCACTTGAATTTGTGGACCAAAGCTCGGTTTTTCTGAAAAGTGTGGTTGTTGAAATGAATGTGCTTGTTGCCTGTAGGACGCCTGTGATATTTGACAGTTGCAGTCAACTGTGTTGCATGCCTGTTTAGGTGCAGTCATGCTGCTGTTTTGTATTGGTGTGCTCCCGATACGAGCATTATTGGCCAATAGTTGCCTGCTTATCTGCACGCCGTAATTGTATAACATACACTGGTTTAGGAATAATTGTTGATATTGTTCCGATGACAACACAGGAACTGATTGCTGTGATCCTGAAGGTTTAGCCGGTTCTACAACTACAAAACCACAGGTGAAATTAATTATATTACAAGGGGCGTGGCTGAACTCAAGATCGGGAGTACCCCTAATATATGGTGTCACGAGAATGAGAATTTGTTAGTGCTTCCCCTATTTTAACAAAGGACTTGTTCAAAACAAATTTAGGTTTCTGCGCACTCCTACTATTTACGTACATCTCATTTGCCTCGCACTCTAAAAATAATAATAATTTTCGTTTTCCCAACGTCCCAAAAGTTTTACACTCTTTGTCGACGATACACAAAAAAATCTTTTTAAGTTATTATTTAATGTTAAATTATTGTAGAAAAGACCGTTTCCGAATTTTTGAAATTGCATGGACACATTTTAAACGTTAAACAAACAATTCTGGCTATTTTAAACAAAATAAATTTTACTTGATTTTCATGTGAACTTCATCACAACATAATGCATTCAAAATTGCTAGAAATTACTTTAAATTTAGTTGTGAGAAAGTATATTTTGTATTTTAATAATAATAGTAATGTTTGTAAAATTTCGTTGTAGAGCAAGATGAATTTGTTCTATATAGATTAAAATCCAGTATTCAAATAACTTTTTCCTAGAATGCAAGCTTTTGATGCCTGTATTTCTAATTATTTGAATATACATTTCTTTTACTTATATTATTTATTGTTGTAATAATTTATTGTTTTGTGTTTTGGTTTAAATTATGTTTTACATAATATGTTAAATGTGTCTGTTTACGTTGTTTTTTGTATAATATGTTATATTTATGTTGATTTACCTACATTGTGTTTTACAAAATATGTTATAATGTTGGTTTACACAATATGTTATATATCTATGTATCTATGTATCTATATGTTGTTACCTAAACGGTCTTATGCAGCCACGGCGGCTGCTTGACTGAGCACGGACGTTGTAGCTGGCCATGTTTTCGGTTGCCTTGACGAAATTAAAATAAATAGAAACGTCACCTTTTATACAAAGGAATAACCAGACGTGTTTTTTACAAGCTCCGCATTTTTATTTGTGTTTGTGCCGTGAGTTCTTATTTTATGTGAATTGGTTTGTAACAATGTGTATTGAAAAATTATTTACCTTTTGTTCCTTTTTTATACTCATGGTCACTTTTATTATAAAATTTAAAAATTTAAAAACATTTTAAAAGCACATTTATCCACAAATCATTGTTTAGTCACATAACAAAATATTAAAATTTTAATTTGAGAGATTAAAAATTAAATTAAAATTTTAATTTTTGTTATGTGACTAAACAATGATTTGTGGATAAATGTGCTTTTAAAATGTTTTTAAATTTTTAAATTTTATAACAAAAGTGACCATGAGTATAAAAAAGGAACAAAACGTAAATAATTTTTGAATGAATTTAACTCATGTGTGGACAATTACTTAGTTAATTATGTATATGTGTGTTAATTAAAGACATATTTAAATTACAGAGTTTTTAATTGTGTAGTACCTATCTGTATAAGTAGAAAATATGAATAAAATTCATTTCAAATAACCGGCGATTATATTTTAGTTCAAAATTTAGTTGTAGTGGCGCTGTACGCATGTTTCTTTTATTTGTGGGAAACTGGTAAAAGATAAGCAAAGGTTTACTTCTGGGCTAAATAGTTAGTTAAACCCACGTTGAGGTCGGTGTTGCCAAATATTTGTATTGAGTCATCAACCTGTTATCTGTGGTTGTGATCAGGTGACAGGCTTGGTGAATGAGAAAAGTTTCAATCGTTACACGTTAGATGGGAGTTTGAAATTTTTGATGCCTTTTGAAATTTGAAAAACCGTTTTTATTTTTCTTTTCTTAATTAATAACTACTAATGATTGTACTTATTTTCGCTTTTAAATTTGTAGTCCAGCTAATCTGTACATCCATATATGTAAAAGATCGGGTAGTTCTGATTTTTTGGTATGTATGTATAGGGCCACTATTAAAAAGACCAAGTTTTCAACTGCGCCAGTGCGCCGGCGCGAAACGGCGAAATTTCTGACTTTGTTCTAGTTTTGTCGAATGTTTGCATAAAGAAGTAGTTTGACAAAAAATCATTCAGTCCTTATTTAAAGTAGTACAGTAATTTCACAATTTAAAACAAAAATCATCTTCCTGCAAATAATACTTTTTGAACTACAGCCATTCAAATTTCGAGCGAATTTTCATAACAACATTGTACGGTTTCCCTCTTGATAAGTAAGTCCAGATATTTTTTGAAAATTGTACAGACTATCTTTTAGTATAGGGGTGGCCAACCCGCGGGCCGCCTTGAACATTTTTCCGGCCCGCGAGATTCATCACACTTTTACAAAATATATTTATTTTATGAGTTATGATGCATTTCCAAAGTGGCCCGCAAGATCATTTGGGTTGGCCACCACTGGTCTAAACGTTAGTGGAGCAATATCAGAGCTGCAGATACATTTTTTTTGCTTTTTTTGCATATTGCGGAGTGAGACTCCGCAGCGACTATTGACGTCTTAGACAAATCTTTATATACATTTTGACATTTGCGGGGAAGATCATTTGGGTTGGCCACCTCTGGCCTAGGTGAAAGCATGCAAATTGCAGTACGTTTGTTTTAACGTGTTTATTTAAAAACTGTTAATGATAGAAGATTGAAATAAAAAGGATTTCAAAGAAAAATAATCACTTCTATTCTTGGGTGATGAAATTTTCCATTTAAGGAAAAACAACTTGAAAGGATTATACAACAAAATGAAAATAGTAAAAAGTTGTTTGAAATCGATCTTCAAATTAAATTGAAACAATTAAAAGCTGTAGAAAAAGAAATTTTGTGTAAACATTCTTTAGTTTCCAAATCTTGAATAAAAATATACAAACCTAAAAACGCCGTCAAAAAATGCCTTTCTCACGGCATTTCCTCCATCTCCAATGAATAATAATCCATTTTCTTTGTAAATACGTAACGCTCACGAAAACAAACAACTTGCCAGTAACAGCTGTTACGAATCGCCCATGTTCCTTCGTATTTTTACTTACTGCACTTGCGTCGACTAATTTAAACCCTGCCTGCAGTTGGGATAAGTTATACGAGCCTGCATCGAGCCGATATGTCTATTTTCCGTACCAGAAACGCGTTTTGGCACTTATTTGTGCTTTGTGGAACATATAGTGCTATCGAACCGATATCTACGCTTTCAGAAACCGGGCATTAATATCTTCTAAAACATTTTTTTTACATTGGATTTTTACCAAACAGTTTTTAATAGTTCTGAATACAATAATTTAACATTGAATAATAATTTAAAAAGTTTTTTTGTGTATCGTACTCCTTTAATGTTGCCAATTTCTACACTGAAAAAATGCTACCTAAGAATTTATCAAGAATCCGCTTCTAACTTTGAGAATGGTTGAGTTCTTGCTTTTAAGCACGTTTGTGCTTAAATTTAACACGTCCAATATTAAACCAAGCCTAACGGATTCTTATTTTGTATCGACGGCAGTGGGGGGTATTGTTTGGGGCAAGGGGCAAGGGGCCTAAGGTAATAATAACTTCATCCGTATAAATATTGTTAATACAACACCTGTATTAATAAATTGATTTTACGTTTGTAATTCTTGATAAAAAATTGAAATCGATAAATAAATATAAGTATTTATCTGATTAACGCCCAAACTATAATATTAATTATTTATTAAGGATGTGGACAGGAGTAACGTTATTATAAGGTGACAGTTACAATAATTTAATGCAGTTTTCTTAACGGCTCTCGGCAGAGAAACTTGTTTACTGCAATACTACAATTTTACGAGATCGTTCTTCAACTAAATGATAGGCAACCAAGGGTACCACCTTGGTCATAAATAATTGCAACAATAGAGCGCCGTCAAGTAGCTATAGATCACTCTCTTGAAACGACTTATATCTCACCATTTCCAGATATTTACAACGCCCGACACGTGTTTGGGTCGCTCCTTTATTCTTTGCAAACGCCAGGTATCTTAGGAAAAGTTCGTCTTTAACATCGTAACGAGTTTTTGTTACTTGAAAAATATTATTTATATTTCCCGTCAATTTTCGAATGTGCATCCTATATCGTTTAATTGATACAAACTAATAACAAACAATTTTTCACTTCCATTCACTGTACGTACATGAAATAGTAAATGACTAACGGTACAGGATATTTTTTGATTCACTAACGGCAACAAGTTTCCCGCCAGTGTGGTTTCCAGATGTGCACCAAACTATCTATACAAAAATCCATCATTCTCAATTCGCTTGTCGTTGCGAGAAAATATCCTAAATTGTCATAAAACTGTTTATTTCTCAAAACTGTTTTAAAACATTTGTATATTACTAAATTATCCATATTTATATTTGTAGAGTTTTATAGTGATTGGTGTTTGTACTTAAATATTAAGAATATTTAAATTGTAAGTTACATAATTATATAAGTAGTATTTTATTTGTATGCATTAATATTACGTAAAAATAATGGCCCGTGTTACAAAATTACGATGTTCTGCGAAACGGAAAAGCAAAAAAAATTTAGGAAAGCGATCACAACAAAAGAAACAATTACATGTTGAATCGGGTAATAATGATAATAACGATAATATTCACTGTACTGATAGGCAAATGTTCGAATTATGTGGGCGTCGTATTGTAAATGTTAAATATCTTTTTAATTCTCTCAAAGCTATCAAACACGACGGTTTCAGCTGTAGTTTTTACGATATTAATATTGTAGGGGAGCAAAAGTTTGGCTTTTATAGTGTGTTTAAATATAAATGTGAAATGTGCGGATTGGTAGGGTCGTTTTCAACAGATGAAAATACAGCGGAAATAAATAAAGCTGTAATAAGCGGTACAATTGCCATAGGAACAGGTTACACACAACTGTCAGAATTTTGCGGAACTATAGATATACCTCAAATTTCGGAAAAAACTTTTCAAAAATATGAATATATTGTATTCGGTTATATAAAGGACTTGGCTCTAGATGATATGATTACAGCGGGAAAAGAGGAGTACCGGCTTGCTTTAGAAGCTGGTGATATCCTAGATGGTACCCCAGTAATTACTGTAATCGTAGATGGGGCTTGGGCCCGTCGCTCGTACAAAACTAATTATAACGCTTTATCGGGAGTAGGCTGCATTATTGGAGCACGAACTAAAAAAGTTCTTTATATCGGTGTAAAAAATAAATATTGCAGATTATGCATTAAAAGTCAAAATTAAGACATCAAAGTGCAACACCAGTGTTTTAAAAACTGGAATGGGACTTCAACTTCAATGGAAGCCAGTATAATTTTGGAAGGTTTTCAACAATCAATGCAAATGCATAATTTAAAATATAATAAAATTATAGGAGACGGTGACAGTAGCGTTTATAAAAAAATATTAGAGGCGAACCCATACGGAATAAATTTTTTTATTCAAAAAATTGAATGTAGAAATCATATATTACGTAATTATTGCACGAAACTCAGGGAATTGTCAAAATTTAGTGGGGGTAATATAGAATTGCGTTCATTTTTGAGAGCAAATATTTTGAAATTTCGGACAGCAGTGGTTAGCGCTGTAAAATATCGTAAACAAGAAAACTCTACCTTGCAATTAAAAATAAATAATTTGAAACGGGATATTTTAAACGGGCCTAACCATATTTTTGGCGATCATTCTAATTGTTGCGATTATTTTTGTAATAAACGTAGTGAGGAAAGTTCATCAGCAATAGCATATAATCAATTTTTAAATAGCTCGTTATATTTAAATTTCGCGAAAAGTTTAAATAGGGTTGCCGGTTTAGCTTCTAGTTTATTAATAGATGTCGACACTAATGCCGCGGAAAATTATAACAGTCTGGTGGGGGGGAAAAGGATAAATTTTTGTTTAAAAGGGTCGTATGAAGGACGATGTAACGCGGCAGTAATGGCCTATAATAATGGGCCAGCATATATTAAAATTCTTATTAACAAAATAAATGAAGGTAGGGTAGGTACATTTACGAACGCATACTGCACCAAATTCGATAAGAAAAAGAAAAAGAGTGTTCCTAATAAAAAAAAAAAGAAAATATCATAGCAAAGATGCTGATTACGGTTTTAGTGAAGACGATATTCCGGATATGAGACCGGATGAATATGAAATTAAAAAAAACGAGTTTCTTCAAACTTTATCTAAAATTGATCCGATTGAAATTGAAAAAAATACAAGGAATCAAAGTTCAGATCCGATGTGGCACATGCACAGACGAACCAGATTAACGGGAAGTAATTTTGGAAAAATTTGTAAGTTGAGGGCCAATACCAACACAGGTAATACCGTAAAATCACTGCTGTACTGCAATTTTCAGGTAGGGGGAAAATCATCATCTATGCAATACGGTATTGAAAATGAAAAATGGGCAATATTGGCATTTGAAAAGCAATATGGCTTGAAAGTCGAAAAATGCGGTTTATTTATAGACAATGAAAAAAAATTTCTAGCAGCCTCTCCTGATGGCGTTATAGGAGATAGTGCCACTATTGAAGTGAAATGTCCTTACTCCGCAAGGGATTATACCGTAAAAGAAGCTATCGAGAGAAAATTAATTACATCGTGTACTTTGCACGATGACGGTACGATTAGTTTGAAGGATAATCACAACTATATGTACCAAGTACAAGGACAATTGCACGTTACCAATAGAGACATCTGCTACTTCGTAATTTTTACAAAAAAAGATATAGCTTGTCAAATAATAAAACGCAACGACAATTTTTGGAAAACAAAAATGATTAATAATTTACAAATTTTTTTTACAAATGCGCTATTACCGGAAATAGTTGATTCACGAATTGCGAGAAACCAACAAATTCGAAACATTCTTGTCAAGGACTTGTTGCAACCCTAACGTAATCATTTTGTATAAACTTATATTTCCTCTTTTTAGAATTTAAATCGCATCAACTTATAAATCCGCTTATTGGCTGTCTATGGGTACATATAGTAAATGGTTATTTATTATTTAAACATGTGTTTGTTATTAATTGTAAGTAGTTCACCTTAATTCAATTTAAATTTTAAAATTATTAATTGTATTTTTAGATTAAATATCGCAATGTTTTAACCCATCAATTCAAGTTTGAAACCTTTATAAACCGTGTATTTTCAAATATCTGCATTTTTATCTATTTATCCGGCATCATGATTTTAGTATACTCTGAGGTAATAATAAATATAGATAATAGTGCAGATGTTGCAAATATGAAAAATCAATTGCAGTATGGCAGTGATAATTAGTTTTAGTAGTACGTTACAGAATTGATAGGTATGTAAAACATGGTATGTAGATACACATTTTTAAACACGCCGCAATATTTTTCTATCGTAACTAACAAAGTTGGTTGATGTGTCGATTACATATAATTATTGTGCCAGTCCTAAGCCTGGAAAGAAGTGTGAAGGGAAGTGAAAAATTATTGAAATAAAGTCTTATGTATGCATATTTGTGTTTTAAAATCTTGCAATAACCCTTATTGCTTTATATCTAACCAGCTTAAATCGCAAATGACTGCGACTGTGAGTTGTAATGATATTTAAAACATCAAAACATCAAAAAGAACATAAGTCAACAAAATTGCAAAGCGACTTATTTGCGCGAATCGCTTATTTGGATGTCGTTACCTACAATTTTATCCGAATTTAAGACGTTCACTGTTAAAAAACGTGAGAATATTGACGTTTAAAATAAACTTTCATTCTTCGCCAAGATATTTCTTTTACATATAAAAGAAGGTCGGAAACAGGTAGTTAAAATAGACCCAAAATGTGCAGCGTTACCATTCAATGTTTCATATACCAAAATTAGAATTCTCTTGCTGGATCCGACTAGACCACAAGACATTAGTATCTTGAGTGCCCCCAATAAATCAAACTGACGGATGACTTCAGGCGATCTTTTTCTTGACCATTTCTCGGCAATTTTTTTTACATGAATTTACAAACATTGAAATAATTAAAAAACGGTAGTATATGAAGAAAAACGATATAGTGAGGGCCGCCGGTAAATGAGTAAGCTACAAGACCATTACAATTTTAAAGCAAAATGTTGAAAATTGGAGCCGTACAGGAAGTTGTAAGACTAGGTGAATTTTGACATTTTAATTAATAACAAGCTTAATTGACATAATATCAAACTGTAATTAAGTGGAAGTCGTCTGGCTAGCGTGTACTCGTCGTATAAGATAGCGACCTTCTTTTCAAATTTGAAAATGCGACTGTACGGACAACGTACAAAACCACTGAATTTAGTCTCGAGGTGCCGAGCAGTCTTAATCTACTGTCTTTCTTGTATTAAGCTGGCCTTGCATCGTTCATAGTACGTTGCCCTTCCTTTGGCTAGTAAATCTAGAGGTGCCATGCCCGCCAGAACTCCTGCTGCAGCATCCGAGACCGTCCGGTATGCCCGAGTGACTCGCAATAATCCCGGTCTTTGAGCTTTCCTCAATATTTCCCTCACTTTGCCCCACTTCAGTGCTGTGGCCCTCGTTGGTGCAGCGTATAACGCCACCGAGTTGGCGACGCTCATCAACAGCCTCCTCCTCGCGTCTCTAGGCCCCCCCGTGTGCGGCATTAGTCTGACTAACGCGTTTGTCATTGCCACCTAACCTAACCTAATCAAATTTTGTTTATCTTTTCGTGTTTCTCTTTCGGGGATATTTTAGAATTTTTGCACTGTTGAAGTTATGTTGTCATTATTTACTTGTTCTAAATAAACAATTGCACTGTTAGAAAAGAAAAAGAAAAAAAGAGAAAAAAGCCAAACCAAGAAAAAAACTTTTTTTTCTTTCTTGCTTTTAGAGCGTCATATTATGAAAATGAAATGCGATTACGCTAAAAATTAAACATGTCAAATTTTTAACCATCACAAACAAAATAGGAAGGTCAATGATTACATTTACATTTTGTCGCAAAGTTTCGACGGGCCTCTCATTTTCGAACGCCATCTCGCATCTACCTTCTAACCTTAAAAGCCAAACGTTTAGTTTTTGCGGTCAGACTGCGCTATTATAAGATATAAGATCTTCAAAGGCTCGAATGTAATTTACAAATAATCTAACCTGGGCACAAAGAAGTTTCAGGAAAAAATGCGTGATTGTCTTTTTTAAATTAGTGTTTTCTGAAATACATGTTTTATAATAAATCGACATTATTTCTCAACTAAAACTAGTTTATGACCGACTTACAACCTACTTCTATCTACATTCTATCTAAATTTCGCTGTAATTTTAACAATTAAGTGCGATAATCGTTAAACATCGGAACCACTTATATTGTTCATTTCGCGCCACGCCCAAAAAGGGCCCTCTTAACTAGAAAAGAAAAAGTGTGCATAATAAGACAAGAATAATAGTAAGGTCACCGAATATTAACAGATTAAAAAGATTAAAAATGAGAGAAAGATGGAAGTACACTACTGAATTAAACGACCAATCGTATGAACGCGTAAAAATCGCATGTTTTCGTTCATTACGCATTGGCATGAAAGAAAAAAAATGACGTTTTATTAGGTTAGTACAGGAGGACAATATTTGTCTGTAAATGTGAACCACCTCGATTCATGTTGCGAGCACGTGCGTCTCAGTTGGTCTATTAATGCTGGGTCGTTTTCTTTCTTATGTACTCACACTTCCATCTCTTACCTGCACTACTCGCTTAAATGTCCGAGGTCACCGACTTAAAGTGTGAAACATCAAAGGTTCCGCCCGGAGTGCTACTTCTGTATAAATTAATATTCTGTAATAAGGTATTGGATTCACTACATAAATTAATTAATCGGACGCCAATTTCGAAAAAAAGGCGCTTTACCTATTGAATATTACTCAATTGAAATCAGTTCGTGTGCGAAACGTCATCTCATAATCCCTAAGCGAGCCCTACAGAATCAAGCAGGAATAACAGTCTGTACAACCAAACTGCTTACTTCTAACAAACGTTATCTTTTTTACTGTTTATTATTGTAATTTTTAGTTGGTGCTAAAATATTCAATAAAAGAAATTAGTTTATTGTCCCTTTGGTAGTTTTTCTTCTGTTTAGTGATTTGTAAGAAAACCAATTTATTTAAATAAATTTGTCCAGATTGTAAATAATTTTCTATCGTAATTTTCTTAAAAAGTAATAACAAAATTGGTCTCGCAAAACCTCTAATGCGGTGGTCCACAAGCTACCCAATCAAAAAAATTACTTGTCAATAAAAAATATACAATATGCTTCAACAAGTATCAGGAACCAGTAAAATAACTGTCTATCCAAGGGGGTCCGAAATGGCACCCTGCAGGATTACGATTTAAAGTCGTAAATGCAGAATATGTTTAGGCAAACTCTACCAGTAAAATAACTGTCTATTTTTTATAAAATAGGAGGTGCGAATCGAAAATAGTCTGCGTACAACTGCACCAACATAACAATCTTTTTATAGAAGCCCCTGAAACCCAACCACCCAAATTACACCTGTTTTAAATAATTTGCTTAATTTTAAAATGTTTGAATTATTAACTTAAAGACAACATGTGCGTTAATCAGAACAATTAATATTTTTGAGATTATTAATCGCCGAGTAACACAACAGTTGGTTACAATATTTTGCCATTGATCGAATCTTACGAAATTGAAGAAAACATAATTCTATTCCACCATGACAAAAATTCCAATTTTACATCAGTAGATATTGCAATCAAGGATACCATGAATAACAAATGTCAAAACCTAAATTTAAATTCATTTATCTGCACCTTTTATCAATTTTACTGGTTGCACTGTTACTACCCTAGTAGCATAGAATATTTTAAAAATATTTATAAAACATTTATTTTTGTACATTCAAAAAATATTAGATTGATATCAAGAAAAAAAAATTATTTTTCCATATTCAAAAAATATTAGATTTACATTCAAGAAATATTAGATTTACCGTAGTAGCAAAGAAACACATGTACAAAAAAATTTCAAGGTTTTCATAAATTGTTCATATTTGTGGGCCGAATGGGTCATCAGAAGCTTTCACGCCAAAGTCCGGCAATGTGAATTATTCTGGCGTTCTTACTTTATTCTTGGAATCATTTGGTAACAGGTCAGAGACCTTTAAATTGCGATCCCCGTAAAGGAAGGTCGACCGATCTTATACCTACCTGTGAGAAAGCAACATGACCATTCAATTCAAAAATAAGAAAAATAAGAAATCTTTCCTTACCTTTAAAAACGTATAAAATGCGATTACTGCTAAATATACCTACATAATAAATTAATTTGAAAAATATCAATTAAATGACATTTTAGCAGCAACAGGAAAACGCCACTAGCAGATAAACATGGACGGAATTAAAAAGTCTGTGGGGCTTTATTTGGATTCCATCAAAGCCAGAAGCGGTGCTGCGAGATCAAACCGGTCAATAGAAAATGAATAAATATATTGCATTACAATATATTATCTTGAATATTATTTTTTACATTTTTAAAAAACAATTAAAAACTACTTCCTCAAAACATTTAAAAAATATTTTTAAGAAATATTTTTGAAATGTTTTTTAAAAATATTTTTCAAATATAAACAAATATGTCATAATATTTTTTAAATATTCAAAAAGAATATTTTAAAAATATTTCTTTGTTACTAGGGTAACTTCAATATAAATACCATTACTAAACTAGATACTGAAATCGTTCATTAATAAGAAATCATTCATTAATAGGAGTCGTTAATGCATGATTTCCTATGCAATAAACCGACCCGTAAATAAACGATCACCGGAAAAATGTTTCAAAATCACGCGCTGCATATTTGGATATTTCTGGTTACTATAAGTACGATGCCCAGGCAATGTGCTTGCAAATAATGTTTACCGAGTCCATTCTTTTATAATGGGCCTAGGACCTCACGCTGGTAGCGTCATAAATCACAATTATTCGACTAACTTTCTGAACCCAGATGCAGAACAAGTTGCCTACCTTCGATTATTTCAATATGAATTTATTGCCTAATTTAGATCTTTATTAATGTACAACCGACTTTCCCCAAAAGAGATAATTGTAAGGTATAGATTGGCATAAGTCTCAATTATTACAAGTTAATTTTACGCGCTTAAACAGACAAGTACGATTTTCAGTTTTTTGCAAATATTTAAAAAACTAAATTAACATCTGTAACGACACCGACTTTCCTAAAAAAGTATTGGCGTACCTAATCAATCAAATAGGCGAGAACTGCTTCAAATTCAAGAATTTGGACTAAAATCGACAAGTACGTTTACATTATACCCATATCGATCTCCGGTTGTCCCTTAACACCCACAAAAGTTGAATATTAGGATGGGAACTGTGGAAAACGGGCTTATAGGTCAATTTTTTATAGATAAAAATCTGAACCGGATAAAATATTTGGATCTATTAAATAACCAACTTATTCCAGTACTTCAACATAATAAGCAGCTAGCTCAAAATTATTGGTTTCAACAGGATGGAGCGCCTCCCCACTATGATAAACGAGTTAGGAATTTTTTGGATAATACTTTTTCAAATCGTTGGATTGGACGTAGAGGATTCATAGAATTTTTATCGATTTTCTTATACAATAATAGGGAGGATTACAGCATATAAAGTAATAACTGCTATTGAACAGGAACAGGAAATAAACGTACCAAACAAACATAGATTTAGGGGAAGTACAACGCTACGATAAATTGCCACCATTCTCTGATTGTTCAGAAATAATTGTACTATGTGATGGTTTTTTTTTTAGACTTCTAGTAGATAGCGTTATATCGAATCAGCGTTAAACGAGGAAGCGCTAAACGAGGTTTTTTCTTGGTAGGTGAAGAAATAACAACCGACCATATAAAGGAATTATTAAAAGATTTTAAATTGGGCGTAAAAATTGAATTCGAGAGAAAATTATCTGAATGGAAAGTATCAATCGTAAGTAAAGCAGATAGGTAGGTAAGTTAAATTATAGCCATTCCGATTTTAAGGGTGCAAGAACAGCTGACGCTAAAATTTCTAATCCGGCATTGTCTAAAATAACATAAGTCGAAACCAATCGATCTTTTAGCTTTGGAAGTACATTGAATTAATGAATTTGAAAGTTTACAAGATTACTATACAGGCTGGACCATCGTATGGCATTTTGGAGATTTAACCTATTTCTTGTTTGTTAAAAAAATTTAAACTTGCAGGTAACAATCTTCAATTAAAGCACTACACCATGATAATTTTATTTTTTTGAATTAAGTTTCTAAACAGCGTCGGGACGCTATAAAGTGAAAAAAATAAGAAATCCAATTTTTTTTTTTAATAATTACATTGAAAATATTATGGAGAATGTATTCCCGAAATTTGCAATTTGATAGGAACCTTTGATTTTAAATTAATTGAGATTTTGTGATTTTTGTCGGGAAATTATAAGTAATTTATTGCTGTAACATCTGTCCGCAAGAAATGTGCCTTCACAATGCCCGCTGTAAAGTATTACAAGCAACCATAAATCACAAAAGGTATCTCTGACGAGCCGAGCCGAGTGGTGTTTATTTCAGGACCGGACTTAAATATTTTTCGTTAATCAGATTTAGATAAAAGAAACAAATAGTTGAATTTTAATTTATTTTACTTTACATTAGATGTTCAAAATAAATATTGAAAAGGCATAATTACTGTTCAGAATAGCTTTCAAGTAAACTTAACAAAAGCTACACAACTCAAAAGCACGATCAAACTGTTGGAAGTTCAAGACTAAACTAAACATTTGGTTACAATCAGGTAAATTCTTAAAAGAACAGCAGGCAGGTAAATTTTCAAGTAAATCCTGTTTCCTAGTACTTAAGAGGGATACCTACCCCCGGCCGCCGCTGCCAACGTACCATTCGGGCCACCGAAATGTGCACGATACCTGACACAAATTTCCCTATTTTTCCATAGAATAAAGCTGGCTTTATCCAGTGACTTTCGTGAAATAATATTTGTCATAAACAAAATAATATTGACATTTGACTGATTTTTTTAGGACGCCTATGCTATGAAGCAAAAATCAAGTTGCTAAAAAAAATCGTTTATATTTCGGTGGCCGGAATAGTACACAGTTCGAGTTTTCCTTAAAATTAAACGTAAATATTAACCAATTTTCAATTTTTTTATGCCAAATTAAAGAGAATTTCAATATCTGCGTAAGACCCGAAATATTTTTTTAAATAGTTATTTAAAAAGTGTCAAAATTAGCAGCAGAAGTAGGTCAATATTAGGCATTTTGTCGAATTTATTTTGAAATAAATAAAAAGAAATTCAAAATTTTAACACTAGGCGTATACCTAGATTTGTGTTTTCTCTACAATTTGGCAATTTGACTTAGCAGTGACTGAGTAAGCAAAGCTGTTTTAACAATGAGTCACTTTCAAAAATTAAAAATAGCGAGTTTTACATTCCATAGAAGATTTAAGTACGGGCCTGGATCTTATTACTCATAGCTGGTGTCGATTGTACATCAGAACTACTTTTACTGAAGACAGTTGTAAATCAGCCTGACACCAGTTAACGAGGATTGTCATTTAAGAATTCGGCCATAAATAAGAGTGTTTTGCATTACATTATTTAATATTTCGATTTATTCAATCACTATACCAATCTAAATTCAGCTTTGCATATCATCATAATGTACGCATTACGTAGATTCAGTGGAAGAAAATACAAACTGATAGCTTTAATAATTTGGTAATAAATCGCTATCAAAGTCAACTTTCACATTAATTTTGTTTTCTAAAAAATAATTATGCCATGTTGTAGTATCAAAATTGAAGATCATTTCCTCCAATTTTCATCTTTTTTTGACCATTATAAACAGGTTAAATTTTAAAAATGCCATACGATGGTCCACCCTGTATTTAAATAGAAAAAAGATTTAAAAACAAAGGTCTATCTATCATAGAATACAAAAGCTTCCCTTAACGCATGTTCTAATTAAAGATAAACAGTTTTTTCTAATCTACTGCTGTGGTTATAATTTGTTCTTTTTATTTAGGATCTAATTACTGTCCTTCAAAGTTCCCTTAAAGGACAATATGTTCTGCAGACTTTTGAGGACACTAAAAAACTAGACGATGCGTCATGAAATATTTTGATTGAGGAAACTGTAGGCTGGCATTTGGAAAGAAATATCCGAATGACCCAAAAATTGTTTGAAGAAATTGCGTCTACAGTTGAAATTACATTTCTTGATGACAAAGTAAGCATTGTTAAATAATGAAAATTAATGAAATTACAAAACTATTTCATATTACATAATTTACAAAAAACTTGGAAAGAAATCGTCAGGCACGGCACATTTATATGACCGATATCAAGACACCCTAAAAACATTGCGTAAATTAGGACTTGGTAGTCATTTTATTCACTATTCATTTGTTGTAAACAAAAAAGTAGAAAAACGTTCGGTTCGAAATTTTGACACAAGCTTTTGTGGATTTAAATTTAAATTTTAGTGTTCTTTTTGGAAAAGCAAACTCGACTATGTCCCGTCCGATCGAAGAGCGAAGCAAGCAACCAGGGAAGGTGACGCGCAACCCTTTCATCAATTTTCTCCTCGAGTACCGCAGACAGCACAGAGGCATTCCCGTCACCGAACTAACAAGACAAGCCGCCCAGGAATGGCGGTCAATGAAACCAGAAGCGAAACAGCATTACATAGAATCAGCCCGCGCCGCACCAAGGATTCAGCGAGCGTGTGGAAGAAAAAAGCAACGTCGTTCCAGACGTAAGGAAAAACGCGTCAATATCTCTCGATCGCGAAGTCACGGCAAACGTGTCAGAAGCCGTTCCAAAAGTTCCGGCGGAAGAAAACTCAAAAGCTGCCTGAGACGATCCAGGTCTAGATTGAGGGCCCGTAAGGAAGAAAACATAAGACGTCTCAGGAAGTGCAGCAAAGGGAGAAAAGGAGGGCGTAGAGCACGTTCCCGTTCGAAGGGCAGAAGGGGACGCTCCGGGCGAAAGGGCGGAAGATCGAGGTCGTGCCAAAAAAGGAGTTCGAGAACTAAATCCAGAAGGTCGAACTGTGGTGGCAGATAAACAAAGAGGGGGGAAATAAATTGTGTCCGAATTATATATTTTTAAATGTACTAACTTTTTTCCAATTTCCAAGTGTTAAATAAACGTGTATTTTTATATAAAGATGTGTTTTTAATTTGGATTGTGTGTAAATAGTTTTTTGAAACTCAATTTATAATTTATTTAAATCATTTAGAAAAAAATCAGAAAACTGATCAAATTTAGTGAATCAGAAGTTTTTTAATTTATTTATTTAACGATCCCTTTTTCAAAACCGTTTAGAACGTGCAATTATTCCGCGCTTATTACTATTACCTAATTGCCGTGCATAAATTCGCATATTTGCAAGAATGTAAGTAAAAGTGTGGAAAATCACTTTCTTCACGCTTGAACCCCTATTTTCGAATTGGATTTTTTAAAAGCAATAACCTTGAATGACTGGCTTACTTTCTCCGCATCCGTGGCTTTGATTAATTGACTTCTAATAAAATTTCTGTGTTTAATGAAGACTTGTTGTTGGGGTTGAATCAGCTCACTACATTTGAAGCTGGGAATAATAACCTCACAAGCATCCCCGAAAAGTTTTTCGGGGATTGTGTTAAGTTGGAACTCGTTTTGTTTAACGACAATAAAATTGTACGGTTGAAAGAAACTATTTTTGATAGTTTGCACAATTTGGAGTGGCTGTATCTGCATAATAACCCGCTGGACGAGATGGATAAGAACGCATTGAAGATGTTAAACATCAAGGATTTTAAAGTACCTATAACTGGACTTAATTGCTTTATTTTTGCTTCTTTATGCAATAATAAATTTGTATTGTTTGGAAGTTAGAAAATGATTAAATACATTTTTTAAATGCAACTGTTTAAATGTTTTTATTGAATTTGGAACGAGTCTTTATGCAATTTCGATTGAGGAATTAAATAACGGTTGCGCTTGAAGCTGGCGAAATTATTTTCGTTTGGTTTTGTGTTTAACCCAAGTACCAGCGTCATATTTATAGGACAGGCGATGTGACATTTTTTTTAACTAAAATTTGTTAAAATTTTAATCAACTTTTACAGTAATTAGTTAATACATCACTTTATTTCAGTGTATTTTTTTTCGAGTCCGTTTTGCTATTGTTTAATGAACAAAAAAATATTGAACTTTTTTTATGTGCATCAATGTAACATAATTTTATGCACCGGCAGTTCAACATGGATTCAAGCAACGATGAGGTCAATCAAAATTGGAACGTACCAACACCATCATCTTCTAAAATAATTTTCGACTCCAAATTATAATTCCATGAACATTTTTTATATTTAAAATCAAAAATGAAACCTTTTCCATAAAAATTATTACAATTTGTGAAAAATAAATTTGGCATTAATTCTAAATCTCTGGTATTAATACATATGGATACATACGGATGTATAGTATGGAACCATGCTATAAATAGGTACTAAATATAATTTTAACATTTTTGCAACTATTCAAAGAAATTTTTGTAAAAGAATTAATAAATCATATCAAGTGATGCGCTGAACGTTATTGCTGGTATTAAGCCAATACATATTAAAATAAAGGAAATAGTTATCAAGCAGTTTTCAGTAAAAAAAATGAAAGTGCTTTTGAAGTGTCAGTGCTGGTTTGGTTTCAAGATTCTCTTTAATGTTTTGTCAACCTACCTTACAAACTTGCAATTAAAATACAAATCGACAAGTGGCGTTTTCGAGGCCATTGCAAGGATAATTCGTTCATACATAAAAATACACAGGTAAATAAATGGTAATTAATAGTCATCCTTCAATCCGTTTTAAAGTAATTTGTTTTTTAGTAACGTTATTGGTATAGTCGATTGGGTCATTTGCTATTGCCATTTTTAGAACAGTTATTTGGCACAATTAGTATTTTGTAAATAATGTTGTATACCAGGATACAATGACTTAAACAATCTGGAAAATTTTAGAATATTGTTAAAATAACATTAATAACCTGTCAATGGATAGTTCCATTCAATTGTAATCAAGTAAGAACAACTTAATTTTTAGGGTGACATTTAAAACAATTGTGCGCTATTCTGAAATTGCAGAACCGTCACGTTTTATAAATTTTTGTTGTAGAACTTGAATAAAATGCCAGGAAAACGTAAAGTTGTCGAATGTACAAAGCCAAAGAAGACGGATTCTTTCTTGGAAATAATTGTTTTGGTTTGGGGCATCATGCTGATACCAACAGAGACTAAGGCTTCTATGGAACTCATGAAGCATTTGAAAACTATACAAGAAGAATTAATCGATACTTGTTTATGGCGGAGTGCTCACTACCCTAATCAGTTTCTCCAAATGCCGACTTTATTATTTTAAATTTTTAAACCATTTTTTTTTTGTAAATTTTTAAAAAATAAAAAACATAATATGTGGCCGTGCTTTTTTTGAAAAAATATGTAGCAAAAGAATAAAAAATGAAATTACACTAATATCGGCACTATCATAATTTAAAAAATATTCTAACTACGTTCTTGAAATGATTAAAAAAATATTTTCAAAATTAAACCTAAGAAGTTAGTTTAACTTTCAAAACTTTCTTCAATGCCATTTTGGATGCTACAAAAAAATATTCGCCAACAATGTTTTGCAGCTTATCGAAGTTGAAGATTTACCAGAAGCTGTGGAGCGGATTTTTAATTCTGGTTACAGCGAACAAGGTTTACGTCAAGCTTTGTTCACTCTTTGCCAATGGTTATGTTGATGGACATGGACCGCCAATTTAGGGCGATTAGTGAATTATTTCATAAAACGTCTAGATGTGGAAAATCATGTTGAGATCCGAATAGATGTCACACTGAAATATATCAAACATTTATTCGGAATTTTCACAGATGCTTTTGAAGGCATTCTCCAATCAAGAACATGTTTTTCTAATTGACGAGAGCGTACAATTGGGGAATAAAACATTTTAACGATTATTTGAACCAATGTCAACAAAAACTGAATACATTCCGGTAAAAAAATTAGTTGTGAAACGATTTTAGAACTGCAATTTCCACAGTAGATTTCAACTGCATTCTCCAATCAGCAAAAAAAAATTTAATTGGTTAGGACGCGCAATAAAATTAGTTGTTAAACGATTTCTGAACTGAAATTTTCAAAGGTCAGATTATCTACAAAAAAAAAAAAAAATTTTGGCCGACTAGCGCAATTAAATTTGAACGTGTACCACCTCCTTAATTTCCAATTAATCAATTATTCACTTTGAAAGTTACCAGAGAATATCAAAGCCGTTGGGCGTTAATAATTAAACGTCCCATATAAAAGCGAAATTCGCCCGAATCGCGGCAGAAGGCCTCAAGATGCCCCCAAGTCAGTTGAACTATGAAGCGAAATTGATTTTGATTCCAGTTAAAGTTATAATGAGAAGCTTGTGCATTTGGCCTGAAAGCGATTCGAAAGTCGAACGTTCAGTCGCTTTCGTAATTTTGTTTTCCTACCTGATTTTAGTGTATGGAATCGCAAACTACTTCCACAAAAATTGTGGCGACTTGGCCGAAACCGCCGCCTCGTTTTCGCTCCTGGCCTCATCGATTCAAGTAAAATCACAAGTCGATTGGCTCTTTAATTGCAACACTTTTTCAGGCATTTGTGAAATTTTCGACGCTCTTTGTCTACAATTCGAAATTTAAAAAAATCTTGCTGGTGGTGCGCGCCGATTTTTTCCCTGTGGTCCTGCCCGACGAAAAGACTCGCTCGGCCATCTTCAGAGACATCAAGCGAGTGAAGATTATTTTCGGGATTTTGATCTCATCGACGTTTTTGCTCATCCCTTACATGACGGTCAATCTGGCGTTGGGAAAACGCGAACTGCCAAATCCGGCCGATTTCGGGCCAAATTGGAACGCCAGTCCGACTTTCGAATTGATCTACGTTTGGCAATGGTTGGTGTCGTTCGCGATGGCCTTTGTAATGAACGGTTTCGATCTGCTGTTTTTGTCCATCACCAAGATCTACATAGCTCAATTGTACATAGTTGGGTCAATTTTGAATAATCTGGGCGAAACCAAACTGCAAGTTTTTTTTAATTTTGAGGACTTTACCGGAAGTTGTTGAAGGCCAAAATAATGATGAAACTAATCGAGCAACACAATTTGCTGATCAAGTAAGGCCCAAACCAAATTAGCCAAATAATTGCAAGTTTGATTGCAGGGTTTATCAAATAATAAGGACGATCTACTCGGTTTTGATTTTCATCCAGTTTTTGAGCTCATTAATGGGGACGACGTTGACGTGCGTTACGATGGTAATCAAACTTTAATCAAAAACTTCAAAATTACTTGAATTTTTTAAGACCACCATTCCGAGTGAGGCCCCGAATATGATAGTAGTCACGCTCATGATGTCGTTTCCACTCTTCTTCTACTGTTGGATCGGAAACCAATTCATCACAGAGGTTGAAAATTTGAATTTTTGTTTTTTTTTTTATTAAAAATTTTCAGGGTACAGCACTGGCCGACGCGGCCTACGATTCGAAATGGGAAATCCTACAAAATCGACAATTTCGGAACAGAATTCTGTTAATGATGGCACGATCCCAACAAAAACTGGTTCTGACCGGAATGGGACTGATTACTTTAAATTTGGAGAATTTTATGAAGGTCCGTACTCTCCAATTTCAGCAATAATTTCTAAATTAATTGTTTTAGGTGGTTAAGTTCTCTTTTTCCGTTTACACACTGATGCACGAAACAATTTAATAGACGTTTTAAATAGGAATGAGGAAGATATTTGGATTAGTGGCGATGGACAATTCGATTCCTCAGGCTATTGTGCAAAATATGCTACTTATTCCATCATGAATATAAAAGATCAGCTCATTATGGATTTTATTGTTGTTCAGAAGGGAATGGTAGCAGGAGACCTTGAAAAAGCTGCTTGCGAAAAAATTTTGCAACGATTAACACAGGACAAGAACATGAATATTACTCTATTTCTTTCTGATAGACACCGAGGAATTCGACTTCTTCGTAGAACCAAGTTTCCCCAAATTATTCATCAATTCGATGTATGGCATATGGCAAAAAGTTTAACGAAGAAATTGAAAACGTCAGAAAAAAAGGCACCGTTACTTTCAGCATGGAGATCAAGTATAACCAATCATTTATGGTGGTCAGCTCAAACTTGTGATGGAAATCAAGATTTATTGGTTGAAAAATTCTCCTCCCTTCTAAAACATGTGTGCAATATACACTCATGGACTGGAAAAATATTTAGGAAAGCCGTCGATGGTCAGGCGCCTTTGCCTAATTGTTCTACGAGCTGCCGGTCACACAAAAAGATAATTTCAATGCGCGCTATCATAAATATCACATACACCCCGGTCACGGAGTAGAATATTTACGAGCTCTTTGCAAAACGCATCATGTCAAAACGTTCTTTTTTTTATTAAAGAATTTACATTCGCTAGCAAAATAAACATATGGTATATAATAAAAGTGTTGTTCATTTTTCGTAACTTCAAAAAACTATTTATCGCTGTAGAAATAGAGGCGCAAGCGGTGCAACAACTAAGTTTCCATGGTTCAGCATATGAACGACCGGGCGACTTGTGTCACTTGTGACGTCAGCGGATAACTAAATGCAGCGAAAACTCCGATATTCAACTCGTTAAGGAAATATTATTTGTAGAGTAGTATTCTAAACATTTCAATTTCACTTTTAGCGATGATTTTAAAAAATGGCATTTTTTAACTTCACTGTGCCTTTAAGGAGTCTTCAAGTTAAGGCTGCGCCATCCAAAAAATTGTTCCCAAAGTCCATTTGCTTTAATTGCTTTAGCGTACGCCTAAATATAGGCAACACCCAAACTTTTTTATAACCCATACATCACCTCAAGTTCAGTGGATAATGGGTCTATGTATAACAATAGAAACGACTTCCGACCGGCTGCATTCTTGTACCTGTACCTGTTCAACAGATGCGAAATTTTTCTTTCTTCAATAAATTTAGAGCGATATTTTGTAATCGTGGAGTGCTATATCGTATTAAAAGTAACTTCTGTGGAGGAATTAGTCACAAGCTGAAACTTTCACTGATTGAAGCTCATATCATAATAAATCTAAATCCAAAAGTAATCACTAATCAGAACGGGCAAAACGGCACTATGATTAAAAATTGAGATAACCACACCATCGTGTAGAAGAGAACACGGTGATCATTTTGTGTTAAGGACATTAAAAGTTTTGTACGAATTATATTTTATTTCATTTTTCAAAGTTTCAAAAATGTATGGAGTCTTATGGGAGAATAAAACTAAATAATTCAATATCTCGGTTAGGGCTTAACAAAAATCTTTAGCAAATTTGAAAGTTTTCACCTTTACACCGATTTTTCTTCCAAACGGTTGTGTAAATCGAAAAATTTTGTTCTTTAAAAAATGTTTGTACGTGTTTTTAAAAGGTGTTCATGTGTTATCTATATTTTTTACATAAATAATAAACAAGATATGAGTTTAAATGTAAGACAAATGCATTTTCGACAATAATCGAGTTACTGCCTAGTAGGCCTCCCCGCTCCGCAGTCGTATCTCGCATCTCTACTATCTCCATAGCTCCATCTCTTTTCACTTACAATTAGGCAAATATTTTTTGAAATGTAACAAAATAAAATATTAAAATGTAAATTTTTATAAAAAACAGTTTACGGGTCCAAAAATCTTATTATAAAAACGAATTTAATTGAAACTTTCGCTCACAATGTCTTAATTTACGCCAAAACGGGTTATTATGTTGATCGGGGGTATTTTTTTCAACGTCATTTATATTTATATCGTAAATCGTTTTTAAAAATTCATTTTTAGCCGTTTCACATTCTATTAATGACATATCCGGAGTATCATCTATCTCCACATCACCATAATCAGAATCTTTATTTTGAAATGTACGCGTTTAATAATTTTGCGGTTACAGTATTTTTTGACAATTTGTTAGATATTCGAACAAACAGATAATGGAATGCAGCTGACTGTAGTTAAAATTTTAGACCAAATTACCTGTCTGAAGAAAGGTTGTATTGTCGAACGTCATAAAATTTTATTACTTATTCTAGAAAATTCTGTTCAGAACTCAGAAGAGATGTTGAATTTCTTATTCGAAACACAATACGTAAAAGATTAACCCCTTAAGACGCAGTTTATGTTTACAGAAAATTGGACCGCGTTTGCCTTAGAATTTTATGTATACCTGGTATATACAATAAAGTTATACATTTCTTCGAAAAAATACCGTTGAGATTCCGGAACACTAATAATTGTTACTAATTTAAAACACAACGAGTAATGCAAAGTGTTTTTTTAACAGAAAATTGTAGTTTTAGCTTATTATAAGTTATTACCACTACAGCTTATTTTTTTAAATTAATGTGGGATAAAAAAGCCAAACAATTTTTTTGGAAAGAAATTATAATTTAAGCTTATTCGCATTCATTTGTTTAAAGGGGTCTTCACGAGCGATTTTTAAAATTAATATGACCTTAGAGTTGAATTTATATCCTATTAAGTTAATGTAGATAATAAATATTAAAATTGTCCAAGACTAAAAAATAATTTATAGTAAAATAACTTTTTCAATAAAACAAGCTTTTATTAAAATGTACTCTTTTATTTTTAATCATTTAGGTCAATATCAAAATTGATTTTAAAGTTTTTTAAAAAGTCTTCTTGCTATAACTTATTTCAAATATGCTATTTGAAAACGAACCCTGGCTTTAAAAACATTTCGGATATTATTTCCGTTAAAGTATCTTCCCTGTGGCCAATATAATGACCTGCTGAGAAGATTGTAAATCTTCTTGACGTGGCTCGAAAATCGGCAAAAATTAGCTATTTCAATTTCGGTTCTGATCTAAAGAACATTAAATAAATCAAAAACTATTGAGTTGTTTAAAACAGCTAGGGGTCAGCTCAAAAGAAAACAGTCTAATCTACGAGTCCACAAAATTTTAATACAAAATTTTGATAACTGAAGGCAAAAAAACGAATTTAGGAATTTGATGTTTTAATTAATAACTTGATTAATTATGATTATTTAATGATGGCTTGGCGTCAGCTCAAAGTAGATTGGTATTCTTTGTAAGATGAAGTATCGACCTCCTTTTCAAAATTAAAAATGAAGGCTTAAACGCGAACGTCGTTTTACAAGTATTGAAAATCTACGGGTCGAATGCCGTTAAGTCGTCTGTTTCGCTTCCTTAAAATGTGAAGAAGTATTTTTGAGGTTCAATGCTTGTGCGCATCGAGCAAGTCACGTGGTAATGTTTCGTCACTGACCTTGCAAGATTTAAGCGCGCTTTTTGTTAAAAACACGTGCCAGACTGTACCACCTGCTTTACGCCTTTCCTGTGATTCGACATTTATTATCTGTGGTGATTCGATCGACCACTTGTGCTTGTGATTTTGTGATTTTAAAGTGAATAATTTTTTATCTTGGTAAGTTTTTATTTATTACACTGCTGATCTTACCCTTACCTTTCACCTTTTTTAATTATCTTAAATTTTATTTATCAGTACTATTGAAAAATGGAAAAGCCTAAGCGCCAGAGAACCGGGAACTTCACAGGGGAAGATAAAATCAAGCTTGTGGGCTTGATTCAAAAATACCAACGCAAACTTCATAATAAAGAAACTTACTCTGTGACGAACAAAGAGAAGGAGAAATATTGGTCCCTCTTGGCGAATGAATTCAACAGTTCCTCGCTCTATAAAAGGTAATGAAATACATATTTTATCTTTTTTGTATGTTAACCCTGCAGTGGGCGCGCAGCGGTACTCAGTACCGCAAATTAGGGTTTTTGTTTGTTCTAAACGCGGTTCTAGTCATACATAGATGTTGGCTCGTGTATGTGTATTTGACCAATCCCACTAAAATCCACTCTACCCTTTTTTTAATTGAATTCATCTGTTAGTAGCAATCCGTTATTCCCTGAAGGGATCCCAGATTGCGGTATTGAGTACCGCTGCGCGTCCTAATATGTAAATGAAATTCCTAAATAAAATAGTTACGAAATTACACTATGGTCTCTTTTTATGCGGATTTGAAGTAATACGCTTTGTAATTTCAAGAAAATTGTATGATTGCATGTACAATGATTAATGGTATTGGGTTAAAAATGGATTTTACCAATATCGATAAACATGTCAAAAGTACGTGATAATTACTCAAAATTTCCAAGACCTTTTTATTCTTGGTTGTCCTATTTTCGATGCAGCAATTCCTACATTCATTTCTAAAAAAATTGATTCATTCTCTTTACTTTCTTCAAATCTATGTAAAATTAATCCTCATATTAGTTTATTTTTACTCCGCCATTGTTTTTGGATACCTAACTTCACTTATAATCTTAGATGTTGTCCTTTTTGGAAATTTAAAAATGAGTGTCTTGAATTAGATAATATTGTTATTTCTTCTTTGAAAAAAATTTTGAATATTAAATTTATAATAAGATCTTGGACTCGAAACCAAATTACCAATCCGTTTTGGTGGATTAGGTATAAGGTCTATAATTGATATTTCCTCGCCTGCCTTTTTGTCTTCTATATTTTCTAATTCTGAACTTATTATGTCCATTCTACCTTCTAGTTTTTCTAATTTTGAAATTACATCCCTTAACGAGGCTGTTGATTATTGGAAGGAAATTTCTAATTCGTCTTTACTTCCAAAAGAAATTGGGACTTAGCTATCTGTGAGAAAATATTTCAAAATTTATGATTTTCCTCAAATATCACACAAAAAGCTATCTTATTAGCTGGATCTGAACTTGAATCTGGAGCTTGGCTTGAAGCTCTTCCATCTTCTAAATTAGGTACTCTTTTAGAAAAAACTTTTTTCAAATTGCAATTTCACTTAGATTGGGCATCCATTTCTGTCATCCTCATATCTGCTCGTGCGGTTCTTCTGTAAACTTGTTGGGTCATCATGGTTTATCGTGCATTAAAAGTGCTGGTAGACTCTCTCGTCACAGCTGTATTAATGACATTATTAAACGTGCTTTCTCTTCGCCAACATCCCTTGTATCACAGCCATCTTTACTTACAAGCCGTGAAGGTAGAGATTTGGCAACGTCCCGTTTAGATCTCATCTATGCCATGTTCCACAGCACAGAGCCATCTGTTCTTATGAGTTCACGTGTATATTATTACGTTTATTAGATAGAATTTGCGTGAGTTTGTATAAAAAACAGTGATAAAAGTTGGTGCTGAAGAAGTATTTACAAAGTTAAAATCAAACCCGGAAAGTACCTGTGGCAGAACAGTTTATATTTTCGTTTAAAGATAACCTCAAAATATCAACACGTTCTTTGTAATAATCAGTTGTTCGCTGTTTATAAGTTTGATTATCAGAACTAAGGTAAAAACAATCTACATTTACTTGCTTTGTTCAATTTTTACAACTGTGTGATATTTTAGATGCCACGGTTGTGCTGTGTCCCATTGTGTAAATCGAACTACAGGAGTACACTCAGAGGAAGAACTACAAACTACCTTTTCATTTCCAAAAGAAAATGAATTATGTAAAAAGTGGTTACGCGCAATTGATAGAGAAAATTTCGTCGTCACAAAGAATTCAGTGATTTGTTGTAGACTAAACATTTTGATGAAGGTGAAATACAACGGTTTGAAACATATAAAGACAAGGAAGGAGTTATCCGCCAATTTCCATTGAAAAGGCCAAAATTGAATGAAGGCGCAATTCCTCATATTTTTAAAGGCCAACCAAAATACTTAACAACTTCTTTGCCAGCCACCCGAACAAACCCAGATGAACGACGACGCAGCATTGCAAAACGAGAAAGTGACACTACAGAAGCATTTCTGAAAAGTGACATATTTTCAAATTTTGAAGAGCTTGTGAATGGTTTCAATGTGAAGGTGTCTTTAAAAAACTGGAGTTATAAGGTTACTAGTGACTATATTTATTTGTTCCTTTTGAATATTGACAGCTCTAATATTGAAGATGATGGTGAAAACGTAAAAGTGGTGTCAAGCATTATTATTAATAAATCGTGTATAGTTACAGTTTATCTTAAAAACATTGAATTGGCATCAAATGAACTTAAGTGGGTGTTACCTGAAAGCCGTAAGTTGACTCGTTGGTCACAGTTACAAAATTTATTAGCAAGATATAGTTTCTGCAATAATTTATGTATCAATGCTGAATATTATATCAGTAAGGCGCACACTAACCTTGAACTAACCATTAAAAATATTAATAGTGATGAAAGTGATTTTCGCACAACATTGGAATTGTTACTTGACCAATTATCCTTAATTGGCAAAATTAAAAAAAACTACAATATGTCCACTATGTTGTTTTCACTAGTGACATTCTGTCAATCTTCGTCTACTTACCAAACGATGAGAGACTTTCTTATTTTGCCTACTAAAAGGCATTTACAACAAATTAGTGCTGATCTGAATGTCAATCAAGATAATGATGTTAATAAAAACAATAACTATTTACTACATCAAGCTTCCACGTTAAAGGAACGCGAAAAAATTGTATGCCTTTTAGTAGATGAAATATATGTAAAAAAAGGCTTTAATTATAAGTCAAAAAATGTTACAGGATTTGCCGAGAACGATACATCCAATTTTGTAAAAACTATTCAAACTTTCATGATATCCTCAGCGTTCGGTAACTTCAAGGAAGTTGTGCGTTTAGTTCCTGTAAATAAAATGACTGGGTCAGAACTTCATAAAACTGTTACTGAAACCATTAAAATTGTTGAAAATCATAATTTTAAAGTTCTTTGCGTCATAACCGACAATAATAGGGTAAACCAAAAAATGTTTTCTCTTCTTTCAAATGACACCTTTTATATAACTAATCCATCACAGTTGAATGAAAGAATTTTTCTTACCTACGACTTTGTCCATATATTTAAAAATATTTATTATAACTGGATGAATTTAAAAAATTTTCAGCATACTTTCATTTTTCCCAGTTTTGACAATTTTACCGTAAAATGTAAAGCTTCTTTTGAGGATCTACGAAAATTTTATCAACAGGAATTAAAACAAGCAACAAATTGAACGATAAAACTTTATATCCCAATAATTTGGAGAGGCAAAACGTATCTTTGGCAGAAAATATTTTTCACGATTCAACTATAGCTGCACTAAATGCTTCGGAAACATACAAAGCCACATCTCATTTTCTCAGTATTTTTCGAAATTGGTGGAATATAGTTAATGTCAAAAATACATTTAAAGGAAAGGTAAAGAGACAAGATTTTTGTTCACCAATTTACACAAAGGATGATGCCCAACTAATATTTTTGAATAAATTTCTAGTGTGGCTTGATGTTTGGCAACATGATGCAGATAGTGTATGCCTGACAAAGGATACGTTTAATGCTTTAAAGCAAAGTACCATGGTATTTATTGACATTGTACAATATGCATTTACAAATTTTGAAATAACTTACATACTTCCTGGTAAATTTCAAACAGACTATTTAGAAAAGCGATTTGGAAGGTATCGAAATCTCTCTGGGTGTAATTACAATGTATCCTACTGCCAAATTTCAGAATCCGAAAAAAAAAAAACGTTTGCAAAATATATTTAAATTATGCAACGAGAAACATAATTTGAAGTATTTAAAATCTATTTTTTCCGAATCAAGCGAAAAATTAACTGAAGATACAGATATAACTGACTTATTATTTATTTTAGAAAGCTATTTTCTGTTTGAATATAGTCTTGATGAATCTGTAAAACATACATATGTGGTTATGCTGCTCATTCAATTAAAAAAAAAATTAAGTGTGTAAATTGTAAAAATTTGGCAGTGAAGAGTAAAGGTGCTTTGTTTGGTGATGCATATTGTGATTACCTGCAGAGAGGTGGGCTTTGTGCAGCATCTGATGAAGTAGGCTATGTATATTTTCACTTATGTGCAATATTTGATTTTATAACGAAAAATATAGAAATTGAAAAACAGTTCTTGGGCAAAAAGAATCATCAAAAAGTATTAACCTCATTAGCAATTGAAAGTATAAAATCTGATAACTTATATATTGATTTTAGTGTTGTATGTGAATGTGGAACACCTTCTGAGAAAATATACGCCCTTGTGGCATTAATTATGAGCAACATAGTGTTAAATAATTATAGTAAAAATAAAAATAGTGCTTGTCACCATGAAAAATCTGGTAAAAAGAGAAAACTTACCACTTTCAATAATTAACAAAAAAATTTTAAAAACTTAATTTAATGAAATTGTCCGCACATGAGATAATCTTATTATAAATTTACCTTGAATATTGTTCCTTGGTTTTTCTCATGGCACTTTTTTGTTACACTTTAAAAAATATTTTAAACAAACATTTAAAATGTAAAAATTTAAATTTTTTTAACATTTTGTGTATAATGACTAAGCAATGTTTTTGTGTCTAAATGTACTTTTTTTAAATGGTTGTTTAAAATATTTTTTGAAATGTAACAAAAAAGTGCCATAAGAGAAACAAAGGAACAATATTCAAGGTAAATTTATAATATTATTAAAAACGTTGAAATATTAATATTAAGATATTTCCTGAAAAACTTTGAACCTTATTTTTGTCTCTCCAATTCATAAACTGAGATTAAAATTTTACAGACTTGTATTGTTTTTGCATTCCATTGCTTATAAATTTGTATCTTAATGAATATTTTGTATCTGAATATCTTAAAAGTACCTACGAGTAGTAAATTTGTATTTATATAATGTGTTTTTTATATACGTTTCCCTTTCATTCGTTCTTGCTTTATTACAGCGCACCTATGTACCTAACTAAATTTTAAAAAAATTCACTATCAAAAAAATAATATCTTTCTATAATTTTTCCGTTACGGTATTATTATTTTTTTAAAAAAAAAAAACGTGCAGTTTTAATAAAAATTTTTTAATATGTTCTAAAAAGCGACAATACTAATAAATAGTGGTAAAACAAATAAGATGTTGTGGAAAACACTAATGAAAAATAAATGCAAGTAAAGAGTAAGTTTGTACATAGACCCACTTGACGGCGACTAGGCGGTGTTGCCAATTTCAACTTCACGGCTTGTAAGTAAAGATGGCTGTGCTTGTATCCTTGAACCTAATGGTATTCTGAGGGATGATGGCAAACGTCCAGATGGTATTACAGTTATTCCATGGAAAGTAGGTAAATCTTTAGTTTGGGATTTTACTTGTATAGACACACTTGCCCCTTCTCATTTGACTGATTCTTCATTTTCTGCAAGATCTGCTGCACACTTGGTAGAAAATGTTAAGAAAAAAAAATATAAGTCAATTTCTGATGATTATTTTTTCGTCGCCTTCGCTGTGGAAACTTTGGGTCCTTGGAGTGCTGATGCCCTTTCTCTCCTTGAAGATTTGGGGAGGCGTATTGTTCAAACAACGGGAATTCCTCAAGTCAAAACATATTTGAAGCAACGAATAAGTTTGGCTATACAGAGAGGCAACGTTGCTAGTGTTCTTGGTACGGCCCCGCTTTCTTCTTCTCTTAATGAGTTATTTTATTTATTCTAGTTATTAATTATGTTATGTTATTTTATGTTATCGTTAAGCAAATATGATACTATATTTTTTAATTAATTTTTTGTTTTTGCTTTTTCTTGTAAAAGTTACTGTAATATAAAAAAATAATATTTTTTTTAACTGCACTATACATTTTTTAACTTATACTTGTACAAAATGGGTTTTATGTGTAGAAATTAGTACTATCCTAAGTGCGGTACTCAGTACCGCGGCGCGCCCTAATATGTAACTCAAATAGGTGCGCCCACTGCAGGGATAATAAAGTAGGTGTTAACATATTTCTTGAATTTTTTAACAGATCAGTTCTATCCCTCAAAAAGTTGTGGGACAACTTAAAGAGGGATACGAAGCAGCGAAAGGCCAATGCGAGGGTCGAGCTGTTTAAAACAGGTGGGGGCCCTGCCACCGTTATGAAAACAAATCCTGTTTTTGAGGTAGTGGAAGCATTGCTGGGGACCACTGTGACGGGTGTACCAAACATGTATGTATTTAATTTTCTTGATTAAACATTACTGACTTTTGCTGACTATGTTGAATGCAGCTATTACTAACAGTAATGTATTATAGGTTTGACAGTGACAGTTCATTCAGAAACATAAATTCACTGACTGCTGAGTGTGGTCCCAGTCAAGCTCCAGAAACAATTGTCTATCAATTGGAGGATTTTTCTCCAATTGATATATTGGAGATTAATCCTCCACTTGATAGACAATTTGACGTGCAACAATTGGATACACAACCGCAAGAAGCACTGCAGCCACCGCAATGGTCTAAAAGACGTAGGCCTTGCTTGAATTCTGCTGCCACAAGCAGAAGCAACGTCTATGGAGCAACGCAAGTTTACATTGGCGATAAAAAAAAAAGTGGAACACCTAAGACGTCAAATTTTGGAAGAAGAACTGGAGCACTAATACTATTAAATTTACTACGGAGAAGTTACAAGCAATTAAAGTTTTTATTTCAATTAACTACAAAAATCACGTAGGCAATGAAACAGTTGAAAATATATAGGTATATATATTTTATGACCAAGACATTATAATAGATTTTTCAAAAATTATTTTACCTTGTTCCTTTTTTATTCTCATGGTCACTTTTTGTTATAATTTAAAATATTTAAATAAACATTTTAAAAACACATTTACACACAAACCATTGTTTAGTCATACACAAAAAATATTAAAAATTTAATTGTACAGAGATTTTAGACACCAATAATTTTATTGAGTTGGTGTTTCGCCATTGCATTTTCAAGGGTAATATAATAAGTGGTACGCTTATTATCGAAAAAAATTTGATATGCCATGAATATCAGTCCCAACGACGAGTTGTATTTTCTAAAGATTTGGGCTGGATGAGTTGGCATTTCAAAAAAATTATCGATTCTTAAGCGTACCACGAATTATATTTAGGAAGAGAATATAATGAGACACACACATTAATTAACAAAGATAAATTTTTGGTTATTAATCTATCTACCTTTTCACTGTTGCATTATCCCCAGCGTTTATTTTGACAATTATCTTGCATAATTGAAAATTAGTCACAATATTAAAAAAGATGACGTGTGACGGATATTTTTTTGTATTGGAAGTAGTCATCGCAATGGGTATGCAGTGCGCGTACCACAGTGACAATACAACAGTATTGTATTGTCCCTTATTAATAACAAACAACAACAATGAATTCACATTGTTGATTTTTGTCAAAATTATATTCTCAATAAAATCTCCGATCTTATTCTACACGTTCTGACCTTTATATGTTCATCTGGAAAAACCGTTACAAGGTAAAATAATTTTGAAAAATTTATCTCGCGTGTGGACAATTATTAAGTTAATTATAATAGATGTTCGAAAATGTAAAAAAATGTAAAAAATGTTATTTTTGTAAATATCTCGAACAGCTGACGTTCGATTGTTTTTTTGCTTTCATTACGGTAATCAGCGGCAAAAACACAAATTCTTTGCTTATTTAACCGACTTTGTAGCTCCAATAATAATAAAGTTACCAATGATGAACACTTAACATAATACAACCTGTATTATATGAATCAAGGCAATGCCGAGATAATTCGAATCAGTGTCAAGTTTTTTTTAGACTTCGGGCAAACTACGTTAAATGAAATCAGCATTATATTTTTAATTCAGCTAAATAATAAAACAAAATTAACATAGTTGCTTTCTTAATGATTAGTATTAAGAGTACAGAAAATTAGCATATTATCAAATCGATAATTTTTTGCACACTTTAGCATCGACAACTTTAAATAATTTCTTGTCAATTGATTGACGCTTACTTTAGATAATTAACTTGGTGCTCATTTGTAAACGTCATTATTTTGTAGTGTTAGCGACTAGATTGATTTATCAGTCAAATTGACCTTGCATTTGCTGGGCGCCAAAGTAATTTTGCACAGCTATTAAATGTTTTATTAAATTTCTTAATGGACACTCTACAATACTTAAACAAACACAAAAAAAATTATTAAATGAATTAAGTGTAAAATTCGTTCGAGGTTGAAACAAGAATCATTTTTTCCCTCGCCTTTCGAGGGTGGTTGGTCGAGTCTGTTCGGCCCGACATCTGCTTTTCTTACGGTGTAACAGCGACGTTGGCGGCGATTTTCAATTTTTCGATTCCAGCCGAAAAGCAAGTGCCAGTCGAATTTCGTTTAGTTCGCTTATCTTTTGTTGTCGGTTGCGTACTGATGTGAAAATCAACAATTTGTCAAAAAATTGAGTTATTTCATTAAATCTAAAGAAAGTTGTGTTTGAAAATTATTGAATCTAAGGAATTCTACTCCCGTTCTCCCAAATAATAATTTTTTTGTTAATTACGGAGGTTAGTGTTGGTAATTTGCTAGCGGAGATGCTAAAGACCATCAACAGCAGCAGAATGGACTCCGACCAGATTGATTTCTCAATATTTCGACCAGATTTGGCCGATGCGAATGCCTGGATTAAGCAGGTTTGCGGAATGAAGAGTTCGGCGGGTCCGAGCTGCAAATGACGGTAAGAGTAGGTCGATTTTTAACCGGCGAGTCCAAAACTTGATCTGAAAATTTGTAACTTACAAATTATTTTATAAAATGTCGCCATGCTTCAAGGAGACTCCATCGTTACAAATTCATATTTCTTTGCGTTAATTCATAGTGCAGTAAATCAAAAACTTGCAAGTGTTGTAAAAATGTACCAAAATGTCCAATTTATCTATGAAAATGAAATTTGTTGTATGTATAGGTCTTCTCATTGTATTTCGTTTCAGGTTTTGAAACGTGTATGATATATAGCACCTGACCCGTAACGAAAATCACTGACGCTGTGTAAATAGCTGTCAATGGGTGCTGGGACCGAGTTCTTGCCTGTGTGCGATCGCACATCCATCAAACAAGTGGACAAGTGTTGACTAACAATACCACTTAAACGTGTATTTTGAAATCGTCTTCCTGGCCGTACCTGGTTGAACGTCTTCTTAGACAGGGCAAAACCTACGATTAGCATGGAGCTGCCTCATTGGGTACAATCGTCCAAGATCAATGTCCTAGAAGATTGAATCGTCATTGGACCAAGCATTCAGGTATTTAGACGTTCCAATTTATTATTATTTTGATATTGCATAATTTTGCGGCCAATTTACATTTTTCGATTTATTTGTCTGCCACGGTTAATTTAACTTGTAAAACTTAATGAGGTAATGAGATTTATCCGATCAACAAGGCTGGTTGAGTTGAGCGCGGACCAGCAGGTGATCAGGGTGCTAGACAACCCCGCACTCACTTTGGGTGTCAGCATTTAACGACCAACAGCCAAATCTGTCTCGGGTCTGTCTCTTGCTTCGTTTTCATGTCTGCTGCGACCACCTTTAGGATGTGGGGAGGGGGGTATTTGAATAAAGAGAGAAAAAATTAAATGACAAAAAATAACTGTTTGACAGTGTTAATTAATGCTCTAATTTCACCCTGGTCAATATCTTCCCAAATTTCCAGCATTCTTTGTCCAAGTTCTTGTAGATTGCTTGAACACTGAGGAAGCGCATCGTGTCCCAGCGGTGTTCGATCGGATTAAGATTTCATTGTGTTGATGATACCCACTTCGTCAAAATACTGTTTGTTGTACAATTCGGGCAGTATGTGGTGTTGCGTTATCATGCATAAAAAGAAAATAAACTTCTCCAAAAGGGGCAAATGTGTTGTTTTAAAAGGTTTGCAATATAAGACGCTGCTGTGGTGGTAATTACCACCAACGAATTTTGCACATTTTCTAGTGATTTTTTCCTTATTTCAGCTGTAGATGTCATTAATCATCCGATGAAAATTAAGTACGACAAGAAGTACCCCCTGGAGATGACGCACAAGTCTTCGTAAGCTGCGAGCCATTGGAATAAATTTGTGGTGGAGATTAGAGAGTTGCATTCGAAAATTAACGAAAACTGCTGAGTTGTCGATGTGAGTGAGTCCCAAGATTTTGATTGAAAACGGCACAAAAATTGAAGAGGTGAAAATCGTGACGAAACCTCTGAAGAACGAGCAGAAAAAATTGTCGCTGCAGAGCAGGAGGGGGTCAAAGAACCAGCTGGAAATTATCACTGCCGGTCGTTCGCGTTCCATCCACAAGACCAAGCATATAAGCGACCATAAAATACGGTCAGAGTCGATTCAGGCGGAGGGATCCAAATCGAAACAAAAAAGTGAATCTGCACCGAAACGAGAAAGAAGAGTCACAAGCCGAGGAAAAGGAAAAGGGGTTGATGAAAGCACAATCTAAACCGGTTGAGAGGGCGAGTGCGGACGGATTGGAACCAGTTGAGACGGAGAGTACGGATGGAATGGAACCAGTTGACCGAGCTGCAATTAGCAGGAGCGATGCGAAACCCCCGAACGTTTTGGTTTGGTTTTGGTTGGTTTGGTTTGGTTTGGTTTTGGTTGGGTAAGGAAAATGCGAAAGCTGTTCTACAAAAAAATGAGTACAATTTTAATTTCTTTAAAAAAAAAAAAGTTTTTCTTTTGCGCAAGTATCTACTTTGTTATAAGTAGTTTAGTTGATTTAAATCAACATCTGAAGATTGCTTAATAAGTTTAACTCGATGCCGGGGTTATAAATGTTTCGATACGATTTTCAAGTGGGCAAGATTGTGAAGCAGATGAACTACTACACTATTGTACGTTACTACGCTATTTGACACATTTGGAGTGCTATTTCAACCAATTTTTTTAATAAATCTAACTTAGCATTTCAATTGCTATTATCGACCAAGATCATTTTCTTAAGTACCCGCTACAGCAAATATATCAGCGGATTGTGGGCTTCAGTCGATGTCTACACTTTTCTGAAATGCGACAAAGAAAATTGTCCTGTTGAAATTACATGTTTTATGTAATTGCCTCGTTCAATTCTACCATAAAGTTATTGGAAATTGGGGGTAATTAACCCCCAGTTGAAGGCAGAGTCACAACTAACAAAGATTGATGTGCACTTATTGTAGTTGACTACATAAATTGTGACAATTTATCATATTTGGAAGTGCTATTCTATTTCAACCATTTCTTTTAATAAATCTAACTTAGCATTTCAATTGCTATTATCGACCAAGATCATTTTCTTCAAGTACCCGCTACAGCAAATACATCAGCGGATTGTGAGCTTCAGTCGATGTCTACACTTTTCTGAAATGCGACAAAGAAAATTGTCCTGTTGAAATTACATGTTTTATGTAATTGTTTCGTTCAATTCTACTATAAAGTTATTGATGTGCACCTATTGTAGTTATTCTGACTACATACATTTTTGCAACTCTGTTCAAGATTGAACAGAGTCGCATTTAACAAAGATTGATGTGCACTTATTGTGAAGGGCAGTGCACTTATTGTGGTTATTGCCATTTTTCATGAATCTGCAGTCACGAGGGTTATGGATGTATCAATTTGGATTTTTAGTCCAATTCTTCTTCGATTTCCTTCAGTTTGGAATTCAACCAGCCCAGTGTCGCAATAACGGCCAACTTGTTTATTAACAACATCGGTCAAATGGAAATGACAATTTCATCAGTTTTTTCTTCAAAATTCGGTCATGTCAATATTAAACTGCATCATCTTCGCTGTTCAATGAATTGACATCGTCACTACCCTTGGTAAATGAGAGCGGCGAAGAAATATTTGCCATACCAAAATGACGGCCTAGGAACATTGTATCGAAACATTTATAGCACTTAGTTATGAAGTTACATGAAAAAAATTATAAGCAAAAAGCAATTTATAAGTAAAGAATTATAAAAAAAATTATAAGGAAGAATCTATTGGAAAAAATGAAAAGAAAGGAATAAGCTTCTAATTTTTTTTAACGGTTTTTTGTTGATGTTTAGCCAAATTTTATAATGGCTAATCGGGGGGGGGGGGGGGTTTGTGAATATACTGCACCAGCAAATTATGTGGCAATTATTATTGGGAATGGTTTGTTGAAACTACAGAGAGATCAAAATTGGTGATATGTTCAGCATGAATTAAGTTGTCTACTATCTCTCGTACTTATCCCGATTTTTCGGAAATCAAAGCAACTCTGTTGAAACGAAAGACGAGTACGTCGTTTAAATATTTTCGTTTTCGAGAATCTACGTGAGATAAAAGGCTGATTAGCCACTTTTTCCGATTTTTCATAATTCCGAGCGACCCTGTTTCTGATTTGGTTAACAACCCCAGGTCGAAATTGACCAGAGAATGATGTCTAAATGAAGGGGTCAATTAAATGTCCTTTCGCAAATTTACGAGAGATCAAAGTCGAGTACGTTGCAATTTATAACTAAAGAATTATAAGAATTCTTCAAACGATTGAAAAAAAAAATATATAAAAAGGAATAAGCTCCTAATATTTTTTACAGGCTTTTGTTGATGTTTAGTCAAATTTTATAATGGCTAATGGGGGGGGGGGGGGGCGTTTTGTGAATATACTGCACCAGCAAATTATGTGGCAATTATTATTGGGAATGGCTTGTTGAAACTACAGAGAGGTCAAAAATGGTGATATGTTCAGCATGAATTAAGTTGTCTACTATCTCTCGTACTTATTCCGATTTTTCGGAAATCAAAGCAACTCTGTTGAAACGAAAGACGAGTACGTCGTTTAAATATTTTCGTTTTCGAGAATCTACGTGAGATAAAAGGCTGATTAGCCACTTTTTCCGATTTTTCATAATTCCGAGCAACCCTGTTTCTGATTTGGTTAACAACCCCAGGTCGAAATTGACCAAAGAATGATGTCTAAATGAAGGGGTCAATTAAATGTCCTTTCGCAAATTTACGAGAGATCAAAGTCGAGTACGTTGCAATTTATAACTAAAGAATTATAAGAATTCTTCAAACGATTGAAAAAAAAAATATATAAAAAGGAATAAGCTCCTAATATTTTTTACAGGTTTTTGTTGATGTTTAGTCAAATTTTATAATGGCTAATGGGGAGGGGGGACGTTTTGTGAATATACTGCACCAGCAAATTATGTGGCAATTATTATTGGGAATGGCTTGTTGAAACTACAGGGAGGTCAAAAATGCTGATATGTTCAGCATGAATTAAAGTGTTTTTAAGTTTAAGGAATACATAAAAACGTTAAATTATTTACTTTATTTAACTTTCGTCTTTGAGCTTTGGTTGTTTTCTTTGCCACTTCTGGAGTATTTGACAATAAATTTGGGAATAAATTTGATTTACACTTTCTTCTGTTGAGAATTACAAAAAATAAGAAGGAATGGAAATTAAAATATGGGATGTATAATTCTAAACGAATTCAAAAAATTCTTCTGTCAAGATATTCCTTTGTGGCGGAATGTTACAAACCACAATAGTTGATCGCGCCACCTTACAGAAAGAGGTAAAGGTGATTTATCTACTTTGATCACAATATTGGCGAATCGATCAATCACTTTGTATGGAGGCCCTGTGTTCGATTCAATAACAACAAATCGTCTAAAATCCAGTGACACAGAAAACCATTTAAATTTTTTATAATTTGATTGGAAATAAATCACAGGTCCAATTTTAATAGACCAGAAAGCGCTCCAAGAATCACAAAAGTTCCTGCAGAAATAAACCCAAAAACCTGCATTAGACGGTCTAGATCTAAGTCGAGGTCCCGAAAATTATAAAATCAATCCTGATTTATCCTCATTGATCACAATATTGGCGAATCGATCAATCACGTTGTATGGAGGGCCTGTGTTCGATTCGATAACAACAAATCGTCTAAAATCCAGTGACACAGAAAACCATTTCAATTTTTTATAATTTGATTGGAAATAAATCACAGGTACAATGGTGATCGACCAAAAAGCGCTCCATAAATCACAAAAGTCTGGCAGAAAGAAATAAAGCCAAAAGCTGCATGAGACGGTCTAGATCTAAGTCGTTTAAACAAATCGTAATATTCCTGTAATTTTCGACTAGTTATTTCTTCAGCTTCAGCTTTTGCCGATTTTTTATCTTCCCCCCTTTTTTTTTCTCTTACCCAAGACTTTGTTTATTACCGAAGGGCAACGATTTATGTAATTTAACGATTTTACATAGTTACGGTAATTCTTGCTGGATCTATTCTTCGCGTAAAGCGTAAGAAAGCCATCATTATTATTAAATTGAATTTATGACTTACTGTCTATATGGACTTGTAGTAAATGATGAAGTCGTTGATTTACGAGGGGATGAATTTAGTAAAATGCAAGGTAGTAACTGTCCATATTTGCCTTTTCTTCAAAACATGGAATTGTAGACAAAATAAATGGAATAAACATTCACGTTATCACCAACCTGGTTATCATCAAGTAGTACGAACGATAAACGTGGCAAGGGTTATCGTGGTCCAGGTAGGATTATGTAAAGCCCTTTCTTTAATTTCCTTCGCGACTACCGGAAACAACACTGTGGCTTTTTATATATCTGGAGCGACTCCGGCTTCTGGAATTTTCGGTGGTCGTATCTTCAGATTTGTATTTTTTGTTTTCAGACCAGGCAATTGAACAAAAGCGTTTGTTTTTTTTGAATTTCGATCTAAGATCGATGTTGCCGCAAGCCTCCCATTTTTCCATTTTTCCTTTACCCTGGTGAGTAGAGAGAGTAATGTCGGATTTATAGACAGTGCTGCCAAGCACAACGAGACCTCTTCGAACGGGGAAAATAAACTTTTCACAAACGGCTGTAGATTTTGACATCGTTCCTTGACGTCTTCGGCGGTAGTCGGTAGGGGCAGGTCGTTTTATTGCGAATTATTTAGTTGGGTCTTAGGAACTCAAACTTTTTGTTATACTGCAACTTCTGACTTCTCGTTTGTATTTCTCTAAAGTCCTTTTATCGACCATTTAAATTTTTTATAATGTAATTGGTAATAAATCACAGGTCCAATTTTTTATCCGACACCTAACGGCATTAAAAAATAAATCACAGGTCCAATTTTAATAGACCAGAAAGCGCTCCAAGAATCACAAAAGTTCCTGCAGAAATAAACCCAAAACCTGCATTAGACACGGTTTAGATCTAAGTAGAGGTTCCGAAAATGATAAAATGATAAAATTAATTTTGATTTATTACAAATTATCGAAAGGTAACACTGTAATTTAAGTTTTAAATCCACAAATCTGTTTTTGTTTTCGGCAAACTTGGATGCCGCCTCGTCCTTGCTGCGGGGAAAATAAACTTTTCACAAACCGCTGTGGATTTTGACATCGTTCCTTGACGTCTTTGGCGGTAGTCGGTAGGGGCAGGTCGTTTTATTGCGACTTATTCAGTTGGGTCTTAGGAACTTTTTTGTTATACTGCAACTGCAACTTCTGGGTTTTTCTGTTGGCGAATCGATCAATCATGTTGTATGGAGGGCCTGTGTTCGTTCGACTTGATAACACATCGTCTTTTTCTTGCGAATTATTCAGTTGAGACGATGTTAGGAACTCAAACTTTTTGTTATATTGAAACTTCTGGGTTTTTCTGTTGGCGAATCGATCATCAATAATCATGTTGTATGTAGGGCCTGTTCGACTTGATAAAAAATCGTCTTTTTCGCATAAAGCGTAAGAAAGACATTATTATTAAATTGAAGTATGTATTTATGACTTACTGTCTACATTGAATTGCAGACAAAATAAATGGAATAAATATTCACGTTATCATCAACCTGGTTATCATCAAGTAGTACGAACAATAAACGTGGCAAGGGGTATCGTGGTCCCAGGTAGGATTATGTAAAGCCCTTTCTTTAATTTCTTTTTTTTCCTTTTTCTTTTTATATATCTGGAGCGACTCCGGATTCTGGAATTTTTGGTAGTCGTATCTTCAGATTTGTATTTTTTGTTTTTAGACCGGGCAATTGACCAAAAAAAAAGCGTTTGTTTTTTTTGAATTTCGATCTAAGATCGGTGTTGCCGCAAACCTCGTATTTTTCCATTTCCCCTTTACCCTGGTGAGTAGGGTAGTGTTTGATTTGTGTGCTGTTCTTCCAAGCCCGACGAGACCTCTTGCGACGGCCCCTTTCGCGGCCTTCCGGAGTGCAGTTTTCAAATCCAGCTCTCCATTTTCGACGACCGTGTGCGACTGTCGCACGTATTTTTCTATGGCTTTTTTAACGTCGAACCGTCGCGTTCTCCGAGTTCTCGCACCGCCTTCGCTTTTACTTTACTAATGTCAGCACCCTTTTCCACTTTGAATGTCCTGCCGGGATGTTTGTAATAACTTTGTGGCCTCCTTGACCGCTGGCAGAGGTAGCATTTGTTAAATGTGATTCAAGGCTACGTTCCTCTGTTGTAAAACATTGCCACAGTAGACCACTTCATTTTCATTTCGTATCTTCAGATTTGTATTTTTGGTTTTTAGACCGGGCAATTGACAAAAACAAAGCGTTTGTTTTTTTTGAATTTCGATCTAAGATATTGATGTTGCCGCAAACCTCGCATTTTTCCATTTCCCCTTTACCCTGGTGAGTAGAGTAGTGTTTGATTTGTGTGCTGTTCTTCCAAGCCCGACGAGACCTCTTGCGACGGCCCCTTTCGCGGCCTTCCGGAGTGCAGTTTTCAAATCCAGCTCTCCATTTTCGACGACCGTGTGCGACTGTCGCACGTATTTTTCTATGGCTTTTTTAACGTCGAACCGTCGCGTTCTCCGAGTTCTCGCACCGCCTTCGCTTTTACTTTACTAATGTCAGCACCCTTTTCCACTTTGAATGTCCTGCCGGGATGTTTGTAATAACTTTGTGGCCTCCTTGACCGCTGGCAGAGGTAGCATTTGTTAAATGTGATTCAAGGCTACGTTCCTCTGTTGTAAAACATTGCCACAGTAGACCACTTCATTTTCATTTCGTATCTTCAGATTTGTATTTTTGGTTTTTAGACCGGGCAATTGACAAAAACAAAGCGTTTGTTTTTTTTGAATTTCGATCTAAGATATTGATGTTGCCGCAAACCTCGCATTTTTCCATTTCCCCTTTACCCTGGTGAGTAGGGTAGTGTTTGATTTGTGTGCTGTTCTTCCAAGCCCGACGAGACCTCTTGCGACGGCCCCTTTCGCGGCCTTCCGGAGTGCAGTTTTCAAATCCAGCTCTCCATTTTCGACGACCGTGTGCGACTGTCGCACGTATTTTTCTATGGCTTTTTTAACGTCGAACCGTCGCGTTCTCCGAGTTCTCGCACCGCCTTCGCTTTTACTTTACTAATGTCAGCACCCTTTTCCACTTTGAATGTCCTGCCGGGATGTTTGTAATAACTTTGTGGCCTCCTTGACCGCTGGCAGAGGTAGCATTTGTTAAATGTGATTCAAGGCTACGTTCCTCTGTTGTAAAACATTGCCACAGTAGACCACTTCATTTTCATTTCGTATCTTCAGATTTGTATTTTTGGTTTTTAGACCGGGCAATTGACAAAAACAAAGCGTTTGTTTTTTTTGAATTTCGATCTAAGATATTGATGTTGCCGCAAACCTCGCATTTTTCCATTTCCCCTTTACCCTGGTGAGTAGAGTAGTGTTTGATTTGTGTGCTGTTCTTCCAAGCCCGACGAGACCTCTTGCGACGGCCCCTTTCGCGGCCTTCCGGAGTGCAGTTTTCAAATCCAGCTCTCCATTTTCGACGACCGTGTGCGACTGTCGCACGTATTTTTCTATGGCTTTTTTAACGTCGAACCGTCGCGTTCTCCGAGTTCTCGCACCGCCTTCGCTTTTACTTTACTAATGTCAGCACCCTTTTCCACTTTGAATGTCCTGCCGGGATGTTTGTAATAACTTTGTGGCCTCCTTGACCGCTGGCAGAGGTAGCATTTGTTAAATGTGATTCAAGGCTACGTTCCTCTGTTGTAAAACATTGCCACAGTAGACCACTTCATTTTCATTTCGTATCTTCAGATTTGTATTTTTGGTTTTTAGACCGGGCAATTGACAAAAACAAAGCGTTTGTTTTTTTTGAATTTCGATCTAAGATATTGATGTTGCCGCAAACCTCGCATTTTTCCATTTCCCCTTTACCCTGGTGAGTAGAGTAGTGTTTGATTTGTGTGCTGTTCTTCCAAGCCCGACGAGACCTCTTGCGACGGCCCCTTTCGCGGCCTTCCGGAGTGCAGTTTTCAAATCCAGCTCTCCATTTTCGACGACCGTGTGCGACTGTCGCACGTATTTTTCTATGGCTTTTTTAACGTCGAACCGTCGCGTTCTCCGAGTTCTCGCACCGCCTTCGCTTTTACTTTACTAATGTCAGCACCCTTTTCCACTTTGAATGTCCTGCCGGGATGTTTGTAATAACTTTGTGGCCTCCTTGACCGCTGGCAGAGGTAGCATTTGTTAAATGTGATTCAAGGCTACGTTCCTCTGTTGTAAAACATTGCCACAGTAGACCACTTCATTTTCATTTCGTATCTTCAGATTTGTATTTTTGGTTTTTAGACCGGGCAATTGACAAAAACAAAGCGTTTGTTTTTTTTGAATTTCGATCTAAGATATTGATGTTGCCGCAAACCTCGCATTTTTCCATTTCCCCTTTACCCTGGTGAGTAGAGTAGTGTTTGATTTGTGTGCTGTTCTTCCAAGCCCGACGAGACCTCTTGCGACGGCCCCTTTCGCGGCCTTCCGGAGTGCAGTTTTCAAATCCAGCTCTCCATTTTCGACGACCGTGTGCGACTGTCGCACGTATTTTTCTATGGCTTTTTTAACGTCGAACCGTCGCGTTCTCCGAGTTCTCGCACCGCCTTCGCTTTTACTTTACTAATGTCAGCACCCTTTTCCACTTTGAATGTCCTGCCGGGATGTTTGTAATAACTTTGTGGCCTCCTTGACCGCTGGCAGAGGTAGCATTTGTTAAATGTGATTCAAGGCTACGTTCCTCTGTTGTAAAACATTGCCACAGTAGACCACTTCATTTTCATTTCGTATCTTCAGATTTGTATTTTTGGTTTTTAGACCGGGCAATTGACAAAAACAAAGCGTTTGTTTTTTTTGAATTTCGATCTAAGATATTGATGTTGCCGCAAACCTCGCATTTTTCCATTTCCCCTTTACCCTGGTGAGTAGAGTAGTGTTTGATTTGTGTGCTGTTCTTCCAAGCCCGACGAGACCTCTTGCGACGGCCCCTTTCGCGGCCTTCCGGAGTGCAGTTTTCAAATCCAGCTCTCCATTTTCGACGACCGTGTGCGACTGTCGCACGTATTTTTCTATGGCTTTTTTAACGTCGAACCGTCGCGTTCTCCGAGTTCTCGCACCGCCTTCGCTTTTACTTTACTAATGTCAGCACCCTTTTCCACTTTGAATGTCCTGCCGGGATGTTTGTAATAACTTTGTGGCCTCCTTGACCGCTGGCAGAGGTAGCATTTGTTAAATGTGATTCAAGGCTACGTTCCTCTGTTGTAAAACATTGCCACAGTAGACCACTTCATTTTCATTTCGTATCTTCAGATTTGTATTTTTGGTTTTTAGACCGGGCAATTGACAAAAACAAAGCGTTTGTTTTTTTTGAATTTCGATCTAAGATATTGATGTTGCCGCAAACCTCGCATTTTTCCATTTCCCCTTTACCCTGGTGAGTAGAGTAGTGTTTGATTTGTGTGCTGTTCTTCCAAGCCCGACGAGACCTCTTGCGACGGCCCCTTTCGCGGCCTTCCGGAGTGCAGTTTTCAAATCCAGCTCTCCATTTTCGACGACCGTGTGCGACTGTCGCACGTATTTTTCTATGGCTTTTTTAACGTCGAACCGTCGCGTTCTCCGAGTTCTCGCACCGCCTTCGCTTTTACTTTACTAATGTCAGCACCCTTTTCCACTTTGAATGTCCTGCCGGGATGTTTGTAATAACTTTGTGGCCTCCTTGACCGCTGGCAGAGGTAGCATTTGTTAAATGTGATTCAAGGCTACGTTCCTCTGTTGTAAAACATTGCCACAGTAGACCACTTCATTTTCATTTCGTATCTTCAGATTTGTATTTTTGGTTTTTAGACCGGGCAATTGACAAAAACAAAGCGTTTGTTTTTTTTGAATTTCGATCTAAGATATTGATGTTGCCGCAAACCTCGCATTTTTCCATTTCCCCTTTACCCTGGTGAGTAGGGTAGTGTTTGATTTGTGTGCTGTTCTTCCAAGCCCGACGAGACCTCTTGCGATGGCCCCTTTCGCGGCCATCCTGAGTGCAATTTTCAAATCCAGCTCTGTATTTTCGACGACGGTGTGCGACTGTCGCACATATTTTTCTATGGCTTTTAAAATCGAACCCCGTCGCGTTCTCCGAGTTCTCGCACCGCCTTCGCTTTTACTTTACTAATGTCAGCACCCTTTTCCACTTTGAATGTCCTGCCGGGATGTTTGTAATAACTTTGTGGCCTCCTTGACCGCTGGCAGAGGTAGCATTTGTTAAATGTGATTCAAGGCTACGTTCCTCTGTTGTAAAACATTGCCACAGTAGACCACTTCATTTTCATTTCGTATCTTCAGATTTGTATTTTTGGTTTTTAGACCGGGCAATTGACAAAAACAAAGCGTTTGTTTTTTTTGAATTTCGATCTAAGATATTGATGTTGCCGCAAACCTCGCATTTTTCCATTTCCCCTTTACCCTGGTGAGTAGGGTAGTGTTTGATTTGTGTGCTGTTCTTCCAAGCCCGACGAGACCTCTTGCGACGGCCCCTTTCGCGGCCTTCCGGAGTGCAGTTTTCAAATCCAGCTCTCCATTTTCGACGACCGTGTGCGACTGTCGCACGTATTTTTCTATGGCTTTTTTAACGTCGAACCGTCGCGTTCTCCGAGTTCTCGCACCGCCTTCGCTTTTACTTTACTAATGTCAGCACCCTTTTCCACTTTGAATGTCCTGCCGGGATGTTTGTAATAACTTTGTGGCCTCCTTGATCGCTGGCAGAGGTAGCATTTGTTAAATGTGATTCAAGGCTACGTTCCTCTGTTCTAAAACATTGCCACAATAGACCACTTCATTTTCTTTATGTTCAAGAGGCGCATACGTCAGTTCACCAACCGTGTACTGTGCATATGACAAGTGCAGTGTTTCCTTAATTTTTATGCGCTGAAAACATGGAATTAGTGGAGCAAAAATAACATAAAAAGAGTGGTGAAGTCAAGCATTGTGTTTCTGGAGCGTGCAACAGTGATAGTCGTCCTGGGCTTCCCGGTTTTAGAGAAAATGCATGCTTCATCCGGTCCTTTAATTTAGTTCCACTTGCACCACCCCTACATTGCAGGAATCTCTTTAATTTACTTGGTTGTTGGTATAACTACTGATTGCTTTGCTTTGATTTAATTAATTAATTAATTTTTTTTTAAATTGACGAAGGGTCATATAAAAAAGTGACCTTTCAAACACCACAAACCAAAAATACGGTTATCTCCAACTCTTGCGTTTATTATTATTATTAGTTAATTTGCCCACTGTCCACCCGAATCCCTTGATTCTCGGGCACCAGCGGACTACGTACCCGACCCGCGCGATTGGTGTCGTCGTCCGAGGTCCATCCTCCAATAATTACTGTCTCCGCGGCATTTTCTGTGCGTCTACTTCCCGTTCCTCTAGACAGCCACTCACAGAGGGGTTTTTAGTCAGTCATGCGCGGCGTACATGGTCTGCTGGTTTATTGATGTCCCATTGCTGGCAGTGCACGCTACCGGTGGTTGGCCGTTGATAGGCTGGCATATCGTGCCGTTGTGGAAAACCTGACTCGCCTGTTAAACATTGATCGACAGGTGTCTTTTTGAAGATTTTTGTCCCCAACAAAAAAAAAGAAGTTAATTTCTCTTTTTTATCTTCAAATTTGTATTTTTTTTTTTAGAGCAAGCAATTGAACAAGGGTTTGTTTTTTTTAAATTTCGCTCTGAGATCGATGTTGCCGCAAGCCTCACATTTTTCCATGTCCCCTTTCTTGGCTCTTCGTTTTCTGCCCGGTTCATCCCCGGCATCTTTGTCGGTGGAAGTCGGTAGAGGTTTTAAGTCGCTTAATAAGCAACTTTTCACTGGAAACAAACAATTTTGACTGAATACAATTATCAAATTATCATTTTGTGCCGCATAATCCCTCCCGCTTTGCTTTAATATATCCGAGAATGGGTAAATCTAAAATTCCCGGAGGGTATACTTGGGTATTTTCCTTGGAATCACTTCTTCTTCGAGATGTTCGACGCTGCGCCTCTGCTTCTGCGACCGAATCTTGTGAATGGCGTCCAAGATCCATCGGGACCATATGGCTTGAGAGATACGTCCTCCGGTTCGCTCATGTTGCTCACTGAAATCAAATATTCATACCGTTAACACCTCGTCGCTGCTCTACCTGGGCCATTTAAGAGATATTAGCAGTAGACTGTTTTATGGTCACAGAAAACCATTTAAATTTTTTATAATTTGATTGGAAATCAATCACAGGTACAAAGGCGATAAACCAGAGAGCGCTCTAAGAATCACAAAAGTTCCTGCAGAAATAAACCCAAAAACTGCATTAGACGGTGGTCCAGATTTAAGTCGAGGTCCCGAAAATCATAAAATCATAAAATTTTCCGGGGGATTCTCCTTGGTTGCTTGGCGTGGTTGCTTTCTGCGCTTGAACTTACCGATCGACTATTACACATTTACATTACCTTATATTATATTATAGTTTTAATTTATTACAAATTATCGAAACGTAACACTGTAATTTAAATTTTAAATCCACAAATTTGTTTTTGTTTTCGGCAAACTTGGATGCCGCCTCGTCCTTGCTGCAGGGAAAATAAACTTTTCACAAACGGCTGTGGATTTTGACATCGTTATTTGACGTCTTCGGCGGTAGTCGGTAGGGGCAGGTCGTTTTGTTGAGAATTATTCAGTTGGAAAGGTCTTAGGAAATCAAACTTTTTGTTATATTGCCAGTTCTGGGTTTTTCTGTTTACGTTTTCGATGCTCAATCCTGATTCCTCCACTTTGATCACAACATTGGCGAATCGATCGATGATTCGATAAGCAGACCCTGTGGTTAGGTTTAGGTTAGGTTTAGGTTTAGGTTTAGTTGCAGTTTAATCAATATAAAAGGACAAAACCGTAAACTTTTTAACCTGTCATATAAAAAATAAAATATATTCATCACATACAAGCATATCGTTTGTTTTTAACTTAACTTAATTTTACTTGTAATACTGACTCCAGCGCCAATTAAAATGAAACTTATCAAGTGCAAGGGGCTGCATCTCATAATTTTAAACTGCATATTTCACCAAAAAAAATACAAAACAATTTTTCTCAAAAAAAAAAAAGGATTTTTTCAAAAGTTTTGTCAATTAATATGCAGTCACTTCCCTGCTTCGATCGATTTAAAAAAAAAAATTACTTACCTGCGAACACATTCGATGTGGACTGTTGATTTGTGCTGGTAGTCGGTTCTGTGGGCTGTGGAACCAGATTTGTTGCAACCGCTGGAGATGAGGACGACTATGACTTACATGCGTTAAAACGGACAAATAGAACTAGGTCCCAATCGTCCAAAATTGCAAAAGACTCGGTTTGGTTAGGTATTAGCGGGTCGTATAAAAAAGCCCCTTCTACCAATATGGTTTATTGCCATTTTAATCGCCCAAGCGAAGTTTCTGACCAGCTTATGAGGTTCTGGGAACTTGAGAGCTATCCGACGGAGCGTCCGCACTCTCAAAGGAAGAACATTCCTACGAAGCAAATTTTAAAGAGACCAGACCTTCTGAGGTCCTTGGTTATTCTCGAGAGTTTGCGCTCAAAACATTCCTTTCTTTAGAAAGATGTTTAACGGCCAACCGAATTTTGTTTAAAACTTATTCTATGTTCATGAAGGAATACGAAGATCTAGGTCACGTGCCATCTGTTGTGCCAGATTCTTCAGATTCTTCATATTTTCTCCCTCATCATGGGGTGTTAAAAGAGGAAAGCCTCACTACAACGCTTCGAGTAGTTTTCGATAGTTCTATGCCCACTTCCAGTGAACATTCAAATGGTAGGTCCTACCATACAACAGGATTTATTTTCAATTCTTATTTGTTTTCGTCGTTTTGTCTATATGATATCTTCCGATATTGAAAAAATGGACAGGCAGGTTCTAGTTGAGCCTAATCGGAGGTCACTGCAACGAATCTTGTGGCGCACGGCTTCATCTGAGTTTCTACGCGCTTATAATTTAAATACTGTGACCATTAGGTATCATTAGATACTGATTTGGCCTCATTTTTGGCCATTCGTTCGTTGTTTCAATTAGGCATTGAATGCGAAAATTTTTAAGTCCGAAGGAAAAGGAGCGTCTTTGGGTATGGGAGTAGGATGTCCAAAGAACACTGTGTATCGGTGCTGTATGCCGAGATGGATACGGTGACGATTGATATCGACAACAGCATTCTGTTTCTTTAGCTAGTTGTACACGAAAATAACGTTTTCGCGAAGGTTTTCCACCACCGCGAATTCAGCCACCAATGTCACTTCCGATAACAAATAGGGCACTTTAAGCGTTCTTAATACTCACAGTTTCACTGTATTTATCGCAAGGGTTAATTCGCGATCATCGACTTGTTTTATCGGGCTCGACCAGATGCCGTCCCTGACAAAATTGTGAGATGCACCGGTATCCACCAAAGCCCAATAGTCGAGTCCGTCCACGGTAATACGTAGACGTGGTACTTCCCCATGTTGGACGATCGCATTTATAACTTCCCGCTGTAGCTTTACTCTGCTGAACGGCAGGCTGGTCCCAGAGATGGTCCGTTTCCCCCGGTGATTTTGAAAATGTAACCTTTCCAGTCGGCTCCCAATGGGTCTGCGTGGACCTCGGAGCTCAAGCGTTTGTCAAAGAAAATCCTAATTTTATGGTCATCAACAACTTCGAACAGCTTTTGGCAGCCAGTTTGCCGGGTACGAAATATTTAACTTCATAACTCAGTATCCGCTTTAAAACGATAAGGGGCCGTTCAAGTATTACATAAGCAGAATTTTAGCTATTTGTAACAAGTGTCATTGAAATATCCGGTTTAGTCTTTTTTGAGAACAAAGGATCCTCTTTGGCTTTCTTCTTTTTCGATTTATCAGACGTATCTTGATCTGCACCCTCCTCTTCATCTTCGACTGGTTGGTGCTGCTAAAGTCTATATGTCAGGAACTTAAGGAACTCCATAGTAAACTTTAGTTTTATTGTCTTGTCGTGTGGCCTCCTCGTCAACAGTGATCCCTGACGTGGCGTCAATCTAGCTTTTATTTCTATTTATTTCTAAAGAGTATCCCTCGATATTCTGATTATAAACTGGTTGGATTTAAACGTGTCGGCTCGGTCAAAGTTTTTCGCGATTTTCTCTACTTCTCTCTTCTTATTATCTCAGTCTCTCTTTGAATTTTGGCCTGTAAGCAATTTCATATCCTTAATTTTTTTTTTCTTCATCCATTTCTCCGTCTCTCTTAGGTATTGTTGTATTCTGAAATTCCTAAATCTCAGATGTAGAGTGATTATTATTAAATTGAATTAGGTAATGACTTGTTTATGTTTGGAAATCAAATTTTTTTGTGGCTTATGCCGCAAAGAAGGAAATGGCCAACGCCACCTATACATTTGACCACGGCACCGGAAGAAAAATGAGCGAAAATTATCCTAATTTTGAAAAATAATGGTGCGTTAATGTAATTACTCACTTTATAGTAGACATCAGAATATATTGCTTATCAGATGGTTCTCGTACATATCTTAATTCTGGAGCATCCTTGGTACCAAGCGTTGTTGAATGAATTTTCAATATCCAACGCTACGACACAGCAGAGCAGGGTTCACAGTAATTCTGCATTTTCAAATTCCCCGACTTTTCCAGGTTTTCCCTGACTCTTTTCGAGTATTTTCCCTGACCTTTTTCTAGTAATTTGTGCTCTTAACGAAACCGGTCAAAACTTTTTCTATCTCGTCTCAGACGTTATTCCAGGTACATAAACTAGATTTCCTGATTTTTTTTTATAAAATTCATAAATTCCCTGACTTTTCCCTGATATTTTGAGTTATTTGTAAATTCCCTGACATTTCCAGGTTTTCCAGATTTTCCAGGTTGCTGTGAACCTCGGAGAGCTCTTTATTATTCCTTCTGGCGGCGAGTTCCCCGACAAATGCGTTCAGTGCTCCCGCCGTGCCTTGTCCTGTCCTTAAGCCGTACTGTTTTTCAGACAATAGGTTTCTGTCCTCGATCCTGCAGCTAAGCCTGCGTGCACTTAGCTTGTCTAGCTACTTTTCTAATCCCGGAGCAGGCAGATCGGCCTAAATCCTTTACTTGCCGGTTTGGGGACCCAGACCACCGTCGCCTGTTTCCAGATTTTTGGGAACTGGCCCTCCTGCAAGCATTTGTCGAAGATCTTTGTGACCCAGCTTAGGCAGGTGTTCGCCAGCCGGACAATGGCACTGCTTGGGATGCCGTCCGGGCCTGGCGCTTTGTTAGAATCCACCTCTGTCGCGATGTCCAGCACTTCGTTGCTTGTTATTATTCTACCCCGGTCCCAGTCCCATGGTTGCGCGCTCTCTCTATTGGTTCGCGCGTGTTGCGCTGTCTCCCTCCTGTTGAATTAATGGGAAAGTATCTCCTCAACAGCTGCTCTTCATCTACCTCCTCTTCGTTCTTAACCCAGGTGCCATCCGACCTCTTGGTGGCGTCGGGAATAAAAGATTTCTAGCAATTTTCATTTAATTGTACTTGAAGTCAATAACAAAACCCAAAATTCGAAACTACATTAAAACTATAAGTAATGATTAGAATAATTTCGTTCTTATTTGACGAGTTGACCTCCTAACACATGTTTCAACTGAAAAAACAAATATTAATATTCAAAACAATTTTCAAATGTACAAATATCTTTTGAATTACTAAACGTAATTAAATCATTCTGCTTTTCACTTTCATCATCAAATGTCACTGACTTTGACAGGGAAGATTTAGAGCTGTGATTCTTTAGAATACTTCTATAAGGTGTCTCTAAATAATAAAGTGTTTTTAAGTTTAAGGAATGCATAAAAACGTTAAATTATACCAACCTGAGGTGTGACTGTTTTCAAACTTTGTGTTTCCACCATAGTAGACAAGCTATAGCGGTATGATTTTAAGTAAATTATTCAGTTTTTTATACGAAAAATCAATTTAGATCAAAAATTGGCTAGTATTAAAATTGAACTAAAAGAAACTGCTAAAAGAAACATTCAGTTCATTCAATGATCTTGTAAGAGCTTTTGATTTGTGTGCTGTTCTTCCAATATCCCTTGCAAGCTTTAGCCCGTCAGCATGAATATCATCGACTCTTATCGCGTAAATTTTTGCACTCACATCCAAAGCGCTACCAGCTTGAACAGGATTCTGGATTTCGTGTGAACTCACAGACAGTCGTAAGTAATCGATCATTCGCAACTTCCAAGCATTTTTAGAGTTAATTTTATTTTCATAAAACATCTTTTGGCATATTTCAATGTGGCTGGTTATTCCATCTTTGCCTTCCAATCTGGGCGATCCCGGTGCAGGAGAAGGAAGACTGGAGAGCCGCCTCTGCTGTTCAGCAGCGGCTCGACGTTCACTTCTTTCCAATTCATCATCGATGGCGTCTTCAACTGCCTTGATGGAATTTGAATCATTACTTCCTCTCGTAGGTGATACTAGTGCTCTATTGAACAATGCTGATCGTCGTAATGATCTATTATGCCTTGCAACTGGAGATTTTTCTACTTCCATTATTAAATCGCCACAAAATTATTGGATTACTAACCAACTAATTCTAACAATGATCTTAATTAAAACTTAATTCTAAACTCAAAAAATATGAATAAGCCATAAATGCAAACAAAATAGTTGCTGGGGAATATTTTCGTCTTTTTAACAATATCATGTTTAACTTCACTTTCATCATCAAATGTCACTGACTTTGACAGGGAAGATTTAGAGCTGTGATTCTTTAGAATACTTCTATAAGGTGTCTCTAAATAATAAAGTGTTTTTAAATTTAAGGAATAAAAACGTTAAATTATACAAACCTGAGGTGTGACTGTTTTCAAATTTTGTGTTTCTACCATAGTAGATAAGCTATAGCGGTATGATTTTAAGTAAATTATTCAGTTTTTTATACGAAAAATCAATTTAGATCAAAAATTTGCTAGTATTAAAATTGAACTAAAAGAAACTGCTAAAAGAAACATTCAGTTATATTTATTTATGTTTAATCAATGTTTATGGGATGCAGATAATTAATGTTATACATATAAAAAAGAAAAAATATCTAACAACGCCACCGCATGTCGTACGCGTTGCGCACAATCATCTGCGCAAAACTCTGAGCCGTTCCCTTGTTCCTAGTCGGTGTTATAACCGTCCAAGTTTTCACTTCAACGCTGTAAAGCATCGGCTTGCTGCGCAAGTCACGCATCTAATTGACATCGCGACCAGATGGATAAGTCTGAGAATTACCGCCGACGATGGTCTGCATAGAGAGAACACGTCCCTCAAACTACACCAAATCAGCGGCCAATTCCATGTTCCACTCTTTCAACTCCTTGATTACAGCAGGCTTCTCGGCCAAACACCTGTTGAATCTCAATAGTCTCTCAATTCTTTGAGAAGGACCGACGCGAGTTTTATCGAATTTATTCCTTACTTTACGAAAGCACTGTATAATTAAACACTGCTTTATATTATTTTATAGTAAATGAACGTGTCTGCCTTTTACAAGGACCAAGGTAACATCACCAACTACCACGTACCGGGCTCAGTCAGGCGGCCAGCTTGTGTGGGCGTTCCGGTGACACTCCCTTAGAATTTTGGCCTATAATCTTCTTAATTCTAAAAACGTGAGAGGTAACAGCATAAACAGTAACAACAACGAACTTGAGCCCTGCTCTGTTAAGAAGCAGAGAGTTCGGAATATGATGTAAAATTGTAAACTTTCCAGCCGCAAACACATTAACTAAATAAAACGAGAACAAACTTATTAACATTTTTATTGTGCTCGCCCACCAAATCACATCAGAACATTCTGATGTGATGTGATGTTTGAATACGGTTTAGTTCAACGGTTTAATTCAACAACTAAACAATTAAATGAAAATATTAAATTAAAAAGAGAGACCACTATCTTTGAGGGTTGGCTACCACGTCTTCTTAGAGCAATTCATCTACATTTTATAGAGCTCCTAAAAGCTCCTGCACTCGCAATTCCATATCCTTAATATTTTCTTTCTTTTTTCACCCGTTCCTCCGTCTGCCTGATGTATTCTCTTCGGGCGTCAATCCTTTCTCTTAATTTTCGAATTCTAAAGCGTGATATGTGATTATTATTATTAAATTGAATTGAATTTTCGCCTACCACCGGTAACACACGTAAGTCATCAACTTTCTTACATTCGGTGTTTTCATAATCAATGAAAATTATTTGTATCATTGAATTCTTTCTTCCGGCCGGTTCAATCGACAGCACTTTGCAGCGATAATATTTCCCTTCAAAAAGTGTCGCATACAATTCCCCGACGACAGCATCGTTCGCTTCCACTTTATTTCGATGGCTCGTAAATTTTCTTCAGATGGGTAATATGGAATGTCGTGCGGATTTTTGCGTTTGCACGCAGCCTAATTTAGTCTAAATATGACCAAACTTTTTTTGTAATTTGTTTTACGTGTCGCCGTTTTTATTATCCAATCGACATCGCGGCCATATGGTTAAGTCTGAGAATTACCGCCGACGATGGTCTGCATAGGGAGAAGACGTCCCTCAAATTTCACCAAATCAGCGGCCTTTAATGATGTTCGAATTATAAAAGTTTTGCAATGTAAACCTAAAATTAAACAATGTCCATAACAAATTAAGCAAACTTAATTTAAGTGAATTTCACTTATGTTTAAAAATTTTGGTTCAAACGCAGACATCTTTTTAATTCATTTTTAATTATCTCAGCGGCCTCCAACATACTTAAACCTTCTAAGATATATACTAAATTGGCTAAAGTAGCATCAACATCATCTTCAAACCATAACACCAACATATTTCTTGCTTGTTCAGCAGGAGATGTATTTTCATCTTCAAAAAATTTAATTTCATCTGATTTGTAACCTGCACAAGATAAAAATCAAAAAACTTTATATTACCTCACAAACATCCTGTAAGTTACCTAATTTAGCAGCTAGTTTCTTCCACTCTGGAGCAATCTTCTGACTGAAAAGATCCAGCTGTGATGCAGTTATAGCAGGAACTTCAGGATGTGAATTATTATCATCAGTAAATGGTTCTGATTCAGTTTGCATTTTTTCCTCACCAGAAGGTTCTTCTTCTGGTGCTTTAAATAGGTCTTCTTCAAATTCAGCATCAGTAGCTTCCTGATTTTCTTGAACTCTTCCAGGTCGATCAGCTGCTACTTTACGCACCATCATTTCTAAGTAGTCAGGCAATTGATTGATTGGGTTATTGCGCTGGGCTTCCTCATCGTGCTGCGGATCCCATGATCCCATGACACGGAATTCGGCGACGGCTTGTTCGGCGAGGTCGGCGCGTTCTTCGGCCTCCTTGAGTTTCTGTTGCGCGTTGTGGAACTTGGCAAGGTTAAGTTCGGCGAGAGTTCCTTCGTGTTTGATGGTAGCTTCCTCGAGGTCGCGTCTGAGCTTGGCGAGCTCGGCTTCGCGTTTCGCCAACCGGTTTTCCAAATCGGCCTTCTCGGCAAACAGCGTGGCGTACAGGCCTTCCAGTGCCTTCTCTTTTCGCTCGAAGGCTTCCTGTATCGGCTTTGAATACAACTCGTCGAAATCCACCAGGTCTCTTCCACTCTGAATTATTCCAACACCAGCTAGAAAGGTGGTGTTGATTATTCCCCTTTCCCCAACTGGTGGTGCGGTAACGCTGACTATTGATGGGTTAACTGTTGACGTACTAGCACTAGAGACACTTGCTGGAACGCTAGGACGCAACATTTCAACTTGCATAATCTTTGCTGCTCGCATGCTAGTAACTCCAAATGATGTCGTAGCAAAGTGAGGCGGTGTCGCAGGGATACTCATTGGTGTCGCATAAAAAGTCTCAACGTTAGCTGTATTTGGCACACTAGCAATGTTGGAAACACTTGATGACATATAGGTTGCCGTAGCACCGTTCGATAAAGACAGCTTTCCAACTGCGTCCTTACCCTCTTTCGATTCCTTTTGTTTTTTGGGATTGCTTTGCGATCCATTGATGGCGCTCTTGCGCTTGTAAACTCTAGCATGCTGTTGGTCTTTTAACAGCCTCTGCGGTTTGGTGGGCGCCGGAATGGCCAGCAAATCCGCGCGATCGCCGGCGAAAGTGCCCTGTTTCGCGCACTCCTCGTCGTAGTCCAGCCTGCGCACTTCTGCGCGCGGGTTCTGGCCCTTCACCTGCGAGGTTCCCACCGCCGGACATTTGTCGTCCTTGATCGCCTGGTCGACGCACTCTGACTTGAAAACCGGAGCGTCCTTCGCCATAATAACACTGTGTGGTAGCGCGGCTGCGTTCAAACTGCGCCCATATATAAACGAAACCCGCGCGAAAAACTAAAAGTTCGCTGCAGCGGCGCGAAAATGGATATAACTGTCAAAATCCATGCCACGAAAATTTCTTACAACTGTCTAATTACAAGTTCATCTTCCACTTTTTCAACTCTTTTATTGCATTTGATGATATAAAATGAGCTGTTTTCTTTGGAAACTTCATCTGGTTCATCTTTAATAATGAGTTGTTCCTGTTCTAATTTCATTACAAATGACTTAGGATCATCAGAATTATCAATATTTATCTGAAAATAAATTACCTATCCGGGCCGTCTTCAGGCTGGACCACCAATTCCATGGGATTCGGAAAATAATTGGTTTTTGATAACTTCTACAAAATGATAACTGTTTTGTTCTTCTAACTGCAAACCGATATGGTTATAGGAAGAAGAACTCGAAAGACCAAATGTTTTGTTATTCTAACTGCATTTAATGCAAACAATCTCGTTATACGAAGAAAAAACAAATAAATAGTGGACTGTATCAATCGAAAATAGGTTTCACTATGAACCTCGACTGCATCTCATTAACATGAAAAATGCAATATTTATTATAAAACAAAAAACACTTATATCCCTTTAGTTATAAAAAGAAATAAAATAGTGACTTGATAAATTGTAAAAAGTCGTAAACAATAACCATTATGAAAATCAACGATTTAACTTCGAAATTAAATATTATTTTGATATTTAATAATAAAGATAACTTTAAATAACTTTAATTACTAACATCCCAACTTTCTGATGTTGTTGGTACATCCAATTTTGGAATTGAAAATTTATCCCTACTCTGAGTGGTGGTGCGCAAGACAAACTTATCCAAGTTAATCCTATCAATGATTTCGATGATGCTAAAAACAAAAACGCTTATACCCCTTGCGACAAGAATTGTGTACATTGTACCTTTAAAGCAGATTCTGGCACTATATGAGTGTTGTTATACATGCACTGCACCATTGCAGAACTCTCCGCCGTTGACTGATTGAAGATCGTTGATCCTCTTACCTCTCTGTGTCTCCGCATAGTTCTCGTAATACAAGAATTTGTTACTTCTTTCTGATTTGCTTCTAAGAAAGTAAACGACGCTCCAGCGACTGTGATCGTCCGTAAATGTCAGAAAATATCGAGCTCCTCCCTGTCACATATCACCTATTAGGAAATGAAATCCGGTTGGGAGGTGGAGCACTAGGATCCGATTTAGTCTTTTTTGAGAACAAAGGATCCTCTTTGGCTTTCTTCTTTTTCGATTTATCCTCTTCATCTTCGACTGGTGCTGCTAAAGTCTATATGTCAAAACTTTAGTTTTATTGTCTTGTTGTGTGGCCTCGTCAACAGTGACCCCTGATGTGGCGTGTCGTCAATCTAGCTTTTATTCCTAGCCACACCTTTTATACATCTTTGTGTAAGACATTTTCTTATAAAGAAAAAATAGAATTGCCATAGAAAATCTACGATTAATACTCTATAAAAAACTTATATTTATATTTTACAACTTCACAGAATTTTATCAAACTAGTAACAATAAGTAAATATTATGAGCTAAATAAATAGCAAAAATATTGTAACCGTTCCATCCAGTGCTCCTGAATTATGTTAAACAAAACAGAAGCTTTCTATCGTGCAAATGCCATTTAAACGACGAAAGGGTACCCCTCGATATTCTGATTATAAACTGGTTGGATTTAAACGTGTCGGTTCCATCAAAGTTTTTCGCGATTTTCTCTACTTTTTCTATCTATCGGTACGTACTTTTAAAGCCCCCTTCATGGGGGTTCTTATTATCTCAGCCTCTCTTTGAATTTTGGCCTGTAAGCAATTCCATATCCTTAATTTTTTCTTTCTTTCTTCATCCCACTCCTCCGTGTCTCTTAGGTATTGTTGTATTCTGAAATTCCTAAAGCGTATTACCGGAGGTAATATTATCCGATAATTTATCACGTTGTGTTCAACTTGATTTCGATGGCTCGTAAATTTTCTTCAGTTTCAGCATCTAAAAAGTTGGCCCAAAAATAGCCAACATCAATGATATGACTAACGCGAATCAGTATGCATTGAGTGTCTCTCTCTTTTATTGTCTTGTCGTGTGGCCTCCTCGTCAACAGTGATCCCTGACGTGGCGTCAATCTAGCTTTTATTCCTAGGCACAAGCGACAAAAGGGTGAGATGTAGAGTGATTATTATTAAATTGAATTAGGTAATGACTTGTTTATGTTTGGAAATCAGGGGAAAATGATTTTAAAAAATGCGATTGCGAAAAAATGGTACATAAAAAAGGGCTTTTCTCGCTGCTTTTCTGCTTGCTTATCTCTAGATAATTCCCAGGAAAATGGAAACATTTTGTTACGTCTTACGTCTATGTCACTTTTTGCATGATCTGTTGAACGTCCTATTTGACTTATTCACGAGTTGCAGTGTCTGTGCGGGCATCTTTTTTTTTTGCCCCGATTATTATTATTATTATTATTATTCTTTTTTGAATGCTAATTTATATTTATTTAGAAGCATTCCAATCTCGAAGTTTTCTTATTGGTGACCATATTTCCTTGTAGGTTTCCTTTTTTCCATAGGGGTTGAAGATCTCCATATTCCAATTTTTTCTTGACCATTCTCTTTTTTTCCTCTCTGGTGGTCTCCATTCCCATACTTTTTTGTGTATTCTCCCTTCGTATAAGCGACGCATGTGTCAATACTTTATTAACTGGTTATATATCTGTGGCTTGGTGCCAAAAGGGCCAATGTCAAAATTTTTTACTGTTTGGAGTTAAGCAGTACATTAGATTATTTTTCTCAATATCTTTCATATGCTAAAAGAGCCAATATCTAGTTGAACCAATAGCAGATCGGTAAATGTGTTAAAGGGACTAAAAGTGATTTCTTATCAGAAAAAGGGGCCAAAAGTTACTTTTTATGAGAGAAAATTGGCCATTTTGTCGATTTTTAGTTTTCTATCTCTGTCAATCTTAGAGCAAATCGATTTTTAATTGCACCATCGTGTTTCTCGCAAAAAAGTACATAAATTTTCATTTATATATGACCCAAAAAATCATAAGGGTTGCTAAATTATGCGTTTTTTAGTTTAAAATTCGAATGAGCATTTTTATAGGTAAAAATTAGATTACTGTACGATTGAAATTATAGATTTTCTTTCTGATACCACTTAAATTACTGGACAGCTGAAAACGAAATTGCAAAAATAAAAATAAAATTTGAGAGTAGTCTATCAACAGGACAATTTTATTTTTTAACTAACAATGCCATAAGAAGATAGAGCTTCTCTACGCTTTTCCAGGGTGGTTACCGACTACAGATCATAAATTGACAAATTCCAAGAAGGCCCAAATTAAGAAAAGTAACTTGCACATAGAGAATATTTTCGTATGGGACAATCGAATCGACGAATGAAAAGGTATGGCTTGTACCTACTAACTCCTTGCATATATCAAAGAGCGATAAATTAAAAATTTTAAGTGGCTTTCTCAAGGAATATGCTACATTCGTAATCAGTCAATGGCTCAAAAAATTTCCCGACTTTTTCGGTTTTTTTTGCAAAATTCCCAGACTTTTTCAGGTTTTTTCATGTTTTCCAGAAAATAACCACTTTGATTATCTCAATTATCCCCTCATTTTCATCAGTGTACATTCTAACCAATTTTAAAAATTTTAAACTGAAAATTTTGTAGTAGCTATTTATTTATTATTGAGTTATTATTATTATTATTATTATCATCAATCAATAAATTTCAAATTGATAATCTCCTTTTAGGTTAAACAATTCAGGAATCTCATCTAGGTTTTTTAATCAATCTATAAATTTCAAATTGATAATCTCCTTTTAGGTTAAACAATTCAGGAATCTTATCTAGGTCGTTAAAAATGCACACCCCATCATGTGTGATTCTTGATACCGTCTAATCGATGACGGTTAGCTGGACTCTATCAGTATCGATTTCTACATCAGTTCCGAGAATTTCACCTTTTTGTTCTTCTCCACACTTGAAATAAGAAAATTGCCCCAATGAAGATCCCTACGTTCAAATTTCAGTTCTTTTTCGGCAACCGCCAAAGTAAAAACCAGCTGAAATTACAAATCAGTTGAAGTTAATGTTCCCACAAATTTTATAAATTCTTACTTGTTTAAATAATGACAACGACTGCTTAGCATTGTTAAGAAAATAGTCTTCTAAATCCTTTCCGCATTCTCATAATCTTAATATGATATACAGTTGATCATCTTGAAATACTTCAGAGGAATCGTTTTGTGAATTGTGATCTTCATGGTATAATTTCCAAAGTACGATTAACCGACGCGGATATTTACCTTTTATTTATTTTATTTTCCAGTGATGGATCATTATGCAAAACCGTTAACATCAACTAAAGTATATTTAAATGTGGAAAGAGTTAATAAATCGACATCAATATTATATCAACACACCTATACACGCCGCAATACACTCGACAGGACAGCTGCAAGTGACGTATTTTACCCTCTCGGTCCCGTAACACCCTCACCGGCAAACTCCGAAACTGAGGCAACCTGTGTATCTTTATAAACCTTGGAACAAGACTGCCATGTTTCCCACATGGAGTAGGTTTTTTTACGGACACAGTATAAGAAATAGTACATTGTGCAATTAGGAAGCAAAATAGGTGTTGGCCGACGAGTGCATGTTTGTCGCCTGAGTGTAGCGAGGTCGCCAAAGTGCACGAGTTATGTTATCAACATGCCTATAAACCTGCAAATAAAATTATTAAAAAGAATAAATTTATAATATATGAGGATTACTTGTCTATTGAGAGTAATTACATTCAGCTGGCATTTGGAACAGATTCCCTTTGGCCAAGGTAGATGGTCCTTGCAGCCGTTTCTAATACGACAGGATATGTCCTCAAGGGCAAAAAATTTTCCTCTCAACGCCTGAAGTCGTCTTTCTCAAAAATGAATGAAATGATAAATGCTTAATTTTTTGATCACGTAAAGAAGCTTCATCATAAGGCTCCAACGGTGAACAGTGCACACATGTTGAATTATTATTATGGCGACATCTAAAAACATAGGTTAATAACTAAAAAAACCTGTAATTAAAATTTACAATTTGTCGTGGCGCATCCTCTGGATTTTTTCATCGAATTTGGCAAGCTGTAAGTCACTTCATCCTCTATCCTCTTGTATGTACCTTGCTACAAATTCTTGGTCCGACTGCGGAACTGCTTCCTGGTCTGAACAGTCCGCTACTTGAAGAGATCGGTTCAGATATAATCGGTTTACCTGAAGGTGTATTATTCTACAAATTTAAAATCCAATTAGGCCAATTTGCGACAAGGTACCCTTTCTTACATAATTATAAGTTTGTGGGAATAATAAAGCACCGTTGATCGGTGCTAAATACAACATATTACCGTGATGAACACCGAGACTTCGCATGGTTTTCGATTTGTTGCTTGGAATTTCATCCTTGTTATTTTTTTCTTTATACAATGCGAAGGCAAAACTGTTCAGATTGAACGCTGTATAAACATGTTCGATCAGTTGACAGGTGGTATCGGATAATTTAATTTCGACTATTTTAGTTCTTCGAGAGATTGCACCCGCAACAGCTGAAATTAAATTTAATTTCAGTGATATTCGTCGGGGGTGGTTTAAGAAATTGTAAGGGAGCAAGGAAAGAAATTTAAAACTTTTAGGCTACTTCTTGATTTAATTTATTCCATAAAATCGAAGGAGAAAAGTGAACCTATTTAATTTATTGCGGGTTTTTACTTCGATTTGTAGTCGTAAATGAGGCGAATTTACTTACAATTGTCTTTTGACATTTTGTAATCACTCCATAAAAACAATTGTCTACGAATGAGAGACTGGCAACTATTGAACCCCCTTCTACCAACATGGTTTATTGCCATTTTAATCGCTCAAGCAAAGTTCCCGACCAGATCATGAGATTCTGGGAACTTAAGAGCTATCTGACGGAGCGAGCGCTCTCAAAGGAGGAGCATTCCTCATTATAAAGAGACCAGCCGCCGCGACGACGATGACCGTTTAATTGTTTTAATACCGTTCAAGAAACCTCCTGAGGTCCTGGGCTATTCTCGAGAGGTTGCGCTCAAAAGATTATTTTCTTTAGAAAGACGTTTAACGACCAACCCAAATTTATTTGAAGCTTATTCTGCGTTCATGAAGGAATACGAAGATCGAGGTCATATGTCATGTGTTGTGCCAGATTCTTCGGATTCTTCGTATTTTCTCCCTCATCATGGGGTGTTAAAAGAGGAAAGCCCTACTACAAAGCTTCGAGTAGTTGTCGATGGTTCTATGCCCACCTTCAGTGGACATTCAAATGGTAGGTCCTACCATACAACAGGATTTATTTTCAATTCTTGTTCGTACAGGCAGGTTCTAGTTGAGCCTACTCAAAGGTCACTGAAACAAATTTTGAGTCTCTGCGCGCTTACAATTTAAATACTGCGACCTATGGTACTGCTTCGGCCTCATTTTTGGCCATTCGGTCGTTGTTTCAATTAGGCATTGAATGCGAAAATTTTTAAGTCCGGAGGAAAAGGTGCGTCTTTGGGTATGTATGGGAGTAGGATGTCCAAAGAACACTGTGTATCGGTGCTGTATGCCGAGATGGATACGGTGACGATTGATATCGACAACAGCATTCTGTTCCTTTAGCCAGTTGTACCCGAAAATAACGTTTTCGCAAAGGTTTTCCACCACCGCGAATTCAGCCACCAATGTCACTTCCGATAACAAATAGGGCACTTTAGTATTTATCGCAAGGGTTAATTCGCGATCGTCGATTCCTCTGTTCGGTCGTAACAGTGTGTTGTCCACTGACAACAAACTGTTGCTATACAAAACGATTATCCGGCCTACTCTCACATACGCGATTCCTGTCTGGCGATACGTGCCGCGTTCTTACATGGCGTCGGTTTACGCCGTCCAAAACAAATCCCTTCGTTTGGTTGCGAGCACACCCTGGTTTGTTCGTAACACAACCATCCTCCGAGACCTAAAAATCGAATCTCTTCGCGAACACACCGTCTCCCTCGCCGACAAATTCTTCCAGCGAATCCCTTGATTCGGACGTCAGGGGACTACAAGCCAAATCCACGCGATCGCGTTTGCCGTCCAAGGTCCATTCTCCAATAATTACTGTCCCCGCGGCTCTCCGTTATTTTCGCTCTATATTAAATATTTTTTCAGTCAAAAGAAAGGGTAATTACTACTCAACACTTTCTGTTCCAGTCCAAACAATATCCGGGCTAGAGACGATTTTTTAGTCAGCGAATCTGACTCTACCTGTTGGGTGATTTTGAAAATGTAACCTTTCCAGTCGGCTCCCAATGGGTCTGCGTGGACCTCGGAGCCCATGCGTTTGTCAAAGAAAATCTTAATTTTATGGTCATCAACAACTTCGAATAGCTTTTGGCAGCCAGTTGCCGGGTACGAAATATTTAACTTAATAACTCAGTTGCACGTATCCGCTTTAAAACGATAACTACACCAGTTTGTGAATTTTTCTATAACAACATCAACTCCCTGCGATTTGCAGATTTGGAATTTTTGCTTCATGGCGGACCTTTGAGGTTTAAACGCGTGCATGCATGCATGTTCGTTGTTTCAATTAGGCATTGAATGCGAAAATTCTTTGCTAAAATTGCTAGCATCATAAAGCAGGATTACTGCGTGGATGACCTCCTGACTGGTTCGGATGATTTGGCGCAAGCTCGTCAAATATGTTCACAATTGTCAAATATTTTGAAGGCCGGTTGCTTCAAATTACGTAAGTGGATTTCAAATGATCTACAAGTTCTTTCGGACATTCCAAAGAGTGATTGGCATCCAGGTATTCTCGAATTTGGCACTCACGACCACACTAGCACTCTTGGCCTAATATAGGCTTTTTAATCTGACCACCTCATGTACGCTATTCATGAAGCGTCCGATCGGACATTTACAAAGTGCGTTATTCTTTCAGAAGTGGCGCAAATTTTTGATCTTCTTGGAATGTTGAGTCCTTGCACTCTAATTGCCAAATGCATATTGCAGGACCTCTGGCTGGAACAAATATCTTGAGACAACCTCGTTCCCAAAGGCATCCAGGCCAGATGGCTCTCATTTCGAAACGATCTTGCAAGTCTCAGTGATTTGCAGATCCCTCGTCTTATTTTATGTAGATAATTTCGGATGGTTTTTACAACCCTGCAATAGTGATTATCCATTTCTACCTACTCTACTTAAATGACACCGAACGGCACGCGTCTGTGACGAACTGCCGAAATTCAGGGCAGTCGGTGGACCGACAGGTGCTTTGTTTAAAGTTTTTTACGTCTCCCGAATAAATTTTAAAAAAACAATTTACTTCATAAAACACTTTAGCCACTTTATCAATATCATCGGCATCGAACTTCAAAACAATGGTCTCTGAACGTGTAGTCGAATATTATTTGTTTCATAAACATTTTCTTCCTAGGAACACCGATAGCGGTATTTGGACAACGATGCAGAAAATATGTGGGTTTAAGGGCGTAATGCTGCAGTAAGTTTGTAAGCGTTTCATGTAGGAAATATTGTGCAGTAACCATTGTATATAATCGAGTGAAGTAAACAGTAATTTGTTAATTAAAGATGAATTGAAGTTCTGCTAGAAGAAAAACATGTTTCTATAAAAAATTTCTATTTAATAATAATGTTTAAAAAATGCCTTATGTTTATCATGTATTTTAAGACGCCACGTTTGTCTTTTATGGCAAATTCGACTTTCTGCATCTTCATGCATATTTTACCATTAAATATAAATTTTTTGCACATCACTCAGATGAGCCGTTTTGACGTAATATGGACAACATGAACCTAAGTTTTTAAATACACATTGCCTAAATTTCAGGCGTTTAAAAATTTAATAATAAAATTATCGCAGCGTAACATGCCAGATGTACCGGATGCAAAGTGGCGCGCCAATTTCGGAGAACGTACACTGTAAAATTATTGAGGGTACAAACGGGTACAAACGAAGTACAAACGATTGGTATAAATTTTATCGTTTGTACCTCCACATCAGGTGTCAACTTCACGGACCCGGAAATTATTACTTCTATATTTCTAGAGAATATTTTATTTTTTATTTCAGCAGAAAATAGAAATAAAATAGTATTTCTGCGAACTACTTTATTCGCGCGGACTCTTTCTTTTCGGACAGAAAGAAAATTTTTTGTATTCTTTTATTTCTGCGGACGTTTTGATTTGCGCGGAATCTTTTATTTTGAACATTATTTTTTTTAAATTTTTGCGGAAATAAATTTCACATCGTGGCCCAGACGGTGCTTCATAACAAATACCGTCATTTTTGTTAATTTAAAAAATGCAACATCGACGAAACAGCTGTCCGAACGATAAGAAAGCCTTTCCGAATAACAGTGTGATGTCATGTTTCAAGTCGAGTAAAATAAACATTTCGCGTATAGAATAAATAAATCTCCATCCCATAATCGTTAAATGATAATTTCTACAAACACGTCAACCATAGCTTGCATCACACGTCAGATGCACTACCATAAATGAAAACGGCGATTTTATATCTCACTTAGAACTTTATTGTTCTTGTCGTCGAAAACTTTTCAGTAGCCAGCATTACGCCCTTAATTATGGCATGCTGTTTTATTATCAAATAATAAACATCACAAGCAAATTGAATGTGATCAATTAACTAAAGATGAAATATCGCCGGCGGTTTTATATAAATTGTTTTATGCTAAAGAAGGCTTGATTCAGTAAAACAAGAGAATTTTTAACCACGGAAATGTTTTGTTTACTTAAATTTTATTCTTAATTTGGTATTTCATTATGTAATGACAATAACAAACAGCAAATGTTGCAGTTTTATTGCAATAAATAAAACTTTAAAAAATACTGGCCCTTGATATAATGTTTTTTCGTGTCGTGCCTCTTATCGCGACGGCAGATAAGAAATAGTTTCTCCCGTGGTGGAAATGGTTGCATCTAATTTCATTGAACCTTGAAAGATTTTTGTGTGGGTCCTCTATTCGATGGTGACTTAACTACGGTTATAGCTAAATTGTCGGAATCTTCATAAAATTACCGACAAACCTTGAGCGGCTTATGGATTCTTGATTTATCGTATTTATCTCATTAATTACAGCATTTTTTTAAAAGTTTTTTTTTACCACTTTCATTCAATAATGATTATCTACTAAAATGAATGACTTAGATTGCAGAAAACACAATCTCAGGTCTAGAATAAATTAGAACATAATGACGATAATTTCGCAGTCACTATTTATTTATTTTTTTAATGATGTTTCCATACATTTATTTGTTCTTAAAACCTCCTTTTACTAAAATATAGTTTAACTGATCTGAACGAAAAGTTTGAAACCATTGTCTCAAGAAATGTGTCAGATAACTATCGAATTCTTCTTATGAAGAATTTACATTGAGCGTCCGCCACCTTAACCCTGCAGTGGGCGCACCTATTTGAGTTACAAGTTAGGGCGCGCCGCGGTACTGAGTACCGCACTTAGGATAGTACTGATTTCTACACATAAAACTCATTTTGTACAAGTATAAGTTAAAAAATGTATAGTGCAGTAAAAAAAATATTATTTTTTTTATTACAGTAACTTTTACAAGAAAAAGCAAAAACAAAAAATTAAATTGGTAAAATCCATTTTTAATCTAATACCATTAATCATTGTACAATCATACAATTTTCTTGAAATTACAAACCGTATTACTTCAAATCCGCATAAAAAGAGACCATAGTGTAATTTCGTAACTATTTTATTTAGGAATTTCATTTACATATTAGGGGGCGCAAGCGGTACTCAATACCGCAATCTGGGATCCCTTCAGGGAATGACCGATTGCTATCAACAGATGAATTCAATAAAAAAAAGGGTATAGTGGATTTTAGTGGGATAGGTCAAAGACACATACACGAGCCAACATTTATGTATGACTAGAACCGCGTGTAGAACAAACAAAAAACTTAATTTGCGGTACTGAGTACCGCTGCGCGCCCACTGCAGGGTTAAGCGGTTAGGCCACAGTAGACATTTCAAAAAGTCGATTTTGTTTTTGCTTAAAAGATGCTTAAGGTAGCTCGGCGCCCCCTGACTAAATTCAATGGTTTTGTACGTTGTCCGTACGGTCACATTTTCAAATTTGAAAAGAAGGTCGCTATCTTATACGACGAGCACACGTTATCCGGGCGACATCAACTTAATTATAGTTTGATATTATGTCAATTAAGCTTGTTATTAATGAAAATGTCCAAATTTCACCCAGTCGCAAGTGTTGCTGTACGGCTCCAATTTTCAACATTTTGCTTTAAAATTTTAATGGTCTTGTAGCTTACTCATTTATAGGCGGCCCACACTATATCGTTTTTCTTCATATACTACCGTCTTTTGATTATTTCAATGTATTGTATTGAAAACAATAATCAAACCTGTGGCAACATTTTACTTTATCGTATTTTTTCTCTTTATTTTTTTTTTAATTACAAACAAGAATTAAAAAATTGTTAACGGCTGCGTTTAAGCTATATTTCCTAATATTTAAGCAATTTTTATTTGACACAAACAAAACACAATGCACTGTGGAATTTGCAATTCCAGGAAACTTACCTCACCGCCTGTAATAAAAACTGATCGAAAGAAAGGACCCTAACTTCCTTTCTTGTTATATTTATTGCTAGATAATGTTTCAACGATTTATTTTTTTCATTTAAAATGACTTGATTGTGTGGACACCCACTTTTGGAACAATACATTGTTTTCAAATTTGAAATTTTATTTTGAAAAAGCGGTTTTACCTTTTTACGAAAACGTACGAATGCAAATATTCAAATAATCAATTAATAAAAAACAACAGTTGTTTTCCTATTTGCAATTCCTACCGATAGGTACTACTATAAAGTTTACAAATATTTAAATAACGCCAATTACATCACAACAAATTGTCGATTTTTTCTTTTCTTTTACTAATAACATGCAATTGGATCCGTTCGTTTCAAAAACCATTTAAGTCAACAAAAACCCCCGCCCCCTCTGTAACACCCCGTAAGCCTTCCAAAATTATATTGGATTCCATTGAAGTTGAAGTTTCATCCCAGTACAAATATTTTGCTACACATCTGGTATTTAAAAGAATAAAGGGGCCGAAAAACCCAAATAAATATTGTGTCGACAGTATTGTAAACGTTTCGAATAAATGTAAGTCGTTTCAAGACAATTATGTATAGCTACTTGAGCGAGTTCTATTGTGTAAAATTATTTATGGCGAGATGGTACCGTGGTTGCCTATCATTTAGGGCAACGACGAGTCTAATAAAATTCAAGTTTTACAAAAACAAGTCCTCGATACCGAGAAGACTTAAGAAGGGAGCTCTGACGTCGGCGGGGCATCCAAGTTGCATTGAGACAGTGTTTTCAGTGGGGTTTTAAGGACGAGTCTTACCTCAGAACGATGCCATATTTAGACTTAAAATTTGGCTTTTTGACAATAAATGAAAGAAAACGAAACATGTAATATGTTATAAGAATCTATTTGACAGAAGTGCAGACGAAAAATAATTTGTATTATCAATAGTTTCGCAGTTAAAATTACACGTTTTTCCAAGTTCTTTACCCTTTTAATCTTTTTAAATTTTTAAAATTTTTTTCGTCATTCTATTGAGAAACATGTTCTCTAGGAATTCCCTCAATTGTCAATGCGTAACGATATTTTAAAATGTGCCTTCTCTTCTGCTGAAATCCTTTGTATTTTGGAACCTACTGGCTTGCTACGTGATGATGGTAAACGTCCTGATGGATTAACTTTAGTACCTTGGAGTAAAGGGAAAAGTTCAGTCTGGGATGTAACTTGCGTCAACACTGTTGCTGCTTCTTATCTTCAGTCTTCTTCTCAAATTGCATGTTCAGCGGCTAATTTGGCACAATCAGTAAAACATAACAAGTACAGACTCATCAAGGACAATTACCTTTTTATTGCTTTCGCTGTTGAAACTTTTGGATCTTGGTCTGATGATGCCAAAAATCTCTTTGTTAAACTATCTCGTTCCATTGTTTCACACACTGGTGTTCCTCAAGCTGCCACCTATCTTAAACGAAGGATAAGTCTGGCTATACAGCGAGGAAATGTTGCTTGTGTTTTGGGTACTGTCCCCAAAATGGCGTACTTAGATGAAATTTTTAATTTATTTAAATTTTTAACATAGTTTAATACTGTATAACTAATTTTTATTAAAATTATGTATAAATGGAATGAATCTACTTAGCTTCAATTATTTTTAATTTTTCAAAAATTTCTAGTTGTGAAGAGGGAACTTTAACATTTCATAATTAAAAATAAGTGCAGAACCAGCTTTTTATTTCAAGTACATATTAAAATAAACACAAATTTAATCTAATCCAAATCAATCCAACCAATCCAAATTAACCAGATTACACTGTTCCTGGATTCAAATGACAGAGCACTAGCTGGAATTTTAATTCAATCCCCAGATGAAGAACTACTAGCCACGCTTCATAGTAATATATCTGCAGCACTAGTTTATTTAAAAAGTTAAGCTACTGCATTATGGTACTGTGAAAGTGCCCTTGCAATTAAGCCGAGTTATGAGAAGGCTTTAGCACGGAAGGCGCTGTGTCTACAAAAATTACGAGTGTCTTATATTGCCGCTAGTTGTAACGAAAAAGTGATCAACACAAAATTTACACAAATTTTGTGTGTTGGTCACTTTTTCGGTACAACTAGCGGCATCATAAGACTCTTGTAATTTTTGTAGACACAGCGCCTTCCGTGCTAAAGCCTTCTCGTAACTCGGCTTAATTGGAAGGGCACTTTCACAGTACAATAATGCAGTATCATAACTTCTAAAATAAACTAGGGCTGCAGATATATTATTGTAAAGCGTGGCTACACTGAGAGAAATAGATAGTCAAAATTAATATAATTATGATTAACTTAAATATAATTTATATTTCATATATGGACAGCAATCTGAAATGCTAAAGGTGCAATATTTATATATTAGGAAATATATTGTTGTTTTAAATATATTGATATTGTAATAATCATATATTTAATTTAGCAATCTCAAGAATGTTAACTGAATAATGAAATTTTACTGAGCGTAATATATCACATTTTAAGCAGTAGTATGCAGGACTGCTGAACCATATAGCATAGATTGTTAATTTAAATATCTTGCAAGGTCGACTTAACAATAGATTATAGCTGACTGTAACAGAACATATTTTAATGTTTATTATCTAACATTGCTGAACCAAATACTACAGGTTGTTAAAAATATATTTGGGATGTAATTTTTAAATATCTTTATTTTGTAAAGGTTAGTAACAGATTATAGTTGCATAATATAAGTAATATCGTATAAATTTCCTTAAATATAAAAACATCAATTTTAAAAATAGCAAGAGCATTACACTAAAATAACATTTATAGTTTTAAAAATTTGAACTTTATACTATAATAATTATAAAACAAAATTTTAAACAAAACTTCTGGGACTTATGAATAGTTTTTTACTAGAAGTTTTATAAATAACTTCTGGGTACGGATTGAGTAAGTCTGCATGTTCTTTAATCATCTACTTCACCGTCTTCGTAGGTCACCGTTGAAGTTGTTGATGTGAAACTACTCCCTGATGAAGTATTACACTGCGTTTGTGACAAAAAATCAAAATTAGATAATTATAGGTAATAGATTATAGCAGCAATATAATTATTTTAGTACGAAACAAATAGCTACACATACATAGAAAAGTTGTTTTTTAAGTATGAATGAAATTTCGAAATAAATTTAACAACAATTGGGAAACCCGTCAATTGGAGATCAAGGCACCTTAAAACGTGTATCTAATAATTAAGTAATTTAAAATGGAAGCACTGGGCTCTGATATAGTTTTTAATTTAAAATTTTTTAATTGTAATCAATAGTAATAACAAAAATGTACAACCTACCTGAGCTGCATTATAAGCGTTGAACTTGTTCACAAATTTTAACCGATCTCCAATTTTAGGAATTAGCTCTTTCAGAGCGTCGTTGTTCAACAGTGAAAAGGTTTCGTCATCTATTCCATTATCTAGAATTTGTAAATGTAACTAAGAAATATACGTGGGTGGTGGAGGGAAATTAATAACGAACCGTTAAAATATGATAACCATCTTACCTTCAAATGTTTGCACGTAATGTGCAAATCCCCATTCTTCTAGCAAGTCCTTTACCACCGCCATTTCACTTTAAGCACCCTTAACAGAATCACTGATTTTTCCCTAATTTCGGCGCTATACACAAAACGAACCGCGTGTACAAATGGTATCAAGCGTGGGCTAATATGAGTCACGAACTCACTTTTTATGAGTTCATAAAATGCCGATAAAATTTTGTTTAGTTGCAAAAAACACACATCTTGAATATTTCCAAGAACAATCTTGAATTGTTGCGTTTCATTATGAAGTTTTTGTTGACAGACGAAAATGCAAGCGCTAATATAACAGATATTTTGTACAGCCAACCTGTCGGAACAAATATTCGTAATAGCGAATACGTGTTATTTTAAAACTAATCATTTTTAAGACAGCAATCTTCCATGTTTAAATTCACAATAATATCTAAATAAAATAATATATTAATGCTAGCAAAGCACGGTTGATTAAGATAAATGTATTTATATTAGTGATTGCAATAATAATCACTAATATCTATTTGTAGCAATCTATTTCTCTCAGTGTAGTAGTTCTTTATCTGGGGGTTGAGTTAAAATTCCAGCCTGGTAAGCTAAGAATGCAGATTTGTAGTGCTTGAGCTGGAAATGGCCATTCCCTCGCATTAAAAAAAAGGCCGTTTCGTTTGGGCAATCGTGTTGTGTGTTGAACATTAAGATGATCAAATACGGTATAGTAGAATCTTCATCGTCAACGTCTGCTTCGAGATAGTCTTTAATTTCCTGCAAGTGGTTTAATTAGGGGGGAAAACAATTTTGAACTCTAACCTTTTCGCGGGTATCCTCAATCCATTCATTAAATTTACGTTTCTCCTCTTTACTTATAAAGCCATCAACCACTTTTCGCAATTTTGAAGGTGCTTCGTCAGCAGCGGCCATCTTTTCTGCCATTGAGACCATTCAAACACAGATCAGTTTAATTTTTTCAAACAGGTAGACACTATTAAATTGTAACATCAATTCGTGGCGAATTGTTACCACCGGGTTTATTCCCTTACTAAAACGATAGATACGAATACTTCAATTAAAATGGCACAATCAAAAAACAACTTAAAATTCCAAATGATTTTCGTCTAGTAACAAACTGGGACTAATAGCGCATGCTTACTTTCAAAAAGAAAAAACCGCTCTTTTTACAGATTATCTTTAATATGTTTTATTTAAAATGTTGTTGATAATTTAAAAACTTTAATTAAATAGTTACGGCTAAAATCAATAATCACAAGGATGTTGTTATTTGTGGCATTTATTGACAAAATATGAAAATCGTCGGAAAGAAACCTTGGCTGAAGTGCAGACGAAAAATAAATTGTATTATCAATAGTTTCGAAGTTAAATTTACACGTTTTTCCACATTCTTTATCCTTTTAATCTTTAAAAAAAAAAATTTTTCGTCATTCTAGTGAGAAACATGCTCTCTAGGAATTCCTCCAATTGTCAATGCGTAACTTCTTATCAATTAAAAGATATTAATTATTTCGTAATCCCGAATGCAATTTATGCTTTTAACAACGGCAATTTTGAATTATTACTATTTTTTATTGAGTGTAGTCTGAAAGATTGCTGTAACGTATAAAATTATCTAAAAATTGTGAGAATCAATTAATAATGAAAGTCTGTAGAATGTGGAAACTGTATTGTTTCTTTTTTGTAAATTTACGCATAAACAGAGAGCATCTTTGAACGGCTAAACAACTAAAATGTATGGCAAGGTGACAGTTCCACAATAGACGAAGAATTTTTCACCAGCAGAAATCGAAATACATATCAGTTGGACGAAAATTATTTTGAAAGCTAAATACTTATTGTAATAATTATACAGTGAGGACGCGTGGGTTGGAATAAATTTATTTAAAATTTATAGGTTTGGTTTTTAGAAAAACGCTCGGACAAGTCGATTTTTGTTTTTAAAACTGCATCTTTTTTTATATTTATAATTTTACGATCGTCTTTTATTTTCGCACTATGACGTCAATAATTTTTTTTTTTAAACTGCACCCCATATTTTTGTTCACAAATTTGGATGCAGCAAATTTTTCTGAGTACAGAAATATCAAATTCGTATGACCTTGAAGAGGAAAGTTTTCGAAATAATCAGTCTTAAAGTTTCAAAAATTTATGATAAAATTATTAGAGTAGACCACTAATAATATCATCAAGGAAGCGCTGGAAATCGAGCAAACCATTCAAATTTAAAGCTCAATATAATTGGGAGGGACCCAGCAAAAATAACAAAAATTAAGGCAGCAATTCAAACGGTAGGTGCATTAAATACCTTCAGGAAAGTTAGCGCAAAAGTAGAAATCTCCCAACAGGACAACAAGTTCAAGTTTATTATTAAATAGGATTTAAAATAATAAACGAAATCAATAAGCGATCAATCTATTGTTATTGCGGTGAGACTTGCTAGTTGTAAGACGGAATCGCTTCAGATTGGAGAAAATCGTTCGTTTACAATAGTATTTGCAATAAAAGTTTGAAAAATTTATAACATTTTTATGAAAACAACGTTATTTAATTAGTTCTTATTAATTGTTTATACTAAAAAATGATAAACAAATTTTCATCAACTTTAAAAAATAATTTCTGGGTGAAATAAAAAATTCATAATCAGTGTTTGTCTGTAAGAAACTTGTATTAATACTCTCATGCAAACATTTTTTTTCCAATTTTAGGTTAACTATTAATTTTTATGAAAAGATCTATTCTCTGCCTTTAGTCTAGCAACAAACTGTTGTAAACAGATATAACTGGCTTTAATAATTTGCTCATTTATCTTAGGAATATCTTCAAAATGGCACAACTGATCTGATTTTTGTTTTACACGTCGAGTAACAGAACTTTTTTCGATATTACACCAATTAACTTTATCAATTAATTTACTAAATCTTAAAAATAAACATAACTTCAATCTGAACCGGAAAATGCGTCATTATGCGTCATTTTAATTTTTCACCCAAAAATATTTTTATTTCAGTTTACAACACAGAATTCGGAATGTGTTCTTAACCAGGTAGCCAGGTAGGTAGCGGCCAAATGTTTCCGTGACCGCTCTCAAATATCATTGAGAAAGCAGAAATTTGAGTTAGGCAAGGAAAGTAAGAGTTTTAAAAAAAATCCAAAATCGGTTGTTCATTTTTAAATTTAACTTCACACCTTTTAACATAACATTTTTAAACTCGTTTTAGACTACGCATTTTCTTGTACATGATTTGGTTCAATTTCTCAAACAATTAAAATTGTGTGTGGAATCTTAAAATTATTTGAAGTAATAAAACGAGCCCTAAAATTCCTTCGTCTTGCTCATAAAATATATTTTTGAATTAAAAATTTTGTTAATTGATATATTTACGTAAAGGCTAATGACAAAAGAAAGTAATGTTGAATTTTATTGATTTTACAATTTTTTTAGCTTTAACTAAATGTAATGTGGACGTACTCCAGCCAACTAGAAGATGGCATTTCAACGATTTTCAAGCATGTCCAACGCAGTATTTTTAATCGTCGGCTTTGCGATTTAGTAAAAGCTCAAAGGTTCTAGTTAATATATAACATGGTAATTATTTTAATAATCTACTAATAATAATAATAATTTTTGGGTAGTTTGATTGGTTTGTTCTATCATCACTATTTTATTGTGCTAAATAACAAAATTAAATATACTCATCACAAACCATTATACATTATATTACATTACATTAAATTTTAATATTCGTTAACTGTAACTTTCGATATCGGCAATCAGGCGATCATAAAGCAACGGAACGACATCGATCGCATACAAAAAATCGAAATGATTGAATTTGCTGTAAGGGACTAAATAATTGATCACCGGATTTCCCAATTCAGATCGCGTTCGTAATACATCCTAAACGAAAAACATATATTGAATTAAAATTTTCATGCGAACTTATAGCATATTCTACGAATTCTGACACTTAAAGGGCACAGACTATTTGTATTTTGTTAGAACGTATTTATAATCTATTTGATTCTCTTTACATTACACAATACTCAATCGAAAAATAGTAATACACTATCAAACACATTTAAAAACTACGTCTTTTACTTCACACGTCTGGACCGTGTCTGTTCCGAATCACACCCTCATTCCTTGTTTATTTACAAAACAGCCATTGACCTCTTCGTGACCTGGGCCATTAGTCACGTTCCCAACCATAACAGAATGTATGGTTGTTGGTGTATTTATTTATCCTTACAATTTAAATGTTTAATAATTTTTAAATTTCCAATAAATATGATCTCTTGTTAAGAGTTTAATAGCATGTTATTAGTGTTACGTTGATTATGACCACTGGGTTATCTAATTTAGGGCGCTTTTTAGTATACCGTAGCTCAGACGTAACTATTAATATTTTATCTTTTTCTAACAAGCTTATACCTATACATTTTATATCGTTCAGGTGTTAGCTCATACAAAATATACAGAGTGCTACCCACTATTTATGAAATTTTAATGTAATAAAAGAACATAGAACAATGAGTAAATTTCAGTTTAAACGCAGTGCGATTATCCTTTAGGTGCCAGGATTTTTTTGAATTTACTTTACTTACAATAACCTGGACTATCCAATCATTAGAAGAGTAATAAAGTCCAACAGGTGCGGTAACAGCGCCAAGATTGTAATCCGGTGGAGTTGGACTACCATAAATCAACGTATTTCTAATTGGATTGTAATCAAATTGAGAGAAGCGACCCGTATTAATTACTTGGAAAGCATGTAACAACTGTTTGGTAGCAATTCCTGCCGGAAGATTGCTAAATATCGCAGGAATTCTAGTCTAAAGAATGGGCACAGTTTATAAATGTTAAATTATTTATTTTCTTACGTAATTTAGTTGTGGTGGATCGAAACCGGCTGCTATAAACATTAAATCACCACATAGTCCTTGAGTCGGAGCTCTATCATTGCACAAAGCTTGCCCTAATTGTTGAATTATTCGACAACTTGGTAGAAATTCGTATAAACCGATTAACTTAACCAGAATCTGTAACATTGATTTAATTTAATTTAATTGGAATCAAGCTTATTTACTTCGAAAGATCTTTCAAAAGGGGATGGAATTCGGAAAACGGGGCTTATCATATTTGGAAGATAAGCGGCTGGTGCCAGAGCGCCCATATAACGGATCTTCCTATTATAATCAGTTCTGATGGAAGCCATTACAAAAAACACCGTAGTTCCTTGGGAATGTCCAACATAAATCAGGGAATCCACATTTGTTTTCAGAAGAATGTAATCGATCATAGCTGGGAAGTCATAAACACCAATTTCATGCCAACTAAAATTATTTCAAAGACTACACTTTGGTTATGTGAATTAAGTACATTAAGTATAATGCAGCTTCACTAATCGGAACTAATTGCCATCGGGTTATGAACTAGCTTAAATTGAATACTATGAAGCAGCAAGCGCAGCTGAGATGGTGAGGTACACGGTAAGAAAACAAATTTGTGTGAAAAAGACAATTTGGAAAAATTAACGATTTCGTACAAACCGAAAAAAAAAAACTTACACTAACAGTAGTTACGTTTAGTAACTTAGAATTATTTCATTCGAATTGAATTTTTCAAATCTCTATTCGAATTATTGTAGTTCAGGATTAGCGTATGGTCGAGTTAGCGAAGTTGTACTGTATATTGGATACCTAAAATCCCAGAAATCGGCGTCTTTATCAGGGTTTAGAACGACGTGCCTGCGCGAATAAACGTTCCCTCTGGCGTTTCCCATCCACACATCGTATCCCAAATCGGCCAATAAAAAAGCCAAACTTCGTTCTGGCCCCATCAATACCCAATCTGATGAACTAGCTATAATACCGTGCATCAGTAAAACTGGCTTGTTGGTTCCGTTCACAGCTTTTGATGGAATACGGTGCATTTCCAGTAAATAACCGTCGGAAGTTTGAACGTCTCGATGTCTTTCAACCGGATAACCATAATATTGTATCAACTCAAACTGAAACAAATTCTTTGATTTTGAATTGATAAGTCATTGGTTTACCGTATTAAGGCCGACTTCCGGCACTTCATCGCTACGAGGTGGTGGTATAAAATCATTTCCGGGACAGGTGTTTAGCGGAATCTTCAACGATATAACGTTTTGAAAAAGTGAAAACAGAAAAAACGTATTTTCTAAGTCTTTCATTGTTGTCGAAATATTAATGAATGTTACTAGAAATCTGATTGAAATAACCAAGGACTCGGAGTACTTGCCCCTTATTATCCTATTGTAAGTGATAATATTAATATTATTATAATTAAGTCGTTCCTATTGTTAGCTAAATTCACTTTAAACAGATAAACTATTCAAATTTGTTAACAAAAATTACAAAATGTTTGTAAATAATTTAGTTGGGGTCAAGAAACGCTTATCGCAAACGTTATGATTGCTAATTAACGCTGTTCCGTCTAATAATTATTGTTAACATTACTTACGGTTACAAAAATACAAATCACATGAACTGAGAAGAGAAAAATCGTCTTTGATTTTATTATTTTAGCGGTCCCTAGTAAAAATTTGATTCAATTAAATTTTTTTATCACAAAACAGATTATTTACCATTATTTTATTAGTACCTATTGCTTAAAAACATAATAGAGAATTTCGCGTTATGTATTTGGTATTTACCATCCTAAAATAAAGTATTGACTTCATGAACTTTGATACTCTTACATTTTTACATTTTTTAACCCATTACATACCACTACGAAATGTAAGCAAAAAAAACTACTATGTGCTTGCTTAAGACCACACGTTAGAAGTGAAAATTATTATGAATTTGTTTACGACTTTGTTCATTAGGTTCATTCTGAGAGACTAAATTCTGCCGTGGAGTTTCTTCCTGCGTTCCTTTACGGTGCTTTTTCAAGCACGCATTAGTTTATTTCCTGTTTCGCTTTAATTTATCGTCGATTTATTTTGATCCATCTTCAGTTTTACAATGTGCAATTTTAGCGTAATAAAAATTATACTTTGCAATATTATTCCCTCGCACCCCATATATATCGCACCTCGGCTGCAAAAGTGACACAACTTAAAAATTTTCAAATACCTTGGTCCCTAATAGTTATTTTCATTACAAGTTGCGATAGTGGTATTTATCGTTCGAGGAGTGAGTTTGCCGATACGAGGCGGAGCGATGCTTCGTACCGCCAAATTCACAACGAGCTACGGTATAACACTATCGAACGAGTTGCGAACACTATTTTTCAGACGACCCAACAATTTTGTCATTCAGATAAAAAAAGGTTCGTCACTCCGCAATGGGTGCAAAATAAAAGTTTCTCATCAAATAATAATAAAGTAGTCAAAAATTTCATTAATGCAGGGTCAGTGCGCTATCACTCAGCTGTCAACATGGAAGTTTTAGATTACAAGTGCTAAAGAAAGTACCCTCGATTTGTTACCGGCTAAATCACAACAAAGGTCGTTTGTTTGTGTTAAATTATATTTTCGTTAAGCAATAAAATAAATTAGTTATACTAAATTTTCTTCTTTTTTTCACAAATAGCACAGAACATCTGTTTTTTTTAATAAGCACCCGTTGTGCCTGCCATTAATCCTAGTCTCCTGGATGAATTATTAGATCTTAAGCTAAGTAACTATTTATCTATTAAAGTAAATCCAACAATATGCCCTTTAGATTGTTTTGAAACACACATCAACACACACATACACTACGCAGGATCCCCTTGAATCGTCAACGACATTGTTGCTGCATGCCCAACAGGTGGAAACTTTTTATATTGGGTGGTTCATATTTATTAACAGATCTTTTGATTTTACTGTTGGTATTCCAAGATCTCGATGAATATTTGCATTACACACAATCAAACCAAATTTTCGCTGTGTTTCGGAGCAGCACTTTATTCTGGAATGTTTAAATAGACTTATTGTCGCTATCACTGTACGCCACCATAATTGGATACCACAAAAGCACACCGGTTTTAGTACCTGGTTCTGGACTAATATTTTATTACGTATAGACAGTATGGAACTTTTGACATAGAGCCAGTGTCGTTGTCTATATTTTAATCATAATTCTACTCTTTAACACTAGTACTATTGGAAAATAAAAATTTTGCTAATTTCAATGCATTTATCATTTATTTTGTTTTGTTAATAACAGAAATTTATCTAAACACTAAATATACCGAATTATCTTTATAATTGACGACCTTGATGCAAAAAGGGGATAAGTCATTATTTTACCAATATCGAGTGATGTATGCCATTTGAATGTATTGTAAATTAGGTATCGTTTGATGTAAGAATGGGACAAGTTATAATGTCATAATGGAGTTAAAACTACTTTTGACTCATCCCATAACGCGTCTTTGATGCAAGAAGGCGATAAGTCAAATTTACATCTTGTGACTCATCCCCTTTTTGCATCAAGGTCCTCAATTGTAACAAACCATCAAATGAAATACAGGCTTTCCATAAAGGATTACTCTTTCGTAGTTTCATATTTGCGGAAAATGAATGTTTTAAGATTGTCGCACAATTCTCCCGACATGTGGACGAACTCCAGCCAACTAGAAGATGGCATTCCAATGATTTTCAAGCATGTCCAACGCAGTATTTTTAATCGCCGGCTTTGCGATTTAGTAAAAGCTCAAAGGTTCTAGTTAATATATAATATGGTAATTATTTTCTTTCCGTTTCGAATGCCCATGATCTTTTAATAATCTACTACAAGATTGTATATCTAACGATTTTTGAGTAGTTTGATTGGTTTATTCTATCATCACTATTTTTATTGTGAAAAATAACAAAATTGAATATACTCATCAAAAGCCATTGGATTATTATATTATATTATATTTTAATACTCGTTAACTGTAACTTTCGATATCGGCAATCAGACGATCATAAAGCAACGGAACGACATCGATCGCATACAAAAAATCGAAATGATTGAATTTGCTGTAAGGGACTAAATAATTGATCACCGGATTTCCCAATTCAGATCGCGTTCGTAATACATCCTAAACGAAAAACATATTTTGAATTAAAATTTTCATTCGAACTTATAGCATATTCTACGAATTCTGACACTTCACGGACACAGACTATTTGTGTTTAAATGTTTAATAATTTTTAAATTACCAATAAATATGATAACTCTTGTTAAAAGAGTTGAATATCATGTTATTAGTGTTACGTGCCGTCCGAATGTTAGTTATGACCACTTGGTTATTTCATTTCAGGCGCTTTTTAGTACCGTATCTCAGATGTAACTATTAATATTTTATCTTTTTATAACAAATGTAGGTACATAACTACATAATACATATACACTTTATGTCGTTCAGGTGTTAGCTCATACAAAATATAGAGGGTGCTACCCGGTATTAATGCAATTTTACTGTAATAGAAGCAAATAGCATAATAAGCAAATTTCTCTTCCAACGTGATGCGATAATCCATTAAGTGTCAGGATTCCTATAATTTACTTTACTTACAACAACCTGGACTAACCAATCGTTGGAAGCGTAATAAAGACCAACAGGTGCGGTAACAGCGCCAAGATTGTAATCCGGTGGAGTTGGACTACCATAAATCAACTTATTTTTAATTGGATTGTAATCAAATTGGCAGAAGCGACTCGTATTAACTATTTGGAAAGCATGTAACAACTGTTTGGTAGCAATTCCTGCCGGAAGATTGCTAAGCATCACAGGAATTCTAGTCTAAAAAATGGGAACAGTTTACAAATATTAAATTATTTATTTACTTACGTAATTTAGTTGTGGTGGATCGAAGCCGGCTGCTATAAACATTAAATTGCCACAAAGTCCTTGAGTTGGAGCTTTATCATTGCACAAAGCTTGCCCTAATTGTTGAATTATTCGACAACTTGGTAAAAATTCGTACAAACCTATTAAATTAAGCAGAATCTGTAACGTTGATTTAATGGAAGATAATTTTGAAATCAAGTTTATTTACTTCGAAAGATCTTTCAAAAAGCGATGGAATTCGGAAAACGGGGCTTATCATATTTGGAACATAAGCGGCTGGTGCCAGAGCGCCCATATAACGGATCTTCCTATTATAATCGGTCCTGATGGAAGCCATTACAAAAAACACCGTAGTTCCTTGAGAATGTCCAACATAAATCAGGGAATCCACATTTGTTTTCAGAAGAATGTAATCGATCATAGCTGGTAAGTCATAAACACCAATTTCGTGCCAACTAAAATTATTTTATGACTACACTTTGATTATGTGATGTATATTAAGTATAGTGCAGCTTCACTAATCGGACCTAAGTGATAGCGGGTAATGAACTAGCTTAAATTGAATACTATGAAGCAGCAAGCACAGCTGAGATCGTGAGGTATACGGTAAGAAAACAAATTTGTGTGAAAAAGATAATTTGGAAAAATTAACGATTTTGTACAAACCGAAAAAAAACTTACACTAACAGTTAGGTTTAGTAACTTAGAATTAATTGATTCGAATTGAATTTTTCAAACCGTTGTTCGAATTATTGTAGTTCAAGCATATGGTCGGATTAGCGAGGTTGTACTGTATATTGGATACCTAAAATCCCAGAAATCGGCGTCTTTATCAGGGTTTAGAACGACGTGCCTGCGCGAATAAACGTTCCCTCTGGCGTTTCCCATCCACACATCGTATCCCAAATCGGCCAATAAAAAAGCCAAACTTCGTTCTGGCCCCATCAATACCCAATCTGATGAACTAGCTATAATACCGTGCATCAGTAAAACTGGCTTGTTGGTTCCGTTCACAGCTTTTGATGGAATACGGTGCATTTCCAGTAAATAACCGTCGGAAGTTTGAACGTCTCGATGCCTTTCAACCGGATAACCATAATATTGTATCAACTCAAACTGAAAGAAATTCTTTCATTTTGAATTGGTAAGTCCATTGGCTTACTGTATTAAGGCCAACTTCCGGCACTTTATCACTGTGAGGTCGCGGTACGAAATTATTTCCTGGGCAGGTATTTAGTGGCGGAATCTTTAATGATAGAATGGTGTGGAAAATTGTTAACAGAAAGAAACTGTTTCGCATGACTTTCATTTCAGCTGAAATTTTAACGAGTCTCTCAGACTTCTTGTTTGTTGTAAATAACATTACCTGTATACGAACAATTATGACAATCACCTGGAAAAATTACTGGTGATTAGACTGACCTTACTGATAATTACAATTTCTAGTAATTATTAGTAGTGTCAGTTTAATATGTATGTTCTGTAACTAAACTATTCCATTGCATTACGAGCAAGAATAAAATACCAATAAATAAGTCGGTTGGGGATAAACGGTCCTCAATGATTTTCTGGAAGATTAATGAATTAATTAGTTAATTTCAAATTGTTCTGTCTCCTCGTTTTGTATATTGGTCCTAGTTGTTTTTCTTCTCATCGTTAGCCTCTTCACTTTCATAATTAAATAACAAACATTAATTAAAGCCATCCACTAAAAATATAGAAAAAAATCCCGGACCATTTATTATAAATGAACATACACTCATAAAAAAACATTCTCGTAGGCAAGAAAAATCGGGCTTAAATTTAAACTTGCGCGTTCTTAATTTTGGCCCAAGAATTGGTCATTCTTGGGTTTTAAGAATGTTCATTCTTCTTGTCAAATTTAAGAATGGATCATTCTTGATTTTAAGAATGTTTATTCTACTTGCCGAATTTAAGAATGGGTAATTCTTGATTTTAAGAATGTTTATTCTACTTGCCAAATTTAAGAATGGGCAATTCTCGATATCGAAAATGTTGATTCTATTTATCTAATTTAAGAACGGGTCATTCTTAATTTTAAGAATTTTCATTCTTCTTGACAAATTCAAGAATGCTTCGTTCTAATTTTAAGAACTTTTACTATTTTTACGAATTTTAGAAAGGAATGCTTGAATTAAAGGAGTTTTAAAATATGAAGTTATTTAACATACGTGCTTTTATTAAAAGTAGGCAAATACAGTACTAAAAGTAAAAATTTGACAACATCATATCACATTCTATTGTTGAGTAGCTCACTATATTTAATAATAATAAGTTCAATAAAACATGATATTAGAAATAATAAAGTTCACTGTAAAACGCAATAAAAAAATATTTGAGAAATTATTGTATAATTACATACTAAAGTTCACTTTAAAACGATAATAGGTTTTTTCTTCAGACCAAAAGTAAATTGAAATGTGTATCTATTATTTTACTATAAAAATAAACTTATCACAAAAAACTACACAGTCCAATACAGTTTTCATACATTTAGTTGCTAATTATAACAGTCACTTGATCTATCCTTTTTTCTAAGTATTTATTGTTGAAAATAAGGATAAGTGTTAAGACGTTGAGTTAATGCTTGATTTCCAATTTTTTTTTGTTGCTTTTCCTACAAATCCTGCACTTTGGTTTATTTTCTTTCCATGGGAATAATTGGCCGAAATTTACATCAATCTAAAAAACATTAACAAAATAGTTACATAGTTCCACAGATATCACAAGAATTTACCAAAATTGAACACTTTTAATGTTTCAATAATGACCACTCGTCTATAAGTTGATCAATACTTCTATTTTTATATTCCTTTAGACGATAATTCGTGGTGTCTCTCCATTTTACGCAGATTTCTTCCCAGAAAACGGTCGCATCCGCGTATTTGAGCCACGCTTTTGTTTTGTTACATTCTTCCAAATAACTTATATCTACATCCGCTAAAATGGATGATTTGTAATAAGATAGATACAACATTAAAAGTATAATAGATAATCAAAATTATTTCTTTACCTTCTTCGTTACTATGATTTGTTACAGAAGCAACGGGTTTCGCACGTTCCTTCCTTTTTATAAGTCCTTTATTTACCATTTGATGCTTAATATTTCGAAATTTGTCGTATAATTTTCCCTTCGGATTGCCATCAAATTTACGGGGAACGTAATAAATTTGCTAGAATTAACATTTATGAATATAATTTTTGTTTGTGACAACTACAGTGCATGCGTTCAGTGGACATGCATTTTTCTCGCAAATGATTAACGAAAACGGTGTTGTGTAAAAAAATTAGGTGATAAATAAAAAATAATTTTGAAACTCCACTGTTCACATTTATTTTTTATTCCTTCTCTAATTTTCCGAGAAGATTCGGCAGAACGCAATACTTTTTACAGAATATAAGTAAGTAATTTTTATTAATCGTTGGCGAGAAAAATGCATGTCCTATGATAAATAAATTACGGCGTTCCAGATACCCGCAAACTTACTTTTCGTTCGGATGGAAATAAACTCTCAATTTGTACGTTTCTAACGACTGATCATTCTGTTCATCGACTAATTGCATTGCATTAGTATCATCATCGTGTCACACTAAACCACTTGTAACGTTATCTAGTTCATAATTTGCTTATTACGAAACATTATCAGAAATTCACTTTACGAAAACAATACCGAAAGCACACACCGTACGTAATATGTACTTTGCTATTGCAAGCAGAGCGAGGAATGGTTTTTTTTTAAATTTTAACAGTTCAGCTAACTAAAAGGCTGCGCCCGTTGCCGAACAATAATTGCCGGCAATAAAAAATATTCTCCGAAATTTTTTTAAGAACCGATCCCCTAACTGTTAACAGTTGTAAAATCAGCACGTTTTCACTTTTATTGCAGTATCGAACTTAACGGTACTTTCCAAAGTAACCGTTACAAAACAGCGTATCTAATCTTATTATGTTATGTATGAGATTCTTCGATATTAATAATATTTACTTTATTAATAAAGCGTTTTTTCAAATTTTATTGCGACCATGTTAAAAATGTATCCTTCTAGTAACTTCTATAAAGAAACAATATTTCGAAGAGTCGAAGTGACTATAAATTTAGAAAAAAAAATAAGTACATAATAGATGCAAATTTTGTTGCTGTTTATTAACTAAATCACGTGCTACAAACAAATTTTTTATGACTAATAACAAGAAGCAGATAAAATTATATTTTATGCTTCTGAAATGAGTAAACAAAATGCAATGTTAGCCGCCAGAATTGATTAAAAACTTTTAAAGTAGACTGATGTTTTAAACAGGCATAGAAAATCTAAAAATTAATTCTCACAAATATACAATTAATACACTGACGGAAGTAGAACATATTTTATATTGTTTTTATCGGCAGCCAGATTGATTGTTCAATACGAGAACTAACTGCATTAAATTATTGTAAATGTCACCTTATAATAACGTTACTCCTGTCCACATCCTTAATAAATAATTAATATTATAGTTTGGGCGTTAATCAGATAAATACTTATATTTATTTATCGATTTCAATTTTTTATCAAGAATTACAAACGTAAAATCAATTTATTAATACAGTTGTTGTATTAACAATATTTATACGGATGAAGTTATTATTACCTTAGGCCCCTTGCCCCTTGCCTCAAACAATACCCCCCACTGCCGTCGATACAAAATAAGAATCCGTTAGGCTTGGTTTAATATTGGACGTGTTAAATTTAAGCACAAACGTGCTTAAAAGCAAGAACTCAACCATTCTCAAAGTTAGAAGCGGATTCTTGATAAATTCTTAGGTAGCATTTTTTTCAGTGTAGAAATTGGCAACATTAAAGGAGTACGATACACAAAAAAACTTTTTAAATTATTATTCAACGTTAAATTATTGTATTCAGAACTATTAAAAACTGTTTGGTAAAAATCCAATGTAAAAAAAATGTTTTAGAAGATATTAATGCCCGGTTTCTGAAAGCGTAGATATCGGTTCGATAGCACTATATGTTCCACAAAGCACAAATAAGTGCCAAAACGCGTTTCTGGTACGGAAAATAGACATATCGGCTCGATGCAGGCTCGTATAACTTATCCCAACTGCAGGCAGGGTTTAAATTAGTCGACGCAAGTGCAGTAAGTAAAAATACGAAGGAACATGGGCGATTCGTAACAGCTGTTACTGGCAAGTTGTTTGTTTACGTATTTACAAAGAAAATGGATTATTATTCATTGGAGATGGAGGAAATGCCGTGAGAAAGGCATTTTTTGACGGCGTTTTTAGGTTTGTATATTTTTATTCAAGATTTGTAAAACTAAAGAATGTTTACACAAAATTTCTTTTTCTACAGCTTTTAATTGTTTCAATTTAATTTGAAGATCGATTTCAAACAACTTTTTACTATTTTCATTTTGTTGTATAATCCTTTCAAGTTGTTTTTCCTTAAATGGAAAATTTCATCACCCAAGAATAGAAGTGATTATTTTTCTTTGAAATCCTTTTTATTTCAATCTTCTATCATTAACAGTTTTTAAATAAACACGTTAAAACAAACGTACTGCAATTTGCATGCTTTCACCTAGGCCAGAGGTGGCCAACCCAAATGATCTTCCCCGCAAATGTCAAAATGTATATAAAGATTTGTCTAAGACGTCAATAGTCGCTGCGGAGTCTCACTCCGCAATATGCAAAAAAAGCAAAAAAAATGTATCTGCAGCTCTGATATTGCTCCACTAACGTTTAGACCAGTGGTGGCCAACCCAAATGATCTTGCGGGCCACTTTGGAAATGCATCATAACTCATAAAATAAATATATTTTGTAAAAGTGTGATGAATCTCGCGGGCCGGAAAAATGTTCAAGGCGGCCCGCGGGTTGGCCACCCCTATACTAAAAGATAGTCTGTACAATTTTCAAAAAATATCTGGACTTACTTATCAAGAGGGAAACCGTACAATGTTGTTATGAAAATTCGCTCGAAATTTGAATGGCTGTAGTTCAAAAAGTATTATTTGCAGGAAGATGATTTTTGTTTTCAATTGTGAAATTACTGTACTACTTTAAATAAGGACTGAATGATTTTTTGTCAAACTACTTCTTTATGCAAACATTCGACAAAACTAGAACAAAGTCAGAAATTTCGCCGTTTCGCGCCGGCGCACTGGCGCAGTTGAAAACTTGGTCTTTTTAATAGTGGCCCTATACATACATACCAAAAAATCAGAACTACCCGATCTTTTACATATATGGATGTACAGATTAGCTGGACTACAAATTTAAAAGCGAAAATAAGTACAATCATTAGTAGTTATTAATTAAGAAAAGAAAAATAAAAACGGTTTTTCAAATTTCAAAAGGCATCAAAAATTTCAAACTCCCATCTAACGTGTAACGATTGAAACTTTTCTCATTCACCAAGCCTGTCACCTGATCACAACCACAGATAACAGGTTGATGACTCAATACAAATATTTGGCAACACCGACCTCAACGTGGGTTTAACTAACTATTTAGCCCAGAAGTAAACCTTTGCTTATCTTTTACCAGTTTCCCACAAATAAAAGAAACATGCGTACAGCGCCACTACAACTAAATTTTGAACTAAAATATAATCGCCGGTTATTTGAAATGAATTTTATTCATATTTTCTACTTATACAGATAGGTACTACACAATTAAAAACTCTGTAATTTAAATATGTCTTTAATTAACACACATATACATAATTAACTAAGTAATTGTCCACACATGAGTTAAATTCATTCAAAAATTATTTACGTTTTGTTCCTTTTTTATACTCATGGTCACTTTTGTTATAAAATTTAAAAATTTAAAAACATTTTAAAAGCACATTTATCCACAAATCATTGTTTAGTCACATAACAAAAATTAAAATTTTAATTTAATTTTTAATCTCTCAAATTAAAATTTTAATATTTTGTTATGTGACTAAACAATGATTTGTGGATAAATGTGCTTTTAAAATGTTTTTAAATTTTTAAATTTTATAATAAAAGTGACCATGAGTATAAAAAAGGAACAAAAGGTAAATAATTTTTCAATACACATTGTTACAAACCAACGCCATCTTTATTTACAAGCCGTGAAGCCATGCTTGGCAACACCGCATTAATGCACAGAAGTAGGCCGGGTATCATTGCACGTCGGTTGCAATCGAAACTTATTAAAAAATAACTAACATGAAATGATCCATACTACATCATTATTCTGATAGTATTAAGAAATAAAACAAAAGTTAGTAAGGGCAGGAAATTTTATTTTGTGGTATTTATTAAACATTAAATGACATTATTTACAAATAACATATTTTTAACGTTTATTCTTCTCTTTTGTTAGCGTAGCTAATTTCCTTTTTTTCTCTAAATTTTTAGTGCCATTTGTTTCTTTTGAATATTTTGTGTAGTTATTCAACAGAATATTTGCAAAAACAGAATACAATGTTTTAAACAATCTAGAAACATCGTTGCCACACAGACAATGTAATTCAAATTGTTAAAAAAAGTTATTGGAATTTAAGCTTAACTGTGTCAGTTGAATTAAAATGCCTTTTTGACAGGAAGATTGCAAAAATTTTGTTTCCCACACGCTATTAGCTACAATATATTCTAACAAAGCATACATATGAAAGAAAACACACTTAACATGGTAACTTGGTACACTTAAGCCACCTCGCTGTAAAAAGTCAAAATATTCGTTGCAAACATTACTGCCGCGTCCTTCCTCAAATAAAAAAACACAGGCAGTACATTCCAGTTTTTTGCAAACAGATCGTGCTCCATAGCCACAAACATATATGCAGCTTGATTCCTCGATTTCACATAATTCAAGATAATTTAAAGTTATAATGGGGCGAAATTGATCAATGTCAACATTATATAAATTTGATTCAGTACTTTCATTAGCAAAGTTGCTAAAGCATGCTTCTTTTTTATTGATCATTTTCAAAATATGTCTTATTCGTAATTTGTTTTCTGATTCAATTACTTGCCTAACTGATACATTATAGTTTGATCCAGATAGTCGTCTGTACATTCCAAACCTTTTCTCTAACTTGTCTGTTTGAAATTTCCCCAAGAGTACATATGAAACATTAAATTTTGTTACAGCATCGTTAGCAATTTTACATAACACTTGAGATGCTCTTCTTATTGCTTCAAATGTGTCGGAGCTTAAGCCAGCTTTGTCCTTGAAAGACTGCCATGCTTCTATCCAAGACAAAAAACGTTTCAAAAACAATAACTTTTCATCCTCAATACTACAAACTGGTCCTGCCCATTCATTTCTTTTTATTTTTCCTACGATAGGGTTTTTAGAATTTACAATATCCCACCAGATGCGGAAAATTTGTAAAAAATTTGCAGTATCTGTACATTTTTCTTCCGTTTGTAAAGCAGCAATAGTTGACATATGAAAAACATTATCCACTAACAAAACGTTTTGTCTCTCTAAATTCGAGGGATACAAAGTTTTATAACTCAACTTATATGCTTTTTTAATTAACTTATTTTGCTCGTCCTTGAAAAATAGTCGCAAATGTTCGAAACATGCATACCGTTTTATTGTATAATTTTCAAAATCAGGATATATTAAAGTGTGAAAAGTATCTTTTTTGTTCAACCAGTTATTCCTAACATTTTTAAAAATGTGAACAGTGTCATACGATAGGTAAGTATTAATATCAGGGAAGCATGGATTTGGCATAGATTCGTTTGAAGAAATTAAAGTGAACATATTCTGATTTATTCTATTGTTATCAGTTAGTATCGCAACTATAGGAAAACCACATTTTTGAACAAATTCAATTACCTCATTAACGAGTATCTTTAACTGATCTCCTGTTGTGTTATTCACAGGAACTAGTCGAATAACTTCACTAAAATTACCAAAAGCAGAAGAGATCATAAAAGTTTCAATAGTTTTTGCCAGATCCTTAGCATTATTTTCTGAACTGCCAACAATTCCATTGGCTTTAAAATCTAACTTAGATTTCACATAAATTTCATCAATTTGTAATATTGTATATTTTTCTCGAACAGTCAAGTTTTTGGAAATTTGTTTCAAATAGTGACTTGGTATTTGAAAGATTTTTGTCTGGTTTTACATTAAATCTAGAAGATATTTGTTGTAAATATCGTTTACTAGGCAGCAGCAAATGATCTTGTAAGAGCATGTAACAAGACAATGAATATGAATAAGCCATAAATGCAAACAAAATAGTTGCTGGGGAATATTTTCATCTTTTTAACAATATCATGTTTAACTGATCAATTAAAAGTTCCAATTGTTTTTTATGTTGATAGTCTTCCATTTCTTCAGCTTTTTCGTTACACATAACTAAATTTTCATACGACTTTTGCAAGAAAAATTCAAAAGATCAAGTCCTTAAATTGTGTTGACTTACGTTGGCATACCTAACTAATATATTTTCAAGTTGCGACCATCGAGATAATTTTAAATCACAAGGGAGAATCCAGTTCAAATCGTGAGCAGAAATTTATTCTTTTCCAATAAAGAGTTTTAATGTTAAATCACTTTTCACAAGAACACTACATAAAATTTCGGCGGCACTTAACTCAGTTTCACTTTCAGAAGAACTATTAGAACACTCAATATTTAATAAATACAGCCAAACACCAAAGTTGCTCTTAATTTTAAAGTTCCACTTTGTTTCACTGTTTATACCATTTAGTTTTGTTTGAAAAGTGTCAAGAAAATTTGTAAAGTCATTTATAATATCAGATTTTACATTTTCTTCAATTTTTCCAGCTTCTTTTGATTGCAACGCTTTCCTTCTTACTTCAGGGTCTTTTCGTCTAACTACTGTTGAAGTTGAAGACAGATAAACTGGAAGATTTTGAAAAATTGTGGGTACAGCGTCTTCCTTTAATTTTGGGTGTGCTAATAGCAACGTAGTAACAGTTGACCGTTTTTGTATATCTGATCTAATATAACATCATTTTCGTTAAAATGTTTTATACAAACAGATGAATACTTCGTAGGCCGCCAATTTTTCCTCGGGATAGCTCGAAGCCATTTCTTTTTCGTTTCTTCATCTTTTGGAAATGAAAACGTAGTAACTGCAGCTTGCCCCTTTACGGATACACTTTCGTAATTCGATTTGCAGCTTGGGACACAACATTTTCTAGTCATCTAAAAAGTTTTCATGTGAAAAGCATGAACCAAAGGTTAAATGTACTTACTTTTTATATTGTCGAATATCAAATTATTGAGTTAAATATTCTGATAAATACACACAGGTTTGGAAATACCACAACTATCTAACGTTAACTGCACTTTATAACAATATCAACAACAACTCAATGATGCAATACTGAACTGAAGAACGCAAAATGTCCGCCTAGCAACACTGCTGCCAAATTTCTTAGTTCACGGCTTGTAAAATAAAGATGGCGTTGTACAAACCAATTCACATAAAATAAGAACTCACGGCACAAACACAAATAAAAATGCGGAGCTTGTAAAAAACACGTCTGGTTATTCCTTTGTATAAAAGGTGACGTTTCTATTTATTTTAATTTCGTCAAGGCAACCGAAAACATGGCCAGCTACAACGTCCGTGCTCAGTCAAGCAGCCGCCGTGGCTGCATAAGACCGTTTAGGTAACAACATATAGATACATAGATACATAGATATATAACATATTGTGTAAACCAACATTATAACATATTTTGTAAAACACAATGTAGGTAAATCAACATAAATATAACATATTATACAAAAAACAACGTAAACAGACACATTTAACATATTATGTAAAACATAATTTAAACCAAAACACAAAACAATAAATTATTACAACAATAAATAATATAAGTAAAAGAAATGTATATTCAAATAATTAGAAATACAGGCATCAAAAGCTTGCATTCTAGGAAAAAGTTATTTGAATACTGGATTTTAATCTATATAGAACAAATTCATCTTGCTCTACAACGAAATTTTAAAAACATTACTATTATTATTAAAATACAAAATATACTTTCTCACAACTAAATTTAAAGTAATTTCTAGCAATTTTGAATGCATTATGTTGTGATGAAGTTCACATGAAAATCAAGTAAAATTTATTTTGTTTAAAATAGCCAGAATTGTTTGTTTAACGTTTAAAATGTGTCCATGCAATTTCAAAAATTCGGAAACGGTCTTTTCTACAATAATTTAACATTAAATAATAACTTAAAAAGATTTTTTTGTGTATCGTCGACAAAGAGTGTAAAACTTTTGGGACGTTGGGAAAACGAAAATTATTATTATTTTTAGAGTGCGAGGCAAATGAGATGTACGTAAATAGTAGGAGTGCGCAGAAACCTAAATTTGTTTTGAACAAGTCCTTTGTTAAAATAGGGGAAGCACTAACAAATTCTCATTCTCGTGACACCATATATTAGGGGTACTCCCGATCTTGAGTTCAGCCACGCCCCTTGTAATATAATTAATTTCACCTGTGGTTTTGTAGTTGTAGAACCGGCTAAACCTTCAGGATCACAGCAATCAGTTCCTGTGTTGTCATCGGAACAATATCAACAATTATTCCTAAACCAGTGTATGTTATACAATTACGGCGTGCAGATAAGCAGGCAACTATTGGCCAATAATGCTCGTATCGGGAGCACACCAATACAAAACAGCAGCATGACTGCACCTAAACAGGCATGCAACACAGTTGACTGCAACTGTCAAATATCACAGGCGTCCTACAGGCAACAAGCACATTCATTTCAACAACCACACTTTTCAGAAAAACCGAGCTTTGGTCCACAAATTCAAGTGCTACAACCCCTATCCCAAAGCCACTTGTACCAGACTTGTTCGACGAGTTCTGCAAAACGGAATTCGTGGAAGTAGATGAAGACAATAAGGTGGGGATTAAACAACAGCCAATTGAACTGTTGTTCCCGGAGTCCACAATCGTCGAACTGGTGGATCTCGACGAGTTGTTTTCAGAACCGCTACAGGAAGAAGACGTCGCAAGCATAATGGTTATCAAAGGAGAAGATTGTGAAGTAGAAATAGAGGAAGCAGATGATGATGTTATTGTGGTTGAGGTACATATAATTGGTTGACAACTTAAACATTTTCTTCAATAAGGTGTTCTGTTTTAGGATGCGCTTCCTAGATCATTCTCCAATGATAGCGGGATTTCAAGCCCCGCAAGACCGGCGGTAGGTTGATATTTGTTTCCTATATCTTCATCAAGAGATACAACGGGAAAATCATTTCTCGGCACGCAACAATTCACCATATCATTTTTTTTTGTATTGTTGATAATAATATTGTTTTGGGACACCTTAAACCCTCATTTGTCATCAAGTTAACCATCACCTAGTTAATAGCCTTGCAGTTGTCCGTTATTTTCCGTTGTATCGATTTGTGATCACTTAAGTGTGTTATGTTCCTTGTGTACAGTCTAATTATGTTGTTCTTTTGGTAGCCTGAAATCTCTTCTAATTTAAACCAACGAGTATGCCTTTGTGGTCGGTCGGCGACTATGATTTGCGTAACATTTCTTAGCGGTATGTATTTTTCGAGTACATGTCAGGTTAGTACTAATTCATGGTGTTATTTATTTGGTAGCCGGTTCTATCGTCTAAATTGGGATTGATTTTACTGTTTTCTTTAGCATCTACATTGGGATGAACACAAGGACTTGTGCGCCTACTGGCACAAGACACAAAATCGGAAGCTCGAAGATTTATACAAACATTAAAAGCAAGTACCTTAAATTGCTCAAGTTATTTCAGTTTTTTAGTTTTAAGAGTTGTTAAGTGTTTTAGAGTTTGCTTTCATTTTGCATTGTTGAGATATTTTGAATTAAGAATGTCACTGACTAATACAGTTATTATTTATACGGAAACCCTGCAGTATTACTTAATTATAGGGTCCGGTTGTTGAGAAATTTATTTTTATTTAACAAATTGTCAAGTTCCTTTAAAATAAGTATAGTTCAATAATTGAATGCCAAAGGATTTGTTAAGCAATTTGAAACTTTTTGTACCTGTGTAATGTTCGAAGCGATGAACAATCAGTATTTTGGATAAATAAAGTTTTATTGGTAATATAATTGTATTATTGGCCAAATTCGTGCCGAAAAAGTTAATTTCGACAGTCGTTTTGGCTGTGATTGTAAACTTCATATTCGTGTATTAGTAGAAACCAGTATCAAGTTGTATGGTATAATTATTTACCCATATTTTATAGAAGGAAATTTAAACCAATTAAACCTAAATGACTAATTTTAAAGTCCTCTAAATAGGCCAGAAAATCCGTTTTTCAGGACCTCATAATGAAAACTAGTGTAATTTTAATTTTGTAGGTTGGTAGCACCGAATCTGCTAACCAAATCGAAAATTAAATGTCAATTACACCGTTTGTTAACATCGATAAGAACTTTATTAATATTAGTTATAAAAATAAAAGATGCTTTTAATTTAACAATATTGCAAGTATCTCAATCCATATCATAATTGCAGGTTGTTTTGTCATAAACGTCAAAAGGCAAAACATACTGGGTACTTGATTTTTAAGTTCAAATTAATCTTTCCGGGTAAATATTGCCAACAGAAGAAAAAATAAATTCTCTAGCCGAGATATTTGAACAACAAATTTATATTTTCTTATTAGTTTTTGCGAAAACATTCAGAAGGAACAGGTGAGGTTGTGTTTGGAAAGTTGAAAGAAATTTGCGTTTTGTTTGTTGCTTTAGGTGAAAAATTGGAGGCAAGATTATCCAAATGTAGTGATACAGAGAAGTAGATTTGTTTCGCCAGTTTTGGACTTAAATTATGTTCATGATTTATTGTAGCTGTAAGGCAATAACTTCATTCCAATAAGTTTGTTGTGCAATAAATTTGAATTTAAATAATTATTGTGTTGTGCTTGACCAAGACAGTCAAACCTGTTTAAGCCGAATTTATTTTGGGGTCCTAACAATTATATTTTATGCAGATTTTACTGTACATATTAATTTTCTTATTTTGTTTGGAAACTTTTCAGTAAGTACCAATAATTTTAATTTCGTGAAATAATATTTTAAAAAAACATGGTAGAATTACAAGTAACATTTTATCCCATATACATTTATTCCAAATATTTTAGTTACAAACTACAAAGCATATCAAACTTGTTACATGATTTAATCAGACAATAAATTTTATTATTTTTTCAAAAATAAATAACATAAATGAAAAACACAAGAACAGAAATTCATGTTACTAAATCATCCATTTTGATGATTTTCAGCAAGTTGTTTCCGTTTGCTTCAGAAAAATTTATGTTGTAATTTCTCAATTTTGTCTTCTAAAACTTTTTTTTTCTATACTGAAGGTTTGTTGTATATCGTTTTTTTCTTTTGAAATTTTATTTTTCATTATGATTTTACAAGCATAACATAAACACCAATACAAGTTAACAGCATTATTATGTACTTCCGCTTGTCGGTTTGTCGCAATCTCCTATTTTCTTCTTGTAAATATTGTATTTCCTTTACCCTGGTTGTAAATTTTTCTATGAAGTTTTTTATTACCTCATCACTATCAATCATTTCCTCGAATTAGTGTTGACACTGAAGATTTTTTTGTGTGTTTCGTGCTCATTTAATACTACCGATGGTTGTGGCTGTAAGTTGCCCGATTTGGAAGAACGATTAAAAAATTTTAAAATTGCTTGCTGCTAATCCTTTTCATGTGGAGTGATTTTATCATTGCAACTTTTATAGCCTTTGCTCTTTTTGTACGACTTCTATTGGATTTTCTTCCATTATTCTTAATTGCTTTTCCTATTGTGCAATATTTAAACTTACTTACCGTAAGGTAATTGAAAATATCAAATAGATAACTCCACGAAAAACGAATCAAACCGCCTTGTTTCCTTCGAAGTACTATTACGGCCACCGAAATGTGCACGATACCTGACACAAATTTCCCTATTTTTCCATAGATTAAAGCTTGCTTTATCTAGTGACTTTCATGAAATAATATTTGTCATAAACAAAATAATATTGACATTTGGCTGATTTTTTTAGAACGCCTATGATATGAATCAAAAATCAAGTTGCTAAAAAATATCGTGCACATTTCGGTGGCCGTAATATACACCTATCTTTGGATCACTCGCTAAAATTGTTTGAAGCATCTATTCACAAACAATTACAACAAAAAAACGGTAAATAATACAACAATCGCATTGACTGACTTTACCGCCGTTATCGCCGTAACCATAATATAAATAATATTTTTCTACTTTGGTATCATAAGTCAGTTTTTGTGAAACTAAAAGTAGTGTCACAAAGGGACTTTTTGTGAAACTGCTTTTGTTTTTTACTTATTACGTTGGTATTGCTGTAATAGCACGCTGGCCGGCGTCGGGCATCTCTACCGAGCTCCTGTCAAGGTCAAGCCAAGTGTACAGCTTAATTCTTCCATGACTTATTCACAAAAATATCAAACTCGAGATTTTAAATTTGAAGTTTTAGTTGACAGATCACACATGACAAATACCAACACAACCAGTACCTAATCCTAAAAATCTCTAGAATATTTAGAAAGCACAATTTTCAAATTTTCATGAAACTAAGAGCACCAAAGTAGAAAAAATAGTATATTACACTCGTTTTATAAGACGTACTGTCGCACTCATGACATTGGAGCACTCCTCGCTTCGCTCGTCGTGCCCCAAACTTATTCGTGCGACAATAGATCGTCTTATAAAACTTGTATAATAATATACTATTATCAAGTTACGAGCGTATGAAAAATGGGGATAAAGATTACTTTTTTGCATAATTGAAAATGTGTTTGCAGCCTGTTACGGGATTAATTATAGCAGGTATATCTATGAAAATATTAAACACACCAAAATAAATAAAACAAGACGTGGTGATATGTTATCACAAAAGTTCGGATTTATTTGCAAAGAATTTGCGAGAAATGTTGTCACGGTAAAATTTATGGGGTGCGCTGCGAGAGGTATTCGTGACATAAGGATCGATTTTTTTAACCCATTTACGATTAAAGAGCATTATAAACAAATCTAATTTATTGAATAAAATTATAGCATGATAAAGTAAAATGTTACAAAAACTACATAGTAAAATATAATTATAATTGACTTACAAATTATTCATCTTTGGCTGGTATGTAGTAGTCGATTCTGAAGAACTCTGGACTCTGATTTTCAACTGTCCCCAGAGCCCTTTGTTTGGGTATTTATACCCGATTGAAATGATCGCATGATCCGAATTCATGACCACATTTGGTAGTGTCCTTGATTCGTATATTTATAATAAACAATTAGAAGAATTAACGAAATTCAGCTCCTGTGTTCCCGGTACAGTACTTTGTATTCGGCCGCCTATGAAAACAATCCAGAGTTGAGCACGTATCGGATATTTGCAAAGTCAATACTATAAATTATTACCCTATTAATCAATCATTTTCGAGGTGATTTAAATATTCTGAGAAATCTGCGCATTACTCTATTTGCGCATTTAGAAAAATCTGCTTCGTTACAATATGCACTTATTATAGAATATTCTTCCAGAAAATATATACTGTAAGATATACAACATTTGCTACAATAGTGCCCAATAAATAACTACGGCACCGGGCAACTCTTTTGTTTCATTCGGCTACAGTTTTATTATTATTCTTTCTCTGTTCAATACTTAAGTTACAAACCTTGTTAGTAGCACACCTCTTTGGTTGCCTAAACATTTTTTATTTTAAGGGGCAAAATTGGTGCCCCCTGAGCGGAAGAATTGTGCGTTACTTGGCCAGTCCGTGGCCTTAATGATTCAAGGTAACATATAACACTGTTGTTGTTACTATTTTCTTTGTAATTGAAATATGTGTGTTTAAAATGCCCGTGATCTTTTATGACAACTCTGTATATCTAATTTAATAATATGATACAAAATTGTGTTTCTAACAATTTTTGTGTACATAGTTTCCTATGTTTATTCTACCGACATTTTTATTGGATTATTACATTACATTTTACATTACACTTTAGGACTCGTTAACTGTAACTTTGGATGTCGGCAATCAGATAATCATAAAGCAACGGAACAACATCCATCGCATACAAAAAATCGAAATGACTGAATTTGCTGTAAGGAACCAAATAACTGATCACTGGATTGCCCAATTCGGATTGCGTTCGTAATACATCCTAAATGAAAAACAAATTTTGAATTAATATTTTTATGCGAAGTTATAGCATATTCCACGAATTCTGACACTTCAAGGACACAAAGTATAAACATTTAAATATTTAACACTAGAATAATTTCAAAACTAACCGAATATAGGAAATCTGGTTATGATTATTATTATGACCACAGAGTTACCTGGGTTCCGACCTTCTTCATTGTCCCGTTGTTCAGGCGTAACTATTAATATTCTATCTCTTTCTAACATATGTATACCTCTTCCTATCGTTTAGGTGTTAGTTCATACGTGCTACCCAGTATCTAGTCATATTTATGTAACAGAAGAAGATAGAATAATGCGCAAATTTCAGTTCAAACGTAGTGCGATAATCCTTCAAGTGCCAGGATTCTTTGAATTTACTTTACTTACAATAACCTGGGCTATCCAATCATTAGAAGAGTAATAAAGTCCAACAGGTGCGGTAACAGCGCCAAGATTGTAATCCGGTGGAGTTGGGCTACCATAAATCAACGTATTTTTAATTGGATTGTAATCAAATTGGCAGAAGCAACCCATATTAATTACTTGAAAATAATGTAACAACTGTTTGGTAGCAATTCCAGCCGGAAGATTACTAAATATCGCAGGAATTCTAGTCTAAAGAATGGGCACAGTTTACAAATGTTGAATTATTTATTTACTTACGTAATTTAGTTGTGGTGGATCGAAACCGGCTGCTATAAACATTAAATCCCCACAAAGTCCTTGAGTTGGAGCTCTATCGTTGCACAAAGCTTGCCCTAATTGTTGAATTATTCGACAACTTGGTAGAAATTCGTACAAACCTATTAACTTAACCAGAATCTGTAACATTGAGTTAATTGAAGATAATCTTAAAATCAAGCTTATTTACTTCGAAAGATCTTTCAAAAGGGGATGGAATTCGGAGAACGGGGCTTATCATATTTGGAAGATAAGCGGCTGGTGCCAGAGCGCCCATATAACGGATCTTCCTATTATAATCGGTCCTGATGGAAGCCATTACAAAAAACACCGTAGTTCCTTGAGAATGTCCAACATAAATCAGGGAATCCACGTCTGTTTCCAGAAGAATGTAATCGATCATAGCTGGTAAGTCATAAACGCCAATTTCGTGCCAACTAAAATTATTTCAAGACTACTTTTTATGTGATTTAATTATAGTAAGTATAGTGAAGCTTCACTAATCGGAACTAATTGCCATCGGGTTATGAACTAGCTTAAATGGAATACCATGAAGCAGCAAGCACAGCTGAGATGGTGTGGTATACGGTAAGAAAACAAATTTGTGTGAAAAAGACAATTTGGAAAAATTAACGATTTTGTACAAACCGAAAGAAAACTTATACTAACAGTTAGGTTTTGGAACTTAGAATTATTTTATTCGAATTGAATTTTTCAAATCGCTGTTGAATTATTCTAGTTGAGGATTAGCGTATGGTCGGATTAGCGAGGTTGTACTGTATATTGGATACCTAAAATCCCAGAAATCGGCGTCTTTATCAGGGTTTAGAACGACGTGTCTGCGTGAATAAACGTTCCCTCTGGCATTTCCCATCCACACATCGTATCCTAAATCGGCCAATAAAAAGGCCAAACTTCGTTCTGGCCCCATCAATACCCAATCTGATGAACTAGCTATAAGACCGTGCATCAGTAAAACTGGCTTGTTGGTTCCGTTCACAGCTTTTGATGGAATACGGTGCATTTCCAGTAAATAACCGTCGGAAGTTTGAACGTCTCGATGTCTTTCAACCGGATAACCATAATATTGTATCAACTCAAACTGAAACAAATTCTTTGATTTTGAATTGATAAGTCATTGGTTTACCGTATTAAGGCCGACTTCCGGCACTTCATCGCTACGAGGTGGTGGTATAAAATCATTTCCGGGACAGGTGTTTAGCGGAATCTTCAACGATATAACGTTTTGAAAAATTGAAAACAGAAAAAACATATTTTCTAAGACTTCCATTGTTGTCGAAATATTAATGAATGTTATTAGAATTCTGATTCCAATAACCAATGACTCGGAGTACTTACCCCTTATTATCCTATTGTAAGTGATAATATTACTATAATTAAGCCGTTCCTATTGTTAGCTAAATTCGCTTTAAACAGATAAACTATTCAAATTTGTTAACAAAAATTACAAAATGTTTGTAAATAATTTTGTTGGGGTCAAAAAACGATTATCGCAAACGTTATGATTGTTAATTGACGCTGTTCCGTCTTATAATTATTGTTAGCATTACTTATGATTACAAAAATACAAATCACATGAACTGACAAGGCAAAAAAGGTCTTTGATTTTATTATTGTAGTGGTACATAGTAAAAATTTGATTCAATTAGATTTTCTTAGCACAAAACAGATTATTTACATTTATTTTATTAGTACTATTTAAAAACATAATATAGAATTTCGCGTTATTTGGTATTTAGCACCTTAAAATTAAGTACATATTGATTTTGTGAGCTTTGATATTCTTACATTTTTGCTACCGTTAATCTATTCGATACCACTACCAAATGTAGGCAAAAAAAAGTTTTTTTTTGTTAAAACTAGTTTATTAACACAAAAGTATTGCTAAAATTGGATGAAAGCATTTTTTTTTATAGATGAATTACAAAAAAAATTACATTGTGTTTTCGCAATATTGACAAAATGCATTAGAATTTCTTGTGATATGTGGACAAACATTTGAAATGCAAAAATTGATCCTCCAGATGCACGACCTGTTTGATAGTTATTTGACCTGTCGTGCAATAAAAAAGTAGCCGTTTTCTACACCAGAATAAATACCATCCGATGGGATGTGTAACCGAAAATAAATTCCGTCCTTAAAGGGGTAATAATAAATATACAATATAATGATTGCAATATTTAGCTTTCAAACTAATTTTCGTCCAACTGATATTTCGATCTCGGCCAGTGAAAACATTCTTTATCTATTGTGAAAATGTCACCCTGTCATAAATTTTAGGTGTTAACTGTATCTTCGTTCGGAGATGTTCTGTTTGTGCGTAAATTTAAACAAATTAATTAATTAATTAATTAATTTAATTAATTAATTTTCACAATTTTTAGATAATTTTGTACCATACAACATTTTTTAGGACTTCGCCCCATAAAAAATACTAATAATTCAAAATTGCCGTTGTTAAAAGCATTAATTGTAACTGATTATGAACGAGATTACGAAATAATTCATATCTGTTAATTGATAAAAAATACGCATTGACATTGGGCCAATTCCTAGAGAGCACGTTTCCTAATAGAATGATGAAAAATAACATTCTTTTTTAAGAATAAAAGCGTAAATTATACAAGACAGCATATAAATCTAACTTCTAAACTATTAGTAGTAATTTTTTTTTTTTTTGTCTACAGTTAAGCGAAATAGATTCTTATAACATATTCCATGCATCTCTTTCTTTCATTTACTGCTAAAAAACCAAATTTTAGATTTAAACATATCAAAGTTCTGAGGTAACATTTTTATGAGGAAAATTTTACTTATTCCTATATAGATTATAATCTTTTAAATCAGCCATAAGCGTATCAGTAGATAAGCAACAGGGATTCGAGCACACTTTGCATATCAAATTAATCCGCGGTTTGATTCGCGGTTTGATAGAGAACAATGGATTTCCGCGAATTCCGCGAGTTTTATCGCGCAATTATTAATTATTCAATTATTCAATTGCGCAATTAGACTAGCGCAATTAGACTAGCGCAATTAGGTAATTAGTCATCTTTGATTGACACCTGTCATCCGCCATCTTTGATCTTTTGACGTCCGCCATCTTTGGGGGTGTGGTCATCCGCCATCTTTGATCTGTCATTGGTCAGGGGGTGTGGCCATCTCACGTCTGACGTCATACAGCCCACTATCTCCATCTCATATTCCTTCTCTCTCTACACGCTGCTATCTCCATCTCATATTCCTTTTCTATTTTTTCCGGACTTGGAAGATTCGTTTTTTTCAACTCCGCCTGGCCTGAGATTCGAACCCAAGTCTCGTAGATCGATACACAAAAAACCAGTACTCCAGCGCCTTGCGTATGCTTTGAGATATGTTCCGGATAATTTAAACTAAGCCGTTGCGGAATTTTGATTGAGATTTTTGTTGAATAATTAGACACCTCCGATGAAATTTAAAATTCATTATGCGTAAAATTATGTTAGAATCCTCATATAATTTAAATCGTCAGCTGTTGAATTTTGACGGCTGAGATTTTTAAAGATTAAATGGGAGAAATTTGGATAATTACACGAGTGCGGTAAATATTTTTAAACCGATTAAATGGGTGAAATTTGAACATGAGTGTAGAATTGTAAAATGATTTTGTTAACCCAAAGTAATTTGCGCTCAGGTTGAAATCTCGCACGCGGGATATTAAAAAGGATGTATGGGGTTTAAAAGAATAATACCAATTACACACTAATTGAGAAATATTTCACATATTGATAATTTACGCAGCCCCTAATCATAGGTGGTGGACCATCGATTTCAACGTTAGTGTTATAATGTTTTAAGCATCGAATTTGAATAATTACATGAGTGGAGCAAATATTGAATTCTTCCGATTGTACGTAAAATTCATCGCAGATTTATGGGATCTATTGTGCCCGCACCTGTTTGGGCGAACAATAGCGCACCCCACGCCCCGAGATATATTCTTTTTCAGTCCCATGAGATTTTTAGCCTAAACAAATCTTGACGTAAAAAGCGTCGTGTGATATATATGCAAGTGCGCCACACATGCAGGAATCAACTCGTCAAACATTACCCCACCACCTCCGAAGCTCACATAAATACAAAATTTCCAATCATGAAGTCCACTTGAATCTGCGACTCAAGTTAGCCGTTTGCGTAAATACTTTTCGCGTGTGTTATCGCAACATCGATAATAATAATAATAATGAGCTCCAATATGAATTTAACGAAATTAAATGATGTCGGCCTGTTGGTGAGTTTATTTTTCCAGTCAATCAGCAAATTTTACATTGTGTTTTCTTATTAGGCGAACATGCTTGAATTAAGGGCGCTTAATAAGCTGGAAGTTGGGGCAGTATATCCAATCATGAAGTTGAGGAAAGTGAAGACTAAATATGGGACTCGTATTATGGCGGACTTATTAAACTATACAACATATTTGCCAGGTCGAGTATCCGAAATCATTGAGGCGGATGAATCAATTTTAAATTGTACGAATGGACAGCTCCTTCTAAAATATATTGGCGGGCCTTATAATATGGTCGAATTTTTACGACCTGAAACGCATGTTAAATAAATATGTTTTCTGTATTTTTGTGTATGTGAATAAATTTTAATGTTGAAACAACCGGCACATTCTTAACCCAGAACATCCCAAAGTAATTTGCGCGCGCTGGATCTTGTCTGCATCCATCGTTAAAAGAATAGAGTGAACACTGAGAAATTTTAAAGTTGAGATTTTTTTAAAACACCTCCGATTAAACAAATGTCTGATGAAATTTGCGGCTCGCAATAAGTATATTTCTAAGTTATAATAAATATTGAACCTGAAATTCTTCTTCCAGCAGGTGATTCAAATTATTTAGACACGCGTTAAATAAATATGAATATTTTTGTATGTGAATAAATTTTTAATGTTGAAAACAGGCGCTACATTCTTAGAACGCACCAAAGTAATTTGTGCGCGTTGAATCTTGTCTACATCCATCGTTAAAAGAATAGAGTGAACACTGGGAAATTTTAAAGTTGAGATTTTTTTTTTTTAAACACCTCCGATTAAACAAATGTCTGATGAAATTTGTAGCTCGCAATAAGTATATTTCTAAGTTATAATAAATATCGAACTTAAAATTCTTCTTCTGGCAGGCGATTCAAATTATTTCGACTGCTGACTGAATTTTTAGACTCCAAATTTATGTTTGAGAATTCATTATTGCTAAATTTATGTTCGAGAATTCATTATCGCCTAGATTTCTAACTGTCAATCTTTAGCGCGTACGATTGGGGAAAAAAGAGTTATGATGAACAATGCGTCAGCGCCCTTAAAAAAAAAAAAAAAATTCTAAAACCGCATACAACATAATACACGTGTGCGGGGGTGAAAGCGTGAAATTAACGCTTGAAATGCGGACTCCAAATTTATGTTTAAGAATTCATTATTGCTAAATTTATGTTCGAGAATTCATTATCGCCCAGATTTCTAACTATCAGTCTTTAGCGTGTACGATTGGGAAAAAAGAGTTACGACGAACAATGCGTCTGCACCCTTAAAAAAACTCTAAAACCGCATGCAACATAATACACGTGTGCGGGGGTGAAAGCGTGAAATTAACGCTTGAAATGCGGACTCCAAATTTATGTTTAAGAATTCATTATTGCTAAATTTATGTTCGAGAATTCATTATCGCCTAGATTTCTAACTGTCAATCTTTAGCGTGCACGATTGGGAAAAAAGAGTTATGACGAACAATGCGTCTGCACCCTTAAAAAATTTCTAAAACCCCATGCGACATAATACACGTGTACGAGTGAAAGCGCGGGCATTTACCCACTGTGAGGTTTTAAATGCGATGACTCTGTATTCATCAGATTTATGAGGTCCAATGTATTGCGTGGACAATAGCCCTCAAAACAGTTTGTGTGATTTCAATTCAATCATTTGTGCGATAGCAGTCACCGAAGGTGGTCCTATAATCTATAACCGCCCATGATTTTTCGGCCTAAACAAATCTTGTCAAAAAATTACTCACGCATATCAGCTGCCGCATGTTGGGTGATAAATGTATGCCACACATACAGGAATGAACCCGCTAAACCCCACCCACCCAAACTCACTTACATAAATACGAAATTTTCAATCAGTTTCATGAAGTTCGGGCGGATCTGTGACGTGTGTCAGTTCGTACGCGTAAATACTTTTCACGTGTGTTATCCTGCATCTAATATTCATATGCGATGGATGTTGCACAATATGTCGCTGCAATAACGAAAATATTCACAAAAGCTCTCGCAGCGATACGTCGCGATGATCATGAACGTATTGCATTCTTTATTCGCGAGGGTCATCGTCATACGCGGGTGATAAATAAATTATTACGTGCTGTTGGAGCATCGGTGGCACAAAAGCAGAGTGCGTTATCGGCAATTGGGCAAATCAAATGTCTAATTGCGAAGTTTAAAAATTTGAATCGTGTCGGGCATGGCGTGCGAAATGTGCGCAGCGAACGTCTTGTTTGGCATGATATTAATCCAGCATTTGACTCACGTCTGCGTACAGGGCTGATTATTAATTTGCGTCATCTCGATATCAAGGGATTTCTGAGTGATGCGGCCGCGCTAATTAAAACTCGTCTAACGAACGCCATAAAAAAGAGTGGGAATATTAAAGTTAACGTCATATTAAGTGCCGAGTATGCAATCATTAAGGATGGCGATGAAGTGCTATCAGTCAAGCAATTCAATACGAAGAATAGCGTTTTATGTGTAACCACAAATATCCTCGAGTGGTTTGCAGACGAAATTACGCGTCCGCTGTTGCTTCAAATGGATGAATTCTCGATGAAGGATTCGGGGTGGACATTACGTGCTATAAACAGCTTAATGGTGAATATTAACAAATATAACCCCTTACATGCAGGCTCTTATTTGGAGCTACCTGGGCAAATTGCGAAAAAAGAGGCCTGCATTAATGTACGCAATTATGACAATGAGTGCTTCAAATGGTCTGTATTGTCAGCTTTACACCCCACAGCGATCAACCCACAGCGTGTTTCAAAATACCACCTGTTTGCAAACACACTAAATTTTACCGGATTGGAGTTTCCAATTACGTTGAATGCGATTCCAAAATTCGAGCGACAAAATAATATTTCCATAAATGTGTACATTTTAAATAAGCATAAGAAGGCATTTACTGTCGCGCCGACGCACATAACGGCGTGCAAGAAAGAGATGCACATCAATTTACTGCTGCTCCAAAGCAGCTATGGAGATGATGATGTGGAGAACGCGGCACCAATCACACATCATTACGTGTGGATAAAGAGCCTTTCACGACTCGTAAGCAGCCAACTATCAAAATATCGGGTGAAAAAATATATATGTGATTGCTGCTTGCATTATTTCCATACTAATCATGCCTTGAATAAGCACCTGATTGATTGCACCAGCTTAAACCACTGCCGGATTAATCTCCCAACGGCTAAAAATAGCAGCGTCGTATTTAAAAATTTTAACCACAAGGAGATCATTCCATTCACCATCTACGGCGATTTTGAGTGCATTCTGAAGCATGCAAATCAGGTATGTTTAACATAAATAATAATTGAACCGATTTTTAGTATTTTTTTATTATAGGAACAAGGTACAAAAACTGAAGTGGTACAAATACATGAGGCATTCAGCGTGGGGTATTACTTGGCATGCAGTTATGATAATGATCGTTCGTATTACCGCAGTTATCGAGGGGTGGAGCCGGCCAAATGGTTTGTGACCGAACTTCAGAATTTGGCGAAAGATCTGGAGGACGTGTACAAGTCAGCGGTACCGATGGAGCCCCTCACCACCGCCCAAATCACCGCCTTCCAGAATGCGAGCCACTGCCACATCTGCGAGAAGCCGCTGCAATCAGATCGAGTTCACGATCACTGCCATCTGACGGGACGTTATCGAGGTGCAGCCCACAACTCTTGCAATTTAAATTACCAACATTCACGCGTGATTCCCGTCGTATTCCACAACCTCAGCGGCTATGACGCCCACCTACTAATCGCAGACGTCGCAACCTGTTTCGCGGGGCGAATTGAACTTCTAGCCCAAAACAAGGAGCGATACATATCATTCGTCAAACACATTGACGGCAGCGACATATCATTTCGCTTTATCGACTCATTCAAATTTATGGCGTCATCCTTAGACAAGTTGGCGTCATATTTGCCTGAGGTGAAAATTGTTCGGCGCCAATTCAGCGACTTGAGCGACCAACATCTGACGCTGCTGAGACGGAAGGGGGTCTTCCCATACGAGTTTCTCGATTGTGTGGAGAAGTTGGAAGTGCGCGAGCTGCCCGAGAAGAAGCAATTTTTCAGCTCATTGACTGGGAGTGACATCTCCGATGCCGATTACGAGCACGCAAAAATGATCTGGACGCAATTCGACATCCGATGCCTGGGGGAATATTCGGATCTATATTTGAAAACAGACGTGTTGCTGCTGGCCGACGTTTTCGAGAATTTTCGTCAGAACTGCATGCAAACGTATCAGCTTGATCCGGCTCATTACCATACGCTGCCCGGTCTCGCTTGGGACGCCATGTTGAAGCATACCAAGATTGAGTTAGAGCTTCTTACAGACATCGATATGGTGATGTTCATCGAGCGTGGAATTAGGGGCGGGCTGAGCCAGTGTAGCAATCGCTATGCCCGAGCAAATAACAAATACATGCCTGATTACGATCCGAATGAACCCTCAAGCTATCTGATGTACTTCGACGTCAACAACTTGTATGGGTGGGCCATGATGCAACATCTCCCAACTGGCGGCTTTCGATGGGAGGACCCCGGCATCAATTGGGACATTGCCGACGATTCGCCCCGCGGATACATCCTGGAGGTGGACTTGGAGTACCCTGACGAGCTGCACGACGCCCACAAAGATCTACCCCTGTGCCCCGAACAGACGAAACCGCCCGGATCCCGCGAAAACAAACTTCTCGCCACATTATCATCGAAATTCCGCTACATAATCCACTACCGTAATTTGCAGCAGGCAGTGAAGTATGGGATGCAAATTACCAACATTCATCGAGTCATCAGCTTCAATCAGTCACCCTGGTTAAAGGGCTACATCGACCTCAACACTGATAAACGGAAACACGCCTCCAACGACTTTGAAAAAAATCTGTTCAAATTAATGAACAATGCAGTTTTCGGGAAGACAATGGAGAATGTGCGTAATCGGGTCGACGTAAAATTGGTCACCAAATAGGCCGGTCGATATGGCGCTGAGGCACTCATCGCAAAACCGAACTTTCACAGTCGCATAGTGTTTAACGAAAATCTCGTCGCGATACAACTGGCAAGAACCGAGGTCCTCATGAATAAACCGATCTACGCGGGATTTTGTGTGTTGGACTTGGCGAAAACGTGCGTCTATAATTTCCACATCGACTACATGCTCCGCGTATTTGGAACTAATTGCAAGCTGTTATATACCGACACCGACAGTCTAATTTACGAAGTGCAGTGCCCAGACATTTATGCGATAATTAAGCGGGATATTCGTCATTTTGACACTTCAGACTATGATCCCAATAATCCATATGGGATGCCACTAAAAAATAAAAAAGTTGTGGGTCTTATGAAAGACGAGTGCGCCGGTGAAATTATGACCGAATTTGTCGGTTTACGTAGTAAGATGTACAGTGTGCGTGTTGGTGGCGTCGATCGTATGAAGAAGGCGAAGGGCGTTAAGGCGGCAGTTGTGAAAAACACCATCGAATTCGACGATTATGTGAAGTGTCTACGTGAAAATACTGCAATCAGTCGCCACCAGCACCTTTTTAGAACAGTACAACACCAAATTCAAACGGTGCGGCAGTGCAAATTAGCATTAAGTCCATATGATGACAAGCGATATCTACAGCCCAATTCCACCGACACATTACCCTGGGGACACTTTACATTACGGGGTGATATCGCGATGGAAGTTGACTGAAGTGTTGTATATAATTTTAGGATGTATATTGTTCATAATTTTTGTATTATAGCTTTAAAATGTAATTATTAAATGTGACTTTTGTATGCCATGTAATTTTTTATATTCATATTTTTTTTTTTTTAATTCTATCGCTGTACACATATTTTTATGTAATTTTTGGGTGTAGAAAAGAAAAAACACATTTTTTCAATATTTGTATATTTATGCAGCTCAATAACTGTACAATTGTATTATTTTGTAAAAATAAGTGGGTCAATCCAGCCTCACTGAAATACATACTTTTTCCATAAGGTAATTTTTTATAATACATCGAGCCTGTTAACCCAAGAGTCGTGCTTATGATTAAACCCTAGCCACTTGACAAAAACTTTGTCACCGCGTTTTCGGAGAATCTTTTCGACCAGATATACGTGGGGATGTTGGACCTTCTGAAGTTCCTCAGCGTAAAAGGCGCCCTCGATATTTCGAGCTTGGTAGTCATTTAGATTGAACGTTGGCGGGTTGGTATGTTTAACCGCTGTAATGTTGAATATTTCGGTCGTCCAATTTGGTGTATAACCCTTTTCAAAGATGTGCTTAAACCTGCTGATTCGGACTTTATCGCCAACTTTTAATTTTAATTTTGCGGGCTGTATGTGGAAATTTTTGTATGCACGCAGTAAAATCGCTTCAGCATTTTCAGTGCAAACATCTTTAGGCTTCATACTGATCGTCCGATGTTTGCTATCGTTGTAAGTTGTTACCAATTCTTGCAAGATATCCAGCCACTTATAATTGCCGCGTAGACTGAATTGCCGCCACATCTTATTTTTAAGGGTCCTGTTGAATCGCTCACAGATTGACGCCTTCATATTACTAAACGTCGAGTACATATGAATATTGTGTCGCCCCATGAGCGCATTAAATTTTGAATTATAAAATTCCCGCCCGGCATCGACATGTAAATTTTTGGGTATGCGCCCCCTTGCGAGTATCGAATTCATTGCAGCAGCAATATCTTCACCATTCTTGCTTTTGGAGGGCGCTGCCCACGCAAATTTTGAAAATGTGTCGATGACTGTAAGCAGAAAAGCACGCCCTTTATTAACACTTGCGTATGCCGACATATCGACAAGATCGGCTTGCCATGTTTCATCTAGCCCGCGAATGTCAAATTTGCGGCGTTTATAATTTCGTCGGGCAGGTTTATGAAGCTCATTAACAACGGCTAATTTTTCCATTGCGATGCTTTCAGCCCTCAATCAAAACTTGCAGTAAGCTCGGAAACTGCCCGTTAAGCGCTTTTGTGCCGCATTAATATCGCTCGGAAACTTCCGTCATACGCTTCTGGAGGTCGACACTGATTGCGGTCAGTTTTTTGAAACTATCGCTTAATTCATGAACGGCATTTGAAACGTTAGTTATGAGTTCGCCGGCTGCAACTTGCTGCTCCAAGCTTTTTTGCATGTCAGACTGAAGCGCTTCAATCTTCACTCTGCTCGCATTAATATCGTTATAGAGGGGCTCCACGATCTGAGTTGAACTATTAATTGCATTATGCATAAAACTCAACACCGTGCTGAGGGTGGCTGCATCGTTGGACTCCTGAGGTTCAACAAGGTTGCACAATCTCCTATTTTGCATGTTAAAATCACCATCGGCGGTCAATTGGAATCCAATCCCAGGAGGGCCGCGCACACTAGTCTTTTTATGCAACTGACGTCCAAACACGTCGACGCTCATCTTGCAAATGATGTTCAACTAATGTAGTTGGCTTCACGCAATTCCTCGATAATCGATATGATTTCATTTGAATGATTGGGATTTCCAGCAGTCTGCGATGCAAGGAGCAGGCGCAGACGACTGATGAGTTCATTTGGATCATCCCAATACGTGTAATGTGCCCGTGCACCCTTTCGAGCAATCATGAATTCTGGCAGCATACCGCCTCCCTCATGCTTGGCAATCCCCGCAATAAAGTTTTCGAATTTCAAACTTTTATCTCTGCGAATGTTTTGATTCATGCTGTAGCGTATCCGATGTGCATTTGTTGCGACAACGATTTGACCATAATTTCTCGAGTCCTCGCGATTCACACAGTCCATATCTGGCGACTTTTTAAACAATAATTCAATCAAACCTCGGGTTTTCTGGTACTTCCTATCACCCACGCGAATGAAATCATTTTCAAAATGAATTTGTGAATCGCCAATCATCAGGCGATCATTGGCGAGTTTGCGTACGCCATACGTGGTATCCAGCCCCTTTTTATTATTTTTCATTAACATTCTAAGATACTGTGAATTATCATTCGACGGGGGTTCAGAGTCCATTTTGGCGTCGTGTTGTTTCACGGTTGCACCCATCTCACTCGTCTCACGTTGGGAGTTATTTACAAGCTGCTGTAGAGGCGCCACCACCGGTTTAAACACCTCACTCATAGCCCGTTCAGCCGCCTCTCTGCCCAATTTAATTATTTTATACTTTTTGCGAATCGCATCGCTAGCTTTGACGATTTGATGGAGAACATCTGCCTGCTCGCGATATTTCTGCATGTTGACGCTGCCGCATTCAAAATGCTTCTGCACACATTTACAAAATTTTTGTTAATTTAAACCACACTCATGTAGCAGTCGAAGCCCTTTCTATATCGCCCCGCGTTGAGCTCACTATCCTTATCGATGACTAGAAAACCATGCTTATCACACCAGCATGCGGAACATAATTCTCGAAAATTCGTATAAGTCATATCGGTATTGACGTGATCTTCGTAAATATGCTTGAGATTCATATCATCCTGTTTAAACAATACCAATAGGTTAGCATTATCGCGAACTAGATGTTTAGGAATACGCGCATATGTCTGACATAGGTAGAAGCAATCTACGGTTTTATGACGCCCCATGCAAAAGAAGGCCCGAATATTTTCCTGCTTCTCGCACGCAACATCATCAAAGATCATAATTGAATTGGGGCGCGCATCATCCGGCCGCACCACTTGTTCATGTTCGCTGAATGGGAAATACTCGATGCCATCCACTGGTGCGAGTAATTGCGTTAAAATTTGATATTTCGGCTGATTGAGTGATTTCGAGTAAACGTACACATTTTCAAATCTTAACCCGTTCGGCTGTGTTAACAGCGCTAGTAGGACATTGGTCTTGCCACAATTGGACGGACCGCAAAATATCGCCCTCACACTATTCGGCAATAATTCGCCGTGTCGTTTCTCTTTATTTGAACTGGTCTGCTGCATGAGGTCATCAAAATTTATCGTGGGCAGTCTGCTGGACTGTTCCTCGAAGCTAATTTGAGCCATGACTGATGGAAAAACCATAAATATCGGGGCTATAAGCGTTTACAATTCAGTCGTATTGCGATCATGGTCGCGCGTGCATCTCGACGTAAACCAGCTGGTGAAATAAAGCGCGGTAAAGGGCTTGTAAACAGTATTATAGACAAACTCCCGGTGGAGGTTCATATTCCGGGCTATCAATACTGCGGGCCGGGCACAAAGTTGTCGAAAAGACTCGCACGAGGAGATCCAGGTATTAATCCTCTCGACGCGGCGTGTAAAGAGCACGACATTGCTTATTCCAAAGATCGTAATTTGGATGCTAGAAGCGCTGCCGACAAAATATTATTAGAGAAAGCCTGGGAACGTGTTTTAGCCGAAGGCGCTAAGGTCAGCGAGAAAGCAGCTGCTTGGGCGGTAACGAACATCATGAAAGCTAAGAGGAGGTTCGGCATGGGGTTGAAGAAGGGGCGGCGGCGGCTGCCGCTGCGAAAAATTGTTAATGCCGCTAAGTTGGCCATGTTGCCGAGCAGAGATGCCAAAATTGCGGTCAAATCCGCACTAGCGGGCGCCCGAAAAGCTGTTAAAGAGGCAGGTGGAAAATGTAATGTACGATCACCGCGTATTCTGCCCATTCCGTCAAAAATTGGAGGTTTTCTACCATTTCTTGTACCCATCTTTGCGGGCCTTAGCGCAGCCGGCGCGTTGACAGGTGGCGTTGCTGGAGTCGTTAAAGCAGTGAACGATGCAAGTGCAGCCAAGCGGGAACTAGCGGAGACTCATCGTCACAACAAAACGATGGAATCTATAGTTCTGGGGAAAGGCCTCCACTTGAAACCGTACAGACAGGGTCTGGGACTTTATCTAACGCCAAAAAACTAATTGAGAAGCTACCACGTCGAGCATTGACCGATGTCGATATACTTAAATATGCTAAAAAGTTGAAAATTCCACATTTTCGTGGAGTCTACATGCGAAATGACCTGCCCAAGAGTGGCCCCCGAAAATTCGAGTCTGCAATAGTTAACCTCGATGATGCGGATGGGTTTGGAACGCATTGGGTTGCATATAAAAAGATCGGCGATGCAGTCACCTACTTTGACAGTTTCGGTAATCTACAACCGCCCCAGGATCTAATCACCTATCTCGGCGTTGGTAGCGTCAAATACAATTACATTCAATATCAAGACTATGGCACATATAATTGCGGCCACTTGTGCATCAAGTTCTTGTGCGGTCAACTATAAAAGGTTTACATAGCCGCATTGAAAATCATAATCATGATGGATTCGTTCACGTTAACTTTGTCGGGAACATCCTCGGTACTTGAGGTTCAATATTTCCCGCCGATTGAACTCTCGCCACATAATACATACGCTCTAGGGCTGGTGGAACTGCTAACATTCAACTCGATTCCCAATATAGACGACGGATGCAACATGTTTTATATCGGTGATGAACAAATCACTCTGCCCACCGGCAGTTATGAGCTTGAAGATATCGAGAAATGTATACGAGCGACTCTGAAAGATCAAAACATCATCATCGAGATCAGACCCAACAACAATACGCTTCACAGTGAAATTATGTGCAATCGTGAGATAAATTTTAAACGTCCCAATTCCATAGCTAATCTTTTAGGTTTCACCCCGCGAATTCTTGAAGCAGGTGTACTTCATATATCAGACATACCCGTAACCATTCTAAAGGTAAATGCCCTCAGGGTCGAATGCAACATCACCGCCGGCGCTTACATCAACGAGCGTAAAGCACATACCATCCATGAGTTTTTCCCAATCGTACCGCCCGGTTATAAGATCATCGAAGTTCCCGCAAGCGTCATTTATCTCCCGATCACGGTGCGAGTAATACACCATTTACAGGTCCGATTGGTGGATCAGGACGGAAACTTGGTAAATTTGCGTGGCGAAATTATAACTGTACGACTTCACGTCAAGTCATTATCATAAAAAATGGTTATCGTATATAATGCAAAAATTGGGCGGGGGTATAAAATTGAATCATCATGTCCAAAGCAAGTCAGTCAGCGTGTACCACTCAAAGTGTTAACACGTCCAAACATCGAGATTCTGAAGAGTCTGGGCTTCAAAGTGAATCCTTCTGGAGGCAAATTAAAGATCGATTCTCCTGCTTAATTATCTGCTTTATACCATGGAGGGCGAGATCCTAATGTTTCATGCGCCAGTTGTTTACGACGAATCCATTGCGCATTGTGAAAGTCACGCGCACCAGCCGTACGCATCGTCAACTTTCAACAACAGCGATGAGATTCGCATTGTTATCCAACATCAAGATTTGTTTTTGCTGCCGAGCAGAAGTTCGCTACATATATCTGGAAAATTAACCAAGTCCGATGGGACTACGGCTGCTCAAAGTACAACTTTAGTCAACAACGCAATCTGTCACCTCTTTGATGAAATACGCTATGAATTGAATGCGGTCGAGATTGATCGATGCAAGAATGTTGGCCTCACGAGTTTCATGAAGGGTTGTGTGTCTCTAAGTCCCGGCCAGAAACCTATGCTTGAGAACGCCGGCTGGTTTGATATTGATAAAAATGCGGAAAAATTAGTTAATGATGCGGGCTACTTTGACGTATCAATACCCCTGAAATTGATATTGGGCTTCGCTGAAGATCACCGTCGCATTGTCATTAATTCCAGACATGAATTGATCTTGACTCGGGCGAACAGCGATGCAAATGCAGTCGTGCAATCTGTAGCTGAGGATTTTAAAATCTCGATATCGAAATTGGAGTGGCTGGTGCCATACATCAGAGCATCGGATCATCAAAAAATTCAATTATTGAATTTAATCACCAAAGACGAGCCCATATCAATGAGCTTTCGGACATGGGAGTTATACGAGTATCCGCTACTTCCGCGCACAGACAAGCAAGTTTGGCCCGTAAAGACGTCATCGCAATTGGAGAAACCGCGTTACGTCATTCTCGGCTTCCAAACTGCACGTAAAAATAAAAACGATGCGAATGTTAGCCGCTTCGATCACTGTGACGTCAAAGATGTTAAACTATTCTTGAACTCGCAGTGTTATCCCTATAATCAGCTGAATCTCAACATTAGTCACAATCAGTATGCCATATTATATGAGATGTATGCAAATTTTCAAAGTGCATATTACGGCAGGGATCCTGAACCCCTTGTGAACAAAGGTGATTTTCTCAAATACGCTCCCTTAATTGTCATCGATTGTTCGAAGCAGAATGAGACTCTCAAGTCGGGACCTGTCGATGTACGCATTGAATTTGAATCGGCAAACAATTTCCCCGCGGTGACGTCAGCTTATTGTCTAATCCTGCATGATCGTATAATTGAGTACAATGCAGTTAATGGTGGGGTGAAAAAGCTGATGTAGCCCATCAGTCGCGTCGAAGTCGTTGTGTGAGATGGAGATTATAGTTGACATGCAGGGCTTTAAAGCCCCACCGCTAGACGAATTTATATTGAAAGAGTTCGCTGTGATCCCAGCTGATGACAAAACGTCAACACCAGTGAATTTTATCTTCAAACCGCCGTTTCCATGGATTCAACTGCCCGCCTGGTATCAACGTATCAATTTTTGGCTAGAACGAAATTGTCTTGGAATTTCGTGGAGTTCGGGCGATATCCCATACGATTCGGTGAGGGAGACCGTAATCACGCAACTTGAAGATGCCGAGAGAATTTTCGTCAAGGGTGAGGAGAAACTGTCGTGGTTGAAAAAAATCACGGGTTTCGAACACATCGTCAATATAGAACATCTTGGCTGTCCATCACTGGACAAGTTGCGTGATATGTCATCATCATGCGTCTACCACGCCCACGGATTAAAATTTAATTGTGCTGCTGCGAGTGTCAAATTGGTTAAAGAGTGGTACACAAACGCGGATAGCACGCCTTCGGTGGAGAGATCTATCCAAATATATTTTAAAACCGAAAATTTGTATCACATGGCCCCGGAGGATATTGCATGTTTGCCGAAGGACTTCCTTACCATACTCGCCCCCAGAAGCATTGATGCCGTTTGGAACAAGTTGCCGCTGAAGTTTCAGCTCGATAAGGATATCGCTGATTGCAGACGCTGCTTAAAACATTATAATACTGGCGGTCGGACCGAAAACGATGGTCCACCTCCTATGATTAGGGACTGTGTAAATTGTCAATATGATATGTAATTTTTTAAAATTAGTATTAAAATATTTCTCAATTAGTGTGTAATTGGTATTATTCTTTTTAAACCCCACCTTTTAATATCCCACATGCGTGATTCAACCTGCGTACTTTGCGATAAGAATGCGGTAAAAACCGTTGCACTCAAATTTCCTACAGACATCGGGAAAAAGAATCTCAGACGCCTGTGATTTATGCAACCTATGCTGCGGATACCTGTGATGTATGCAACCAGTGCTGTCGCACGAATTTCAACCTGTGTTAAATCCGGTGGCCCGAAACCGGTATTGCGATTATTTAAATTATATGAGAATTCCCGCATAATTTTACACACATAATCAACACTTTGAAATATTCTATGCAGCACGGACATCGGGAAAAAATCTCAACCAACTTCACCAGCTGACGATTTAAATTATACGAAAATTCTCGCATAATTTTACACATAATGAATTTTAAACCCATTGAGTGTCTAATTATTCAAAAAAAAAATCACCGCCCCACAAGGGTTTAGTTTAAATTATACGGAACATATTCCAAAGCATGCGCGCTGCGCTGGAGTACTGGTTTTTTGTGTATCGATCTACGAGACTTGGGTTCGAATCTCAGGCCAGGCAGAGTTGAAAAAAAAACGAATCTTCCAAGTCCGGAAAAAATAGATAGAGAAGGAATATGAGATGGAGATAGCAGCGTGTAGAGAGAGAAGGAATATGAGATGGAGATAGTGGGCTGTATGACGTCAGACGTGAGATGGCCACACCCCCTGACCAATGAAGGATGAGCAATGGCGGATGAGCACACCCCCAAAGATGGCGGACGTCAAAAGATCAAAGATGGCGGATGACAGGCGTCAATCAAAGATGATTAATTACCTAATTGCGCTAGTCTAATTGCGCTAGTCTAATTGCGCAATTGAATAATTATAAAACTCGCGGAAGCGCGATAAAACTCGCGGAATTCGCGGAAATCCATTGTTCTCTATCAAACCGCGAATCAAACCGCGGATTAATTTGATATGCAAAGTGGTCTCGAATCCCTGTTGCTTATCTACTATTGCGGTTTAAAATCGTAAACTCAAAATACTTTGTCAAACAGATATCGAACGAAATATGACGAATGATTTCGACAAATACCGACTAATAGCTTTCACTTTTGAAATTTCAAGCAAACTTGAAAAGTGTTACAAAATAGTAAAACATAAACCACCCCGACATCTGTTGATTTTCTATAACAATGCTTTACCCCCACCCCTCTGGTGGTGCCCTTAACTGTAGACACATGCCATACAACACTCAAAATCTACTGGACGCGATTGTACTTATGTTAGCTACGAATATAGTTTATAACAAGAAATGTTTGGAATATCAGTTGCCTATTAATTGTTGTGAATGTTAAGGTTTTATTCCAGTGCAGGACATAATCACATTAAAACATTTCATTTCTTCAGAATAACACAAAAAGCAGTGTTTTTAAGAAGAAAAAGTTATGAACTTAATTTTATCATTATTACCATGTGAAACATGACAATTATTACGTTATGACCATGAAGCTCGTATCAACTCGTTTTCGGCACTGAATTTGTTGTTTGACATTGTGACCTTGCGATTTTACGTATGATTTTATTATTTTATTTACGACATATTCAATGTTCAATTTGAACGGGCTAAAAATAAGAATTGAAAAAGAATGAAAACCGAACAGAAAACAAACTGCAGATATATTATGATATACATTATTTACAACTATCTCATTATTTTTCTATTTAGGTATGTACTGCATACAATTAGCTGAAGAATGATATCATTTCAATGTTTAATCAATGAGCATCAATTTTGTATTATAATGCAGCTATTAAATGCACCGACAACTCATTCTCGGATGTTCATTTAAACCTTGACCTTCGAAATCGATAAAAATAAATATTACAAAAACAAATAACTTTTCTGAAGGTATTCAGTTTGTAATGATTCGCAAATTGCACCAAGGTGCAATCAAAAGTTGACTCTAGGAATCGCAAGTGATATCTGAAAACATTGATTGCGTTGGAGAACCACAACATATAAAGTAAGTTGGAAGTGCAAGCGCTTATAGGTTGCATAGTTTACCTATAGGAGCAATTATTTGCGTATTTCGTTCCTTTGCGCAGGTTCATGATAAAGATGGGATCATTGGAAATTATTGCAATGTATTGTGGTAAATAATTAAAGTAACATAATTTTTCCATTTAGTGGATTGTAACAATTAAAAAATTACCCAGTAGTAAAACAAATCAATTAGTCAATCACATTCACGATCGATGAACAAGGTGTGCCTGTCCTAAATTTGCAAACAATTAAGTTCATCGCGGTAGGACGTGCGTTACGCATCTCCAATCGAGGCCACCAAAATTCTCTGATTAGTATAAATATCCGCGATAAACGATCAATTGGGGAGTGTATCCCGTGGTGCGTCTGCTACTAAGTGTTCCTAGTAAGTACATGTGAGTAACATGCTCCCCTATCGGGAACCTTGGACTACTGAATAAAATTTTGAAATTAATCCCATTTTAATACTATTCTAGGCCGACCGTAGCAGCAGACGTCCAGTATTATAGAGGTAAAGACGATGAGTTTATGGTTAAGGAGTTCGCCGCCGTAGAGGTCGAGAAAGGGAGAAGTGACGTCCACCTCACCTTTTGGTCGGCCCTCGCAGAAGCAGAAGAGTACCCTCTACGGAAGAAGAACCGCTGGGTGGAAAAGTCATTTATCGGTCTGGGCTGGAAACAGGGGATGATTCCCATGGGTCAGGCCAGAAATGTCATCCGGACTGTTCTCACGGGGAGAACAACGTTGTGCAAGGGGGAGATGAAGGAAAAGTGGTTCCGGGAGGTGATCGGAGTTTGTCGAGTAAGGGACCTGAGGACCTGAGAAGCATGCCAAAATTATCAGAGCTGAAGACAGTGGTGTACCGGGAGCACACGGGGATGGCATGACCTGCGCACTGACTCAGGCCAGGGCAATTAAAAACCACTATGAACTAGCAGCGTAGGATTGTCAAGATCCTCCAAAAAAGCCCCCGGTGCCTAAACCCGCAAGGTTCCTAGGATGCCGTTGTTGAATCGAGATTCTCATAGTTACTCCGCCACCACTAGACACCACCCTGGGGCCATCTCGCGTCATTGAAGAACCACGCTCCAGAGCGACAACCACCGGATAATGGAGGGGCATCGTGGGAACCCGATCAAAGTTATCCGGCGATGGTCTGTCTACCGACGAAGACATTGATCGGACGTGGAAATGACAGAAAAGAAACAGTATTTACAGTAATAACAGTGATAGTGAAACAATAATAGACAGAACATACATTATGGATGCGCTTGGGATAGTGATAATTGAAAAGACAGAACAGTTTTAAGTATGTACCTACTTGTAAACCAAACTTAGGTAAATCCAGCAAAAATTATTTATATAACAAAGCGCGCGGTTTCTTGAGTTCACCACTTAAATAATAAAGATATATTCGTAAAACCATCATTTTACTATTTGAAGAGACTGACGTTGTCATGGTGGCCAATTTGGCGAACATGTTCTACTCTATACACCGTAGCAGGTAGTTAAAGGTTAATTGATATTTTCCACCTAGCAACGAGAGGATTAAACAGAATACCTTTCATTTTGTACAGTTTTAAAGAAATGATAGGTTTACATTGAATTATTGTGGTAAACATTTTAATACAATATTGTATAAACAGAGTATCTTATTCATCTTACTTAACTTATAATACCATAAAAATACCCACATAAAGGGTTTTCCAATAAGAGGTGTTATTTTGAATAGCCCGTTATTTCGGTAGATGTAACTTTTGGAGCTGTAATTTTTTGACATTTGACAAGTAGAAACTACGCCATTAATAAAAATGGAACGATACACGTTTCAACAACGCATTGAAATTATTAAAATTCACTATAAAAATGGTGAAAATTTGGCAGAGACGGTTCGTAAAACTCGAACATTTTTGGGTCGTCGTGAAGCACCTTGTCGGACCGCAATACAGAAATTGGTGGAAAAATTCGAGCTGTTGGGACAAGTTAGTGATGTGAAGAATAAAACCCGGCCGATTTTGCTTGTTGACGAAGCCATCCAGGTGGAAATGGCCCTCATCACTCAAGATGATTTTTCGATGGAATTCCGGATCATTTTCATGCATTTCAAGGACCCAATCGGCAAAGATACGACGTTGTTGATGATCGGCCGGCTTGAGTTCTTGTGTTAACTGAACTTTATAAGCCTTAAGACCCAAATCTTTATGAAAAATACGGTGTAATGACGTTTTTGGAATGTCTAATTCCAAAGAACGACGAGGAATGGACAAACCTGGGTTTTCTTCAACACTTTCGGCTACAGCAGCAATATTCTCGGCTGTTCTTGAGCGACGTGCACGGGTTTTATTCTTCACATCACTAACTTGTCCCAACAGCTCGAATTTTTCCACCAATTTCTGTATTGCGGTCCGACAAGGTGCTTCACGACGACCCAAAAATGTTCGAGTTTTACGAACCGTCTCTGCCAAATTTTCACCATTTTTATAGTGAATTTTAATAATTTCAATGCGTTGTTGAAACGTGTATCGTTCCATTTTTATTAATGGCGTAGTTTCTACTTGTCAAATGTCAAAAAATTACAGCTCCAAAAGTTACATCTACCGAAATAACGGGCTATTCAAAATAACACCTCTTATTGGAAAACCCTTTACCATGAGAATAATAAGAACATATTAAATTAATAAATGAGAATCTAATTCCGTAGTTAAAAAAATTACATTAATGTAACAATTGTTATTCATTTCTGGCTTTCAAACCTAACCAAATTCCGTTGGCAGCACTTAAGTTAAACGATGCCTTACTTAACTGAACTGGTATTTCAGTCCTTTCGGTAACTGTAAATTGAAATTTTGATAATAAGTAAAATAAAATAGCCTTCGTTTCCAGCAACGCAAATCGTGACCCAATGCAATTTCTAGGACCTGTACCAAATGGTAAATAAGTGAATGGTTGAATATTCCGTTTGTTTTCGTGACTAAAACGTTCCGGATCAAATTTGTCAGGATTTGCATAGTACTGGGGATCGTAGTGCAATCCAGCTACTGGCAACCAAATAAAATCGCCCTCTTTCAAATGAACGCTGGTTTCATCAGGATGAATCGGATAAATTGTGTACGGTTTAGTGCAAACTCTGTCAATAGCAACAAAAACTGGCCATTTTCTTAACGTTTCTGGAAATATTAATTAACATTTCTGATGTGTGAATTGAAATAATTCACTTACCTGAAACTACCATATCCAAATAATTCATTTCAAGAATAGCTTCGTACGTTAATTTTCCGGCACATTTCGAAACTGTATTATCTACCTCCAATCTCAGACGTTCCTGTATTTCTGGGTTTAGAGCTAGTTCGTAAGCGGTAAAACACATCAAAGTTGAAACCGAATCGAAACCGGCAAAAAAGAAAACTAATGCTTGCGCCATTATATCCTCGTTGGTAACAGAAATGTGCTTTCGTTCTTTTCCTATATGTGATTCTTCAACAGTCGCAAAACCTGCATCTTTTACGTCGCTTAATTCGTCATATTTATCATGCTCTTTGCGGGCTTCCAGTAAAAGATGTATCATATCAGGTCGAACTATGCCCTCCTCCTCTCGCACAGATATAGCTTCCGAAATGAGACTTCTGAAGAATTTTAGAACTTTTGCACCAAAAATTGATATTTTAAAATACTGCAACAACATAATGATAACATAATAGGGGCATTCAACACATCAATCGAAAATCGATTTTTGATTCAATCGATTTGACACGAATCTGTGCCGCATTGAACGCACTTTTTAATGTTATTCTCTGCCACGGTAATAAAACGCATATCAAACAGTAACTGTTCTTACATCACTTTTTGATTGACGAGTTAGCCCAACATGATAATGCAATCCAAAACGCGATATTATTAATTTAGTATCTTTCTTCATTAATTAGTACTTTCTAGAAACATTTCATTTTTCAACAGACTATTTTATGGAGCCTTTAATGCAGTGTTCGCGTTCACACAATTTATTCGCTAGATAATAAAAAAGTGTCATTAATAACCAATTAATGCCTTTTCTAAACAAAATTTTTGTCGAGGAATTTCCAGATTAAATACACACATCCCTATCAGTTAAAGGTCAAAATAAAATTAAGCATTTTTCAATTTCTGTATGAGATGTGTTATAAAAGAAATGTAACAAACCAATGTAAATAGGTAAACACTGAGATAAATTATAATTGTTAATTTAAGTGATTTTTATTTTTTTTAACAAAACCAAACGCAATAATTTTTAAGAATCTAACGATGTGCAACAAGAAATATTACATTTAAAAAATATAATCGATTTGAACTGGTCAAAATCTGCGATTGAAAGGATTGCAATCGATTGATGCATTGAATACCTCTAATAAATCATATTCTATAGGTTGGTCCAGACGCGACGACTAATCGAACGACTTGTCGAATCAAACAAATCGTGTCAAGTAAGATAGAGTGTGAAGTGTGATCTTTATTTATTGAGCCATATTGTTTGCTGATGGTAAGCAAAAAATGTATAACGACGGCTGAAAATTTTCATGGGGTTTATGTGTGTGGAGAACTGTGTGAAAGCGCCATTATCAGTATGTTTTATTGCTTGACTGGCATAATCGTTTTATCGTGCGATGAGTCGTTGTGTTTGGACCACCCAGAACCCTGAACTTACTTTAGTGATGATTTCTGGTAAAATGAACAGCGCGAAAAATCTTGTCGTTTTTGATGCGCTTGAGAAATCAGTGATTTCTTTTCCCATTAGGAAGAACTCGTTGTCTCTTTCGACAAGTGAATCACACTTGATTCCAAATGCGGTTGTGGCTATTACATCGTTTGTAAATCTGGTGAACGCATCTTTCATTTCAATATCAATTATTTTAAAATTTTGTTTGGAAAAGTAATCAGCAAATTGTTCAGCACACTCGGAGACGAGACCGAACATAATTCGCATTTTGCTGCTGGTAAATGTTGGACTAATGGTTGCACGCATATCTTTCCATCGCTGACCTAATTTTTATTTCTCGTTACTTGCCATTTATTTTAATTGAAAACTTTGAATTTAGTAAAAAATGAAAAATCAATAAAGTGAAAAAAACAAATAAACGAATCATTTTGTTAGTAAATTTGCGGTCATACCTTTAAGTGCAAATAAATTTTTTGCCCACAACGGTTCAACATCTTCATTCATTAATGACCTGTGATCGAGAAAGTGATCGAAATCTTTCACAGTTAATTGTTTAATCAATTCAGGATCTCTAATTAGTAGAACTGGACTACCAAAGGAATAAGTGCCAATATACCTGAAAATTTTAAATGTAAACAGTTTATTATACGAAATTAATTCATACCGACCTTGCATTAGGAAATCGTCGATAACCTTGTAACGCTGTTTGGAGAAGTGTGTGTTTTCGAACGAGAAGAAGAAAATTATCGGATAGAAAATCTTTAACTTTTACTTGCACCATTCCTTGTTCCAACCAATATCGGTGTGGTTTTATTATTTTCCAATAAATGAACGCTATTGCAGCGAAACTAATTAGTATCCACATCAGTAACATTGTCAAATTAAAATTACTAATCACTTATATCAAAACTATTTGCGCATTTATTTGATATGCTCGAATAATTTTAAAGTTTTCATACCGATAAAATTAGAACATCCGCACAATTTCGACACAATTTAACTAATGCCTCAACACAGTTTGTTTGAATCATGTTTGAACTCGAGAAGGCAGGGCAGTATTGACGGTATTTTAAATCGGTTTTTATATGAAATAATGTAATTTTATCATAATAATATGTATTACAGTTTCAAAACTATTTCAATGTAAATCTAAATATTTTCGTGATAAAACCAGTACAAAGCTAAAAACAGTTACAACGTCGTTATTTTATTATTTAATAGCACCGACATAAAATAAAATAGAAATAAAATATTCATACAATATTAGAACCATCATCTGACTGTTTTAGAATAGGCAACACATTTTACAACCCTAAGGGAATACTGGTAAAAATCGAACACAGGTTCGTATAGGAAAAAGTGATTAGAAGTGCAGTTCCTACTACCTTTTCAGTTTCCGAAAAAACAAAAAAATTAAGGTATGAAGACGGATGATTATGGCTTTGGTAAGTATGACGTTACAAGTTTTAAATCTAAATAAGTTAATTTCAGTTTTTGAAAACGATTCGGATAATGCAGATTTAAACTTAATAACAAAACATAATCGACACTGGTTTTGGTTTTACAAGGTGGCACAAAAGAAACAACGCCGTGGGAAAGGATCATAACTTTTTTAAATTCAATGTTGTTCAAACTTGTGAAGTGCATCTGAGAGGTTTGGTATGCAACTAACTGAAATTGTCGTGAAATAATCCAAACTCAACGAGATATTATTGCGATCATTTTAATGCATGAAATAAATCGTTTGAATCTATGATCTGATGCTTGGTGGGTAGCTTTCGTCAACAAAATGCAATGCAAAATCGTTCAAGATCCGGAAGACCACGTTCTGCCCCAAGTAAGGTGGCTATTCAACGGGTTTGAGAAGCGTTGAGGACAACTTCAGAACACCAACCTTCTCGTGCGGAGGTAAGCATAATGTATTCGGAATCATCTTTAAAGCAAAAAAAATCTAATCAATCTATTCTTATAGCTTTACACGTTACTCGTACAGACGCACATTTGTAAATAAACATATTCACTGTAAATAAATTCGGCTTTCAGTTCAGCTACCTAAACGCTGAATAAAAGAGCACATTTATTTTATCATCAAAACAGATAACTCCAACAAAAGTTTCTTTTCAACTTTTATTTTATTTATTTTTAACTAACTTATATCAACTTATTTAGTGCATTTAGTAGCGACTGCAACAAGATATCTGTGTGACATCTGAACGATTTCTTTATTATTGTTCCTGTACATTTCAACCGTCTCCAATTTTCTCATTTCAATCATAAAATCGTTTATGTCCGACTGAATAATAAAGTTCGCTTTTTAGTACAGTACCTCGTTATAGAACTAGTAAATTAAAGTAACTTTATTTTCAATACTGTCAAAATAAGTATTGATTTATTTAAATTTACAAAATACACTCTACTGCATATTGTTATAATAATTCTTGATATTTATAACACAGTTATACTTTACTTTCTACTATAGCAGAACTTCGAGCGTGTTATTTCAAGCTAGGGGTTCCTCACGAAGTTCCTGTTGAGATATCGCGCCTAAGATTTTATTCGCAATGGTAATTGTCGTATTTTCACTATCATCGATGTAAGCCTCTGGTACTAAGCTTGAGTGCCAACCCCCATGCCTTTTTATTCCTTCCATGCTGGCTCCTGCGTTTGCCAAAAAGCTGACTGAGGTACACCTGAAACAGAGCCCTGTATATAACGAAGAATTCTCCAGTCCAAAATATTTGGCAACCACAGGAGGCACACCAGCAATTTTGTGAATTTCGACCGGTTGAATGGTGCCTTTTTCTTTAGTGTAATTGATAAAAAACCTTTTGTTCGGTGTCTTGTTCGGCCGAAGTGTCATGTATCTTCTGACAAGTTCAAGTATAGATTATCATTTCCGAGTTTCCCTGGTACAATTATAAATGATCGATCAGTTTTGGCTTCCTATTATCTTCACTAGGTACAGGATCAAGCGCTATCAGCAAGATGTTGAAAAGTGGTGGTGACTGTTTAATAACCCGTTTCGAAGGTCACGTATCTAATTGCCCGGGTGATGTCCTCCACGTAAACCAAAAATAGATAGACCGTTCAATAAAAAAGCGCAGTAACTAATATAAGCGTCGGCGTCGTTTGAAACGGACGTGGGCAACGTATTGGCAACGTATTGACAAGCAAAAATTTTGTTTACTTTTTATTGTATAAATTAAGTAACACATAAATTTTTTCGGAAAAACTTTTATAAACTATTTATATATTAATTAAATGGCTAGGAGATGATTGCCTTCATTTTGTCATTTGATTGACATCAATTTACTTTTAACTTTTTTACCTGAAAAGTATATAAATGTTAAATTTAACTTGTGTAGTTTTGCTCTAATGCAAGTTTATATTGTTGATAGACGCAACAGGTATTAATCGCTTCCGGCAAGATATTCCAAATAAACTGAAAGCGGATTTTTTAAACGATTTTATTATTGAAGTCATCAAATTGGAATTGGTAGAAATTTATAAGCACAACAATAAATGCACAATCCATCATATAGCCATAGTCAGTCAAGACGGTGTTTATCTCATATTTTATTGAAAGCAAAACAAATTGTTCCTATTCTTATCACTGCCAAAGGCATCGTTCAACATTTATGATCTTGGCTGCCAACATTTCGATACAGGTAAACCTCATTTAATCTACATAATCACCACAGTAGGAATAGTATATTATACAGATTGTATTATGTATATTAAATGTCCACCATTGGTAACTTTGTTATTATTGGAACTATAAAGTCGGTTAAATTAGCAAAGAATTGGTGTTATTTCCGCTGATTACCATAATGCCATAATTACTGTCGAAAAAATGTTTCAATGCATACAATTTTCAACTGTATCATTGCCTACTTGGCAAGCCAAGTTAATTGTAACTTCTAGGTAGGTATTTCATTTAACAGTACTAGTGTATTAAGACTTTTTAACTCAGAATTAAATATCCCTTTGAAATATGTAAAAAATATAGGGGATTTCATTTAAAGAAATGGTATTTTCCTGCATATCTCAAACTATTAACTTTTGATTGTTTTTTTTCCTTCATTATGGCAATCAGCGGAAAAAACATCAACTCTTTACTAATTTAACCGAGTTTGTAGCTCCAATTGACACTGAGACACTTAATACAATACTACCTGTATAATGAAGGACAGAAGTTAGTCATTTTATCTCGAGGATAAAAGTTTGTTACCTGAGTTTGCGCAAGCAATAATCAAATGAGGTGTAAAATGATACTTCGGTCCCATGGTATATTCACCATTTTACGCCATTCCAAATCAAATATAACTAACGTAACAAATTTAAAAAGAGACTAAATTTTGATTTTTATTTATTTAGTGGGATTAAATTTATAATATCCGCCTAATAAGGGCCGGTTCCATAATCAATTTAAAGTAACTTTTAAATTAAAGTTCGGTAATTACTATGCCAACTTATTGTTGCAACAATACTAAAATACTTAGTTAAAGGATCATTAGGCGTTCGATTATGCAACCGACCGTAAGGATTTACATTTATTATATCATTCTAATCAAGGATTCAATTTATATTATTCATCGGGATTGAAATGTGCCATTTCAGTTTTTGGAAAGCGGGAACAAAATCACAATTTAAACCTGGGAAGGCATAAAATACATTTTAACTATGATTTTGCAGGTTTGAATAATGTTATCAAAATGCAGATTGTTTTCATGATTTTATAAATTGCAAAAATAAACGATTAATTTTGAACTTTGCGAGTAAATAAATAACATTAATTACTTCTAATCAGTTATTATAAATAAATAAAAAATCATCTTTTTAGAAGATTAAGAGGTCTTACAATTACAAAAAATTATCACGTTTTACGATATTTCTTTATACAATTTATTTTTAACCATTTGTAGTTTGTAGTCGGAAGGTGTTTGAGCTTTAATTATGTTTGATCCAATATTGTACAATAAAGGTGATGGATTGCAAATACGCGATGCTAAATATGTTTTGGATAATTACTTTGCGATGATTAAATGGAAAGAAAACGGCGGTGATAAAACAATTGATATTGGAAGTGGATCCGGTGATGTATTAAAAAATTGTTTGCTTCCACGTTTACCGAAAAATTTTGGTGAACTGATGGCAACCGATAAGTCTGAGCAAATGTTGGAATCTGCTAAGAAAAAGCTTCAACAACCAAAAATTTTTTTCCAAACTTTGGATATAGGATCTAGAAATCTACCTTCTGACTTTGTCGAAGCTTTCGATCATGCATTTTCCTTTTATTGTCTTCATTGGATACAAGATCAAAGGTGCTACTTTTTGATGTTTTTAAAAATAAATAAATAATAATTTTACAGGCAAGCGTTTACTAACGTCAACAAACTGTTGAAAATGGATGGAGACTGTTTATTACTGCTTGTTGACACCGCTCCAGAATACGACATTTACAAAATACTTTCAAAAAATCCAAAGTGGTCTTTATACATGCAAAACGTTAATTGCTACGTAAGTCCTTACAGTGATCTACAAGAACCCGGTTTGAGATTAGAGAAGTTACTTATTGACACCGGATTTCGTGCTCGTATTTGCCGAGCTGAAGCAACTGATTTCAATTTTCCAGATGTTCAGAGTTATTTAGGTATATATCTAGGAATTTAAAATATTTCGAAAAACCTTTTGGTGCTATTCTATGCAGTAAAGCAAATAAAAAATTAGAGAGACGGAACGCTTGATTAAGCAATTAACGATTGATTAAAATAAAACTATTTTCGGCCGTATTTGGCTCAGTATTTAATAAAGAAGCTAAGCAGAGATGGATGGAGGGGGAATGTGCAGAAATAGAATGCCTTTGCTCCAAACATGATACTTTTAATATGTACAGAAAGGTGAAGGAATTGGCCGGAGTCTACAGGAAGAGAACGTTTGTGTCACTGACAAATGATCGTAATCAACTAATTTTGGAGGAGCAAGAGTTAAAAAACACATGCACCAGTTATATAGAGGCCAACTTTGAGGATCATAGAGTTAATGAGGTACAAGCGCATGAGGTCACGAGACCAACTATTCTAAAATCAGAGGTGATACATGCATTCTCTATAGCAAAAAATAGGAAAGCACCTGGTCCTGACGAGATTCCGACCGAGGCTCTAAAGCTCATTACAGAAGAAAATATTGGCCTGGTAACTAAACTATTTAATAGTATCTATGAGACAGGCAAAATTCCATTTGACTGGGTATCATCAACCTTTATTGCTCTACCTAAAAAACAACAACCAAAAAAATGTGGTGATTATCGCCTAATCAGCCTCATGTCCCACATACTCAAAGCATTCCTACGGATCATCCACGCTCGCATCAGACGCAGATGTGAGGAAGATCTTGATGATTCTCAGTTCGGCTTCAGAAATGCTTTCGGAACGCGTGAGGTACTTTTCGGAATGAATCTGCTCCTCCAGAAATGCCGGGACCAGCGGAAAGATGTATTTGCATGCTTTATTGACTACGAAAAAGCCTTTGACCGCATACGGCACGATAAACTTATTGATATACTGAGGGGGGTTGGAATAGATGGTAGAGATATCCGTATAATTAAGAATCTATACTGGAATCAAACGGCACAGATAAAAATAGGTAATATTAAAACAGACCACATTAGAATACAGCGTGGAGTGAGACAGGGTTGCATACTGTCTCCCTTACTCTTCAACCTATACTCTGATCGAATATTTAAGGAAGCGCTGGAAGGAATATCACACCTCGGCATCAAAATAAATGGAGAATCTTTAACAACAATCAGATATGCCGATGATACAGTGATATTAGCAAACACAATCGAGGGATTACAGTTGCTTATAAACAAAATCGGTGACGTGGGAGAGACACAAGGTCTAAAAATCAATGCAGGAAGGACCAAATTTATGATATTCAGCAGACAACCCCACAATGACAACACCCTAGAACTTAATGGAAGCCAAATTGAACGTGTCTCTAAGTTCAAATACCTTGGTAGTATTATTACAGAGGATCTAAACCCGGACTATAAGATAAAGTGCCGAATGGAGATTGCGCGGGCAATTTTTAATAATATGAGACCCCTTCTTTGCAATGACAACCTGAATCTGAAGTTAAGACAACGCATGGTTGAATGCTATGTATGGTCGGTATTGCTGTACGGAGTGGAGACGTGGACTCTAAAGGTCAGGACAATGAACCAACTGGAGGCTTTCGAAATGTGGCTTCAGAGAAGAATGCTTCGTATTCCGTGGACACAACATGTTACAAACGAGAATGTACTACAAAGAGCAAACATCGAAAGGCAACTCTTGACGACCGTAAAATGCCGAAAGAAATCATATCTTGGACACATTTTGAGAGGTGATAAATATCGTCTGTTACAGCTCATACTAAAGGGCAAGATTGAGGGGCGCCGTGGAATTGGAAGGAAACAACAGTCGTGGCTCAGAAATATTCGGGATTGGACCGGCATAAGAAGGGCTGGTGAACTTTTTCGATTGGCCGAGGACCGTACAGCTTTTGCCATGGTGATCGCCAACGTCAGGGAGACCGGACAAGGCACATGAAAGAAGAAGATTTAATATTTAATTGTTGATCCAAAATTATTCTTAAGTCAGCCAACAATTATTTTGATGTGCAATCTGATTCGTAAGGTAGAAATACAACTTTCAACCACTACACCACTTTTAGCCACTTTACTTGCGAATACGTATTTATAAAGTGGAGGGTAAGTAACGAATCAGGGATGTGCCTGGCTAGCGTTTTTAAATACGTCGCAAATACATTTTTTTGATCAAGCATTTATCTATCTCTATTTCTTATTAAGAAAAAAATACTTTTATTCTAAGTTATTTGTTAATTTTTTCAATTATAAATTTTGTTGAAGTGGCTCTATCCTACCAGTTTATTTTTAAACTTCTATCATTTCCGGAATATTTAGAATATTATCTAAAGGTTTCTCGATATATTAAATTCATCCGGTATAGTTTTGTTCTAATACAAATTTGTCATAGATTTTGCATCAGCTGTTAATCCCTTTCGTCAAAATATTCCAGACGAACTGCAGTCAGAGTTTTTGGAAGACTACATGGTTGAAACTAGAAAACAGAAGATGATTGAAATTTATCAGGATACTAATAGAGAAATAATCCGGATGACCTACAAATTCCTTATTGTAGTTGCTAATAAGTGCCATTAACGCAAAACATAGTTAACGAGTTCGTCCAGGTTGAATTAAATAGTTATTAGATTTTTGAAGTTTTCGGTCAAAAAATTATTATCTTCCAATATACATACTTTTAATACTTACTAATACGGAAGATGCATTTATTTAATTTTTATAATTTTAACTCTAACAATATTAAATGCCTTCAATTAAAATAGTATATTCAGAAACAAATTGTTTTTTATTGCTTCCTTTACCACCTATTATTAATTTTAATTCGATTAGCACATAACAGAAAACCATATGGTGGTCACATGGCAACTTATATTTAGTAAATGAGCAAACTTTGCAAAGCGTAGGAGTAGAATTCTGCGCTGTGTACAGTGTGTCGCCGGATGGGATTTTCAAGCTTTGTAAACTTTCTTACGGTTGATTTGCTGAGAAAATGCCACTATTTGCAAATGTTTTTACTTGTCCGAGGAAGTCATAAATAGTAGCTAAATTTCTAATGAAGTGTACAGGGTGTTATAAAAATTATAAAGTATAAAATCGATCTTAAGCAAAAAACGTTAATTTTTTATATTTTTTAAAACTACAGTCGAACTCCTCTATAGTGACCTCCTCTATAATGATTTTTTTCTACTTTGGTATCATAAGCGAGTTTTTGTGAAACTGAAAGCAGTGTCACAAAGGAACTTTTTGTGACACGGCTTTTTGGTGTTTTTTTTGATAATAATTACGTTGGTATTGCTGTAATAGCACGCTGGCCGGCGTCGGGCATCTCTACCGAGCTCCTGTCAAGGTCAAGCCAAGTGTGCAGCTTAATTCTTCCATGACTTCTTCACAAAAATATCAAACTCGAGATTTTAAATTCGAAGTTTTAGTTGACATATGACACATGACAAATTACCAACCCAAGCAGTACCTAATCCTAAAAATCTCTAGAATATTTAGAAAGCACAATTTTCAAATTTTCATGAAACTGAGAGCGCCAAAGTTGAAAAAATAGTATATTACACGCGTTTATAAGACGTATTGTCGCACTCATGACATTGGAGCACTCCTCGCTTCGCTCGTCGTGCCCCAAACTTATTCGTGCGACAATAGATCGTCTTATAAAACTTGTATAATAATATACTATTTCTCTATAGCGATGTTTTTTTGTCAAGAACGTGCATTTTTGCACGTTTTGCATATAAAAATACCTCTATATTATGATGTTAAGCCTCTATATAGTGATTATTCTTTAAGAAAGTACCAAAATTCTCGGGGAACGGAATTTTTGAAAATAGAAAATACAATGGATGTATTAAACATCCAGTTTTTTCCCAAATTTCGACTACCTGAAAAATCCTTAGAAGAATTTCTTGCAAATTCCATACTTAGATTTTTTCATCAATAAGTGCATGTTATGTATTGTTTATTAATAACTGTGTGTATTTCTAAATAAACAAATATTTTTTCAAACATAATAAATCTTAATTGTTTTGTTTCATTTTGAATATCGATTGGTGTTTAAAGTGACTGCCAAAAACTGTAAAATTATACATGAATTCTATATAGTGAAGTTTCTTTACAGTGATGTTTTTCCATGGCTTTTCGAACATCACTATAGAGGAGTTCGACTGTATTTATTTAACAAATTTATTTAGAAATTTAAGAGAAGCTTAAATAAGAAATTCGCCTTAAAAAATAAAAAATATAATTGCAATAAACGTAATTTTTTGTTCAAGTCAAGGCCATTCAATATTCTATTATTTAAGACCAAGCAATAAAGTCATAACATAAATACTACACTGAAAAAAATCGCATGTTACAAATTACTACAATAATGTAGCACAGATATTGTAACAATTTTTGCTACAAAGAGGGCATTTGTTACTTACAATTGTAATACAATTTTTAAAACATTTGTAGTTAAAACTTTGTAGCAATCTTATCTACAAAGTTTATTACTTTTTCCAAACAATTATGGTAATACATTTGTTTTAATATTTGCTATAAGATTGTTGCAACTTACATTTGAGTTATTAATATTTTCTCGACCGATGCTGGTTTTAACTGAAGCAGCTCTTGCACTCTGTTAAAAAAGTGTTGTGTAGTTTTGCGATGAACTAGTTTTCCCATTTCTGGACTTCCTAACGTCCAAACAATTTTGGAATTAATTTTCAGGAAACTGCTAAAATTGGCCCAAATTAAATGAAAAAAAAACTGAATAACTCCAAATAAATTTCGTGCACTTTATGATAAACTTGTTCTCCTAATTTAGGAATTCTCAACTTGCAAACAATTTCAGAACTTATTTTCAGGAGAATATTAATATTTTCTTGTTTAATTTAACTGAAACAACTTGAATTCTATCAAGAGAGTCTTGTTTGGTTCAATGATTAACTTGCATCCCCAATTCAGAATGTCTTAACCTGAAATTTATTTTCAGGAAGTTGTTTATATTTCCCCTTAACCGAAAAGATTTTGAATTCTCTCAATTCAGGATTTCTTCACTTAAAAACCATTTCAGAATTCATTTTCAGGAAACAATCGATTACTTAACTAGTTTTCCCAATTCTCGTGCCATGAAAACAATTTCAGGATTTATTTTCAGGCTTTTATGATTTGTTTTTCTAATTCTAGCCTTTCCAACTTATTAAACCCGAAGCGCGATTTCATGCCAAAATCCTGAAATATTTTTTGCGGACAAGTTTCACTCTTCTTTGCGACTTCGCGTGACAAATCAAAAAAGACGTGCTGAAAGGAATGAAAACAAATCCACATCTGCGAGCTTTCGCGGAGTTTGTAAATCGTTGCATAAACGGTTAAATTTTTCAGGACTGAAGGCATCGAAAAATATTTTTCATGACTAACAAACACCGATCCGCTGAAAGATCAACCAAACATCGTATAAATAACTCGGCGCAAGTTTGTTTTGGCAATTTCCAGTTTGTATAATTCTCTTTTAAACATAAAATATGTAACATCGCGCCCTTGGTAACTTGGTAATTCCTGAAACGGGTAATTACAACCCTGGCAATGATTTCTCGAGGGGGCCACTTGAAACGGCTTAGTTTCAGAATTCATTCTTAAAAAAAGAACTGTTTATTTGATTTTAGAATGCAGTTGGGATTTTGATTGACATTTCTTTTTCCAGATGTTATGGGAGTAGCGATCTCGCGTTTGGAGTAGGCGAGTCGACCCATATCGGGACAACTGGTGCCGATTTGTGATTTTTCCGCCGAGGCTACGTCGCAAGCCGGTTGTGCTGTATTGTGCACGCGCCTCCCACGCGCGAAAAGAAAATTCCGGTTTGGGTTTGGGGAGGCGCTGATTAATTTCAGATAATGGCTCGATTTGGTCGCGCAAATTTTCTGTTATTCTCGGGAAGTGCGCGTTCTCTCAAAAATCCAAAATTAAACGTAAATAAAATAGCACATAAATAAATCTAATGAGTAATCTTTTGGTCTAAGGATGATGTTCGGCGTTGGCAGGAGCTACTGTTCCAGTAACCTGACAAAAATTTGAACTCGGACGCGCGTATCCACTTACACGAAAAAAGGGGTGCGACGGGTCACGGACACGCGCCCCAAAAAAAAACTACGCCCCGCGCGTTGCCAGGGTCGCCGGAATGCAGTGAGTAAACTCTCCGGTTATTTTCGCGGATTTTTGGAAGATAATCGACGCCAGGCGTCGACCATGAAATAAAAGTGAGCCGCGAATAGAACGCCGGTCTTGATTGTGGGGCGAGCGCCTTATTAAGCTCGGAACCCCGGCGAAGGCCTTAAACGACACAAGGGGATTTTTTCCCCCGTTCGCTGAAACTGAAATTCAATTCAAGGATGTGTGGGAGGGGAGCGCTGGTAGGAGATACCTGTTATCTAACAGTTTTAAAAATAACTTCAACAATGCGGCTAAAAGTGGAGTCGTTAAAGGGGCCACTTGAGAAGGAAGATTCACAAGATGGCGCCACCGTAGAAAAAGGTGTCAATTTTGTAAAATGCTTTTTTCATTAACAAGCTTTTTTATATAAAAAACTAGTGGCGGATATAAAAGATAAAAAAATAATCTAGGTATAGACATAAATTTGCCATGGAAAAAGTTGAGAAAAGTATTTATTCAAAAATGTCAAACTTTCAATAATAATTGAATTTTTTGTTAAAAGTAAAGAAAATCTTGCTGATCACACCCTGGAAGCATTAATCATAAGTATACTCGTACATTATCTAATCACATTTGACAGTACTTAAGTCAAAAAGCATCGGAAAGTGTGACATTTTTGAATAAATACTTTTTTCAAGTTTTTCCATGGCAAATTTATGTCTATACCTAGATCATTTTTTTATCTTTTATATCCACTATAGTTTTTTTATATAAAAAAACTTGTTAATGAAAAGAGTTTTTACAAAATTGACATTTTTACTACGGTGGCGCCATCTTGTGAATCTTACTTCTCAAGTGGCCCCCTTAAGCATTGGCAACAATTTGATCGAGGCAACCAGCACAACGCGCTCAAAAACTGGCTGCCTGTTTTCAGGCGCCGGCTCATTCACCTCGGAAACTTTTAGGCCTCCCAACGCATAATTTTCTTTTAACTTATTTTATTAAAAAATACCTCAATTAAAAAGTAAGAGATGTAAAAGCAATGTGGGAAGCAGAAAATGGGTCTGATCATCGATTATTACTATCTAAATTGGAATTTCCGTGAAATAACAAGAAAGTTAACAATATTGTATTGTTGTGTTCGGAAAGCAATAAAAAACGCGATCAAGTAATACTGTATTTCGTACCACAACCTTTAGATTTTTTTTCAAAGATATTCATCATGTTATCATAAAAAAAAAACATGTCATAAAGGGTTTTCCAATAAGAGGTGTTATTTTGAATAGCCCGTTATTTCGGTAGATGTAACTTTTGGAGCTGTAATTTTTTGACATTTGACAAGTAGAAACTACGCCATTAATAAAAATGGAACGATACACGTTTCAACAACGCATTGAAATTATTAAAATTCACTATAAAAATGGTGAAAATTTGGCAGAGACGGTTCGTAAAACTCGAACATTTTTGGGTCGTCGTGAAGCACCTTGTCGGACCGCAATACAGAAATTGGTGGAAAAATTCGAGCTGTTGGGACAAGTTAGTGATGTGAAGAATAAAACCCGGCCGATTTTGCTTGTTGACGAAGCCATCCAGGTGGAAATGGCCCTCATCACTCAAGATGATTTTTCGATGGAATTCCGGATCATTTTCATGCATTTCAAGGACCCAATCGGCAAAGATACGACGTTGTTGATGATCGGCCGGCTTGAGTTCTTGTGTTAACTGAACTTTATAAGCCTTAAGACCCAAATCTTTATGAAAAATACGGTGTAATGACGTTTTTGGAATGTCTAATTCCAAAGAACGACGAGGAATGGACAAACCTGGGTTTTCTTCAACACTTTCGGCTACAGCAGCAATATTCTCGGCTGTTCTTGAGCGACGTGCACGGGTTTTATTCTTCACATCACTAACTTGTCCCAACAGCTCGAATTTTTCCACCAATTTCTGTATTGCGGTCCGACAAGGTGCTTCACGACGACCCAAAAATGTTCGAGTTTTACGAACCGTCTCTGCCAAATTTTCACCATTTTTATAGTGAATTTTAATAATTTCAATGCGTTGTTGAAACGTGTATCGTTCCATTTTTATTAATGGCGTAGTTTCTACTTGTCAAATGTCAAAAAATTACAGCTCCAAAAGTTACATCTACCGAAATAACGGGCTATTCAAAATAACACCTCTTATTGGAAAACCCTTTATTATACTACTATATGTTTAGTATAAGTACCCCGAAGGAATTTCTACAATATAACTTACTTCTTGAGCTGAACTGAGTTTACTGGCACACTAAATTTTCAAAAAAATATTGTTGCCAATTTTTTTCTTCTTAAGTTATCAACTTTCTCGCAATAAAAAAATATTTTCTTACAAGGCAATATATTCTATATATATATATATTGCAAAATATTTCGTAACTCTAAAGATTTCAGTAAAAAACCCTCACTACTACATTTTTGCGAGAATTGCACTTTCGGAGGTTAATTTTTGAAAACTAGGCACTTCTTAACCAAAGCAAATATATCATTAGATGCGGTAACATTATGTTTACAACTGTTGCTTCGCAAATTATATATTGATAAGTACTTTCTAAGCGGAACTGAGTTTCTTAAAACTCTGCATTTTTTGAGGTTGGGTTCCCCAGCCTTAAATGAAAATTAATTATGTAGGGCTCGAAATTCACACTGGTTGTTTTGCTAATCGCCAGCATGGTACATTAAAAAAAATGCCATCTACGAATTTATGAAGAATGCGTGTCTTGAGTTTCGAACGTGCTTAACGGCTCTCGGCACAGAAACTTGTTTACTTCAATACTACAATTTTACGAGATCGTTCTTCTACTAAATGATAGGCAACCACGGTACCACCTTGGTCATAAATAATTATGCACAATAGAGCGCCGTCAAGTAGCTATAAATCACTCTCTTGAAACGACTTATATCTCAACATTTACAGAATTTACAACGCCCGAGACGTGTTTGGGTCGCCTCTTTTATTCTTACAAAAATTCGTCTTTAAAATCGTAGGGTGACCTTGCCAGTGAATGAACACTTTGCATTTAGGCTGTTACATTTGCGTTCAGAGAATTATTTTCTCCGTCCCCAATATCACTTTTGCTGCTAATCACTTGCTGTATCGACAGATATTTTGTTAGAGCACAAGATTATTGCATCATTTGGAAGACTCAGTACAAATCAATTTATATAATAATAATATAATATAATAATGATAATAACGATAATAATCACTGTACTGATAGGCAAATGTTCGAATTATGTGGGCGTCGTATTTATATTTCCCGTCAATTTCCGAATGTGTATCCTATATCGTTTAATTGATACAAATTAATAACAAACCATTTTTCACTTCCATTCACTGTACGTACTTGAAGTTTTATGTGAGCAGGATATTTTTTTATTACATAATTGACTAACGGTAACAATTTTCCCGCTCCGATAAAAATTAATGTACCGAAAATATGTGATTATTGTTAATCTGGCGCGCGAGTTGGAGCGGCGTCGTCAAAACGGGGCAACGTCAAAATCGCATCGAGGGCCCGATGGCGGTGCATGTGACGCACAGGACCGAATGTGACAGTCGACTATTAAGTTTGTAAATGCGTTAGTGTGGAGGTAATTATCGTCATTCGATGCGTCAATATAATCGGAAACTCTATTCGATTTTTGAAATTGAGATTTAGAGGTGCGTTTAATGCGATCATCGATTTACACGTTGGCTAATAACCGGGCAACTGTCAGAGTGACACTGATTGTTTTCAAAATGCGAAAATGCCGTTGCTTGGTAACTGACAATTTTCAAAAAGAATTTGAAACATTGGTAACCAATCATTTTGAAAAACATTGTCACTTGATTATTTTGAAAAACAATCGAAAAATTTGTTGCCCTGGTTACTAATTATTGCTTACGAAAACAGCCAGAGTAAGGTTTATAATTCTAACATTTCCACAACATTAAAAAAAAAACACTTTGAAACATTAATAGGGAGCTAATAGTTTTGAAAAAAAAAAAGTTATTTAGTAACATTGACAGTGACAATTTTGACAAACAGTTTGTGACACAGTCGCCTCGGTAACTAATAATTTTGGAAACAAAAACCGTTCGTTTGCTTAAACATTGTTACCCAGTAACAGCCAGAGTGAGACTTGAAATTTCAACACTTTTGAAAATGACTCTTTGAAACATTGGTAAGTAGCTAATAATTTTGAAAAAAAAACAACTGTAACCTTAGCTATGAAAACAGTTTTATTTAGTGACATTGCTAATTTTGACAAACAATTGGTAAGTAATAATTTTAAAAACAAAAACCGTTTTCTATGATTTCAGGTAAATCCGCTTTTTTAAAACAAAATTTCAAATTTGGAAACAATGTATTGTTCCAAAAGTGGGTGTTCATACAATCAAGTCATTTTAAATGAAGAAAATAAATCGTTGAAACATTATCTAGCCATAAATGTAACAAGAAAAGAAGCTAGGTTCGTTTCTTTCGGTTAGTTTTTATTACAGGCGGTAAGGTAGTACATAAGTTTCCTGGAATTGCAAATTCCACAGTGCATTGTGTTTTGTTTGTGTCAAATAAAAATTGCTTAAATATTGGGAAATATAGCTTAAACGCAACCGTTAACTACTTTTTAATTTTTCTTTGTAATTAAAAAAAAATTAAAGAGAAAAAATACGATAAAGTAAAATGTTGCCAAAGGTTTGATTATTGTTTTCAATACGATACATTGAAATAATCACGAGATTTGATAAACTGGCGAAATGCTTTCGTTTCCGGTTCGGAAAACGGATGCTCTCCTCCGAATATATGATTGCAGGCGTACTCTTCCATCAACAGTCCACCAACGTCGAAGTTTCGGTCTAAATCGGTTCCACTGCAATTATTAGTGTTGCGGCGATTATTCTTCCAATACCGATCCTGAAATGGCACAGTTCAATTTGAATAAAACGACCAAAGCTTGTGGCATACAGTGACGAAAGTATATTCGTACCCATCCGGATTCAACACCGGAAGAATATACCAAACTATGCCTTCCAAAAGGTTTCTATTAGAGGAACCCAGCTCCACTAATTGGTGGATTGCGTATAAAGCGAGCGACACTCCCAACCACTCTCTTCCATGCATTCCAGCTTCCAACAGGATTTCCACGTTATTTTTTTCTTCTCGCCGTTTGTTTTTATTTCTTCCCGTAATTTGCAAAACAATCAGCTCACGATTTTCATAACTTTTACCGATTTGAATTAATTTAGTCGTTTCAGGATATCGGGCGACGACTCGCTTCACATAATCTAAGATCAAAATCGAATGTTCAAAACTAAAAAAACGTTTGAGGTCGTGTGACGTACATTTTCATATCTGTGATGTGTCGTAAATGAAATTGACGCTATCATTGGTGGCTTCTTGCGATTCTTCACTCTATTGCGGAACATCGCCCTAAAAAGTTTGTTAAAAGAGTCCCCTGCAAAATATAAACTTACAAATATAAATCTTTCACTGTTATTCTGTATTCGACTTTCATTATCTGCAATTGAGCTCGCAGTTTCGAATCGTTTGGAGGTACTGCGATGATTATTGGTTGGCCGAAAGTGAACTTGTGCGACCATATCAGATATTTGTTGGAAATGTCCGCACGAAATATTCCTTCAAGTTGCGCTTGCGAGGCAGGCGTCACCGACAAGACTGTATATCCAGCGAAATTTCCCGCCAAAGTCCTCATTCGTCTTTTATTACTATTATTATCAGTTTTAGTTACTCACCCATCGTGCTGTAATTTTTCGTCTTGAGCCTCGTCATCATCTGAAATTTAACAGTCTTCAAATAATTCAATTCCACAAACAATGCAACACTTTATTAAAAAAATTCAATTCAACCACGTTTTTTAATTCCAGAACAAGTTGGAAAGCTACAAAAAAATATTTTTTTAACTTTATGTTGGTAGTAGTGACAGTTTATAACTGTCGGTTAGTAATGTCGCTCTAAATCAGAAAATATAGCACAAAACGCTTCTGTCGAGGGAAACAATATAACTATTTTCAAAGAAACTTCCAATGAGGAAAACCTTATTTTCAATATTCTGTAACATTTAAGTAATTCTGTCAAAATTGTATAGGTTATGGCATTAAGTACGGATTACTACCAACATAAAGAAAAACAAAACATTTCTGCACAACCTTGTGCTAGAATTAAAAAACACATTGCACTTTTCTTTCAAGATTGATAAACAGTTATTAGCTGAACGTTTCTGCCAAGTCAGTTTTAATAATTCTTAACCCTCTTTGTTGTTGCAATTTTTATGCCACCGAGTACATAAACAATGGTTTGAATGTGGCTTTATATGTGTATACATACCTGCAATGGGAACTTCAGTATAATTCCCAATTTCTTCGGTTTCATCTGTTAAAATGGTAAAATCTGCATCGTCTGTTGCCATTGTAGAAGTTTCTACACTTTCGGCATTAATCGTTTCAACACTACAGGCAAAAAGTTAAAAAATTAACAACTTTACACAGAATTACCATCACAGAAAGGCGTTACTTCATAGTTATCATTTAATTTAGTAATCGATTATTATATTTTACATAATTTAAAACTTACGTATCATCTTCCTGACATACACAAACACATAATTTTAATAACACAATAAATAACACAGATATTTTAAATACCATAATTCAGATGCAACATATGTCAAATGTTAAAATTAAAAAAAAAAAATTGGCAGTTATTGGGGACTACCGACAGAAGTGAAGACTTAAAACTATGAAATAACAGTGGAATAATATTTTGATAAGGAAAATTTTAAGTATTTAGTTCATAATTTGTTATTATTGGCTCATGTAATTTTGGAACATAATTAATTTGAACTTGTGAAGGAATATCATTGTGAATTTCGTCATCATAATCTGAATGTGACTCTGGAATGTATGGTTCATTCCGTGTTGATAGGCCCTCAGTACGAGTATGGGTCTCCAATTTGTAAATTATGAAACTTCTGACATTTAGAAACATGCTTTACAATTGTTTTTGAGGATTGATCTGTCGATAAATTAATCAAATTAGCGGTAACTGCGTGACGTAACTAGGTGCGAACCCGTAAGATTTACCCCATCCAAAAATCGTATAACGCGCCTAAAGAAGTTTTCACTTTAATAACAGTTTGACCTTTCTCTCTCTCTCTCTCTCTCTCTCTCTCTCTCTCCCTCTCTCTCTCTCTCTCAGTCTACAAAGTATAAATTTAGCTCTAATTTCTAAAAAAATATAACATTATGACTAACCTTAAGGACACAATCATGTGATAGTAATAAGAAAATGTATCCGACAGTAACATACTTTTTAAATATATATTTTATATATAAAACGGTTAAATTTAAATCGGGTTTTCCTTGTTATGTAATTATTATTGTTACTTACAATTTTTGTTTCTTTTATCCATAACAAATTTTTTAAATTAACTTTTCACTTTACATTTTAAAAGCAAGTCACGAATACATATTACAATTTAAAAGATTTTAACAAATACAGCTTAAAACACATTTTAAAATTTAAGTCATTTACACAATGATTGTTTTATTTATTTATTTTTTAATAATAAAACAAGGAATATATAAAAAAAGTACATTCGTAATTCTAATTAATGCAATCTCATGATATCAAGATGTATTTGAGTTTGCATTCAGGAGATAGTTTCGTCGTTTACCCTTGGGGATACAGAAAGGATCGCACCGAAGAGGATGAATTGCTTAACAACATAGCGATAAAAATGACAGAGGCCATTGAAAAAAATGACGAAAAGAAGAGGACTTTCAGCGTTGGACATTTATCCAATATTACTGGTAACAAACACACTTTAATTTAGGTTTGTAGAACATATTATTCCAGGCCCGTACGCTGGTTGTGCGATAGATTGGGCGATGAAAATAGCAAGAATTAAATTTCCGTACATGATTTCCCTGCATGGAGGCAATGAAGCCGGATTTGATGTGCCGCTTGCAGAAATTTACAAAAACGTGGTTCTTCATTTTGAAGCAATAAAAGTTGCCGCCAAACGTATGCAAATCCTCGACAGTAAATTCAATGTAAAAGACGTTCAGTATAACAAAATTGTAACGATGCCCTTCAGCAATTTCGGGGTTTCCTCCCGGAATTATTGCACATTTTATCAAGAAATTTGTTTGTACACATTTTGTATAAATTTAGCTCTAATTTCTAAAAAAATATAACATTATGTTTAACCTTAAGGACAAAATCATGTGATAGTAATAAGAAAATGTATCCGACAGTAACATACTTTTTAAATATATATTTTATATATAAAACGGTTAAATTTAATTCGAGTTCTCCTTGTTATGTAATTATTATTGTTACTTACAATTTTTGTTCCTTTTATCCATAACAAATTTTTTAAATTAACTTTTCACTTTAATTTTAAAAGCACGTCACGAATACATATTACAATTTAAAAGATTCTAACAAATACAGCTTAAAACACATTTTAAAATTTATGTCATTTACACAATGATTGTTTTATTTTTATTTATTTTTTTAATTATAAAACAAGGAATATACAAAAAAAAGTACATTCGTAATTCTAATTAATGCAAATTTTGACTACACGTTCTTCGGCTCTCGGGCATTGCTGAGGACGAGTTCTACAGCAACTGCAGTTACTGTAAAAGCCTGTGCTAATACCCTGGTACGCATCATGTGCTGCGACATATTCTTACAACCATTTATAAAACTGCAGAGACCATATATAAGTGATCCCGATGTTGCAAGGAAGCCGATTGGGACGAAAGGGTTTTCTTTCGCCTTTCTAACAAAACGGGCTCTTGCCGTTTCTGATTCAGAATAACCGTTAGTTCTCTGGATTCTTATCCAATCCAAGTCCCATTCTGGGTCAGGGTTCGAGAACGGCATGTTAATATTTAAACATTTGATGATTAAATTTGAAATGTCAAATTCAATCAAACTTGTTAGGTGATCATAAAAATTTCAAATATAGAAATGTCGTCTTCTAAACCTGACCCTGAACCGCAATTTGACTGGATAAAATTGCAGCGAGATTATGGTATAGGTACATGCATCAGAAACGGCAAGACCATTTTGTCAGAAAAGCCACAGAAAACCCTTTCGTGCCAATAGGTCTCCTTTTAACAACGGGAGCATTTATTTACAACCTGTGGAGTTTCAAAAATGGTCGTAAGAAGATATCGCAGTACATGATGCGTACCAGGGTGTTGGCACAGGGTTTTACAGTAACTGCGCTTATTCTAGAACTTGTCTTCAGCGTTGCCCGAGAGCCGAAAACTTGAAACCGAAGAACCTGTAGTCAAAATTTGCATTAATTAGAACTGCAAATGTGTATATTTTTTAATATATTCCATGTTTTATTATTAAAAAAATAATAAAACCATCATTGTATAAATGAATTAAGTTTTAAAATGTGTTTTAAGCTGTATTTGTTAAAATCTTTTAAATTGTAATATGTATTTGTGACGTGCTTTTGAAATATAAAGTAAAAAGTAAATTAAAAAAATCTCGATTGGTTTGTTGTAACATTTTCACCATTCTTCTCCATTCCTCTCTCTCATGGGACTCAAGATATGTCTCCTTTGCTTTCCCTATTCTCTTTTCAATCAATAGACGTAGTGCTAGTAATGCCTCTCGGGAACCTAATTGTTTACGGAACCCAAATTGGTCTTCTGATAAGTACTCTTTTATCTTCCTCCCTCTTCGTCCATGTATTATTTTACTGAGTATTTTCGCTGCGTGAGATATAAGACTTATCGTCCTGTAATCTTGACATTTGTCACCTTTTGCCTTCTTTGGTATTGCTATAATTATATTGCTTTTGAAATCTTTCGGTACAATTTCTGTTTCATACATTTCGTTTACAAGTGTATACAGTACCTTGTGCCCTGCATCACCAATATTCTTTATTAATTCCGATGGTATGTTGTCAACTCCAGCGGTCTTTCCGTTCTTAAGACATGTGACTCCTCTTTCATATTCCGACATCAAAATTGCATCATCTTGTCCTCCATCATTGGAATCGAACCAAAGTCTCTCCCGCAGCTCCTCTATGAAGTATTTCCAGACTTCATTCAGTTAGTTCTTCTGGATCGAGGATTGCTGTTCCATGCTCATTTGTCAAAGCCTGCTGCTTCCTTCTTAGTTCCTTAAAGGAAGTTCTAGCGACTTTGCATGCAAGGTCGTACTGTCCGTTTACAAGATGAGACTCCACCTCCTCACATCTTCCTTCTAAATACTTTTCCTTCGTTTTGTGACAATCTCTGTTTATCCTATTACACATTTCTCTGTATCTTCTTCGCCCCAATTTACTTGTGGCATTTTTGAGCAGCCTTCTCTCCATCATTAAATCTACAATTCCTCTACTGCTGTCTTTAACTTTTGTCACGATTTCCCTATCTCCTTTACTGTTATTTGTTCATGACTTAATTTTTTCTGTGTCTTTGGCTTCTAGCATGCTTTTAGTAATATTCTCATTTAAGTTGTTTAATTGCCAAGACTTCCTTTTTGTCTCCCTTCTTAATTTCTTGAACCTGAGATAGCAATACATTATTACCAAGATGTGGTCGCTATCTACGTCTGCTCCTGAATAGCTTCTACAGTTTTTGATTTGGCTTTTAAATCGACCCTTAATCATAATATAATCTAATTGGTGCTTTCTCCTATCCCCCGGCATTTTCCATGTGTATCGTCTCCGTACATGATGTTGAATTATGGTGTTTGCTACTATCAGGTTGTGCTGTGTGTAGAACTCAACCAAGCAAAAATTAAAAACGAAATGGAACAACAAACAAGAAAATAGTTTTCTGAGACATTTTATTTATTTTTACAAATATTTTAAGTTAACCAATATTTCTTAAAATAAAGGTTACATGTCACAAGTTGTTTACGACGCCGACGCCTGGAATCTCAGGACTCCAATCTCAAAAAATTAGGTAATACCTAAATAAAACAGCACGTTCACTTACATTACTTAAAAACAGTACTTAAAAGTCAAGAAAAATTAAAAGTTAATTATCAATTAACAAACATACGTTAAAAACATATAATATATAAGTCGTAACGATAAACTTTTTGTCAATACAAAAAAATAAACAAATAAATTATTCAGCAGCCGCTTTCTTCTGTTGCTGTTTCTGGTAGTACTCCTTCATTCCTTCGTGGATCACCTTGATGGCGACTTCCAAAGTCTTGTTCCACGCGTCTGTGATTTTCGATCCTAATCCCACTCTTAATAATTCTAAAACTGTGACTTTTAAATCCTAAAATTACACACCCTCATTACCGGTCTGGGTTTCGTTTGGCCTGTGATGTTACTTACTCCAAAGGATTGTTCTGGAATCTTTCTCCTTCCATGCGCCTCGCCGGTTTTGGACAACAAGTTTACTAAAACTTCGACGTTGCTCAGATTGTCGACTATGGACGAAAGGGCGTACATGACGTTGACAGCATGAGCGTGCACCTTCTTGTTTTCTCGCAGTTGGTCAAAAGGAACGTCTCTGAACGGGAAGTAGGTCAGGTACTTTGGGAATTTTGTGAAGAACCTGCAATAATAATAAATTTTTTCTTTGGTTAAAAAATATTGAAAATGGCCTGGCAAAATATATAAAAATTCAAAATAGACTCGTCATATTGATGTTATTATTCGCGTCTCGTAAATTGGCAATGATCCGAAAAAGTCAGTGCTTTGTTGTGGATGGCACTGACAGCTGAATACCTATCGGTAATGGAATTTATTCAGGTATTATCAAACAATGGAATGGAATGGAATATGATCGTCAACAAAAGTTATTTGGTGGGTTATTATTACAACACCATCATCACTATTCTTAATATATTTAAGAATTTTTTTAACATTGAATGTACGGTATAAAGATCCCTGTGATTAATTTAAAAAAAATAAAGTCAATCAGTCAATGTATGCAACCAATCATACTCTCACGTCAACTTATTTTAAGTGACGTTAGAACAGTAGAACGATTTATTTAAAAGAAAAATTACAATAAACTAGGCTAAACCCGCGGGCGTACCGCCCTCATTGAATTTTCTCAACACTTTTTTCAGTATCTTATTTTTTGGACACTTTACTAACAGAAAACCGAGATTTGCAAATGTTATTCATGTATTCCAAAAGGATCATCAATTTTAAATTTCGTTGATATCCGGTAAATATCTGAAATTTTCAATGTTAACCTTGCTGCAAATGCTTTATTAATCGGGAAATCACTCTGGAAAGTTTCAGTTGAAAATAAGTACAGTAGAGCGTCGATTATCCGAACGTCAATCATCCGAATCGTCGTTAACTTTGCCATTACATTGTTGCGCGACTTAAACTTTCAAGTTTTAAGATTGATTTAAAAATTTGATTTATAAAGTACATAAATTATAATGTGATTGAAATATTATTTGTTGTTCAATATATGTTTATATTCTATCATTTTGAGCGTTTTAGTGCTTCCCCCTCCCTCATAAACTATGACTGTTCGGTCATCCGAATTTTCGATTATACGAACGGTAGTCGGTCCCAATTAGTTCGGATAATCGACGCTCTACTGTCTTTCAGAAATTAAGGTTTGTTGGTTTGTTCCGTCCAGGATTGCGAACAACTTGCGGTTCAGGAAAATCAACATCCATTGGTTCGGGCTCATTCATCAATGGATGTGAAGAGCTGCCGAGATTTCTTAAGATACGTTGGCGGGAAGGCCGGCCTCTTGACATATCGATAATTGGCTGTAAAATCTTCAAAGTGAATCCCAGTGAAAAATCAATTAAATAACTATGTTTGTATTTCAGATGGTAATGACCTAGCTAAACTAAAACCATATGATCGATTCCATTACGTCATTATGAAAATGTGACGTCACGTGCCTGAAATCGTGGGTAGTGTATCAATTACTGTAACTTTGTGGATCAGGAAACTTCAATTTTGTTGACCCCCGGCAGTATAAGCTAAACCGATCAGGAAGTAAAATTTGCTAAAATTTAGTTATGCAATTTGAGAACAAATACTAAACTCGCCAAGAAATTACATTGGATAAATAATTTTCTGGACTCGTGTGACATTTGCGTGAATGCAAAGTCAAATCGCCACATTCGTTCTGTAATATGCTCTGAGTTTACCTAACATACAGTAATGAAATGACAGACGGATTTGAAAGATATGAGTAATTTACCTTGACTTAAGCTTCGATTAACTTTGGACGTAGAATTTTTTTTATTTGAATTCACTTTAAAAATTATTCAACTATGCAGTGAAAGTAAATAAAACCGGAAGTATAAACAGACATTATTGTAAGTTTATGTTTTAAGTTTAAGTTTAAGATCATGTTCGCCATATCGGATTTGATAGTGATTTTTCAAAAAATCGTAAATCGCAAATGAAATTTTTGAGAATGTAATTTTCGGAACGAAAGTCGTTTGTAATCGTCCTGCCTGCCGATGCTGGCCCTTTTCGTTTTTTTTTAAATTATTTTTTTGCCGAACATTTTCTTTTTTTTTTTTTCTTGCCTCGAATTTCTTGCATAAATACGTCCATTTTTGAAAAATCATAACTCGAAAACCGTCGGCCGCAGGAAAATTTTTGTTTCACATGGATCGTGTAGAATTTAAAGGCGCACAAATTCGGTAAATAGAAATTTTCCCTGATTTCGTAAATAGAAAAGTTATTCGAGGATTAGTAAGGGGGCGCCGATTTCGACGAAAACCGTAAAATTTTTTGTTTGTAAAATTCGCAGATCCTCCACCGTGATGTTTGGAAACTGCTTCCTTTAACAAAAGTTATAGAGAATGTCCGCGACTACAGATTATTCCTCTGCAATTTTTCTGTGAGGTGATTAATACATATTTCGCGAATTTATTTATGAAAATCGCTAAATTGCCCGGTTGAAAATTTGAAAAAACGATTTATCGATCGGACTGAAAAACTTCATTAAGAAAAGTCGCAGATCCGGTGACGGTTCGTCAAAAGTTCTTATGAAGTTTTCGAAAATATCTAAAAATAAAGAGGCGGCGACCGTTCGAAGTGTAACGACCCCGACGCACCAACCGCCCCGCGGGCACTCAGCCCGGGGGGTTGATTTCGAAGAGACCTCGCGCGGATATCCTAGATCGGAAAGGATCGATTCGTTGCAAGATATGGTTTTGGTTTCGAAATTTTGATCGATAAGAAAGTACCGAAAATTTGAACCCCTATTTAAGGGTGAAGGGGGGGTATAACCGAAACCTGTTCGCGCGACGATGTAGCGCTCGGCTTCCCCTTTCCGACGGTATCCCACACGCTGCGTCCCGCTAATCTGCGTCCGTGAGATGGTGTGACCTTACCTGAAACGCTGTTTTTTCAGTTTTTAATATCTGTAGCGAAAATGAGTATTTATTCCGGCAATACCGACCTCACTACGTAGATCAGGGTCGCAAGACCTACAATTTGATGTATGAAACTTAAAATTCCTCGGAGCCGTTGATTTAATAAGTTACGCTATTATATATATAGATTACGGGTAAGTTACGATAGAAATTATTTATCTGGTTATTATAAATTGAGATTTCATTTGATGGTATATTGGACCTCGGAAATACTAAAGCCCTCGTACCACAATTGACTCCGTTCAGATCTTCACTAATTTTGACTGAAAATTAAGTAAATAACGTTACAGCAATTTCAGGCGGGTTCGGCCGAAACCCATGTGCAAAATGTTCACATTGTACACTTTTTCGATTAGATCTCTGTGAATCCGCATTTTATTTTTACAATCTGCTCATTTTAGTGGTACTTAAGAAATATTTGACGTCTGTCAACAATTGTAATCTGCGTCCGTGACTTTACTTGAAACGCTGTTTTTTCAGTTTTTAATATCTGTAGCGAAAATGAGTATTTATTCCGGCAATACCGACCTCACCACGTAGATCAGGGTCGCAAGACCTACAATTTGATGTATGAAACTTAAAATTCCTCGGAGCCGTTGATTTAATAAGTTACGCTATTATATATATAGATGTTCAATCTTTTTATAATTTCTTACTTACTCTAAGATTATAAAAATTTCAATCTATTAGGTCCACTATTCTTTATTTTGCAGCTATTCGATTTTTACAAATTTATAAAATTGTTTACTGTTCTCAAAATTCTTGTACAATATCTATATATCTATGACTGCGTACCTTTGAATGGTAAGATTACGTCGGAACGTGTCCGAATCCTTGAGCAACAAGGTGTTTACAAGGCCAAAGAGTTGCATCACACGTTCATCTTGTCGCAAATCTTCGTGACCCTTCAGAAGAAACATATAGTCCTTACCGTTGTTGCCTTTAATCAACAATTTACGCGGACGTTGTTTAGATGTGATCACCTGCAGTGAGCTCTGGAAATATGCAATTCGTATAATCGGTTGCCCAGGACAATAACTTCATGGCACTGCCAGTTCTAAATGGCGGCAAACCAACATGTTTGGCGAAACATACTGAAGTTCTAAAGACGTCAACTGAGGAAGTTGACGCGATATTCGTCGAAAGACATGATAGTACAAGTCCCAAGCTTGGTTCAGGTCTCGAGTAATTCCTGAAACTTTGTAACGTTGACACCATTCCTAAGCTTCTGAAAGATCTCGCCCGTACGCTTGATTAAAACTGGTTTCCTTCAATGTCTGCGGTCCCCTTTCTAGAATGGTATGCAGTGGTTCCAACACTTCATACATCCCCTTGAGATTTTGTTCTCCAAAAAATAACCGCGACGCTTCTTCCAATCCCTCGTGCCACATTTCATGCCATAAAATGGCGACTCGTACCAACTCTTCAGAAGCCATTGAAACTTGACTTACTAACTTGTGAGAGTGTTCCCTCATCGATGTTAAAATTTTAATTGCAGCATTTCTTCGTAAAACGGATGAACTTTTCGAAGCTACAGTTAACGGGTAAATTAAAGCATGTGGATAAGTTTTGCCAATGTCGATGAGTAAATGGTGTATCAATCGCGACACAAGGGCTCGAGGGGTATCGATTCGGGCTATCAATTGAGGTATCACTTGTAACCATGTATCTTTATCAATAAGTTTTATGCCTTCCGCGATGGCATCGTGAACTTCGGGCCACTGGCCGTAATCAAACCACAAGGTGAGCAATCGCAATGTATCTTGCAATGAGCTGCCTTTAGAGAGATTTATCGACCTAAAAGTTAAATATGAAATTTTGCGTAAAAATCCACTCACGTGCTCACTTAAAAAAATCCTTCAACATCAAGCACCGTATGACGAATAAAGTCAGCCATCTTATCAGTCTTCAATAATTGATTAACATTTGTGACATTTTTGTAATAAAGGACAGTCTCATAATTCATGTACGCCCATGAATGCCACGCTTTATACCACAAGGGATCATGTTCTGTGGCCTCTTGGTAACATTTTAAAATTGACGTTATGGAGTCTTCCCCGATGCCTTCAATCGATTCTTGCCATGCTCCAAGTTTTAAATAACATCTGAAATCAATAATATGTAGTCAACAATAATATAATCAATCATCATCACCTAGCTAATAAGCGCCTCCTATCATCATGAGTGACATCTTCATTGTTACATTGTTGGGTATACTCTCTAAGAAAACCGGACATCCACAACTGCTTTGTGTAAGCAAATGTTACTTGTGGCTGACTGAGTGGCAGCAATTGGTCTGGTTGCGAGTCGGGATCATATCTCAACAACATAACTAAAGTTTTATGTGACAACATAAGCGAACCACCTTTGCGACACAATGAAGCGTATTTTAGCCAGGTATGTATGTCTTCTTGAGGCGTCAGCACTAAAGAATGAACTTGTATTATGCGTTGCCAATCCTCGGCCAATCTTTGTCCCGCCTGAAGTCGTTGCCACCTCATAGCACGGAGAGTCGGTCGCCTTTCAGGAACCAGCTTGTACTGGATAACTTCTTCCAATTCTGCCAACATTTGCACAACTACCATAGCACCGTAAGCACGTTGGTACGATCCGGTCATTGCTGCCAATTCAGTGTCCAGTAAATCACGAGTCATATCAATGAATTGCTGGGCCTGATAAATAAACAAGTAAAATAATAAAAAAACAAAATATGAAATGAAATTAAAAATATGTACTTTATCATATTGTTCTCTGTGAATTGCTAGCACTGCCCTGTAAAAAGTACCATCCTGGGTGTCGCGAGGCATGACTTGTACATATCTGAAAATACCATCCAAGTTATATATATATACTTAATAATTATATGGTAATGTTTAAAAATACTTTTTCACCATGGTCCAGTTGTGCAATCCCCAAGCAGAAGCAGAAGCAGCCGCTAGACGCTCGGCTTTTTGCTGACTGTCCTCAGATAACCCGTCAAAACGTCCTTCAACAATAGAATTCAAGGAATCCCATTCCCCGAGAGCTTCTAAACATCTGCAGGACAAAGGCCATCAACTGTATTAATTAAATTTACATGAGCAAAACTTTTACACCTCATCTGACCCAAACAGGCGTCCTCATCGATTTCATCAGAATGCAACCTCTCCTCGTAAAGGTGCAAAGCTTTTTCCCAATTGTGCAACTTTTCATACCAACGAACCTGCACTAAAATATCTGCATTTCTGTGCATAACATACTGTAATAATCCCTCGGCAGCCTCCTTCTGTTGAAATTTATTGTTGATGGAAATGAGAGCTTCAACGACTCCACTGTTGGCGCCTCTTTGAAATTCTTCTTCTTTGTAATGTAACGCTTTTGCGTAAGCTCTGGCGAAAAATATACAATTGAAACCATAAAAGAAAAAGGGGTAGAATTTAGTTGAGACCCCGCACGAATCCACGACTTTTATCTTTACAATTTTAATTAAATATTCAATCTGATTTGTAAAGCAAAATTTAATGGTTGCATTTCGACACTGCAAATGTTTTTGAGAATGGATTTAAATCATGTTCCGAAATAATTGGATCGAACAATTTTCTGGGATTTCCTATTGTAGAAAAGGGTAGCAATAGAAGGTAAAACTATAACCAACTTAGTTAGGGAAACCCACAAATATGAGACAAGAAATCAAAATAACTTCTACTCATCAAATGTAAGAACAAGTGTAGCACTCAATAATCCTATATACAAATGTCTAGAAACCTTCACTTCATTGCCAAATTCTGTGAAAAACAAAGACAGTTATTCCTTATTCAAAACAAGCCTGATACTTTACATAAATCAACGAAATACTATGTTGTTGTGAATGTTGTGAATGTCAAAACTATGTTGTACTGTGGTTATAAAATTGTTATATTATATTTGGTATGTAAAATTATATTGTATATAAAAAATGTATCACTACACTTAGATTGTAATGTTCCGCCAGCAGCATGTTGCTGACTAGGAACAAAATGTTCTGTACTATATGATACTGTTTGTATTGTAATAATAAATATAAATATATTGCATTTCAAAAAAAAAAACACCAAAAGAGGGGTTCCCAATTAACAAATAAAGATACATCGGAGAACAGCTGTAACTAGATGCTGGAATTTACTAACCAATGAGCAAAACGTGCAGGGCGCTGACTAGAATTATTTCATCATTCATAACCTTGGGGTTTAGTTCATCTTTCGAATCAGATTATTTCCCCCCTCAAAAATTTTGTCGTATTTATGTAATGTGCATGTCTATCATGGCGAATTGTACGTTTACATGGTTAACTTTAATTAATCATTGTAGCCTTATTACGTGCCGGCCCACATTAATTTTCACATTGTAATGCTTAAATTTAATTGTACTATCAATCTGTAGAGATAAAAGTCGCGGATTCGCGCGGGATCGCAACTAAATTCTACCCAGAAAGTGTTAAAGACGTCATACCTGCAATGTATGTTGATGATCTAAAGGCACCTTTATCGCAATGCTCCATAAATTCGGCCAAATTTAAAATTGTCTGCGTTATTTCTGATAAATTGGGCACCATGAGTGCTTGCTCTAAACTGCTGATCAATTCTTTCTGCATTGTTTCGTTCAATTCCGTCCAACAGCTTACAAAAGCCACGTTAAACAAATCCTTTGGAAGTTGGGCGTAAGTTTGAGCTAATGTAAACAGGAACGCAAAGCAGGTATCGGCGATTGCTTCAACAATTCGATGCTCAATCGTTGAAGCCATTCTAACCAATCATCCTTAGAAACTCGTCGGGCAGGAGTCCAAGCCTGCTGCAAATTTGAGGCGGAAACTTTCAGTCTTTGTATTGTCGTCGTATCGGTCGCAGACGTTCCTGTACCGCAAATTTTATTTTTGTCCCGGTCCTTCAGTTGAGTCAAATTTATGTCTTCAGCCAAGGTGGTATCGGACGAGATTTTCGAAATTAAAATTTCATAAGTGGAATTCTGGATTTTATGTTTAACCATGGCCTTATTAACCAGAGGCACGAAAACATTAAATTTCTTACCTAATTGCATGATCAACGAGCACAGAGTATCCATCGCTTCTTTGCGCAAGTCAGGACACGTGTCCAAGGTTCGCACGAGGGGATGTGTAATCCTCGACATGAAATCAGAAAAATCGAGAATTTCTGCAAACTGATTGATAGTTTCGAGAGCTTGCTTGGTGATGGCATGCGGATAATCCTGTGCGTCAAATAATTTCACTATCCGCGGTAAAATGAGATTCATGTAATCATCCAAGTTACTGCCGAATTCCTTAAGCGCATCCAACAGTTTAATTGTGACGATTCGATCTTTCGAAGTATCATGGTTCAGTACTCGCAGTATGTGAGGTATCAGACGGGGCAAGTAAATTTTAAATTCGGCTCCCAATGCCACTGCAATGTGTTCAATCAGCAGTATAAGAGTGACTTGGATCGGACTGTTGGGTGTCCAGAAATCTTTAATCAGACTGATGATGTCATCCAAGTAATTTCTGATGTGCTGTTTCACGATCGCAATCAAATGGGCCAATTGTTGAAAGAGAAATTCTCTGAAATTCAAGTCGACCGTTTTAACGACATTTAAAAATACGGTACACACTTGATTCCTAGACTCTTAAATATAAAAGTCACAGCTTGGACCACCATAGTGTGAAGTTGGGAAAGGTTTGGATCGCGTATGATCCTCATGAGCGTCGTGACGGCAATCGCCGGATAATATTCTTCGAGAGTGCTGGAACTCATGTTGACCAGCATTTCGCTCGTGGTCAAATCGATATTCGCTTCTTCTTCTTTGTCAGCGATGGCGATTAAAAGGGGAGCTTCCGGCTGCTGTTCCACCTGTCCGCGATTGATTCGATGTCGATACGGATCCAGAGCTTCCAACAGGCCCAAAACCCTTATTGTTTCTCGTCGTATCACCGGGTGTTGTTACGTTTTCAGAAAATTTATTAAAACATCCAGAAGCATTGGATATTGATTGTAAGGCTTCATAACGTGTCCAGTTGCGCCTACCAACTGCCATAGAGTCAACAATGCAACGACACGCTTTTCCGATGCCGACGCGTCACGAAATGCAAAAGGCTTTGCCCTTCGAAATTGAAGGTGCCGAGAGTGTGGAGCGCCAAAATAATAAAAACGATAACAAAAAGAAGAACAAAAACGATAACAAAAACGTTAACAACAACAAAAAATGGTTAGAACTATTTTTTTTTCAGCCTGGCTGACCGTCTAGGTTCAACTGAAAAAACAAATATTAATATTCAAAACAATTTTCTAATGTACAAATACCTTTCGGACTGATGTCGAATCGAACTGACTTTGATAGGCTGCATTTCGTCGAGTTCCGGTTTTTGAGGATGCTTTTATTTAATGTCTGTAAATAATAAAGTGTTTTTAAGTTTAAGGAATACATAGAAACGTTAAATTATTTACCTGATTAAAATTTGCTCTTGGAGCTGGAGTTGATTTTTTCTTTACTTCCGGCAACGGCGAAGGTGCGCTGACCTTGTGTGACCGGGTTATCATTTTCGTTCTGTGTAAATTATTAAACAGCTTTGCAGTGCAGACAATTCTTTGTTTATATTAGTTTTTATATTAGCTTACGGTTTTGCACTTAATTCCTCTTCCTTCTTCGCCGTCCTCGATCTCGTCATGATCTGCTCGTCGTTCTGGGTAGGTTGTGTGCGACGCATTTTTGCCAGATCGGATTGATGCGGTGCAATCCCTCGCGCAAAAATTGAAACGCTCTCCGGGACTCTTTGTTGTTTGTTGTTGAAAACGCGTGTTCTTGAAATTCCGTAGGTGTTAAGTAGGCTGTTTCTTTATCGGGTATGTCTAATTAGTAAACTTAAGTTGTCTGTAAAAAGTTGCATTGAATAAATAGGTTGCAACAAACGTTTGAATAATGCTAATAACTTTTTTTCGCGCCAATTGATTTCAAGCGGGTCAATTATTTCATTTCTCAATCATTCTCGTACGCTTCTTTGTAAAAAATTATAAAAGTTACATAAGTTGGCCAGTAGGTATCAAATGAAAAGTCTGACAATTTTCGTTACAAGCAAGTAAAAAAAACTACCTAACCGTCACAACACTAATTTTTGTTCGATTAAAATTTTATTCCGTCGAACAGCTTTGTGTATAAAAATTCCGATGTCAACATAAATTAAATATTATTATTTACTAGCTGTGACCCGACAGACGTTGTCCTGTCCAAATTTCAATAAAAAGCACTTTATTTTTTTCCAAATTTTTCCAATTTTTTTATTTAAATAGGTAATTGTACATTCAACATTTCTAGCTTAAATGGTATGAGCTGTGCGTGCGTTGATCATCAGTCAGTCAACTTTTCTTTATATATATATAGATTTAATAATTACATCGACCATCTTCTGTGTTATGAGAATTGTGATGAAATGCTTGGAGATCATTTAGAAGAGCTGGAAGAGGTGTACACAACTTTGAAGCCTCAATGAGGTGCGCTATTAGCAACAACAATGCAGACAGATATGCTGCGATTAAAAAGAAGGGCGATGCCCCACTCGTGATTCTCACCAAGAATTTGTACTCTAAGAACGCCATGTCGATTGCAACAAAAGTCGCCATCCAAATGAAAGCAGTGTTTTCTCTTTTTTTACTGAAGGCGATAGTGGAACCGAAATTTTAATTTTTTTTTTTTTTTAATATTTTAAATCCAACTGCAGCGCAGTGGTTCATTTTTTAAACTTTTGTACGTAGATTTCTTCTTTCTTGCAAATACGGTCTGGAACATCAACAGCATGCCAGTGAATCAGTAGCCAGTGTAAATGCGTTTCTTCCACATATTGGTTTTATTTTTCAAAGTTCAACTGTTACTTATCACCATTTTGTTTTTGATATTTCGCAACATTATGATTACCGATCCGACTTTCAATTGGAGATTGTGAGGCGGCAATCCGGGCAATTCCAGGGAGTTTAAAAATTCTGTTGGATAGTTGACGACATCATCTTGGTTAGTAACAGAATCTACCGATTTGTAAGTCATCAATCCGCCAGCAATTTCACCTTGAATCTTGAAATTCAATTCGTTGACATCAATGTTTTTCGCCGCCAATATAGCACGTTCACTCAACCAATCATGATTTTTGTGATTTTGGGCTATGTTTGGGAACACCTTTCCTATGAGTTTGGTCTTTGATTTGGTGAATTGGCAAAAATCGATGGGGAATGTAATGTAGCCAGTCGCAATGTCAACGGGGATTTTTGCCATTGCCAATGTCCAGTAATTGTTTTGAAAATAATTCTCCAGATTGGTCGTTCTGCAACTCGACACGCATGTTGATACTTAAGTTAAGTGTCTTGATGTGTTTCCACAAAACGGACGACTTCAAACATACATTAAGTTCATCGGCTGACGTTGATCGTGGAATCACTGGCAATGTTTGGCGAAAATCACCTGCCAACAGAATCATCGCACCACCAAACTGGTTATGATTGCTTCGTAGATCTTGCATCGTTCGGTCTAATGCCCCCCGCTTGCTCTCCAGTGAAATTTAAATTTTAAAAACAGTTTTCTTGATGTCATAAATACAAGCCTGATTAAAATATCAAAGTACCTGAATTCATTGCCGAGCTAAATATAGAGGTTTATGGTTTTCGCTCTGTTCGTGGTGTTATGTACCTATATTAGTTAATCACACAATTATTAAGTACCTATATTAATTAATCACCTAACTATTAAGTTGTTTACTTATTATTAATCTGTTCACTTATTATCATGTTTATTTGCGGTTCATCTTATATTGGTTCTCATCCTGTTTATTTGTTATTGTATTTTTTAGTGGTTTGTATGCACTTGTTTTTCATCCTGTTTACAGATAAATTTCTTATATAAGGGATTCAAATTAATTACAGTCAAGAGTTTTGATAGTTTGATAGTTGCTACCAGTCTGTCGTTAGTCTCTACTACTCTCCTATTGTTAAGTCATAGTTTTAGTCACTTTTATTTTAAATTAAGTGTTATTTACGAATAATAAAGATTTGTACGAAGAAGTGTCGCTCTCTCGAGGTCCCATAACAAATTTTTGGTGTCAGGAGCGGGATAATTTGCTGAATAACTTGGACAAATCTTGGAAGATTCACAAACGTGACGATTTATCGAAGTCTCCAGATCTATTCCTTGGTAGATTCCCATCTTTAAAAATCAGCAACGAACTGGGATCCAATTGGACATGCACATCATCGTTCTTGTCATATCGTAAGTAACCACTCACAAATCAAACTCTAAATCTAAATTCAAACTCAAATCCTAAATCAATTAAAATAATCTCTCTTTTACAATGCCTACTGAACAATTAGAAGTACCTTTAAGCTTTTTATCAAAATATATAACACCATTTACGGGTGATCGCAATCAGCTAATATCATTTATACGAAATTGTCAGAACGCGTACGATTTAGCCACAGCAGCTCAAAAGCCAATTATTTTCTCTTATATCTTATCACAAATTCAAGGTCGAGCAGAAATTATAATTAGTAATCACAGTTTTACAAGTTGGAATGATTTGAAAAAGTTTCTCAAAGATACTCATTTAGAAGTTAAACACTTTTCGCAGTTACATTTAGAATTGCAAGCGTGTAAACAATATCATAATGAAACTGTAATACATTATACCCAAAGAGTTGAGACTTGCACAACGCAACTTCTGCAAGCCGCGAGAAATGATACGGTAGATCTCGTCGAACTTCGTGGAAAGTTCGAAATGATTAATAAAATGGGTTTACAAACATTCTTACTAGGTATATTACCCCAGTATTCAGTTATTTTACGGGCGCGTGACCCTGAAACACTCTCGGACGCATCGGATATCGCTTTAAATGAAGAACGCATCAATTCATATTTAAAAGAAAACATTTCACATACGTCAAAATTCTGTTCCTTTTGCAAAAAAACGGGTCATACAACATTTAATTGTTTTAAAAAATCAAACAACGTACAATCTCCTAAACCTAAACAGGAACCTAGAGTTTATAACGTACATTCACAAAACACAAATACTTTTCAAAAAACCCAAACTCCAAATTCAAAGTTCTGTAACTATTGCAAGAAAACCGGGCATGTAATAGGTGAATGTCGGAAAAGACAGTATAATCACGCGAAAAGACAATATCCTCAACAAAATACGAATCAAAATGCGAATTCTAACAATAATTTAAACTATCAACGTCCCTCAACCCCTGCCGTAACGAGGAACGTCAATCAAGTTTCGGCAGAATTTTCACAATTAACTCAACAGCCTTTGTAGAACTTCATATACCGGAGTCAAAAACAAAATTCCTAAAATTATTAATAGACACAGGTGCCGATGTTTCATTAGTTAAGTATCAATCAATAAAAGGCGAATTAGCATGTTACGAGGACGAAAAATTAAAATTAAAAGGTATCAATGATGAAATCATGGAAACATTCGGTTACTCAAATTTTCACATAAATATTGGTAATTCCATTATCGAACATAAAATGCATTTAATTAAAAATAGTAAAAATATACCATTTGACGGAATTTTAGGGATAGATTTTTATAGGAAAACAAATGCTGTGATTGATTACAAAAACAACAGTCTAACATTTAATCATCACACAATTCCTATTCTTTTTGAAAATAAACCTAATTCTAACGTAGAAACGAACTTTGTAAAATCTAACTCAACGCAAACTCCTAAATCTATCGAAAATCATAACATTATTCCAAATCTAAATCAAACTCGAAATCTTACAAACTCAAACTCTTTATTAAATCAAACGCGAAATCTTACAAACTCAAACTCTTTACTAAATCAAACTCAAATTCTTACAAACTCGAATCAAATTTCCAAATCTTCTATATCTCCAAATCGAAATTCAAAATCTTACATTATCCAAAATCTAAATCAAAGAGTAACTCATGAACCAATTTTTAAATCCTCTCAAGATCAAAACATTTTCAAACTCAAGCCACGAACAGAAACCTTAATTCAATTTAACGTACAAAATCCAGAAATTCAAGAAGGCTTAACTCCAAATATAGAAATTCTTGAAGGTGTATTTCTTTGTCGTTGCATCACAAAAGTCGATCAAAATCAAAAAGCTATCTCTACAATATTAAATACGACCAGTAATGAGGTCACTATCAAACAATTAGACTTAAATTTAGAGCCCTTAAACAATGACGAAATATTTTGCATCATTCAATATTACAAGTAGAAAACGGGAATATTACAAATCGTAATGAAATCTTGAATAAAACTATTCGAACCGATCATTTAAATCAAGAAGAGCGCGAGTCTCTAATGAAAATTTGCCACGAATATAATTCTATATTTCAACTTGAATCCGATAATTTAACTAGGACAAATAGCATCCAACACACGATACCTACAATATCTCAAAATCCTATTTCTTCTAAAACCTATCGTTATCCGGAAATTCACAAACATGAAGTAAATACTCAAATTGATAAAATGTTAAAGCAGGGAATAATTGAACCTTCTACTTCACCTTGGTCTTCTCCTTTGTGGGTTGTTCCTAAGAAAAAGGACGCATCTGGTAAATGCAAATGGAGAATTGTAATAGATTATAGGAAGTTAAACGAAGTTACAATAGGTGATGCTTTTCCATTACCCAACATAACAGAGATATTAGATCAGTTAGGTCATTCTAAATACTTCACCACTTTAGACTTAGCTTCGGGATTTCATCAAATTCCCATGAATTCAGAAGATTCCCCAAAGACAGCATTTTCGACGCCATTAGGTCACTATCAATACACACGAATGCCTTTCGGTTTAAAAAATGCACCAGCAACCTTTCAACGGTTAATGAACAATGTACTATCAGGATTACAAGGGATCAAATGCTTTGTATATCTTGATGACATAGTTATCTATGCCGATTCCATTGAAACACATTCACGTAAATTAAAAGAAATTTTTGAACGACTAAAAAGTCACAATTTAAAGCTCCAACCCGATAAGTGTGAATTCATGCGTCATGAAGCAGCATACTTGGGACATGTCATATCTGAAAATGGAGTACGTCCAAATTCTGATAAAATTCAAACAATTCAAAATTTTCCAATTCCCAAAAATGCGAAAGATATCAAGTCATTTCTTGGATTAGCCGGGTACTATCGTAGATTCATAGAAAATTTTAGCAAAATTACCCGACCTCTTACTAGCTTATTAAAAAATGAAGTAGAATTTGATTGGTCATCAACTCAACAGGAAGCTTTCGATGTTCTTAGAAATAAATTAATCTCAGAACCTATCCTCCAATACCCAGATTTTTCTAAACCTTTTAATTTAACAACAGACGCTAGTGGGTATGCAATAGGCGCTATTCTTTCTCAGGATTTTAACAATAATAACTTACCAATTGCATATGCTTCTCGAACTATGAATCGTGCTGAAACAAATTATTCAACAACTGAAAGAGAATTATTAGCAATAGTATGGGCAACGAAACACTTCCGACCATACCTATATGGAAGGAAATTCAATATCATTACCGATCATAGACCATTGACTTGGTTAATGAACGTCAAAGACCCTGGTTCGCGATTAACTAGGTGGCGCTTAAAACTTGAAGAATATGAATACAACATTATTTTTAAACCAGGTAAACAAAATACTAATGCAGATTGTTTATCGCGAATTCAAATCGAAAATCCTCAAATTTTAAAGTTACAAATGTTGACTGATGACACGTATAACGATTTCTTGAAATTCCATTATATGGATCTAAAGCCAAATATTCACGATTTTCAAGAAACTGACTCATCTTTGTTAGATCAAGACAATAACATTGCACATATCATCTCCTCAGATTTTCGAAATTCTGAAGGATTGTCCTTAGAAAATAGTAAATTAATCACAAACTATGAATCTTTAAAACTAGAAACCTCAAAATTATACGACATTCTAATATCCCAATTCAAAAATAAATTCAGAGTATATCACTTGATAATCAAGCAAAACTTCTGGGATAAACCAACATACCAAGATTTATTTTATTGTCTTCAAAACTTAAGAAACATTTTAGAAAGAGATAAAATAAGCTCAATTTCATTTCCTTTATTCATTGATCAATTTATACAATTTAACCCTGAAAAATCAAAACAAATATTATTGTACGTATTTCGGAATTCAAAAATCAGTATCATATTATGTCATAATAAAATAATAAATCCAATTAGGGAAGACATACCTAAAATTTTAGCAGAAAATCATAATTCCCCAATATCAGGACATTCAGGTTATCATCGTACCCTAAATAGATTAAAATTTAAATATAAATGGAAGAACATGAAAAAAGATGTTAAATCCTATATCAAACAATGCGAAAGTTGTCAAAAAAACAAAGTAGTTCGTAAAACCTTCAAACAACCAATGGAAATTACCTCAACCTCAAACCACTCATTTGAAAAATTAGCAATGGACATTGTAGGTCCACTTCCATTGACTGAAGACGGCAACAAATTCATTTTGACAGTACAAGACGACCTTACTAAATTTTCTCAAGGTTATGCCATTCCAAATCATGAATCCTCCACGATCGCTGATATGTTAGTGAAACATTTTATCTGTAATTTCGGAATTCCCAAGCAAATCCTTACCGATCAAGGTAAAGACTTTACTTCCAACTTAATAAAAGACATTTCATCCTTATTCAAAATTAAACGAATTCAAACCACAGCGTATCATCCACAGTCAAACGGTGCACTAGAAAGGAGTCATGCAACTTTAGCTGATTACCTAAAACATTACATAAACGATAAACAAACTGACTGGGACAAATGGATTCCTTTTGCTATGTTTTCATACAACACAACTCCTCACAGCTCTACCAAATTCACACCTTTTGAATTAATCTTCGGACAAAAACCTGAATTACCTACTTCAATCATACAACCTCCTGAATTCAAATATACATACGATACTTATGTAGATCAATTAAAATTAAAATTAAGCAAATCACATGAAATTGCTCGCGAAAACTTAATCAATCAAAAACAAAAGTCTAAAGAACATTACGACAAACATGCAAATACTATTCAATACAATATAGGCGATTTAGTATATTTACGCAATGAACATACAAAACTCAATCAATCTCGGAAACTAACTCAAAATTATCTAGGGCCTTACGAAATCGTTAAGGTAAATTCGTCCGCAAACGTAGTAGTCAAAGTCAAAAATAAAAACGTAACAGTTCATGTCAATAGACTAAAACCAGCATTTATTTCAGGACCTTCATCATCGAAGGCCATGCCTCGAAGTATAATGTAACAAGGTTTGAAACATCACCAGGTTTATACTACGAAAATCTAGGAAAATTGCAATATTACGATAGCACATGGAACTTAATTGCACATGTTGATACTAACTTTTTAACTCAGAAACTCAATCTAGTAGTCCAAACTTATGAAAATACAAAACACATGTGTGAGAAGGTAACGTTTACTACAGACGCACATTTATGCAGACAATCGTTAAATTTTCTGGAAATCAAAATTCCTACAATTCGAACAAAACAGACAGCATTTTTAGACTTAGTAGGACACACAAGACAAAGACGAGGTTGGTTTGATGGTATCGGTTCCGTATTCAAGACCATTATCGGTACATTAGACGCCTCAGACGCAAAATATTACGAAGATTCGATCAGTAAAGTAATGAAAGACGATACGAATATTTTGAAACTATTAAAAGAACAAAATCAAATAATTAAGACAACAATTTCAAATTTCAATCATACCATTTCAAATTTGAAAAAGAATGAACAAGTATTTAACGACAATATTAATCAATATCATAATTTTACTCAGGCAACAACGCAAGAAATTAATCACATCCAATTTACTCAAATGATATTAGAACATATGTCTTTACTCACATATATATCTAACGAACTAGTTTCAGATTATGATCAATTAATTAATTCCGTGTTATTTGCACAAAATAATCAAATTCATCCTTCTATAATAACTCCAAATCAAGTTTTATATGAATTAACCAATACCCTAAGTCAATTGCCAACAGGAACTCATTATCCTTTACCACTTAAGAGAGAAAGTATTCATAAATTATTGAGTATAGCTGAACTGAAAGTTTATTTTCTGAATTCAAAATTAATATACATCATTTCTAACCCTTTGGTTAAAGAAACAGTATTCACTTTGTTTCATATATTACCTCTTCCAACTCCAACGAGAGACCCAGCAAATTTTATATTCATTCAACCAACTCATCAATATCTAGCAATATCGATAAACAAGATTCAATATGATTCATTTGATTCGCTAGACGATTGTAAAAGAGTAGATGAATATTATAATGTATGTAAACAAACTGTTTTATTTATTTCTCATGTTAAACCAAATTGTGAGACAAGGTTACTTTCGGTAAATGGCATAATACCAGAAGAATGTAATACTTATGTTGTCAATAGTAAACTAGATCTCTGGCATAAACTTCAAAGTGGAAATCAATGGCTTTTTGTTCTTTCCAACTTAGATCTTGTAACAATAAATTGCAAGAATGGAAACCCTATCGATATCCGCCTAAATGGTACTGGAATACTTGGCCTGCATGAAGATTGTAAGGCGTACGCAAGATCAACTACCTTAGTTCCAATGAAGGGCTATAATAGCAACTACGTTCCAATCGTTCCAATAGCAAACATCCTTGAAGATGACTGTTGCAACGAAAAGAAGATCAACAGGACCTTGCCGAAAATTCAAATTCCTCATTTCGTCACAGCTAACGTCGATTTAGATGATTTAGCGTTTGTTTCTCATAAGTTAAATAACTTTGATAAACAAATTGATGATATGTTACACGAAGAAACAATCAAAAAACATATTAGTATATATACATATTTGGTTTATATAATTTCTTCAGTTTTAGCGACTTATGCTGTTTATAAATTGTATATATATTTCACTCAGAGGAAGAGACGAAATCAACCGCTTGAAATCGAATATCGTTCAGGACGTGTATGCTGTAATATTTTCAACATCTGCCGTGATTCCACCCGAATCCAGGATTTCAACAGCGACCCTGAAACATCCATTGAACTAACTGAGGGCATTCAAACACCAGCAAGAGGACAAGCTGTCCATCGCACCTCAACATTGAGAACAAACCTTTAGTGGAAATAAAACAAATTGTATTCCCACTCTTAAGGAGGGAAGTGTTATGTACCTATATTAGTTAATCACACAATTATTAAGTACCTATATTAATTAATCACCTAACTATTAAGTTGTTTACTTATTATTAATCTGTTCACTTATTATCATGTTTATTTGCGGTTCATCTTATATTGGTTCTCATCCTGTTTATTTGTTATTGTATTTTTTAGTGGTTTGTATGCACTTGTTTTTCATCCTGTTTACAGATAAATTTCTTATATAAGGGATTCAAATTAATTACAGTCAAGAGTTTTGATAGTTTGATAGTTGCTACCAGTCTGTCGTTAGTCTCTACTACTCTCCTATTGTTAAGTCATAGTTTTAGTCACTTTTATTTTAAATTAAGTGTTATTTACGAATAATAAAGATTTGTACGAAGAAGTGTCGCTCTCTCGAGGTCCCATAACAGTGGTTTGTTTTTACTAGGGAAAAATGATTTTATTTTTTATTCTTTTCTTTGTGTTATGTCGTAACCATCTAACCATCTCTGACTAATCGCCGTCCAATCGATTTTTAAAATTTTAGAAGTTTATAATATAAAGCCTTTGCGAATAGTAATAAGATTTATGTGATAAGTAATCAAAATTAGTTCTTAGTTGAAATTTGCAAATGGAGAATATTTATGTAAATAAAATATGTAACATGCCTAATTGAAAATTTTACAAATAGGTATATTTTAACAATAATATGGTTCTCGGTACTTAAATTTGAAAGATCCTCGCATCTAGAAGATCTTTGTATAATTATTATTTATAATTATTTATTACAAGAAGTAATAACGTAATAAAAATAGCTCTCAAATTTCAGGTTAACAAAAAACATTTACATAATTATAATAGTTATTTATTTTATCCAGAACAGGAAACGCGTGCTAAACACACATATTTGCTACTAAGAAAAAAAAGTAAATATAATCACTTTTCATGCTTTTGAATGAGTATATAAAATACATCTTTAACCGCAAGAATTGAATGGAATATCTTTAGATATCACGTCTAATAATAACAATCGGTCAAGTTTAATAATATTTTTATGAAAAACAAATATAATAGACAAGATTATAATGTAAATACAGAATAGAGGTGAAATGACAAAAATGTTCTTGAATGAACGTGGATTTCAAGATTGTGCGCATGACCGCACTCTTGCGTTAATCTGATTGTAAACAGGAAAATATTCCTTTAACGCCAGTTTACCCTTACTAACACCAAAGCAACTGCACGAAAGTCGTTGTAAATGAGCCTTTAGATTAATAAGCGTTATGCGCGAATGAATTTTGAACTGTTAAGTTTGTATGAATGTATAAAAAAATAGGTTGGTAGCAAAAAGTGACGCGTAGAATGTATGTACAATGGGGCGTGCAAGGTATTAAATAGTAAACGTCTATTAGTATGGTCCTACAATAAAGGGTCTGTTAAATAGTGTAAAATGTATTAATCGTAACCATAATAAAGAAATATAAAAGGTTATGGGCCCAGAAAAGAAAATAACATAAAAGTTAGGGCAGACAAAAGGTAAACGATAACCTAAAAATTGGAAGCATGGAAACCGCCAAAACACAAATTATTCAATATCCACAATTAAGTACTGGAAACTTTAATAATTGGATCTTCAGAATAAAAGCAATTTTAGAAGAAAAAGGTGTAGTGGAAATTTTAGACATAAATTATGGAGATTTGGAATCCGATAAAGAACGAGAAGATTATCGACGTAAAGATGCAAAAGCAAAATCGCTTATCATACAGTGCGTTACAGATAAGCACTTGGATATCATCAAGGATGCAAAATATGCAAGCGAAATGGTGAAAGCGCTACGGGACATTTTTCAACGTAACAGTGTGTTCACAAAACTTACATTAAAGCGAAAATTATTGCTAGTGAAGCACAATAAAGGGCAAAGATTAGAAGATCACTTCTTAACATTTGACTCATTAATAAGGGAATTGGAGAATTTGGGAAGTAAAATGGAAGAAGAAGATAAAATATGCCACTTACTTCTATCATTGAATGAAGAATACGAAAATGTTATTACAGCAATAGAAACTGTAAGCGCTAACTTGACAATGGACTTTGTGAAATCCAGACTGCTTGATGAAGAGATGAAACTACAAGGTAAGGAAGTTAAACAGACTGAGACAGAAAAATCTTTTACAGCCTTTCCATTTACCTGTTATACCTGTGGTTTGAAAGGGCATAAAGCTAAGCAATGCAGGAGAAATACTGGAAAACAAAATAGGAGTGAAACTGGACCAGGAAGAGGTCGAGAGTTTCGAGGACGAGGAAGAGGAAATTATACAAATTATCTAGGTCAAAGGGACAATAAAACCGAACGAGCAAACACAACGGAATTATCATTTGTAGCATTAAGCACAGAATGTTTAACAGATGATCATTACTTTATTATTGATTCTGGCGCAACAGAAAATTTAGTCAAAGACAAATTGGAAAAATATATGACATCAGTCGAAAAAATGGAAAATGCCATTAAAATTAAAGTAGCAAATGGTGAGACCCTGACAGCAAACAAAAGGGGAGTATTAAGAGGCAAATGTGGAAATCAATATGTTAATATAGCAGCATTGATCGTCTCTGGATTAACACATAATTTAATCTCTGTTAGAAAATTAATGGATGCAAATCTAAAATTGAATTTTAACAAAGAAGGTGCAAGGATATATAAAGATGGATTGAATATCTATGCAAATTTAAGTGGAAGTTTATACACATTAAGAATTGAACCAGAAAATTATGAAAGAGTAAACAGTAGCATAGAGGAAAATTTATGGCATCGACGTTTAGGACACTTGAACAGATGGGGTTTGACGAAATTAAATCTACCGGTCAATAAAGAAGTATGTAATGAATGTATGGAAGGAAAATCAACCAGACTACCATTTGGAAAACAACAGTTACCAAGAACAAGAAGAATTGGGGAATTAATTCACAGCGATATTGCTGGTCCGGTAAAACCATCAACAAAGAATGATGAAAGGTACTATCAAACCGTCATTGATGACCACAGTCATTTTTGTGTCATATACTTATTGAAACATAAAGGAGAAGCCGGAGAAAACTTGATGCATTATATTAAGAATGTAGAAAACCAAAAAGGAATAAGAATACAAAGAATAAGATGTGACAATGGGGGTGAGTATACATCTAATGATTTACAAAGTTTTTGTAGAAACAAAGGAATAAAACTAGAATATACTCTACCATATTCACCACAGTCGAATGGGGTCGCAGAGAGGTACAATAGATCAATTCAGGATAAAGCAAGGACAATGATGATCGAATCAAATCTACCAAAACATTTATGGGGCGAAGCCATACAGTGTGCAGCTTATTTGTTAAATAGATCCCCGACAAAAGCACTATTTGGAAATGTACCGGCAAGAAAATATTTTGGAAAATTAGACTTGTCAAGGCTGCGAGTATTTGGATGTAAAGCATGGGCAAAAATACTGCCCACACCTTCGAAAATGGAAAAACGTGCTATTAGCACAAGAATGGTTGGCTATGGGAGCGCAAGCTATAGACTATGGGACCCGGAAACTGACCAAATTATAATATCGAGGGATGTAAGATTCGATGAAAATGACAGTAAATACATTAAGCAAAGTAATGAAAATAACGAAGGAAATAAATACGGTTGTGAAGAAGAGAGAGAAGAAAGTGATGTAATAAATAATGAAGATAGAAATAGAGAAGAAACGAGTGATACTGAAGGAGAAGAAGAAGGAACGATTAGAAATGGAAATAACGAAGAAAACCAGAATGAAACAATAACAAAGTCTGGAAGAATAATTCATCAACCATCACGTATGAATGATTACGAGCTGTATACGGCGTACTGTTTTTCAACCGATGTAGATGATCCGCAAGAATACAGCGAAGCGGTATCAAGAGATAAAGAATGGAGGGTTGCCATTAGAAGAGAACTAGACGCACATTCTCAGATGAAAACCTGGACAGAAACTATACTACCATACGGAAAACGTGCCATAGACGTTAAATGGGTTTTTAAGACAAAAGAAGATGGAATAAAAAAGGCAAGGCTTGTAGCAAAGGGCTTTCAAATTAAGGAGGAGAACTTCACGAATTATGCACCTGTGGCAAGAATTTCTACAGTTAGATTATTTTTAACATTCGCAATACAAAAATGTTATCAAATTCGACAACTAGATATTCCAACTGCCTTTTTGAATGGACACCTGAATTCGGAAGTGTATATCAAGTCACCGGAAGGACTAGAAGTTAATAAAAACAAAGTATTGAGATTGAATAGAGGACTATATGGATTGAAAGAAAGTCCGAGATGCTGGAATGAAAGGTTTGATAAATTTATGAGTACCAACAATTTTATAAGATCAAATCATGACTTCTGTCTATATGTTGGACACGACATTTGGATACTTATATTTGTAGATGACATCTTAATAACCGGAAATGACGATATGATCGAAAAAGCAATAATAGCCTTAAAGGAAGAGTTTAAAGCAAAGGATCTCGGAGAGATTAAAACCTTCCTAGGAATGGAAGTTGAGCGAAAGAAAGATAAATTGGAAATCCGACAAACCAAGCATATTACAAAAATGCTACAGAAATTTAAATTAATCGATTGCAAAGTAGCCAAAACTCCAATGGAGAAAAATTTCCAAAATGAAGAAAATGAAAATGTAATCAATATTCCTTATAGACAACTTATCGGTGGTCTCATGTTTGTCGCCACAACATCTAGACCAGACATTACTTTTGCAGTGTCGTATCTAAGTCAATTCCTGGACAAACCAACTCAAAGCTTATGGACTCAAGCAAAGAGGGTGTTAAGGTATTTAAAAGGAACAAGGGATAAGTGCCTGGAATTTAATTTAAAGAAGGATGATACATTGGAAGGATTTTCTGACGCGGATTGGGCTCGTGATCGCACAGACCGCAAAAGTGTAAGTGGTTGTGTAATATTTTACCGTGGTTGTGCTATCTCGTGGTACTCGCGAAAACAAAGCTCCGTAGCTATATCGACAGCAGAAGCAGAATATTTGGCTGCTGCCAACGCTGCTGCAGAACTAATTTATTTAAAAGGACTGCTCACAGACTTTCAAGTAAATTTAAAAGGTGTTCTGTATATAGACAATCAAAGTGCCATATCGATGATTGAATCATATGAAAACAGCAAGAGAAGCAAGCACATCGACATAAGGAGCCATTTCATAAAAGATCTAGTATTTAAGAAAATAATTGAAATACAATATGTAGAAACAAATGAAAATATTTCAGATATCTTTACAAAACCCTTGGATTGTTCAAAACATTTATATTTTTGTATTAAGTTAAGAATTGAATAATAGCAATTAGTTAAATCTGTTTCAAATTTAATTAATTGAGGAGGAGTGTTAAGTTTGTATGAATGTATAAAAAAATAGGTTGGTAGCAAAAAGTGACGCGTAGAATGTATGTACAATGGGGCGTGCAAGGTATTAAATAGTAAACGTCTATTAGTATGGTCCTACAATAAAGGGTCTGTTAAATAGTGTAAAATGTATTAATCGTAACCATAATAAAGAAATATAAAATGAACAACCAGGGAAAGTTATCGATTATTTTGAATAATGTAATGGTCGTCTTTCTTGTTTTTAGTGGGCGCGCATTTGCGTCTCGAAACACAAACACTCGTTCAACCTCGAACGGATCACGTAGTACCTACATACATTTAAAAGCGTATTTTACTTCCTCTCAAAACATAACCCACTAATTAAACAAAACGATCATAAATTTAATTATTCTCCGAAATCGGTTAGTTAATTTTTGCAATAATTTAAACATTACTTACTGAGCTGACGAATCTTCGACGTTTAGATTTTATTTACTGTAATTCGACTAAATCAGTGCGACTTCAAATCACCGTGCAATTTGAACTTGCAAAATTTCTTTTCACTTATAATCGTAAAGCACAAAAACTCCAACGGTTTTTGGTACAAATTGCAGAAAATTAAATTTTTGACAGATAAAAACAAAACGATCATGCGCTCGTAAATATTATTTATATTATGGTCTGCGGCGATAACGACGGTAAACTCAGTCGGAAAACAAATTAGTCTTTGCTAATTCTTTGCCAATTTTGTGTTTTCATAGATGTGCCTGATATAATTAATCCCGTAACAGGTTGCAAACACATTTTCAATTATGCAAAGAGTAATCTTTATCCCCATTTTTATACGCTCATAATTTGAGGAGCTAACATTCAATAACCGACATGTCCCTTTTCAACGAAATTGAGTTATACATGAAATTCAAACAAAAACCACCATCTGCGTCGATTGGTTGACTCAGATTCAGTGAAAATCGCACATGCCCAAAGTTATAGCATTGCAAAAGTAAGAGTTTCATTCAAAATCCTACACATCCAAACGGGTTTTTGTACGCAAATTTGATCAAAAAACAACATGTCCACTAGTATTTAGATATCCACTTGGTGAAATGCAATCAAAGTACGACATGTCCAGTACACTAAGGTATTTGGAAAGTGTGCTTAACGTAATATTTTTTAAAATTAGCAATTATGCCTTGATCTAATGGCTGAATAATGCTTGTTGTATTGGGTGAAAGAAACACCAACTGTGCATTTGGATGTTCTAAATGCGGGTGGCCTGGTGCATTATCAACAATTAATAGAACTTTGAAATCGAGAGCTTTCTGCTTCATATATGTTTCCACTTCTGGTACAAAGAAATTATTAAACCATTCAGTGAATACAACAGTTGTTACCCATGCCTTTGTATTGGCCAAAAATATCAAGAATGTAGGAATGGTTTTTCCTGTACGTGGACATAGCTATTTGCCGGCAGATAGAACTTTTGGCAGAGTGGAAAAGAAGTTAAAAAAAGAAAATTTTATCGTTACAGCGGACCAATACGACGAAATTTACAAAACAGTAGGTGTTGTGAGAAAATTAGGGGAAGATTGGTGTTCAGTATAGACCTTCGGCTGCCGTAAAACGTCTTTTGTACATTACCGACATCCGACTCCCATTAGTTCCTTCCGACCCCCCAAACCCCTCTCTTCGAAAAACACACACAATCTCGAAGCTTCGACGTGAACGCAAGTGCAAGGAAGTGAATTTAATTGCGACTACCCGTGGAAATAGCGTGCAACGATTCGAGCAACAACCCACATACACGGAAGTGAATCCCGTAAGTACCTTTATTCCCTTTCTCAAACAATTGGCATGTGTGCAACATCAAAGATCTCCAGAACATCTACAGGAAAATCAAAGGCATGCAAAGCCAGAAAAGAATTTTCTTAAAGAAAATGGAAAAAACTAGAAAAGGACAACACAATACTATTCATTTTACTGCCAGCGCATTTTACCATTTTGAAGAGGAAAACAAAAAACGGGAAAAAGGAAACCGCGTTGAAATTAAGAAGATTGGAAACCAAAAATAAAATAAAACCTGCAAAATTAAAAGATGTTAGAGAATTGCTAGAAAAACATTATACACGACAAGAAGGTGATATTACTGTGAAGTGGCAAGATCTACTAGAACTGGAGTTTTATAGAAAACTACTGGAAGAATTTCCAGAAATTAACAATGAAAATGACGAAGAAGAATCAGGGGATGATGAAGATGATGAAGATGAATGCAACTGTTTAGACGAAGACTGTGGCCTTCATATTGAAAAAAATTGTGCAAAATTTTCTTCCTTATGTTAAAACAATGATTAAGTTTAATAAAAGTTTTTCTGAGTTCAAATTCTTTCTTCTCATTAGTTTCAACCTTGTTTCGTTCAAAAGCCGATATGTCCATAACAAGTTCAAACAAAAACCCACATGTCTATTTTTTTCTCTCTAGGCTGTACAATTTAAAAGGTATATACTTCAAAAGCGACCATAATCATATATAAAACAATCACCTACATTTTTGCTTTTGCAAAATTAAAATCTATCTCTTACTTTTCTATGTATAGTTTTTGTCGATTTACCAAAATAATTGATTTTGGACATGTCGGTTATTGAATGTTAGCTCCTCATTTGATAAATATTATTTATATTATTGACTGCGGCGATAACGGCGGTAAAATCAGTCAATGCAATTGCTGCATTATTTACTGTTTTTTTTTTGTAATTTTTTGTGAATAGATGCTTCAAACAATTTTTCCTACGATGCTATTCGAAACTAATATATATTGTACAATTTAGTAGGCTCGAAAATGTTTCATATCCTTACGCGTGCGAACATGGATATTTTGCATTATCAAGTGTGTATTTTTATAAATTTTTAGAGTTTTATATCCTTACGTGTGCGAATCTATATATATATAATAGCGTAACTTATTAAATCAACGGCTCCGAGGAATTTTAAGTTTCATACATCAAATTGTAGGTCTTGCGACCCTGATCTACGTGGTGAGGTCGGTATTGCCGGAATAAATACTCATTTTCGCTACAGATATTAAAAACTGAAAAAACAGCGTTTCAGGTAAAGTCACACCATCTCACGGACGCAGATTAGCGGGACGCATCGTGCGGGATACCGTCGGAAAGGGGAAGCCGAGCGCTACATCGTCGCGCGAACAGGTTTCGGTTATACCCCCCCTTCACCCTTAAATAGCGGTTCAAATTTTCGGTACTTTCTTATCGATCAAAATTTCGAAACCAAAACCATATCTTGCAACGAATCGATCCTTTCCGATCTAGGATATCCGCGAAAGGTCTCTTCGAAATCAACCCCCCGGGCTGAGTGCCCGCGGGGCGGTTGGTGCGTCGGGGTCGTTACACTTCGAACGGTCGCCGCCTCTTTATTTTTAGATATTTTCGAAAACTTCATAAGAACTTTTTACGAACCGTCACCGGATCTGCGACTTTTCTTAATGAAGTTTTTCAGTCCGATCGATAAATCGTTTTTTCAAATTTTCAACCGGGCAATTTAGCGATTTTCATAAATAAATTCGCGAAATATGTATTAATCACCTCACAGAAAAATTGCAGAGGAATAATCTGTAGTCGCGGACATTCTCTATAACTTTTGTTAAAGGAAGCAGTTTCCAAACATCACGGTGGAGGATCTGCGAATTTTACAAACAAAAAATTTTACGGTTTTCGTCGAAATCGGCGCCCCCTTACTAATCCTCGAATAACTTTTCTATTTACGAAATCAGGGAAAATTTCTATTTACCGAATTTGTGCGCCTTTAAATTCTACACGATCCATGTGAAACAAAAATTTTCCTGCGGCCGACGGTTTTCGAGTTATGATTTTTCAAAAATGGACGTATTTATGCAAGAAATTCGAGGCAAGAAAAAAAAAAAAAGAAAATGTTCGGCAAAAAAATAATTTAAAAAAAAACGAAAAGGGCCAGCATCGGCAGGCAGGACGATTACAAACGACTTTCGTTCCGAAAATTACATTCTCAAAAATTTCATTTGCGATTTACGATTTTTTGAAAAATCACTATCAAATCCGATATGGCGAACATGATCTTAAACTTAAACTTAAAACATAAACTTACAATAATGTCTGTTTATACTTCCGGTTTTATTTACTTTCACTGCATAGTTGAATAATTTTTAAAGTGAATTCAAATAAAAAAAATTCTACGTCCAAAGTTAATCGAAGCTTAAGTCAAGGTAAATTACTCATATCTTTCAAATCCGTCTGTCATTTCATTACTGTATGTTAGGTAAACTCAGAGCATATTACAGAACGAATGTGGCGATTTGACTTTGCATTCACGCAAATGTCACACGAGTCCAGAAAATTATTTATCCAATGTAATTTCTTGGCGAGTTTAGTATTTGTTCTCAAATTGCATAACTAAATTTTAGCAAATTTTACTTCCTGATCGGTTTAGCTTATACTGCCGGGGGTCAACAAAATTGAAGTTTCCTGATCCACAAAGTTACAGTAATTGATACACTACCCACGATTTCAGGCACGTGACGTCACATTTTCATAATGACGTAATGGAATCGATCATATGGTTTTAGTTTAGCTAGGTCATTACCATCTGAAATACAAACATAGTTATTTAATTGATTTTTCACTGGGATTCACTTTGAAGATTTTACAGCCAATTATCGATATGTCAAGAGGCCGGCCTTCCCGCCAACGTATCTTAAGAAATCTCGGCAGCTCTTCACATCCATTGATGAATGAGCCCGAACCAATGGATGTTGATTTTCCTGAACCGCAAGTTGTTCGCAATCCTGGACGGAACAAACCAACAAACCTTAATTTCTGAAAGACAGTAGAGCGTCGATTATCCGAACTAATTGGGACCGACTACCGTTCGTATAATCGAAAATTCGGATGACCGAACAGTCATAGTTTATGAGGGAGGGGGAAGCACTAAAACGCTCAAAATGATAGAATATAAACATATATTGAACAACAAATAATATTTCAATCACATTATAATTTATGTACTTTATAAATCAAATTTTTAAATCAATCTTAAAACTTGAAAGTTTAAGTCGCGCAACAATGTAATGGCAAAGTTAACGACGATTCGGATGATTGACGTTCGGATAATCGACGCTCTACTGTACTTATTTTCAACTGAAACTTTCCAGAGTGATTTCCCGATTAATAAAGCATTTGCAGCAAGGTTAACATTGAAAATTTCAGATATTTACCGGATATCAACGAAATTTAAAATTGATGATCCTTTTGGAATACATGAGTAACATTTGCAAATCTCGGTTTTCTGTTAGTAAAGTGTCCAAAAAATAAGATACTGAAAAAAGTGTTGAGAAAATTCAATGAGGGCGGTACGCCCGCGGGTTTAGCCTAGTATGGTTATATTATCCTAACAATTTTCATAAGTAATATCACAAGAGAGTGAGAATAAATTGAAAATAATTGGACAGATTTTCGAAAACTTGTTGCCAGGGAATAGACACGAGAGCCCGTAGGGCTCGAGTGGCTATTCCCAAATGGCAACAAGTTTGAAAAAATAACTGGAGAATTATTTTCTAATTAATTCGCACTCTCGAGTGGTATTCGGAAGATTATTTTTTAACGTTTAAATAAAAAATACAGCATAAAAATACAGTTTAATTCATTATAAACTAAAATCAAACTGGCGACAGATGTCAAAACTAGAAAATGTGCTGTCAAGTTACATATGTAAACAAAATACTAGAAATTATGCTCGCGGGAATTTTCTACAGTAGAAAATTCTCACTATAATAATGTTGTGATTGGACAGAATTAAACACGTGTGCCCAAATACTGCTAAACGATTGGTGAATGAAATCATTAAAAAATAATCATAAGTAATATCACAAGAGAGTGAGAATAAATTGAAAATAATTCGACAGATTTTCGAAAACTTGTTGCCAGGGAATAGACACGAGAGCCCGTAGGGCTCGAGTGGCTATTCCCAAATGGCAACAAGTTTGAAAAAATAACTGGAGAATTATTTTCTAATTAATTCGCACTCTCGAGTGGTATTCGGAAGATTATTTTTTAACGTTTAAATAAAAAATACAGCATAAAAATACAGTTTAATTCATTATAAACTAAAATCAAACTGGCGACAGATGTCAAAACTAGAAAATGTGCTGTCAAGTTACATATGTAAACAAAATACTAGAAATTATGCTCGCGGGAATTTTCTACAGTAGAAAATTCTCACTATAATAATGTTGTGATTGGACAGAATTAAACACGTGTGCCCAAATACTGCTAAACGATTGGTGAATGAAATCATTAAAAAATAATCACTATATCAAGTGTGCATTTTAATACAAATTATTCTATCCATGTCGTCAATCAAAAAGGTACAGATTTGACAAGACATCTGTGAGTAAAAGGACGAACTATTTGACTAAAATCTTATGGGAAAACAACTTTTCCCCGAAAATGTAAAATTTAGACATTTATCCAATTTGGTTTACGGAAACTATTTCTTAGGTGCTAAAGGAACATTTTTATGTAATTTGTAGACGATGTTGTGTTCGGAAAGCAATAAAAAACGCGATCAAGTAATACTGTATTTCGTACCACAACTTTTAGATTTTTTTTCAAAGATATTCACCATGTTATCATAAAAAAAAACATGTCATATTATACTACTATATGTTTAGTATAAGTACCCCGAAGGAATTTCTACAATATAGCTTACTTCTTGAGCTGAACTGCATTTACTGGCACACTAAATTTTCAAAAAAATATTGTTGCCAATTTTTTTCTTCTTAAGTTATCAATTTTCTCGCAATAAAAAAAATATTTTCTTACAAGGCAATATATTCTCTATAAATGCTGTAAAGTGCATTGCAAAATATTTCTTAACTCTAAAGATTTCAGTAAAAAACCCTCACTACTACATTTTTGCGAGAATTGCACTTTCGGAGGTTAATTTTTGAAAACTAGGCACTTCTTCGCCAAAGCAAATATATCATTAGATGCGGTAACATTATGTTTACAACTGTTGCTTCGCAAATTATATATTGATAAGTACTTTCTAAGCGATACTGAGTTTCTTAAAACTCTGCATTTTTTGAGGTTGGGTTCCCCAGCCTCAAGTAAATATTAATTAATCGTTAATTATACATTAATTAATCGTTAATTTTGTTTTTTTAAATTAATTAATTAATTAGCTGTATTTGGTTTCAAATAAAATATAAACCATTTCAGGTAAATAGGTATTTTATTCTCTAAACTAATTACAATAACAACATAATTAAATATAATTGAGATTATGTGATCGATTAAGAATACGACCAATGAATCTGCGTTGTTCAACAGAATGTATCGACGGCCTCTTCCTTGATGTTAGTTGCCCTCAAACAAGAAACTTTGAATTAGAAAATTCCTTCTGAAAAAAGAAAACTTAGTTTATTTTTAATCTGACCTTTGTGGTAGAAAAAAATCGAATGCTCGCTCGACTTCAAAATTTTTCCGTCGGTAGCGTCAGAAAACTGGCTTCATCTGAAACAATGTAAAACAATACCAGTTATTACATGAAAAAATTAAAATACACAGTATATTTTGGTTCGTATTTGGTTGTAAATATTTATTTCGCCTAGTCTAAATTATAAATTAATTAATTTGATCGGTCAAGATCACTCGTAGATTTCGGTTACTAATGACAACTTAGTCACTTCATATTTACCCATCAATTACTTATATTAAACTAAAATGGAGTATAGTCATTATCCTGTTTAATTACATTTAATGTAATTTTATAAAAAAAATTATTAGAAATATTGCTAATTTATTACTTTTGGTATATTTATTATGCACGTACGTATATGGGTAAATCACTAACTTAATTTCATAAATTATCTTGATTACTCTTTACTTATTTTATTAACCAATCGTTTAGCAGTATATGGAGATTAAAAACTTAAAATTGAAAACTCAAAAAATATATGTGATGCACTTACCTTTTGTTTTGAAAACAATTCAAACATAAAAAATTAAAGCTGGAATTATAAAATTCCGAATAACTCGTGGAAATTCTGTCACATCGACTGAACACGAAATAAGAATAAATGTAGGAACTTTTGAACGAGAAAGCGCATATACAACTTTCAGGTAAACCGACCTTCGTTTTCTTAAGCCAACAAGTTCCACAATTGAAACGACTTTTCGATGTTTTTTTTCTCTTTTTTTAATTTATTTATTCGGGAGACGTAAAAAACTTTAAACAAAGCACCTGTCGGTCCACCGAACAGGTAGAGTCAGATTCGCTGACTAAAAAATCGTCTCTAGCCCGGATGTTGTTTGGACTGGAACAGAAAGTGTTGAGTAATAATTACCCTTTACTTTTGACTGAAAGAGTATTTAATAAAGAGCGGAAATAACGGATAGAGAGAGCCGCGGAGACAGTAATTATTGGAGGATAGACCTTGGACGGCGAGCGCGATCGCGTGGATTTGGCACGTAGTCCACTGACGCCCGAATCAAGGGATTCGGGTGGACAGTGACTCACTGGAAGAATTTTTCGGCGAGGGAGACGGTGTGTTCGCGAAGAGATTCGATTTTTAGGTCGCGGAGGATGGTTGTGTTACGAACGAACCAGGGTGCGCTCGCAACCAAACGAAGGGCTTTGTTTTGGACGGCGTAAACCGACGCCATGTAAGAACGCGGCGCGTAACCCTAGACAGGAATCGCGTATGTGAGAGTAGGGCGGATAATCGTTTTGTAAAGCAACAGTTTGTTGTCAATGGACAACACACTGTTACGACCGAACAGAGGGAAAAGTTGAGCTATACGCGCGTAGGCTTTTTGTCGGACGTGGTTTACGTGGGGCCTCCACGAGAGTCTGTTGTCAAGGATGACACCCAGATACTTCGCGGAGGCGTGCCAGTTTATTGGTTGTTGAAATAAGATGACGTTGCCTGACGGGCCTTGTCGCCTCTTTGTGAAGAGGACAGCTTGAGTTTTCGCGGGGTTTAACGCAATACGCCATGTCGAGTACCATTCCTCCAGGTTGTCAGCCACGCGCTGAAGGCGACATGTGAAAAATAGCTTCATGCGGAATCGGAATCGGTATATCCGCCGTGTAGATATTAAAAAGAGTCGGCCCCAGGATCGAGCCCTGGGGAACTTTTCGATGTTCCTTTGCAGAAAGTATCGAGGGTCACCACAGTGCAGTACATACCTCGAATGTCTTTTTTTTCCTTTTTAGTTATTTATCTGCTACTCATAATTAAGACAAAAAATCATGTACTGCACTGCGACCCTTGAACAATACCTCGTATGTCTTTTTACATGATTTTTGTCTTAATTATGAGTAGCAGATAAATAACTAAAAAGGAAAAAAATATATTTCAGGTACTGCACTGTGACATCGGTATGCCAAAAACAGCCATTCAAAGTTTATGGATCCCTGTAAGTGCAAAATGAGCAAGTTGGGATTCTTTTTCGTTCCAGTATTTCGAAACTTTACAAACAACATTTTTTTATAAGTTTTTTTTATGCATTACTGTACAGGGTGTCCCATCACTTGTGGCCACCCCCAAAATTGAGCTTTAATTGAAAGCTATGAATTTGAAATTTGGTGCACGTATGACTCTGGTATAAGGCTAGAAATTTCCGGTTTTAAATGTTAATTGTCGGCGTTAGTTTTCGAGAAAAAAAATAAAAACTGATTTTTTATAAAAATGCTATCTCCCAATTTCGTCAAATTTCACTTTTCAGGATCAGTATTATTGAGACAAAGATGTCCAAAGTAAAAAACAAAATCCAAAAGCTGTAATTAGCCTAAAATTCCCTTATATTCGAATCTTAACAGTAAATGTAATGATTTATGGCCCTAATAATCCTCAAGTACTGTCCGCAAAGTCAAGTACAATTTAAATTTATGGCATTGTAAAAATTTGTCACTGTCGACTGTAAGCCGGGCGAAATGGACATCAGTAGCGTACCTAAATCGGACCTTTTTACATTCTTGTAGATTTCTAAAATTTTTGTAAGTCCTCTAATAATTTACGATTATGAGACCGAACATGATTTAAAGTCTGGATGTTGAATTATTTTATCGTCGTACTGGTTGAATCTTTCAACGACAATAATCCGTGAAGCTAATTTCCAAATTTACGGGGACGACAAAGTGAGTCTCGAACGAGTTTCGAAATCATTTAGTTCGATACTCATTATCAGCCCGTTATTCAAAATCTTTCGCATTCATCTTTGAACTCAAACATTAATTCAAAATGTAATAAGTCCTCTTCGACTTAAAAAAAATTATTCAACATCCAGACTTTAAATCATGTTCGTTCTTATAATCGTAATTTATTAGAGGACTTACAATTTACGTAAATTTTAGAAATCTACAAGAATGTAAAAAGGTTCGATTTAGGTACGCTACTGACGTTCACTTTGCCCGGCTTCCACTCGACAGTGACAAATTTTTACAACACCATAAATTTAAATTGTACTTGACTTTGCGGATAGTAGAGCCTTGAGGATTGTTAGGGCCATAAATCATTACATTTACTGTTAAGATTCGAATATAAGGGAATTTTAGGCTAATTACAGCTTTTGGATTTTGTTTTTTACTTTGGACATCTTTGTCTCAATAATACTGATCCTGAAAAGTGAAATTTGACAAAATTGGGAGATAGTATTTTTATAAAAAATCAGTTTTTATTTTTTTTCTCGAAAACTAACGCCGACAATTAACATTTAAAACCGGAAATTTCTAGCTTTATACCAGAGTCATACGTGCATCAAATTTCAAATTCATAGCTTTCAATTAAAGCTCAATTTTGGGGGTGGCCACAAGTGATGGGACACCCTGTACAGACTATCGCCAGTAATATTATGTCGTTTCTTAAAATCAGTTAAGTTTAAAGTTAATTAACTTAATTAATTATAAACAAATAAAAATACATAATGTTTAATCGCCAGTACTTCGTTAACGGCTCTCGGCACAGAAACTTGTTTACTTCAATACTACAATTTTACGAGATCGTTCTTCTACTAAATGATAGGCAACCACGGTACCACCTTGGTCATAAATAATTATGCACAATAGAGCGCCGTCAAGTAGCTATAAATCACTCTCTTGAAACGACTTATATCTCAACATTTACAGAATTTACAACGCCCGAGACGTGTTTGGGTCGCCTCTTTTATTCTTACAAAAATTCGTCTTTAAAATCGTAGGGTGACCTTGCCAGTGAATGAACACTTTGCATTTAGGCTGTTACATTTGCGTTCAGAGAATTATTTTCTCCGTCCCCAATATCACTTTTGCTGCTAATCACTTGCTGTATCGACAGATATTTTGTTAGAGCACAAGATTATTGCATCATTTGGAAGACTCAGTACAAATCAATTTATATAATAATAATATAATATAATAATGATAATAACGATAATAATCACTGTACTGATAGGCAAATGTTCGAATTATGTGGGCGTCGTATTTATATTTCCCGTCAATTTCCGAATGTGTATCCTATATCGTTTAATTGATACAAATTAATAACAAACCATTTTTCACTTCCATTCACTGTACGTACTTGAAGTTTTATGTGAGCAGGATATTTTTTTATTACATAATTGACTAACGGTAACAATTTTCCCGCTCCGATAAAAATTAATGTACCGAAAATATGTGATTATTGTTAATCTGGCGCGCGAGTTGGAGCGGCGTCGTCAAAACGGGGCAACGTCAAAATCGCATCGAGGGCCCGATGGCGGTGCATGTGACGCACAGGACCGAATGTGACAGTCGACTATTAAGTTTGTAAATGCGTTAGTGTGGAGGTAATTATCGTCATTCGATGCGTCAATATAATCGGAAACTCTATTCGATTTTTGAAATTGAGATTTAGAGGTGCGTTTAATGCGATCATCGATTTTACACGTTGGCTAATAACCGGGCAACTGTCAGAGTGACCGATTGTTTTCAAAATGCGAAAATGCCGTTGCTTGGTAACTGACAATTTTCAAAAAGAATTTGAAACATTGGTAACCAATCATTTTGAAAAACATTGTCACTTGATTATTTTGAAAAACAATCGAAAAATTTGTTGCCCTGGTTACTAATTATTGCTTACGAAAACAGCCAGAGTAAGGTTTATAATTGTAACATTTCCACAACATTAAAAAAAAAAACACTTTGAAACATTAATAGGGAGCTAATAGTTTTGAAAAAAAAAATGTTATTTAGTAACATTGACAGTGACAATTTTTACAAACAGTTTGTGACACATTCGCCTCGGTAACTAATAATTTTGGAAACAAAAACCGTTCGTTTGCTTAAACATTGTTACCCAGTAACAGCCAGAGTGAGACTTGAAATTTCAACACTTTTGAAAATGACTCTTTGAAACATTGGTAAGTAGCTAATAATTTTGAAAAAAAAACAACTGTAACCTTAGCTATGAAAACAGTTTTATTTAGTGACATTGCTAATTTTGATAAACAATTGGTAAGTAATAATTTTAAAAACAAAAACCGTTTTCTATGATTTCAGGTAAATCCGCTTTTTTAAAACAAAATTTCAAATTTGGAAACAATGTATTGTTCCAAAAGTGGGTGTTCATACAATCAAGTCATTTTAAATGAAGAAAATAAATCGTTGAAACATTATCTAGCCATAAATGTAACAAGAAAAGAAGCTAGGTTCGTTTCTTTCGGTTAGTTTTTATTACAGGCGGTAAGGTAGTACATAAGTTTCCTGGAATTGCAAATTCCACAGTGCATTGTGTTTTGTTTGTGTCAAATAAAAATTGCTTAAATATTGGGAAATATAGCTTAAACGCAACCGTTAACTACTTTTTAATTTTTCTTTGTAAATAAAAAAAAATTAAAGAGAAAAAATACGATAAAGTAAAATGTTGCCAAAGGTTTGATTATTGTTTTCAATACGATACATTGAAATAATCAAAATGTTGAAGATTTGGACATTTTAATTAATAACAAGTTTAATTGACATAATATCAAACTGTAAGTAAGCGAAAACCGCCCGGATAGCGACCTTCTTTTAAAATTTGAAAATGCAGTCAAAGGCGCCGAGGGAGGGTCTTACGACGTTTACTGTTAAAGCAACCGTAGTGGTTCATTTTATTTAGTTTTTTTCGCCTATTTCGTTTTGTTGACTTAAATTGTTTTTGAAACGAACGGATTCAATTGCATGTTATTAGTAAAAGAAAAGAAAAAAACGAAAATTTGTTGTGATGTAATTAGCGTTATTTAAATATTGTCATTAGATTGAATAAAACTTAAGTTATACCCTCACATGTATTTATTATTATCCTTTAAAGTTTATCGAAATAAAAAACGAGAGAATATTGACGTTTAAAATAAACTTTCATTTTTCGCCAAGATATTTCTTTTCCACATAAAAGGTCGAAAACAGGTAGTTAGAAATACCGAAAATGTGTGTAGCTTTGTCATTGAATGTTTCATATACCAAAATTAGAATTCTCTTGCTGTGTTAAGCCACACCGCATGCCATTAATACTCTGAAGTACGGTTGTAAATTAAACTGACGGATGACTTCAGGCGATCTTTTTCTTGAACATTTCTCGGCACTTTTTTTTACATCAATTTACAAACATTGAAATAATTAAAAAACGGTAGTATATGAAGAAAAACGATATAGTGAGGGCCGCCGATAAATGAGTAAGCTACAAGACCATTACAATTTTAAAGCAAAATGTTGAAAATTGGAGCCGTACAGGAAGTTGTAAGATTAGGTGAATTTTGACATTTTAATTAATAACAAGCTTAATTGACATAATATCAAACTGTAATTAAATGGAAGTCGTCTGGCTAGCGTGTACTCGTCGTATAAGATAGCGACCTTCTTTTCAAATTTGAAAATGCGACTGTACGGACAACGTACAAAACCATTGAATTTAGTCTCGTGGCGCCGAGCCACCTTAATGTTAGCAGATATAATATTAAACCAAGCAAAATTGCCGTTTTGGTTTAAGAACTGGGATTCTTATTTTGTGGTAACCTCACTGGGGGTATTGTTTGGACGAGCGCTAGATCCAGCAGAATTTCTTAAAAGTTGCCTCCAAACCTTCAGACCTAACTCGGTTTCCAGTAAGAAAATACATATAACGGTTTGCATTTTCTGTATTTTTATTGTAAAGTGAATTTCTAGTAACTTACATAATTAGTGAATGTTTAATTGTGAAGAAATGGGAAATATTACAAGTGGTTTAATGAGCTGAGATGAAGATGTTAATTTAATGCAATATTAAATGTCGATCAACAAAATGATCAGTTTCAAAGACCATTTCTAAAAATGATACTGAAATAATGGGGATTTTCTGATTCTGTGTGTGATAAATTCGCATGTAAGTAAATTTGTTGTAATTTTCATTTTTCCCACACTTTACCTTACCGAATGATTTTTAGTTTATTTCCGTCGGAACAACAACAAGAAAGGAATATGCGAACCAGTTGCTTCGATAACAGAAATTATAGTAACGAGGAAGGTAAAAAAAATTTTTGATTATCTTTTATACATTTAGTGTTATATCTATCTTATAACAAATTTTACTTTTTAGCGGATGTAAAGTTCTTTGTAAGAATTTAACAAAATACAAGTGTGCCTGAAGTACGCGGATTTGCGGAAAGGAAATCTGCATAAAATGGAATGACACCACGACTTTTTGTTTATAGACGAAAGGTCATTATTGAAACCTTTTAAACTGGTCTATATTAGTAAATTTTTATAATAATATATCCGTGGTGCAATGCAAACATTTTGTTTCTTTGTTTTCTTAAAAATATTTAAAAAATATTTTTTCTACAAACGTCAAAAAAAGACGACATTTACGCATCGCTATCGATGCTCAAAGTGCACTATTTTTTAACCGTTAAAAAATATTTCACTTTGCGCACGTGTGCGCAAAGTGGAAATTTCGTCCAATCAAAATCCATCTTTTTAACGAAAAAATTGTTTCGTACGGACAAAATTTCAAAATAAAATTTTTTTTGACGTAGAAAAAACTTTGTTTGTATTTCGTGGCAAACTTCGTGTTTTATGGCGCGTTCGACTGTCATTTTCTGCCTCGACCTGACGGTCTCGGCCCAAATTGACTTCTCACGCGCCATTAAAAAAACACTCATTTTGCGCACTTAATACAAAAATAACTATTTATGACACTTTTGTTAATATTTTAGAAATATTTCTAAAAAACATTAAAAAAATATCATTTTAAAACATTTAAATAATATTTCTGAAAAACATTTAAAAAATATTATTATGACAGATTTGTTTATATTTTTTAAATCTTTTTAAGAAATATTTTTTAAATGTTTTTTAAAAATATTTTTAAAATATAAACAAATCTGTCATAATAATATTTTTTAAATATTCAAAAAAAATATTTTAAAAATATTTCTTGTTTTATACATATTTGCATGTTTTATTGTTTAAAATATATAACAGACATCCTGTGATACTTAATTCTTGCGTTTCATTTTTCCTCAAAAAAAAAAAAATGTAGCAAAATGTGATTCATACATTAATTAGGCGCAGAAGCCTACTAATTCATGCAAATTATGCTACAAAACCTGTTGTAAAAGTAACAGCAATAATAATAAAAGTGGATATGTGTAACGGTAACTGTTCCTCTTTTTGGTCGCAAAATTTAGTCTCTAAAATAGTAATTTTTAATATAAAATCCTTTACTTTTTGCTGCAAACATTTGAAACACATTACTCTTTATTTCTGTAAATTTTGCAATGACTGCGTAGTACACTTTACTATAATATTTGTCGAAAATCTCGCTATACAGGTTAGTATTATATGCCGCAAATGTTGTAGTGAAAATAACAACAATTATTGCAAATGTAGCTACAACCTAGTTACTACAACTATTAAGAAAAAAATGATACAATTTGTAATTAGTCGTATTTTTAATACAATTTGTGGTATAAATTTTTACATTTGTAGTTTTATTTACTGCTTTTTTTTCAGTGTACCCGGAAACCAACTATGCGATTACGGCAAGAACAGTTAGTAGATAAATTCTCATAATTTTCAACTCGAGAGTCATAATTTTTAATTTGTTATAAACAATTTTCAAGAAAAAATCGCGTTTTTTTTAGTTCTTTACTTGTAAAAGGGAAACTAATGATGCCAATAGATGAATTGTAGAGAATTAAATTACGCAGAGAATGAGAGATCGAATGTCCCGTCCCGATCGAATAATTAGTGTCATTAAATCCATATCCATTTTGTCAATTTCTCAGATTATCTGTTCTAGTTTCCTCCGTAATGCTTGTATGTTCCATACAGGACCGGATTTAGACTTGATAAGGGCCTAAGCTATTTGAGATATGGGGCTCTTTAGGGGCCCTTTATAAGTCCAGATTTATATGTTAGTGCCAAATATGAAGTGGGGGTCCTAAGCTATACCTTGTGTAGCTTATATGTAAATCCTGCACTGGTTCCATGCACCAAAGTTCATTGTCCGTTTTCTTAGTTTGAGCCGTTTACGTGATTCATATTCCATATTCCGATGATTTTGTAGGATTGCTTTCAGAAATTTAAATTTTTTTACAGATGATGGGGAGCAAGCCTATAGATCCAATCCCCAACCTGGAGGGCATTAAATAAAATTACTAATTGAGAACCAACGTTTGTTCAGTTTCTTTCAATGTCCTAATACTTGCGTTATTTTGATTGAATATATTACTCGCGATTAAATAAGCAGTCCCCATGTCCCTGCACCATCACGACTCTATATTTTTCTAATCAGTAATTATTAATTATTACTTCATTAAAAAACATTGTTTGATAACTACCGTACGTATGCCAATTATTGTTAAATTAATTGCTGTTATCAATTCTTAATTGTCCTAAATGTTTTCCCAATTTATTTACCTAACTCTACAATGTTGGTGATCGTTATTTTCGTTGACATTCTTTGCTGTTTAACAGGTAAGTAAAATATCAACAATCCCCTAGAAAACTTTTGATTATACTAGTTGATTTACAAATACTGTCTAACTTGATTATTTTCCAAGAGACTCTTATTACAACAGTTTATCCAAGTTTAAATTAGCATGATTATTTTTTAATGATTTCATTCACCAATCGTTTAGCAGTATTTGGGCTCACGTGTTTAATTCTGTCCAATCACAACATTATTATAGTGAAAATAATCTACTGTACATTATTCTCGCGGGAATTATTTCTAGTATTTTGTATATATTACTTGACAACACATTATCTGTCGCCAGTTTTATTTTAGTTTATAATGAGGTAAACTGCATTTTTTATGCTGTATTTTTTATTTAAACTTTAAAAAATAATCTTCCGAATACCACTCGAGAGTGCGAATTAATTAGAAAATAATTCTCCAGTTATTTTTTTAAACTTCTTGCCATTTGGGAAGAGTCACTCGAGCCCTACGGGCTCTCGTGTCTATTTCCTGGCAACAAGTTTTCGAAAATCTGTGGAATTATTTTCAATTTATTCTCACTCGCCTGTGATATTACTTATGAAAATAAAAGCTGTTAGTTAATTAACAATATCTGTTAATGGGAGATGTCATTTTATTGTGATTGTGATTGACTTCTATCAATAAAAAAATGTAAAGTTTCTTATAATCGAATTTCACTTGAGGTAAGTTCGTTTAATCATAAATTAATTCGTTTATTCATTCTTGTACTCGTTAACGATTGTAGTAGAATGAATGTCACAGCACGATAAATAAGCCAACAGTGTAAGTTATTTCCAATGGTAACCATCGTACAAAGAGGACTTGTATTAAGACAAGACCCTGTTCAGTCTTGCAGGTAATTAAACTATGCAATTCACAATGGCACCAGAAGTGGTAATTTCTGATAAATTTGTGATAAAAATATTGTTCAAATTTAATTTAAGTTCGAATTGACCAGTAGTTGAGTCCATGAAGCCTAAAAACCGTCGAATCTTCGAAATCTGTCAAAACAGAATCGATTTTAATGAAACTTTTTTAAAAGATTTTCAATACTATATTATTTGAAATTAGAAACATTTTAGCAAGAGAAAATGTTTTTTCCGATTCTGATTTTGAAAGTTGTTTTTGTTCTAAATTTTGAATAATTCATTAATTTCATATAATATGAAGCCTGATTTTCGACGAAAACAATATTTCAGGGGTTTTAAGCGTCGATGATTATTATTAATATTTAGTCAAAATAAAGATTGTTAAAAATATTCAAGAACTTTTCAATTTTTTTTTAAATTTATCACATTTTTAGGAATCGTGAAAAATGAAAAGTTATCATAACCTTCGCAAAAGTATTAGACACCTAATGGTAAAATATAAAACGGTAAATGCTTGTTAACTTGCGCCATTTCAGAGTAACATTTGCTACCAAACAGAAAATAATACAACGAACTTGTTAAAAACATAAACAATAAAATAAATATATTTTGAACGATTCAGAAAAATTCCATAAATATTTTCAGCTCAGTAACAATTTTCCGGCGAAGCGAAGAACTTTAAAATAGATAATATTGTATCTAACGGATTGAAATTTTTAAAATCGTTAGATCAATGTCTTAAATCAGTACAAAATATTCAAAAAAGATTGAATAATTAAAAAAATATATATTCTTTACTTATATGCCATGCAGAAATAAAAACAACGTGTTAAAAATTTCTGCACAGTAAAACGCTCAAGTTTTGAGCACTTCTGAAAAATTGCGTAAATATTTAATAATAATAATATTTTGAACACAGCAAACAATTTTGCAAACAATGTGCCGTATCGCCGGGGTTGAAAAATTATAAGAAACAGCTGTAAAAATAGTTGCATTTCTCAGAAACGTTGGATCAATATGCAGCATAAAAAAATCAGTAAATAAAAATGTATTTTCGCCGTCTAAATTGTTTATAGTTGTTTGAGAAATATATATAATGAAATCAGCCTACCGAAATCTATCTGGTTACAAATAATATATTATTAAAAGAAGTTTAAAAAAACATGTATCCAAATCCGCCCTGTTTCTGAGAATTTCGAAACGAAGAGCTGCTTATTGACTCGGTTAGTATCCATTGCCTAAAAGGCAGCAGAGGATAGCTAGGAGCCAATGGGTTCAAAATGATTTAAATTGGAAACTTGAAAAATCCAATTTCCAGCCATCATTTGTTTTCTACGTCATTGGCATTTTTCTTAAATAGTAACCCTACATTCCTTTTATTTTTATTGCTGCTTTAATTGAAGGGGTTAAAATAAAAAGAGTAACGTTTACATTTTTTGGATATATTAGAGTTATGTAACTATAAAACAGTCCATACTTTTTAATAAAATCTCATTTTATATTAGTTAATTAAAAAAGAATAAAATTTTAGTTATACAGTGCTATCATAAAAGTAAGGAATAAATTCGATAAAAAAATGCTCGGACTCGATTTTAGTTTTTAAAACTGCATCATATTTATAATTTTACGATCGTGTTTTGTTTTTGCGCTATGATGTCATCAATAATTTTTTTAAATTGAACCCCCATATTTTTGTTCACGAATTTGGATGCAGCACATTTTTCTGAGTACGGAAATGTTAAATTCGTATGACCTTGAAGAGGAAAATTTTCGAAATAATCATTCTTAAAGTTTGACAAATCTATGGTAAATTTATTAGAGTAGACCAATAATAATGTCAACAAGGAAGCGCTGAAAACAAAAGAGAGATCACCAGATTTGACACCCTTTGATTACTTTTTGTGGGGATGCTTAAAAAGTAAAGTGTACGTTAGTAGGTTAGAGAATTTAGAAGATTTAAAGCAACAATTTTGTTCACCTCTTGGGGTACGGTGGAGTGGGGACAACGGCATCTGAGGGCTCGCCCCCTCTCCACCTCCAAAATTGCTAGATAAGTCTTGCAAATGTAGCGAACTCAATAAGTCAATAAAAATAACGCTAACATTTTGGTCCTTCGATCCACAAGCATAATCAACCGAACCACGATTCATTCAAAGCAACATTCATAATCGTCGAAATTACCCGTGTGTAAGAAAATCATCAAAGCATCACAAATCGTGCGAAATCATCGGAAGCGAGCCATCATCGCGAGGGAATCATCAAACGCAAAGGTGTTAAAGGTCAGACCTATAATATCCATTCATTACCTAACTTCGTCAATTCCTTTTAATTAATTCACTTCGAGAACCATGCCGAAAAGGGATGATCTTGTTGATTTGAAGCTGGATAGACGTAACGTAAAAAGTGCTATCACACGACTTCAAAACGGTTTAGATAGTTCGAAAGCAAATAATTTTCAATTGCAAACGAATTTAGAAACGGTAACGGACTTATTTAAACAATTTAACAAAATTCAGACAGACATTGAACGGTTTCAGTTGAACGATACATCGGCCGACGAGACGGCCTTGGAGGCCGAAGCCGACAAAGAACGCGGCAAAATAGAAACGCAATATCGGGCGATTGTAAGCAAAATAAAAACATTCTTGAGCGAAAATTTGCCAGCTGCTTCCGCTTCTAAAGAAGCAGACACTGCAGGTACTATAATTAATATTACAAATAACGGGCACGACAGAGAACCGTCAAATAGCGTAATATTAAAACCCTTACCTTTAGCAACGTTCTCCGGTAAACACAGCGATTGGTTTACGTTTTACGAGTCATTTTATTGTTTGGTAGGAAAGGATACGAGCATGTCTAACATTCGCAAATTTCACTACCTTAAGGGTTGCTTAAAAGATGAAGCTCTTAGGGCGATAGAATCACTATCGGTGTCGAGTGATAATTATGACAACGCAATCGCATTATTAAAAAAGAGATTTGAAAATAAACGGCTAATTGTACAAGATCACGTCTCCAATATCTTGAATTTTGCTCCAATCTTAAAATCGTCACACACACAGCTACGCGAATTAATTGATAACGTAAATAACAACATCGCAGCATTAAAAGCATTAAAAATCGAAGTCCAATACTGGGACGCATTGTTAATACCAATTATTTTAGAGAAATTGGATTATTCTTCAAAAAAAGAGTGGCAGGCCACTTTGGAAAAAGAAGTTCCCACATATACAAAATTTGATGAATTTTTAGAAAAACGATATCAGGTATTGGAAGCATTGAGCAATATAAGGCCCAATGATAGTCCAGCAAATAATCAGTCAAAAGACAGTAAATTTCATTCAAAAAACGGAAATAAGTATTCAAAACCAAATACCTTTGCGAAACCTAATAAATTCACTTCAAATGTTATTTCATCAAACAAGTGCTTTATATGTAAAAAAGAGCATAATGTCTTTCAGTGTGAAGAATTTCTAGCATTAAGCATAGCCGAAAGAATTCAACATGTAAATTCATTAAAACTGTGTAGAAATTGTTTGCGAAACAATCACGAAGCGAACAGATGCAGGTCAGCCAGTGTATGCAAAGAGTGTGGCAAAAGGCATCACACTTTATTGCACGTGTTTGAATTTGTACCTAACGCCAACCCTGGAACGTCCTCTAGTACTTTATTAGTAGCTCAAACCAATCAGGTACTTTTTTCAACGGTTGTACTTCTAATCAGAGATTATCAAGGAAATTATTGCAAATGTCGAGCGGTACTTGACCAATGTTCTGAGGTTTCGTTAATAACTGAAAAAATGTGTAGAAATTTGAAACTAGGCACATATTGTACTAGTACTTCAATTACGGGTGTTAATGTAACAGAGAGTCTGACAAATCAGGGTTGTAAAATCAATATCAAATCAAGAGTAGGTGAATTTGAGACTAAACTAGAATGCTTTGTTTTGTCAAAAATTACGCGGCCGACTCCTGCTATATCATTCGATAAAAGTCCGATCGAGATACCTTCGGGTGTTGTATTGGCGGATCCAAATTTTAACATCTCTGCAGACATCGATCTGTTAATAGGAGCGCGATTATATTGGCAATTATTAATTGAAGCTCCAGTTCAGATACAAAAGAATCAACCATACCTACAACAAACGCAACTAGGTTGGATTGTAAGCGGAAACTTTGATTTTAAAAATTCTATTTCAAAATTTAGTTGCAATTTGATTCGTAATCCCGAAACTTATTTGGAAAACCAGGTAGCAAAATTTTGGCAAATGGAAGATTTAGGCGAAGAAAACAATGTAGAGAAGGCAGAGGAACAAGCATGCGAAGAGCATTTTCGAAAAAACACGGTTAGAGCGGTATCGGGTAAATTCATTGTAAAACTACCTTTCCGAGAAACTGTCGATTTGGGAAAGTCCCGTGCATCAGCACTAAGCCGTTTTATCTTCCAGGAAAAAAGGTTCGAAAAGGACAATAAATTGAGAAATGAGTACAAAGACTTTATGGCGGAGTACCTGAAGCTCGGCCATATGCAGCTCGTTCCTCAATCGCAGTTAAATAACCAAAAATCATTTTACGTGCCCCATCTGGCTGTTTTTAAGCGAACGGCCGAAGGGCCTCAAATTCGTATTGTTTTCGACTGTGCAGCAAAATCCTCTAACGGATTAAGTCTAAACGATAATTTGTTAACGGGTAACAACCTTCAAAATGGGTTGTTTGACATACTTTGTAGATTCAGAACTTACAAATACGCTATTTCTGCGGATATAAAAAAAATGTACAGAATGATAGAAATCCATTCTGACGATACCGACTATTTGCGTATTTTATGGAGAGAATCTAAAAATGCTCCTATCCAAACTTATAAACTAAAAACGCTAACCTATGGGCTCACGTGTGCTCCCTTTTGTGCAATACGTTGTTTAAAGCAATTATCAATAGAAACGCGAGAAAGACATCCTACAGCGAGTCAGATTATAAATCGAGATTTTTATATGGACGATTTGCTAACCGGAAGCAACTCCTTTAACGAAGCTTCATCAATTAAAAGCCAGGTTACAAACATTCTAGCGACCGCAGGTTTTAATTTATGCAAATGGAGCTCCAATAATTCTTTATTATTGAGCGACAATTCTAATTCAAACTCTACAATCGAATTATCAAAAGGCGAAGATGTCAAAGTACTAGGTTTTTTCTGGAATTGCAATAATGACGAGCTTAAGTATAAAGTCGAATTTCCGTCAGACTTGAAAACTATCACAAAACGTAATATTCTGGCAACAGTAGCAAAAATTTTTGATCCATTAGGATTAATTAATCCAGTTGTCGTTAAAGCAAAGATTCTCATACAGCAAATGTGGATACTGAAACTAGGTTGGGATCAACGCGTACCCGATGAAATCGAAATCGTTTGGAAAAAATTATTAAATGAATTATCGTATTTGAACGAATTAAGTATTCCGCGAAAATTACTATTATCAAATCATTTGAAGTCCGTCGAGTTGCATGGCTTTGCGGACTCGTCATTAAAAGCGTACGGTGCAGCCCTGTACGTCAAAGCTAACTACGATTCTGGGACGTCTTCAGTAACGTTACTATGTGCCAAAAGTAAAATTACACCAATCAAAAATATTACGCTACCGCGATTAGAACTTAATGCGTGTTTATTACTTTGCAAATTAATGTCAAAGGTTGATGAGGTTTTCAAGTCAAGTCTAAAGGTTGAATCGAATTTCTTTTGGACTGATTCTACCGTAGTTCTGTGCTGGTTGTCTGAGGCACCGAAAACTTGGTCTCAATATGTAGCAAATAGGGTTAGACAGATTCAAGCGGCTAGTGACATATCTAAATGGCGTCATGTTAGATCACACGATAACGCTGCCGACATTGTTTCTAGGGGCATGCTCCCAAATCAATTAAAAAATTCAGAGCTCTGGTGGCATGGACCGCACTGGTTAAAACTAAACTCAGCCGAATGGCCGCCGATCTGGTGCAATTCTCAAAAAACCGAGAAAATATTAGAGGATAGGAGGCCAAAGGCAATTAATGTTATACAAGCAGAACCTGAGTTATCGGTATTTTCGAAATTCTCGTCTTATATGAAATTACGAAGAGTCATCGCATATTGCTTGCGTATTGTTAACAAGAATAAAAGTAAAAATTTATCATCTACAGAACTCGAATACGCCGATTTAGTTATAATTAAACATATCCAAAGGCAATCCTTTGAAAACGAAATTCGGACTATTGGTAATAATGAAAAATGTAAATCCAACAAACTGTTACGTTTAGATCCATTTATTGACAAAAATGGAGTACTACGGGTAGGCGGACGGTTAAAGAACGCCCAAATCAATTTTGATAATAAATTTCCGATTTTATTACCTCAGAAACATCACGTAACTAAATTAATTATTCGTCAATTTCATGAGAATGAACTTCATGCGGGAAACGAAGCAACATTAGCTGCGATTAGAGAACGATTTTGGCCAATATCGGGCAGAAGTATGATACGAAAAATCATTCATTCGTGTGTGAAGTGTATGCGGGCTAATCCAAAACCTGTAATTCAAAAAATGGGTGATCTCCCTAAAGAGCGGTTGCAACCTTTACGACCGTTTTTAATTTGCGGTGTAGACTATGCCGGACCATTCCTTATAAAAACAAACAAATTGCGTAACGCAAAGAAAGTCAAAGCTTATATCGCTCTCTTTGTCTGTTTCTCGACTAAGGCCGTTCATGTTGAGTTAGTAGGAGATCTAACTACTGACAGTTTTTTAGGAGCTTTCAAACGGCTAATATCGCGTAGAGGACATGTAGTAGAAATGTTTTCCGACAACGGTTCCAATTTTGTAGGAGCTGAGCGCGAATTTTTCAAATCGGAAAAATTTCAAGACAAATTATTAACGCATTTTTCAAACGTAAACACTAAATTCAGCTTCATACCAGCAAGATCACCGCATTTTGGCGGACTTTGGGAACGTTCAATTCAAAGCGTTAAGCATCATCTAAAAAGAATATTAGGCGATGCTTACCTTACATACGAGGAATTTAATACTTTGATCATTCGGATTGAAGCTTGTTTAAATTCACGACCCTTAACCCCCTTGTCCCAAGATCCTAACGACCTTCAAGCATTGACACCTGGACATTTTATCATTGGAGCCTCTCTTACTGCACCTGTTGAAAGCGACGTTACCGGCATCCAGTTGAATCGCTTGTCTAGATGGCAACGAGTTCAGCAGCTCCAGCAGCATTTCTGGAAACGATGGCAACGGGAATACCTAACCCAACTACAGACACGTCCTCGAGGTCAACAATCGGCTCAACCCAACGTCACAGTTGGAACATTGGTGGTCTTGGTTGAGGAAAATACCTCACCTCTGCATTGGCGTCTCGGGCGAGTCATCGAGGTGCACCCTGGCAGTGATGGTCTCGTGCGGGTAGTGTCCGTTAAAACAGATACTGGTGTTTTTAAGCGCGCAGTTAGAAAGATTTGTATAATTCCAACAGAAAAGGAGTAACTGCACTTTAATTTTTTTTTTTTTCTCTTCTTTTCGTCCTTTGTATTTCTTAGTTATTTTTTGTTGTGTATATGCCTAAACTTTAGAATCATTATGTTTTGAAGTACACTGTGTACATTGACTTCAAGGGGGGAGAATGTTCACCTCTTGGGGTACGGTGGAGTGGGGACAACGGCATCTGAGGGCTCGCCCCCTCTCCACCTCCAAAACTGCTAGATAAGTCTTGCAAATGTAGCGAACTCAATAAGTCAATAAAAATAACGCTAACAAATTTGTCATGAGATACGACAAATCCCTCCTGAAGTTATTGGCAATGTTCAAAAGGAATTTATTGATCGCATTGGCTGCTGCCAAGAAATAACAGTGCGCAATATTTTAATTTAGTTGCTTTTTGAATTTAATCATTACTTAAGTTTAGTATTTTGAGATAGCTATACCGTTTTCTTTATTTTTTTTTGTAATCATTCAGTTTGTACCAATACTATTTCAAAAAATACGCTACTAAAAATAAATTTTGACGGATTCGAGCGTTTTTCCAATAAATTTTGTTGATGTCAAAACCGTCTTTTGTTTCCAGCGCTTCCTTGATGACATTATTAATGGTTTACTCTCATAATTTTACTATACATTTTTGAAACTTTAGAACTGATTATTTCGAAAACTTTCCTCTTCAAGGTCATACGAATTTAAGGTTGTGATTGGTGTAATTAATAGGCATCTCACCTTTAACAAAACGCACTTATCCCATAATTTTTAAAAATGCACTTATACCCTTCTTATTCCAACCCCTTCTTTATCAAAATGACAATACATACGAAAATCATATATTACATGAATAAGTTTTTGAGCAAAAGACGATTGAAAATTAGAAAGGCGTGAAGATTGTCCACCAATCACAACACACCGAGTGCTAAAATAACACTTTACCTCGCATTGTAGGTATACAAGATTTTTTAGAATGTTGTTGGAAAAGGTAACCACAATAAGAACAACGTAGCTACTTAAAGTAAGTTCTGGAAATTTTTTAAATATACCTACTCTAATTTAGAAACTTAGTCAAAGAAACTTCCTTTTGTAATGAGTGTCAGAAAATACATATTATACATTTTACAACAAATTCTAAAAATCAAATTATTCTGTATTTTTCAAAACAACAATGGCATAGTTGGAATGATGAATGGAAAGGATACATCAGCATCCGATTTTCCATATTTCGCAGCATTGGGTTTTTACTTGCGCCCTGGTGAATGGTATGTAAGATGTTCAGGTACGATAATTAGCAGACGTGCCGTGCTCACTGCAGCCTCATGCCACTATTTTGAAGTAATAGGATGAACAAAATCAAATCAAAATCATGCAATCATTTCTTTCGTAGGGATTTAGTAAAATGACTAAACAAATGTATGTTCGAACCAATGTGAACTTCTTTGGACAAAATGAAAATGAATCACTTATATCAAATAAATTTACTCGAAAAGTAGTGGAAATTATTGAGCACTCAAACTTTCGATTTAGATATTATCAACATGCTTACGGCTATTACCACTTAAATGACCTTGCTGTAATGAAAGTCTCCGAAGAGCAAGCGTTTAGTAACAAATTTGAACAATTCTACCCTCAAATAATAGGACCAAAACTGAATATTTTAAAACTCCTCGACTCAGACCACGAAAAATTGGACCTGATCGCCTATGGAATTGACCAAATAAAGCTCACCTTATCATCAAAAAACATGCAAGGAGCTCCCGAGGATTCAGGGTGCTCGTCTGTTTGGGGGTATGCATACACTGCCTGTTTTTATAATGTTGTTTATTGACCCTGATTGATAGGGAGGCGCCGGTTAATGAGAGCATATGTGTTAATCCAACTAGTAAATTTGATACACTACCGTGCGGATTGGATAGAGGAGGACCTTTAATATGGGACGGTGTCTTGATAGGTTCAAATGATCTTTAATCGTTACACATTTACATCACACGCTTTTAGGTGTATCATCGATATATCTGGATTATGCATTAATCCAAAGTAATAATCCAACACATTCAGGATATGCGGAACTCCAGAAAAATTATGAATTGATAAAACGTCATCTTCATCCCGATATCACGTTTATCAATGAAAAATCATTTAGTTGATAAAATGCAATAAAATCAACAACTGTTGAACGATTCTTGGTTTTATTTTGATATTGTAAAATCCCATAAAACCATTTTCCCCAGCAGAAGGCCCCAGGTTACGACCTAATAGCCGTAAAAATATTGAAGCAAATACCCCGTAAAGCCGTAGTTCTATTAACAGTAATCTTTAACCGAATGTTAAACCTATCCTACCCCCATAATATGAAACTACGCTTAAATCATCACGATCCACAAGCCGAAAGAACCTCCACACGAACCATTATCTTATCGGCCTATTAGCCTTTTGTCCATACCAAGCAAAGTATTCGAACGACTTCTATTTAAAAGGTTCTATGAAGAGCATGACTTCCTGACACTACTCCCTAATCATCAGTTCGGATTCCGAGAACACCACTCCACAGTTCATTAGGTTCATAGGGTAGTCAACATAATTGCCAAGAGTATTGAAGACAAGAAATTCTGTAACTCTCGACATCTCACAGGAATTTGATAAGGTTTAGCATACGGGTCTTTGCTACAAAATAGAAACCACATTATCCAGCAATTTTTATCTCGTTTTAAAATCGTACTTAACTGACAGAAACTTCATAGCAAGACATAATGACAGCCAATCCAACTTCCATACTATCGAATTAGATTTCCCCCAGGGGAGTGTTCTTGGACCTCTCCTATTACTAATTTACACTGCCCACATACCCTAAACAAATAACACTACAATTGCCTCATTTACCGATGAGACGTAGCCGTATTATCTGTAAGTGAAAACCCAACATTGGTATCCGAAAATCAACAAGCTCATCTAAATCTCCTCACTAAATGGTACAACAGATGGAGAACAAAGATCAAGCAAACAAAATCATTTCAAATCACATTCACCACCAGGTACAACACTTGCCCACCTGTAACTATTAATAACGTACCTAAACCTACTAAAACGAAAGCAAAATACCTTGGACTCATTCTCGACCAAAAACTCACCTGGAAAAAGCACATACAACCAAACGCAGATAGATGAATTTCAAATTTCGACAAATGTACTGGCTTGTTGGACAAACTCTCATTTACTGTTATACAAATCTACTCGTATAATTAAACCAATATGGATATACGGGCTACAGTTGTGGGGATGCGCCAACTCAATAAACCTAAAAATCGTACAAATATTCAAATCCAAAGTGCTGAGAATAATAGTAGACGCCTCGTGGTGTATTAGCAACCAGACGGTCCATAATGACCTAAAAATTCCCTTTATAACGGATGACAAACAGCAAATTGCTATCAAATACAAAGATTAAGTAACAAACCACGAGAACGACCTAATAAAGCAAATAAACAATAGCGATCTCATTGTAAGATAATTGGTCCAAAGACCTACAAGGCCCGTGGTACGTTGGATCAAATTTGTGGAAAGGTTTTTTTCACTGTTCCGGTAATTTTAATTTTAATTTTTACTCGAAATAAAATACTGATAAAACAAAGCATTTTGATTTTCCACATTTCAAATAAAACCTTTGCAAGTAATTCATTTTTTTTTTAAGCTTACAGAAAAACTAATTGTCACGTGCGTACACCAAGACCTCGTTTAGCGCTTCCTCGTTTAACGCTGTCTGCTCGAAGTCTAAAAAAACATTACGCTGATTCAAATTATCTCAGCATTTCGTACGATTATTTCTGAACAATCAGCGAAAGGTGGCAATTCATCGTAGCGCTGTATTTCCCCCAAAATCTATGTTTGTTTGGTACGTTTATTTTAGCGTATCCTGTTCATTAGCAGTTATTAATTTATGTGCTGTAATCCTCGATCTTATTGTGAAAGAAAATCAATAAAAATTCTATTTGTTCTTTAAGAATAAGTCCTTATAAGTGTTTAGATTATTCAGAATGAATAAGTGTAATAACAAAACCAAAATGACACGAAAAAGCATTTTGAACGATATTAAAATGTGGGTGCTGAGGCGACTGCAACACGATGAATATCAAGTCGACATCCATACGTTTCATTGTCAGAGACCGAGCTTTTTTGGAAACGCTGAATAATATTTTAATCTTTTAATAAATTTGGCTGATTTTTCGGGTAGCTGCCTCATTTGATCAGTACTATCATCAGTCTTTCGTATAATAGCGACGTGTGCAGACATATTGTTTTTGTGTTTTTGAGTCATCACCGGTTGTGGGACCCGACGCCAGTCAGTATGTTAGTAAAATAAACTGAATGCAATTTTGCTTTAAAACATTTTTTTTTCATTTTGTTTAATAGCTTATTATGTTAAAACTCAGCACTAAATTTATTTTGCCAAGAAAGTCTAATGGTTTGTTTGTTTTTTAGAGGTGTTGCAAAAAGTGACGTAATTTTCATATCAATGCCCACGGTTTAAGTTTAATAAAAATAATGTTATATTTAATCTAGTTGTGTTTTGTTGTAGAGAAAGGACGCAGTTTCCAATGACGCCATGCCGTTCTATTTTGACCCTTGACCCCCATAAAAACGCGCCCCCTTGTTTAGACACAAAAAAAACAAAACAAAAAACCATCAATGTTGTAGCGTCAAAACCCATTGCATGCATTCCGTTTATCACTGAAACCATTTAACGCACATTCAGGCCCGTTTCGCTACATACACATCCTATTTATGACAACAAACCTCAAGCCCCTCCATGCTACTCCAAAAAAAAAAAAATCAAAATACAATATTCAGGTCGAGAGAACGTGCACAAACTCAAAACCAAAAAGAAAATGCACACACACAAGAAATGAGTTAAAAAAAAACTGTTGTTCACTACTCGAGGCTACTGGGTTTGTCTTCTCGATCTCAACCCAAGCTAACCTGCGTGCGCCCTAAGCGTCCTCACCGTCTCCTGAAGTATCAGATTTCATTGGGGCGGCCGATTATTTTTTTGCTTCGAGCTAAACGCTGGTGTGCGGGGTGTTGCACACGGCTCAAGGGTTAATTTGAATTGGCCTAGCACAGCACCAATCAAATTGGAAGTAGCGGTGATTTCTAACATGTAGGGGTACATGAATTCAGTTTGATTTTCTTGGAGAAACTCTAAAAAAGATTGTCGATTTAACCTGTGTGGAAAAAGATATGATCCCAAAAGATTGTTGCCCAAAATGCCCATCCAGACATTAATACTAAATTCTCTCTGGAAGTTTCTAGGGCGCACTGCATGCGGAGTTTCAGTATTGCAAACACGTAAATTGTGAAAGTTAACCATTCCTCTTCTGGCGAAGCAAGACTCGTCACTCCAAATAATTTTATTTAAAAAATCGTGATCTTGCTCGAGCTAGTGGTTTAAAAATCTGCAAAATTGAATGAATTCTTCTCTCCTCATCGCCTGGGTGTAAATCTTGTACTGGGGGTATATGATATACCCTAATAGTAGTTGAGTTTTAAAGTTCTAAAAATATTAGTACTTGCTATGTTTGCCTGCCGAGCTGCTCTGCGAATACTTAGTCTACTATTTTCGGGAAAAGTATTTAAAATTCTACGTGGTTGCAAACCATTTACTCTTCTTTGTATTCCACGCTCAGACCCTCTTCTACCACCTAATCCGTGTTCCCGAAAGTTTATGTGAACATTACTGAATGTACTGTAATGCGGTAGCCGGCGATTTGGATAGCGCCTGGAATATTCACCCACAGCTTCCATGGCGTTGCCGTTGCACAGACCGTAAACAAAATGCATCTCTGCATTATTCTACATTGGAGTAAGCTCTTATTAGCATGTTTAATGCAAAACAAAACTTATTTTTGAGAAAACTTGACAGATTGCTAGTGTGGATGGCAAACAAATTATTTTCCGTGACCACATTTGACTTTAAGGGACGTATATGTTTATATGAACTTTTTGTTTCAAAACTTAGAGTTCTATCACACATTTAATTTTCATGGATTCAAAACGGAACACTCTGTATATTATTGCTGTCGCCACCATCGATCAAATAATTTTCTAATGGCTATAACTAAACAATTACTTCATTAAAAGTATTTTCCGGTAACTACCTTACCTATTCTAATTAGTATTACATTTATTACTGCTACTAATTAATTATTCTAAATATTTTCACCATATGTGTAACTAACACTACCTACCATGTTGCTCATCATTATTTTCATTTGTTTTACTAGTAAGTAAAATATTGGCGATTGCCATTTTTTATTATACAGGCTGCACATTTTGTCTGTTCACGTCTGCAGATTTAGTATTATAGAAAACAAGCCATTTATTTCACAAAAGCTTTGTGTGCACTTTATTTTTTATAGTAACAAATAATTATACAATATATTTTTGTTTTAAATATAGCCCAGTAAAAATGTATTTTTACCGTGCAAAAGGTCGGTCAGGTTTGGTTTTTTGATATGTTTTATCATAAATGCCCCTAATGTTAATGTCCAGTTTTTGACCTCGTGACCTTTCCAGAAGGTGTTGAAAATGGGGTTTGTACTTAAGAAAAACACGCTTTTGAGTACGCTGCGCAAACGGCTATTTGGAAAAAAATATTTTTTGATTCATTTAAATACCTGACGATATGGGCATTCAGAATCGAACCGAGACCGCTACTCTAGGACCAATAGTTTATGAGCTACGATTTTTTGAAGTTCACCACTTTGATTGCTTAAACTGCAAATGAACTGTTTTTGCTGTTATCTCACGTCTCGTGCGCTCCTGTCTGATTCACTGGTTACATCGAAACAGGTAATATGGCACTGTAATTGGCATTAAAGGCTCTTTACTATGGTTTTTTGTTTGATCCAATTGGATGAAAAATGACCACACGGCGAGCAATCAAACTTGAAAAATTATTGAAAAAACTCCCTATTTTTAGTATGGTTTCAGTGTGCTCTCAAACTTGCCCATTATAACCAATCTCAAAAATTTTACATTCCATGAATACGTGACAGCTTATAGGGCACAGAAGTGCAATTTTTTTTTTTTGCTACTGACACTCTTGGGCCAGTGCAATTTTATTCCAAACGGGGCGCGGACTCAAAAATAACGAAAACGTCAAAATTCTCCTAAACTCCTGAAAGTTGGCACGTGCAATCACGTGTATCTACACATACAAATAAAGAGTTTTTTCAATAATTTTCCAAGTTTGATTGCTCGCCGTGTGGTCATTTTTCATCCAATTGGATCAAACAAAAAACCATAGTAAAGAGCCTTTAATGCCCATTACAGTGCCATTTTATTTGTTTCGATGTAACCAGTGAATCAGATAGGAGCGCACGAGACGTGAGATAACAGCAAAAACAGTTCATTTGCGGTTTAATCAATCAAAGTGGTGAACTTCAAAAAATCGTAGCTTATAAACTATTGGTCCTAGAGTAGCGGTCTTGGTTCGATGCTGAATGCCCATATCGTCAGGTATTTAAATGAATCAAAAATTTTTTTTCCAAATAGCCATTTGCGCAGCGTACTCAAAAACGTGTTTTTCTTAAGTTCAAACCCCATTTTCAACACCTTCCGGAAAGGTCACGAAGTCAAAAACTGGACATTAACATTAGGGGCATTTATGATAAAACATATCAAAAAAACCAAACCTGACCGACCTTTTGCAGGGTAACCCCCCTTTTGGTGACATTTTGCTTGGATTAATAGTCGCCGTTAAAATATTTGATGTGTTGCCGATTTCTGAATCTTCAGGCGTGAACAGATAAAATGAACACCAGTGTAAGTTGGTTCGCAAATAACGTCTAACCTGACGATTTAGGTGTTGCAACCAAAAACTGGTTTCCATACGCAACTTTGCGATACTTAATCAAATTATAATAAAAAAATATTCCTTGGAAATTAATTACCTCAATTGAAACTATATCCAGCACATTTGATTATTATCGACTTGGATTGGAAAAATGTAGAAGATCCTGGTTAAGAATGGCACACCTTTTGAAGATTGGTGTAATTTTGACAAAAACAATATTGTACATAATGTGTGTCCCACGAGTAGTGCATCAAACTGAAAGAGGTTGTAGAGGGCACCAAAACAAGTAATTTTGGTTAATAAAAAATGTGTTGTTTTGGCAGTACAGCGAATAAAAGATCCGTCTTACATTTGACATAATCAGCCATGTTGGCGTCGTATTTTGGAGGTTTCGGCAGGTATTTGCATGAAACGCGATCCCCATATTTGACTCCACTAGACTTATTTCTATATACCATGTTAAAAGCCTGTTATAGGACGCACGCAGGAAGAACTGCTGGCAAAGTTGAAGACCGGAAATATTCCAGAGGGTCCGTACGTCAATGCATCGCCCTGTCAACTTGTGTATTTAGCAACATAAGCGCCATTTTCAACAGTAACTTGGAATGTTTACAATAAATGATGCAAACCTTATTTTTATTTTATTCACTGTACTGTCAAGACTACGAAAAAATTTTGACGGAGGTTGATTAACCAAAATTTTGTGTTTTGCTGTCCTCTACAGTCTCTCCTAGTTTGATGCACCACTCGTGGGACACCCTGACATCCATGAAAATGTTATTTAAACATGTACGAACTTAAATTTTATTTAGATTTACTTATTATGATTCAGTCAATCTTCCCTACAACAATGTAACATTTTATATCAATTTTTTAGACACTTTTTAATGCATTTTCTTTATTACAAATTTTATATGGAATTATTATTTTTCAATCACCACTTTGTTATTCTTTGCTTCTTATAAAATTTTCAAGCGTAGTGCATCCGAATGAAGCCCTTTTGTAATATTCATAAATCTATTTTATTTGATTTTTAATCATTGAAATCGTATTATCAATTAGCAAGTATGGCAAGTTATGGCATGGTGTGATGCGAAGATCAAATAAACTGGATCTATATATACTACAAAAGAATTTCGATAGGATTCCAAAACACACCTAGAATTTTTATACTTTTCAAAAACTTGCTCAAAAATCACATGGAGATAGAGACCGTTGAATTCAGAAACAAAAACTCTACTAAACCGAATGACAAAAAATATGAGTTGCAATTTAAAAAAAAAAAAAACAGTTGGCAAAAACAGTCTGACAAAAATGACACATTAAGAAACATTGGAAAAGTATTTTTTTATAGTAATTATGTTACTGACTTACGTCGACTTTGAATTACTAAAATCGTATTAATAATATAATATACATATTAATTTTAAACTCCTCAGTTCTCGGGACAATATCTATAGCGTTTGTGTATACTTCACATTGTAAGAAAGATAGAAATACTTATTTCACAGAAATATTCGAATTCTGGAGTCTCCAGGATAACAGCACTGCAGTCTAATTTGCCGATTTATTAAAATTCGAAAAATATTGCAACAGTGTCACTGTTTCTCGTGCGTCACTTTTTACCAGTTTCGTCTAATTCGACTGAGGTCGCATATGGGAAGCGATTCTTGGGTTGTATTGACTATATCGTGAGGTCATGCGTTATTCTTGAATCAATTTGAATAGAATACGACTTTCAATTGGCTACATTTTAAAAAGAAACTTTTCAACGTGATTTTTCTTTATTTGCCCAAAAATCATACTTTGTAATTATTAATAGATGTCCAATGCAGCAGTGGGAGAGCTAGAATGATAAATGGGGAGGAAATATCAATAAATGATTTTCCGTATTTCGCTGCAGTGGGTTTTTACTTGAAACTCGCTCCACCGGAGTGGGTCGTATCGTGTTCGAGTACGATAATTAACACCCAAGTGGTACTCACCTCGGCTTCTTGCCAGTATTTTGAAGTGATAAGACGAACAATATGGAATTAAAGTCAAGTATACATTTAATTTTTCGTAGAACTTTAGAAGATCTGGCAAACAAATTTATATTCGACCCAATATGAACTATTTCAAAATACCAAACAATAATTTTGAGCGAGAAGTAGAGCTTGTCGTAGATCATCCGTTATTCATGTTTCGTTATATTTTAGGCCAGTACGGCTATTATCATTTACATGATCTTGCAGTTATGTACGTCACCAAAAGCGAAGCGTTTACTAATGCATTTGAGCACTACTTTCCTCGAATAATCGGACCGAAAATGAACCTTAACTTATATGCCAACGCAAATCATATGCAATTTTTGTCAGTCGCTTATGGAATTGACGAAAAGAACCTCACATTAACATCGAAAAAATTGCTCACCAGTCCTTATCCATATCAGTGCTCGTTGATTTGGGGGTATGCACACACTGTCTGTGTTTGTAATGTTTTCATCTGTTGTTAGGTTTCTTCCGACTCAAAACAGTCTTTGCGTAGAGGCAACTCGTGTAATGGATCCAATACCTTGTGGATTGGATAGAGGTGGACCGTTGATAATGGATGGGCTTATGATAGGTTCGGAAAATTATTAATTGTAACAAAATTACATTACAAGCTCTTAGGTCTAGGGTCGATGTTTTTGAGTTGCAATCGAGTCCATAAAGAAGTTCCCGCGTATGCAGTATTTGCGCATCTGGGCAGATATTATGAATTCATCAAAAATCATTCTCACCCAGATGTCGAGTTTGTCAATGAATTACCAAAAGTAGATTAAATAAAATTATCAAATGACAATAGTCCACATTTTTCTAATTGACTCTTAGAACCCTGTAGCCAGCGGAAATCTTGTCTCGGAACCCTCAAAAATTTTGAAAACATGGAAACTGTACGTCTAACAACTATTTGCTTAAGAACGATCTAATTTAAAACAAAAGCAATAAAAATTGCCAATGGGCAAAAAAAAATGCGGGCAAATTGAAAACGACCATAAAAAATATCGAGTTGTAATTCTTTTAATAAAGTCACAGACACGTTTTTGTAAACTGAAGAAGCTGCGACACGTTCTGATCGGTTATGGATACCAGCATGACCCGATAGGATAATAATGCCTTAATGAAAATGATTAAAAATAAAGAACATATAAAATTAGTCTGATTAACCCATCAGATCAAATTTCTGTAACTTCAAAGGTATTTTTTTTGCTAATAATTTTAAATAATCACACCACAATTAATAACTGATATTTTTTAACATTTACTGTCTTAAATGTACATCTGCATTAAAATATTATGTTGGATATACCCACCGTTGAAGAAAATGTTTTAGATACTTTCGAACTTTATCGACATTGTCTAAGGATTCCTTATTTGTAATAATACATTTTATTTGCAGTTTTAATTACCTACCATCATACTTTCATATTTGCCAAAAATGTTTGTTAATTTGTCTTTAAGGGCGTCGTTGAGATTTTCTTACCGGATCTGCATTTGAATAATAATTAATTAATACCCAATGAATGTAGAAAATTAGAGGAAATTGGTTAATGTTCTAATGAGATTATAAATAAAAGTATGTCCGTAAATGGTTTATTACTAACTAAATGAGCTTGTTATCAGGAACATCTAACATTATTAAACAGTAGTTTTAATTTGCTTTCTTACCTTCAATCTTGTTATAGCATTTTCTATTTCCTCTGTGATTATAGAAAACCCAGCTGAAAACGCTGCCGTTTCATCTGGTTGAGACCGTTTATCATCAAAAGCTGATATCTGTTCTATTATGTGCACGACTTTTCCACTATTGTCTGTTTCTACTTATCACGTTAGCTCTGCGTCTAACACCCATTATGAAGTCTATTTTTTTATGCACATCTTTATCATATTTCTTATCTAGTTTTAACGAGTTTTCGTTTATGAACTACTTGTTAAATTGGTTAAGAACCCTCGCGTAGGTAGATAAAGGATTAGCATTTTTTTCTTACTTTGCATGTCTTTGTCTCAATCATGCTGATGTTGAAAAGTGAAATTTGACGAAATTGGGAGATATTATTTTTATAAAAAATCAGTCTTTATTTTTTTTCTCGAAAACTAACGCCGACAATTAACATTTAAAACTGGAAATATCTAGCTTTATACCAGAGTCATGCGTACCCCAAATTTCAAGTAAATTACTTTCAATTAAAGCTCAATTTTGGGGGTGACCACAAGTGATGGGACACACTATACATACGCAATGAAATTTTAACATACATAATACTTCATATTAAATTATTTTTGGAACGATTAAACAACTAAAAAACATATACTCAACAAACAAACAAATTCAAAACATCAAACAATCCCTTCATATTGTTAGAGTTTTACTAAATTTTTCGAAAAACACGAAAGGGAAACGAATAGAAAAAGTTTGTGGCACACAATAGTCACTAATTTCACACTTTACACCACTAAATTTATTAATCAAATAATTCAAATTCACAGAAAAATAAAATTACGTTAATTGAATATTAAACATGTTCCTTTTTATAACTGATTGATCAAAATTCAAAAACAATAAAAAGAAGCTGCACAAATTAGGCGGGTGGTTATCCAGGCCGCCTATAGTGAAGTCCGGGTTATCCCTCGCTTCCATAGCCGAACAAGAACTCCCATGCACAGCACACTTAAGGGCGACGTTACTTAAGGTCGAAGGACGGGCTTCACCGTGGCGCTATCAGCAGCGCTAACAATATGGTAAAAAATTCTTCATCAATTACTTTAAAATTTCATGGTCCAAAAATAAATGATGAAATTAAAATTCATTTGTTAAATTTAACATCTTTAATAATTAATTCTCATCGCACAATTTCATTTGATAAATATCCTACACTATGTAGAGAAGATCTCTACCAAACACATGTGCTAAAAATGAAATTCTATAGTTGGTAATATGGAAATCAGAACCCATTATTTAAACATGTTTGAAGTTTTAGTGGCATTGTCGTCTTAAAGAGCCTGAAAACAATATACAACACGTGTTATACAGTGGTCCATAAAAGTACACATGCATTAAATTCGTTGGTCAGTTGAAACCTATTAAAATGCAATCGCAGTAAGTTTTCAATCGATCTTTATCCATGAACAATTAAAATCTTGCTCCTGATTGCAAAACACTTTAAATTTTAACTACGGTCTTGAAATGGTCGAAATTTGAAAATAAAATCAGAAAGTTATTCTGTTTTTATTATTGGCAATCGATTTTTGCAAGCAATTATTGTTATTTTCCCCGGATCTTATTTAGCTTTGTAAGACTAGGGTTACATGTCCGTTTTTGCCTGCGTTTATACGGACGGACTATCCTTGCATAAGATTGCATATACCTTGAATAGACCAACGGATTGACTTTGCTCAAGAACCGTTTAACGGATTTCAACCAGATTTTTAACATATGTATATAAGGTTTTGATACAATTGTCACTGCCTTCCTTCTTCCTTCGATCAGCTTTTACATTCCTCTCAATTTTTCCACTGACCTTCCCTTAACCCTCTCCTGTCCATGGCTCCATCGATCTCATCTCTAAACGATCTTCTAGGTCTTCCTCTTTTCCTTCGTCCAACCGGACTCCATTCTGTTATTTTGTTTATCCACCTATGCTCTTCCGTTCTCCTTACATGTCCGTACCACAACAGTCTTGTTTCTTCAATGTACGTTAGAGTATCCTTCTTTACTTTTATCTGATCTCTTATTTTTACACATACATATTTAATTTTAAGTCTTTAAGCGAAAATACAGCTTGCTCTCTTTCATTCCGCAGTTAAATCCTTATTTTACGGGACTAATTCTTCATTTATTTAAAATACATTTTTTAAAAGTTTTTTCATTGTAACAGCTATTAAACAAACTGTCTTTTAATTTATTTCCGTCGGAACGAAAAGTAAGAAGAGATATAAAAAGGAAGGGACATGCGAACCAGTTGCTTCGATAAAAAAAATTATAGTAACGAGGAAGGTAAAGAAATAATTTTGATTTTCTTTTATAGATTTAGTGTTATCTCTATCTTATAACAAGTTTTACTTTTTAGAGGATGTAGAGTTCTTTGTAAAAATTTAACAAAATACAAGCGTGGCTGAAGTACGCGGATTTACGGAAAGGAAATCTGCATAAAGTGGAATGGTAATTATTGAAGCATTCAAACTGGATTATATTCGTAAATTTTTATAATAATATATCCATGGTACAATGTAAACATTTTGTTTCTTTGTTTTTAGACTAATGTATATTTTGGTAATTATTTTTTGAGAGCAAAATAATTTATTTGTGGCGGCTAAATTCATTGAGAAGGCTAATGATAATGACTTCGACGAGCTTCCATTTCATATATTTACATCTGTTACCAAATGAGAATGTGCTTCTTAAACCGAAAATATAGTTTTAAAGAGGATGTGATGTGATATAGTTAAATTTTCACCTACTCCTAATAAAAATAGAAATAACTTTATATTCTAAAATTCCTTCAATTCAAGCAATCCATTCTACAATATTCATAAAAGTTAAAACAAAATTATTGTATTTACAAGTGCTTATTTAATATAATAAGAAGGCCATCTTCAATTCTTAAATAAGAAAACACATTATTAAGAACATTCTTAAATAATTAAATAAAAATTCTTGAAATCAACATGACCTAATCTTAAATCTAAAACTTATAAAAGTTCTTAAAATTAGAGCGACCCATTCTTGAATTTGTCACGAATAATCAACGTTATAGAAATTAAAAATTAAATTTGATAAATAGAATAAACATTCTTAAAACTTGACAACAAGAATGAACATTCTTAAAACGCAAGAGTGACCAATTCTTGGGCCAAAATTAAGATCGCGCAATGTTAATTTTAGGCCCGAATTTTCTTACCTATAAGCATTTTTTTGATTGGAAGGCCACCTTACCTTGATAAAATATTTAATTTTTTTTCTTCTTAATATTCAGAAAATAATACAGTTGTTAAATGTGCAAAAAGAAAATAATAACTTTTTTTTCAATTTTTTCATATCCGACCCCTTAAATGAGTTGCACTGTACCAGTTCAAAATTGAAAATTCAGATAACAGCTAATTAAAATAGCAATTGTTCAATCTCAAATTTATATTTAATTACATATTCCATAATTATTATGTAATTTCATTATAAAAACCTTGGTTAAATACTGCGAATAATAACTACATCAATTTGTTTCCACTTATTCCTAATTGAATGTTCTGTTTTCATTTCTAATCACAATATGTTAAGAATCATGCTACTCGTTCATATTTTATGTTATTTTGCATGTAAGTACGTTACCGTAGTTTGTTACAATATCTTCCATTATTATGATACGTGGCTTTCAACAGTTGATATTTAAAAAAAAAAAAAAATATATATATATAGTGGACCCTGTGATGTCGATAATGAAAATAAAAACAAGAACCTTTAATCACAAAAAATTTTATATAAAATAATATAAAATTACTCACATAGACGCGTTTCGGTGGCTATGCCACCATCTTCAGTACATCTACTAAATCTAATTTTACAAACTAAGCCTTATATACTATTATTTACGCATCCGTGAATTTAACACTTGAGTGAGTTTCACGGATGGTTAGTCAAATCAAGTAATCTATACAATGGGGTATTGGGAATGGGGCCCATATCACTATTTAATAATTTTTTCCTATTCTTATATATAATCAAACTTTCCCTACTATTTAAATTCCTATAATCTGATTCTGCCCTAACCAATTTTAAATTGTCTATACCTATTGTATGGTTGCATTCTAGTACATGCAGGGCAACACTAGATTTCTCTGGTCTATTGTATTTGATATGAGCCATATGCTCTTTGAATCTGGTAATGATAGAACGTCTAGTTTGCCCAATATATACCAAATCACAATCACTACAACTAATCTGGTAAATACCTGACATATCCCTATCACTATTTTTGTCCTTCGGATTACCCAACAAACTACTTAATGACCTATTGTTATTACTGTGAACTATTTTAAGGTCAAATTTGTTAAAGATTCCACCAAGGCCATTTGTAACTCTTGGGTCGTAAGGAACTTTAACAAATCTGACCTTAGGATCGGTATCGCTGCTAAAAGTGGTACAATTTTGAATGGACAATTTGAATTGTTTCCTACGTATAATGTTATCTACTATGTTACAATTGAAACCATTACTAGTCGCAATATTCCTAATGGTTGTAAGTTCTTTCCAGTACCTTTGCTTCGTTAAAGGAAAAGATAGCAGTCTATGAACCATAAATTGAAAACTAGACATTTTATGTTGTTGGCAATGGCTCGAATCTTTGGTTATATAGCGACATGTACTGGTTTCCTTCCTGTATACATCTATTTCTATTTTCTTGTTCTTCCTGATCACCAATGCATCTAAAAACGGTAACTTTCCATCTTTTTCTATTTCATGTGTAAATTTAATAGTTGGATATTGGCTGTTGAGGTCGGCAATGAAATCGATTAGATTATGGTTTTGGCAATCGAAAATAGCGAAGATGTCGTCCACGTACCTAAACCAAATTCAAATTGTCCATTCAAAATTGTACCACTTTTAGCAGCGATACCGATCCTAAGGTCAGATTTGTTAAAGTTCCTTACGACCCAAGAGTTACAAATGGCCTTGGTGGAATCTTTAACAAATTTGACCTTAAAATAGTTCACAGTAATAACAATAGGTCATTAAGTAGTTTGTTGGGTAATCCGAAGGACAAAAATAGTGATAGGGATATGTCAGGTATTTACCAGATTAGTTGTAGTGATTGTGATTTGGTATATATTGGGCAAACTAGACGTTCTATCATTACCAGATTCAAAGAGCATATGGCTCATATCAAATACAATAGACCAGAGAAATCTAGTGTTGCCCTGCATGTACTAGAATGCAACCATACAATAGGTATAGACAATTTAAAATTGGTTAGGGCAGAATCAGATTATAGGAATTTAAATAGTAGGGAAAGTTTGATTATATATAAGAATAGGAAAAAATTATTAAATAGTGATATGGGCCCCATTCCCAATACCCCATTGTATAGATTACTAGATTTGACTAACCATCCGTGAAACTCACTCAAGTGTTAAATTCACGGATGCGTAAATAATAGTTTTTTTTTTTTTTTTTTTTTTTTTTTGTTTGGATAGATCCAAATTGTTAAAACTGGTCTGTACGACCAACCATCAACTTATCACTAATGATTCTTAATACTAAATAATTAACACCTAAATTCAGTCAAATGACTTCCTTTAGTTAGTTCAGTCGTTTTTAAAAGAACTAAACACTGTCACCCGCGCACAATGCTCCACTACACGAGTTCAAATGGTTTGGTTCTCTTCAGTCTTCGGAACAGATGTTGATTTTCCAGTAGCTGAAGAACTTCTGCGTTGTCATGTAGGTGAAGCCTATCATCATGTTTTTTAGCACACCTTTTAATTTCTTCCTTAACTGTTGGTATTTTGAGGTCCCTGTGGATATCTTGATTTCTTACATACCATGGAGCATTTACCACGGCACGCAGCACTTTGTTTTGGAATGACTGTATAATTTTTACATTACTTTCTTTGGCACACCCCCATAGTTGTATGCCATACAACCAAACCGGTTTAAACACCTGATTGTAAATTAATATTTTATTGTACAGTGACAGATTGGAGTTTCTTCCCAAAATCCATCTGTATTGCGTATATTTTAAGTTAAGTTCGGTTTTTTTTTTTTGACGTGTTCTTTCCACCTAAGCTTGGTATCTAACGTCATGCCTAGATATTTTGCATTATTCACATAAGACACTGCTGTGCCGTTAATTTTTAAGTGTATTACATCTTTGATCTTCTTGTTAGTGAAATGAATGTACATGGATTTGGCCTCATTCAATTGTATTTTCCATTGCCGAGTCCAGCCGTAAACCACTTCGCTGGCTTTTTGCAATGACTCAGTGGATGTTTTTTGGTCTAGTCCCGTAGCAAGTAAAGCTGTGTCATCTGCAAAAGTTGCCAACGTGACTTGATCTAGATCTGGTATATCATGTGTATATAGCAGGTAGAGGATAGGTCCGAGGACACTTCCTTGTGGGACTCCTGCTTTGATTTCTTGCAGGTCAGAATATTGATCTTCTTGCTTTATCCGAAATAATCTATCTGCGATGTAGGAAGTCAGGATTTCTACATATTGTTTTGGAAGTGTTTTATTTAATTTATAAATTAAACCTTCATGCCACACCTTATCGAAGGCCTGTGCGATGTCAAGGAATAAAGCTGTACATACTTGTTTTTCTTCTAGCGCTTGTTCTATTACATCCGTAATACGATGCACTTGATCAATTGTTGAATGTCTTTGTCTAAAACCGAATTGGTGGTCCGGGATTATTTTAGCTTTTTCGATAATTGGTTTTAGCCTCTTTAGAATTAGTTTTTCAAATAATTTTGAGATAATTGGTAATAGCGAAATCGGTCTGTACGATTTCACATCATTAGGAGGCTTGCCTGGCTTTAGTAACATGATCACTTCAGCTACTTTCCAGCTAGATGGTACATGTCTAAGTCGGATTGCCGCATTGTATAGATACGTGAGCATAACTATTCCTTTTCTGGGTAGGTTTTTAAAAATTTCACCGGTGATTAGATCAAATCCTGGCGCTTTCTTTACATTTAGATTTGTTCTTATTTCCTTTGTTACTTCTCTTGGTGTGACAAGTGGAATGTTTTCTGTTTTTTGGTTTACATTTTCTTCTAATACATTGTCGGTTTGTATTTGGTTTTGTGTGAAAGCTTCAGCTAGATGCTCTGCAAAAATGGTTGCTTTTTGTTTATTATCTCTGGCCCAATCTCCTTGTCCTTTTCTAATAGGAGGAGTTGTCATCATAGGTCTTTTAATATGTCTTGTCGCTTTCCACAAAGAATAGTCTGTTTCTTTCTCTGCTGAGAGATTTTCTAGATGTGTTTTTATTGATTCTTGTTTTATTTTCTGTATTTCTCTTTTTAGAGTTTGCGTTTTATTGTTGAGAATGGTTTTGTGAGCGGGGTCTCTCGTTTGCTGCCATCGTCTTCTTGCTTTTCTTTTTTCTCGGACCAAATTTCGGATTTCAATTGGATAGTTTATGCCTTTTGTAATATGAGTGATTTCTTTCGTATTTTCATAAGCTGTTTTTTGTAGTAGCTTAATAAAATTTTCAGTTTCTGTTTCTAATTGCTCTGTTGTTCTCAGATTGATCTTTAGGTTAATTCGTTCTTGCAGGTTTATTTTAAAGCTCTCCCAGTCTGTGGTTTTATTTACCAGTGCTGGTCTTGCTACTTTTTTATTATTTTTTCACTCAGCGTTAGTATCACCGCCGAGTGATCGGAATTCAGATCAAAATTTTCTTCCACTTCAATAAAGTTTGGTGAAACTTTTCTTGAGATAAAAAAGTCTAACAGGTCTGGTATTTTATTTCTATCTGTTGGCCAGTATGTGGGTTTACCTGTCGAATGAAAATTTCCCCCAACTTCTCTGATGGCTCTTTTTAGTTCCCTACCTTTAGTAGTGATTAGTCTGGAGCCCCAATCCGTATGTTTAGCATTGAAATCGCCTCCTATAATGAATCTTTCTCCAGAGTATTGTAGGAAAGTTTTATAGTCTTCGCTTTTAAGATTATGTTTTGGCGGACAGTAGACTGCTCCTATCATAAGGTCTTGTTTGACACTTCTGATTCCTACCATGGTAAACTGAATTTTTGTGCCTTGTATAGGAAGTTCTTCATAATGATTAATAGAATCTTTGATGATGATCGCGCTTCCACCCTTAGTATCATTATCTGGGTGACTAGTGTGATATATCTTAAAGCCTTTTATTTTAATATACGATTCTTTTGTCAGATGCGTTTCCGAGATAAGACACACATCTATATGTTGCGTATTTAAGAATACTTCTAATTCCTGTCTTTTATTTAGAATGCCATTGACATTCCATGTTGCTATTCTTAAATCTTTCTTATTCATTATTTTGTTTTTATGACCGTACCTGTCGCTTTAGCCTCTAAGCGATCTAATCTTGCACCAAATTGGTTTAACATTTGCATCATTTGTTGCATCACCTTATGCAACGATGTGTCTTTATTTGGTTCAGGTTGTTGTGGCAAGTTATTTCCTTGTGCAGCCAAATTATATGGAATTTGTGCAGATGTCTGTTTAGATGTAAATGTTCTTGGTTCGGGCATCACTTTCTTTTGTTTCTGCTGCTCCCTTCTTTTTTGCAGTTCTTTAGCAATAACACATCCCCTATAATTTGCTGGATGATTTTCAGCACAATTAGCACATTTTGCTGGTGTATTTTTTAATTTTGTGCACCCTGAAGTCAGATGATTTCCCGCGCACTTTACGCATACTGGATGTTTCTGACAAAATTTTTGGGTATGACCGAAGGTTTGGCATTTTTTACATTGGGGAATCAATTTCCCAGTCCTGAACATTTCTGTTTTAATTTTCATGTTAGCCAAATATTGTATTTTATGAATTTTGTTTATATCTTCAGTCCTATCAAACGTTAGCATAAATAATGGAAGTTTAATGTACTTATATTCGTCATTTTCTTTGATTCTTTTTTGTTTATTTTCTACTGATATTATTTTAAACCCTTTATGTTCAAGTTCAGCTTTAATTTCTGCTATGTCACATGTTGGGTGCAGATTTCTTACCATGATTCTAATTGGTCTTTCTTGTTTATTTTCATAGGTGTGCCATTCCTGATTAAGTTCGTTCATATGCTTCGTGAGGTTCCTATGTTCTTCTGGTGTCTGAACGTTAATTTTTAGTTGGTTGTTATTAAGCAACGTTGCGTTAAACTTACATTTTTCTGAGTCAAGTTTACGTTTAAGATCGTCATAATTCTTTAAGTTACTTACCACAATTGGCGGCGGTTTATGAACTTTATTACTCTCTGGCATAGTACTTCCTTCTGGCGACTCCATTATCCTTCTTTTTTTATTTTTATTTGATCTTGGAAGCAGCCAATCCGTCTCAGCCGCCACCAACTTCTCCTCCTCATCCGAGTCAATCGGACTATAACTCCTTACTTTTGTCTCCCGAGTTTTTGACAAATCGTTATTATTTTTTTGTTGTTGCAAGGTCACAATTTGACCTCGCAATATTTGAATTTCCTGTAGTGCTTGCTGCAGTTGCTTCTGCAGATCCAAGATCAACTCCTCTGGTAATTGATTCATTGTTTGATTAATAACTGGATTCATATTTATCGTGATAATTTGTCGACCGTGGCCGTGGCCGTGGGCCGGCTGATATCACTCGCAACACTGATATCACTTAGAATGCGCAAAGTAAAAACTTGATAAACAGACCGAACACGTCTGTGCTCGGCCAAAGCCTATACGTTATAATAGTATATAAGGCTTAGTTTGTAAAATTAGATTTAGTAGATGTACTGAAGATGGTGGCATAGCCACCGAAACGCGTCTATGTGAGTAATTTTATATTATTTTATATAAAATTTTTTGTGATTAAAGGTTCTTGTTTTTATTTTCAGTTGATATTTATTTTAAAAACAAACTTTTCAACGCAATTACTCTTTATTTAATTGTTAGTATATTGCCAATGCACCAGCAATCATGGCAAATTTAGAATGTTAAATGGGACGGCAGCATCATTAGAAGATTTTCCATATTTTGTAGGAATAGGTTACATCTTAGGAAATCAATGGATTATATCTTGTTCAGGAACGATAATTAACAGACGTTCGGTACTTACTGCAGCTTCATGCCACTTAGTTGAAGTAATAAAATACACAAATTGAAATCAAGCATACAATCATTTTTTCGTAGCCAATTAAGAGACGTGGTGATGGTGAAAGTAAAGATATTTATATTCGAACCAATACGAACATCTTCAATGAAAACGAAATATTTGGTGCTAATTTCCGAAAGATAGTGAAATTTGAAAATCATCCAGATTTTAGGTCGCACTATTTTTTAGGTCGTTATGGTTTTTTTGATTTAAATGACCTCGCGGTACTGACAGTCGCCGAAGAACAAGCGTTCGAATTTGAACCGTTCTATCCTCGAATAATCGGACCAGAATTGATTATGCTTTTACACACGGAAGCAGATCACCAACAATTGGCCTCGGTCGCCTATGGAATTGACCAATTCAGTAAAAAAATGACATCAAAAGAATTGCTTGCAACTCCTATTTCATATAACTGCACCAATGTTTTTGGGTATATAACTACTGCATGTTTTTATAATATTTTTGATTGAACACGATGACCATTGCCAGGTACCTTCCGGCTAAGGATATCCTTTGCGTAAACAGAATTCGCAATTTGGATTCACTACCATGCGGATTGGATAGAGGAGGACCTTTGATCTGGCGTGATGTCTTGATAGGTTCGAATTATCTTTAATCGTAAGAAATTTACATTTCAAGCTTTTAGGTGTGGGATTTATGTACCACGAATGTGATTCAGTCCTCCATGATCTTCCCAAATTTACAGAATTTGTGGATCTCCAGAAAAGTTATGAATTCATAAAAAAACATGCTCACAGCAATGTTACGTTTGTCGATGAATTACCACTACTGAATGAATAAAATTGCTGAAAATGACGACCAACATTTGTTCACCTTTCGCACTGTTTTGACGTATATATTTTTATTGTTTTGCAAGATAAGTGATAAGTTTAATTAGTAACGGGTTTATACTTAACGATGTTATACATCAATTAAATTAATTACAGTATCAAAGTTAATTTTTTATGAAGTTTTAATTAAGATTCAATCAACCCTGCGCAATGGCTCAATATTTTTTTGGCAAGATGAGCTTGTGAAGAGGCTTAATACTTTAATACATTGTACCAGGTATAATTTGAACAACGCTATTTATTTGGAGTAATTTACTAAGCAGTGATTCGATAAGAATACATCATTTATGCAAAAGTGATGATATTTTTAAACCAATTTACTTACAGAAGAAACTATCTAACTTAGTAAATGTGGGCGCCAAAAATAATGCAGATGAATTTTTAAATTTAATTTCACAACTTTTTACATAATAATTGTATATTATGGTTCTTATCGAGGTAATGACGTCATCAATGATTTTTTAAATAGTAAATTAAATTATTTTGTCCTGATTTTGATAAGGCTGTAACGTCAATATGATTATAAAAAGAAAATGGTGCAATTATTGTATTAGCAAAATTTTACAACCATGTCAAGGGGGGTCCTTTTTTTACGCGCTAGGTAAATACAAGCGCATTTTACAAAAATATAAATCTTATAGTGATAAAATTATTAAAAGCAGAAAAAAAACAATAGTCCCGGATTTCCCACATGCAGATGTACGTCGCACTTTCTAGTTTCGGCGCACTAGGTCAGTTTACCTTACACTTAATACTTAGGCAGATTTTCCTTTTACCACCAAAGGTAACAACGGCGGCCACCAGCTAATTCTAATATATATTTAGTATTTCCAATACTTATAGTGCGTTTATGAGTTCACGCTTTAAGTATTTTACAACGGGCCCTTAACACACAATGAAAATACAAAGATCGACCGTCGCGGGCCTGTAAATTCTAAATTTGCTTACTTGCAGATCTGTATGCATGAGGAATGAGGAAACTGACTAGGAAAGGGAGATTACTAAATTGGTTCAATAATTAAAATTATATTACTTCTTTCACAACAATTAATGAATTTAGTCATATACTAGACTTTGTTTCAATTTTAAAGTTTTTAATTTCAACTAGACCTGCTGGTTGTTATTCTTCGAAATTATACCTTTATTTTCCTTCTGTTCTTTATGCGCTATATCCATTCACAGGTGGAAAACTCATATTGTATCCTGGAAAATCTAGTATTCCTTGTGATCTAATTTAAAGCTGGCATCACTGCTCAGCAGGACCAGCGGGTAACTTCGAAACCATCAAATTCATGTGAAAAAAATTCCATTCAACCCTGGTTTCACAATTACATAGTTAATTCGCTGTCGCTGAGTTATAATTTTCTACTCGTCAATTATTATTCGTTAAGAAGCATTGTTTAATGACTGCCGTAACTATTCTAATACCTATTTATTGTTTCATTAATTACTCCAACTAACTCTTACTGTAATTATGGGCAACTCTACAATGTTGCGCATCATTATTATTGTACACTACCTTTGTTGTTTAAGTGGTAAGTAAAATATCGGCAACCAGCTAAAAATATTATTTTCTACGACCACTACTAAAAATGTACAAGTACTAAACTAAGTAAGCGCCGTGTGATAAAACGAGTAAAATCGCACAGTTAGGAACTTTCATCTCAATTGTGTTGGTTTAATTCTGAAGCACTAGTAAAGATGTAAATATACTTTCTAATAAATTAATAACATTCCTACTTGTTTACTTACTTTCCATTTATACTTATAAATCAAGTAGTAAATCATGTATGAATTTACATAGGTATCTAAATAACTAGGTTTCATTAAAACTTTTCATAAATGAAAAATCAAAGACATTTGATTTTTAGGTTAGGTCATCATTTCTATATAGTGTTGCTAAACTAATAAAATATTTAATTACTCTTTTTTAAATTCCTGGGAATGAATGTGGTCGAAGGAAAAGTATGGTACGCAACTCGTTATAATTGTAAATAGGTGTCCAATGCAATTATGACAATTTGAAAGATGGGATGTCAAAAGGCACAGCAGCATCAATTGAAGATTTTCCATATTTCGCAGCTATAGGGTATTACATGGACCTCGACAAATCGCAATGGGTCCTAGCTTGTTCAGGGACAATAATTAACACCGAAGCCGTACTCACCGCAGCTTCATGCCACTATTTTCAAGTAATACGATACACAGAATCAAATTATAGTCAACCAACCAATTACTTTTTCGTAGAGTTTTAGAAGGTCTGGCAAAGAAGTACACATTCGCGCCAATAGGGACTATTTTGGTGGAGTAACCGATGAATTTGAACGAACAGTGCTCGGGACAGTGAATCACCCCCAATTTATATTCAACTATTTTCCAGCCGCTTACGGCTTTTACCATTTACATGACCTTGCAGTCTCGTACGTAGCCAAAGATCAAGCTTTTGTTAATGAATTTGAACAGTTCTATCCTCAAATAATCGGACCAAATATGTCCCTTTTCTTACATACAAACGCAGTGCACCCGAAATTGAACTCGATGACCTACGGAATTGACCAACAAAAATTAACATTAACATCGAAGAAATTACTCACACATGTTAATAGACATAAATGTCTGTATCTTTGGGGGTAAGTAAATAACTTCCACACATATATTTGTACCTGAACACAATGACTGTTATTAGGGTTCTTCCAATTCAAAACAGTCATTGTGTACAGACAACTAGTGTATTTGATCCAGTACCATGCGGATTGAATCGAGGTGGACCTTTAATATGGCGTGGTGTTCTGATAGGTTCGAATTATCTTTCATCATAAGAAATTTACATTACAAACTTTTAGGTATGGGATCAATGTATCTCAATTGTAGGCTATTCTTCAATGGGAATCCCAAATATACAATATTTGCGAATCTAGCAAGATATTATGAGTTTTTAAAAAATCATACTCATCCTAATGTCACGTTTGTTAATGAATTAGAAGTAATAGATTAAATAAAATTACTAAATGACAGTCAAAGTTTGCCCAATTCTATTTAATCCCTTCCTAGCACGCCACTTATTTTGGCAGAGTATGGGGGGAGGGGCGTAAAATGACATACTTTTCCAAAATATTTCGATATAGTATAATATACCATTATGGTGATCCCGTTTTGTAAACTATATGTCACGTGACGTGACGTGGCAATAGGCCAACGTTCAGACGACGTGCTCTTTACAAAACGGGACGAATTTAACAACCTAATCTTTTTTTTTCAAAACACATTTTCAAATTTTACCAAGGAAGTGAATTCGCCACAGCGTTGTAGTGTCATTTCACCAACTATGTATGTGTTCTTTAAATACGGCCCTACTATGAAGGTCATTGTACTGAGAGAAGTTGTATCATTTACTTGTTCAATAGTTGGAATTTTTTTTTTTCAAATATGCAATTTAGTGTTCAATGGGTCGGACTCTTATATAAAATAGTTATCTTAACACTGCTCATAAATCTTCACTTTAATATTTAGTAAGACCGACTGGGTTATTCAGTGGTAAGAGAACCAAGCTTTCGTGCGTTCCATACAAAATGATGAATTCGAATCCTAGGTTTGTCGGTTATCCGACCTCAACCTATTTTTTGGACGCTTTGTAATTGACCTAAGTTCTGAGTTCAAGCGTCACAGATGAAGCATCGTAATCTATGAAGAAATACACCGCAGTCGCAGCAATTGAGATGCTGTGAATGCTGTAATTCCAACGGTTCCATTGCCGTCTGAGCGCTGTAAAACTGACCCGAGTTCAGCGGTAAACCTCCCCTCTGTAATTGTGACTGTTATATCTAGAAAAACTTGTATATAGAAGAAATACGATACAAGTTGTAAATTCATTACAGAATTTATACAAAACTGTATATTTCTTATGGTTAAACGAATAAAGACGCTATTGGCAGGGCAACCCTAACCACAGGGCTAAATGGGCTATAGCCCCGAGTAGCAATTTTGCTCCGATTATTTATATTTTGTACAAATTTTATACTTTTATTTACTTATTGGTAATATTTTTTTTTAGTTCTGAAACTGCTGTAATGCTGCGTACACACTTGAGCAAATTTACGCGCACGAACGCTGTGCGCGCAAGAACTTTTGTGCGTACAAATTATTTACCACACACAGTTACGCGTACAAAACCCACACCAGCTGTACTGAGCCACACAAATACTTTGATGTATTTGAAAAAACCGACAACCGACGGATAGCGTTCGTGCGCGTAAAAGTGTGTGGACGTACCCACTTTTATGCGTACAGCTTTCGTGCGCGTAAATTTGCTCAAGTGTGTACGAAGCATAAGACTTCACCAGTCGCCCTGCTCCCGCTGTCCCTCACGTGAAGTTTCTTATGAAGAGGGGCGCATTATTGTTAGTAGCCCACAGGCACCAAATATCTTACGACGACCCTGCCTATTATATCGATCCCTGGACGCTACTCACTCCGTAAGAGAGAATTTGAATATATTTGAATATTTGAATTGAATTTCAAATTTGAAACTCGGGACCGTCGCACCATAACACAGCGACGGCAACGTAAAAAATGGCGTTGAAGGCTTATCAACTAATGCTAAAAAAATAATTCGTTTATGAATCTGTTCTTAATAAATCATATTATTACTGTAATTGAATAAATTTGACAATATCAATCTTATTACAGCTGGAGAAAATATAGATCGCGGATCAAGAAAAGTAATTTTTCACCTGATTGTTGAAACTACATTATAAAACTAAATCATTGGAATTCACTCTTTGGCTTCAGTTCTCCCGTGCATGGTTGCCAAATATAACACTACAAGCTTGAAGTCACATAAAAACATTATCTAAAAATTAAATTAATATGATAGAAACGTTAACTCGTTAAATTTTTATTTTCCTTCATTCGAACAAACAAATTATAAAAACAATTTAATTCAATTGCATCGACGCTAATAAATGTTCAATAATATTTAAATTATAAAACTATACCTTTAGCTGAAACAAAGAATTGGAAAGTCACTTTACTTTCATTATTTCAATTTGTTTGTTTTTTGTGTTAATTTCAAGTGATTTGATTTAATTATTTTATTTTATTAGACCAAATAAAAGGAACAAAGCGTTGAATACTTACAACGTCAATGTGTATTGCACTACAACGGAAATATGATATTACTTGTTTATTGCGGGAGGGCAAACTCGATGTCAGTCAGTATATTGATTCTATTTGACGAAGTATCTATTGTCATGACTGACAAAACTTTAGAAAATTGTGAATTCCAATATTTACCTAGTCGGTGGGTAAAACGGTGCGATCCTGAACAAGTAATACATAAACATGTGGATTTTATTAGGAAAGGTAATTTTGTAGTAAATAATCGAATGTAATTTATAATTTCATTAATTAATATTCTTTTGTAGAAAGTGCAACAACTCAAGCAACTGTACCTTGTGAACTAAATATTTCCTACGGCTCTTTAGAAAGACAAAAGATCGATATTTTTGGAAGCGATTTGCCAAACGGTAAATATTTAAAACTCGTTATTATTATTTTTATCCTCATTTACTACAGTTGCCTTACCTTTTAAGGCACTAATAGCATTGGTATTGTAATCGCCCCATAAGGACTTTTGCGTGGACAAAAATATATAATATAATATTCAAGATATGAACTGAATCAATTCAAATCAGTTCATGTGCACACCCACGGAAATTTCCTTAATTGGTGAAGTATTTACCCAAATTATATTATTAGTAGTATAGATAACCTCCACCTTGTGACGTCATGAATTAGATTAATTACAATTCGTCGGTTGTAATGCGTAAACTGATATTCGAGTCGGTTTTAATCAAATTAAAAATGTCAGCACCAGTGCATTATAATTTGCCAGGTATGCCCAATATGAAATCCTAAGTAAACAATAACATCTGATATGAAACTTGAAAATTATTGAAAAAATATATTTGAAATAACTGCTGTTTTTTGTAGATAAAATCGAACCATTTTAATACATATGTTTTCTTAAACTAGTACATAAATTCGATAAAACATTTTAGAAGTGTTTTCACAGAAAATTCTCGGACTCGTCAACCTTACCCTTACAACAATCAATATCTACTGGATGTTGAAATATTTCTAGTGGACATTCAAAACAGTCATTGAGTGGAAGTTCTCTAGATACATATTTTTAGGATCTAGCAAATATGTTGTAAAATTATGTTCAGTGGATATTCCAAATTAATATGTTTATATCTACGAAATGCGAAAAATTATATAATTACAACATTTGAGTTAATTAGTTTAAAATAAGATGTTTGTATTTTGTATGTATTTATTCAATTAATTAAATAACATGTATGTATTAAATATGTTATGGTGTTAGTATATTTATAAGAGAAAGTCAAAGTATGATTTAATATTGTGCACAAAAATTCCAGAATTATTTATAAATTATCATATTTTATTTCAATTATGTAATTATGTACTTATAATACATTAACATTTATTGTAGATGTTCCAATATTTATTTACATTCATGGCGGTTACTGGCAAGAATTGAGTCGAGAAGAAAGTAGCTATGTTGTTAAACCTCTTTATAACAACAACATAAAAGTTATTATCATTGGATACAACTTATGCCCTGATGTTACAATAAAAGCTATACAACAAGAAATTAGTCAATCATTATTGTACTGTCTACATTACGCTGAAAAATGTAATTCAAGGTATTGTGTGGAGTAAAATTGTATTTGATGATTAAAAAACGTTAATTACACCGTAGAGGGCTATATTTATGTGGACATTCAGCAGGAGCACATCTGGCTTGCAGTTTTTTTGTAAATACCTACAAAACGATTCCTTTACAACGACAACAAATAATTAAGGCCACATTTTTAATAAGTGGAATATTCGACTTGATTCCATTAATTAACACAAGTATTAATTCGCCCTTAAAACTTGATTTTAAAGCAGCGAAGGAACTAAGTCCCATGTTCAACAAAATTGCAGCAACTGGTACGTTTAAATTCTATATAATTGTTGCTGAAGAAGACAGTCCAGCATTCCAGAATCAAGCTCGTCAGTTATACAACAAAATTATAATCAACAATCCTGATTCTCAATTAATTTCTGTGAATAATAGAGATCATTTTAATATTATCGAATCTCTCAATGATGAAAATGACAATTTTACACAATTTATTATTAATTCAATAATGTGTGCTAAATAAGAAAATAGTTTTATTAAAATACTATTACAAATTATAAAACTAAAGTTTTCTTATTTTTTAACAAAAGGCGACTCTAAATTTCGTTATCTTAGGAGACAGGTGGTAGTCTTGACTTATCTGAATTGGTGAGAACAGAAAAACAATGATAAATTATTTTATTGTTATCTCGCAACCTCAACTAATAAACTATCTTGTTTATGTTATTTATTTCTTCTGTTCAGCCCCATCCAAAAGTGATCTGTTTTTAATGTAACGTTCCCCATTGATATTTTAACAGGTATTTGAGTTTTCCTAGTCGGGACAATGACAAACTTCAACAGCAAGAAGAAAAATAAAGTTTTAACTTCCAACAATGCCAATCTAGAACCTATACACACAAAGCATTAATCGAATCAAATAAATCCGACATGTATTAATTATCTTACCAATACAAGCTCTTGGTCCAACACCAAACGGCATAAATGTAAATTGATTTATACCAGACTTATTATCTTGATTGAACCGTTCAGGGTCAAATCTTTCTGGATTTGGAAAATATTTTGGATCACGTTGGATTCCACAGATCGGCACAACAACTATGCTACCCTTTTCAATAGTCAACGATTTTTCACCGGGTTCCTTTGGTTCAATTACGTATTCTTTTGTACAAATTCGATCAGTTTGAAAACCGGGAGGCCACTTTCTCAAAGTTTCCGAAACGATCATATCCAAATATTCCATTCCCAATAACTTGTCGTAAGTGATTTTACCATCGCCACATTTTGCAAAAGTTTCATCGATTTCCGCACGCAGTTTTTCTTGAATGTCTTCATTGATTGCCAATTCGTACGCCATGAAAGACATTAGCGTTGAAGAGGTGTCAAAACCAGCGAAGAAAAAAATCACCACTTGCGCTGTTAAATCGTCATTTGTGAACGCTTCTTTTAGATTGTTTTCATCTTTCCCGATTTCTGATTCTTCAACGGTGGCAAAACCCGCATCTGATATGGTGCTTTCCTCGTGCTTCAAACGTCCTTTCTGAGCTTCCATCAACAGATGAATCATGTCCGGGCGAATTACATGTTCCTTATTGCGATAATCAAGAGTGTCTTTTACAATTTTTCTAAAAAAGTTAGAAATGTGTTTTGGTATGAATGTAGCATTAAACATCTTCATTGGAGCTGGGCTTATACAGAAACCGAAAAATGTTACAGCCTTTCGCCAACCGAAGTCTGTCACCTCGCAGCCCATTTTATAAAAAAGGTTCTTTAAATGAATCACAATTAATTCCAAAAGCGGTTGTTGCTATTACATCATTTGCAAACCGCGAAAATAAATCTTTCATTTCCACATCCACGATCAATCCTTGCCGTTTTGAGAAATGTTCGGTTACTTGTTGCGCACATTCGGCTATTAACAAAAACATTGCGCGCATTTTGCTGCTAGTGAACGCTGGACTCAATGTCGTTCTCATATCTCGCCAACGCTGGCCTTGCAATGCAAACAGATTTTTACCTATTATTGGGTCGATGTCTTCGCTCGCTATCGGATTATGATCAGTAAAATGTTCGAAATCCTTAACGGCAATTTGTTTGATCAAATCTAAATCACGTAGCAGTAATATCGGTTGAGTGAATTGATGAATTCCATTGTACCTGAAATGGCACAGTTAAGTTTAAAACAACTATGTAATATTCTAAATTCGACCTTTTGTTAGGGAATTCGTTATACAAATCTTGAACAACGTCCATAAATGTCTTTTTTCTTAAAACTGCCGATGACCAACTGCCAAATAAGAGAACCGGCTTGTTGTAAGGTATTCCACGATCTTTCCAATATGTCAAAGGTTTAATAACCTTCCAATAGCACAGGACTAATGTTAAAATAATTAGACTAATCCAAATCATTTTTTTTTATATATTAAAGTTGAAACTTCGCAGGTCAATTGATAATTTTTTATCCGCAGCTGTTCACGCGATAACCATTAATTTTACTGATTGAGTCACTTTTACTTATATTTGCACATCACTAAATTTGGTGAGTTATAAATTATAGGTTGTGTCTTGTTCGCAGTCTGGCCGGCTGACATACGGTTATGTAACATTAAACAACTTTATTTGAAATCATTTGTCCCTGAAATATTTTTTTTTCTAATAACTCATATTTAGGTGTAGGGGAGACTGAGGTTATTTGAGACATTTTTCAATTGTGAATTTTTTTCTTCATTTCTATAGCAGTTGGAACCTTATAGGGCAAAATTATATATTCAAAAATTAACAATTAACATGAGCTTTGATAGAAAAAAAAGTTTTTATGCCAATGCAGAACGTAACAATTTGACCCTGTGTGGGGTTAGTTGTTACATACCATGGGGTAACTTGTGACATGTATTTTATAGACACAATTCTTCGGTAGGCAAGTACTTACATAGTAGATAGTAATACCAAACTCAACTCGAAAACAGACTAAATTTTATTACCGATTCAATGTTTTTCGGCGTAATAGTCAAGGGTAACGCGTCGCGTACAATTTGAGGAATATTGTATATGGTCATTGTTTTTCCCGGATTATTTCGCATCCAGTAATCACAGCCAGTTCTCATTAGGAGTGTTTTGAAGCAATATCTAAGTTTATAATAAATACCTTTACAAATAGCACTTATATGGGGCAATTGTTACAGTAACTACCCTAACGCACTTGTAACACCTAACCTCATCACACATTTTGAAATATAACAATATTATGGTTATGTAAATATAAAACTGGCAGCTTTATATTGTCTAGATCGATAATTCATTATCATGCATCATAAATTTGTTAAAAACAAATTACTTCGACTATTTAAAATTACTTTGTAAGTCCAGTACGAACAACATTAAATATTAAATGAAACTACTTGTACAAAGGAGTTGCCCTTCTTGTAGGGTTTGTCGTCTCGGTGCTATCAAGCATGATTGTATAGGCTCTGTATCAACTGACCTCTGTCTATTTTTAATCCCAGTCTTCCGTAGTATCTAGAAATATTGGGGATATGCAGGTTGGGTGGGAGATCTTGTGTTGGTACCGTGGATATAATAACACCCTACAAATAATGTCTGAATTCCTTGTCGAAAGTGTAGCAGTTGGCGTCATGCAGAATATGTAGGGTCAACACACCTGTTCGCAGCCTTTTAATCAGGCGAGCAGTTACGCTTAATGAGATATCAGGTGTGAAATGTAATAAATTGAATAGTTGAATTAAAAGAAAATATATTGTCCATAAGTGCACGTTTTACCGGATGACAGCAGTCATCGTTTATTTAAACGGCCACCAATGTACCCGGTCTCGAATTTAGAAGATTTAAAGCAACAATTCGTCATGAGATACGACAAATCCCTCCTGAAGTTATTGGCAATGTTCAAAATAGTATATTATGCAACAAGCACAAAATGATGCTCATTTTGCACGAGTATGAATTGCAGTACGGGTCTTCGACTCGTACTGCAGCAATTCATACGAGTGTAAAATTGCCATTTTGTGCGCGTTGCATACTGCACTTTTTCTACGATAACCTCTGCTAACGCGTTTAACATACTTTGCGTTTTGATCTCCTTTCCACTCCAAAAAGAGGTTATAAGCGCGTTGATACATTTTCTTAGACGTTTCCGGTAATAAATTTAATGTTGTGAACTTTTCAACTTCAGTTATGTTTGGAGGTGTTAATTCCAAGTCATTATCACTATCACTTTCTATATTAATTGTAAGAGTTATCGAAAATAACTACGAAATTATTATCTGCAACGTACAAAAATGTTGACAGAAGCAAACTGATGACATTCGATTTTCTAGGCCGCCTTAATATTTGTGACCAAAAACAGTGAACCGAACACGAAATATTTCATTTCGCATTTGTTGCCTAGCAACCGATGCGAAATGAAATTCTGTACAAAATGTAGTTGTTTATGATTGAATTTACGCTCGTGAAATAACATATTTCGATGTTGTCGTAGAAAAGAATTTATTGATCGCATTGGCTGCTGTCAAGAAATCAACAGTGCGTAATATTTTAATTTAGTTGTTTTTTGAATTTAATCATTACTTAAATTTAGTATTTTGAGATAGCTAAACCGTTTTCTTTATTTTTTTTTGTAATCATTTAGTTTGTATCAATACTATTTCAAAAAATACGCTACTAAAAATAAAATTTGACGGATTCGAGCGTTTTTCCAATAAATTTTGTTGATGTCAAAACCGTCTTTTATTTCCAGCGCTTCCTTGATGACATTATTAATGGTTTACTCTCATAATTTTACCATACATTTTTGAAACTTTAGAACTGATTATTTCGAAAACTTTCCTCTTCAAGTTCATACGAATTTGACATTTCCGTACTCAGAAAAATGTGCTGCATCCAAATTAGTTAAAAAAGTATGAGGTGCCATTTAAAAAAATTGTTGATGACGTCATAATGCGAAAACAAAAGACGATCGTAAAATTATGAATATTGAAAAAGATGCAGTTTTAAAAACTAAAGTTAACGGGTCCGAGGATTTCTTGTGAAAATTCTTCTAAAATGTTTTATCGAATTTATTCCTTACTGTACGAAAGCATGTAAAGTTGGCAATATATCAAATTTTCGGCATTACCAACACAATTGCATTGCTAATTTTTTTCCCCCAAGTTTACATTATGTTTCGAAATTTAAAAGGTATCTGAATAATAGGCCCAAAAATTTTTCGTGACTCTTAAAGTGATCGCATTTGTGTAAGTAAAATTATTTTTCTCAGTAAAATATCCGAATTTTACAAATAGAATATTTCAAAAGGCTCGTTTACATCCAATTAACGTACGGAAATTAAGAAGCTTGGCAAAAGTGATTGGTGCAGTTTTTCCACACAAAAGTAATACGACCAATCACTTTTATCCAACTTGTTAATTTCCGTACGTTAATTTAATTTAATTGTATGTAAACGCCCCTTAAATCTTGAGATAATAATTTAATATTAATTGGAAGAAAGTTTCGGTTTTAAAATGCTTCGACTGACATATTATTTGACAAGAAACGAAAGATTATATATTTCGGAGTTGGAACTGTGTGAATAGTAAAAACAAACGAGCATTATTAAATCCCAATTACACGTTTTATTCCTTGTTCTACACACATGGTACTGTAAAAATATAAAAATAATGTTTTCCTGTAGCTTCAGTATTTGAAAGTTTCTTAACTCGAACTATTTTATGGTTCCTGGGAGATTCGACTTAAAGAAATTCCACTGTACATACCAGCCGAAACTTGAAAATTCTGATAACACCTAATTAAATTCACAATATATTTAATTACATATTCCACAATTATTAGGAAATTCCTACATTATAAAAAAATTGTTAACCACTACAATTAATAATTAGGTTAATTTGCTTCCACTTATTTCTAATTAAATATTAAGTCCTAGTTTGTAATGTAATGATAAAATGTTAAGAATCGTATTACTCGTTCATATTTTACGTTATTTTGCATATAAGTACGTCACCGTAGTTAATCACAATATCTTCTATTATTATTGTATGGTACGTGGCTTTTATTTATATTAAAAACAAACTTTTCAACGCGATTACTCTTTGTTTAATTATTAGTAAATGGCCAACGCACATGCAATCGTTGCAAAGCTAGAATGTTAAATTGGAACGAAATCTCACTAAAAGATTTTCCATACCTCGCAGGAATAGGTACTTATATGTATGGAACTCAATAGATCTTAGCTTGTTCAGGTGCCATATTTACTATTTTGAAGTAATAGAATGCACTAATTAGAATCGAGCATACAATTAGTTTTTCGTAGAGATCTGCTAACTTAATTTATATTACAACCAATACGAGCTACTTTGTATCTGAAGGTAAAGCTCCTAATCATTCCCGAATAGTAATGGAAACCATGGATCGTCCAGATCTCCATTCCAAAAAAGTTGTAGGCCGTTACAGCGTTTACAATTTAAATGACTTTGCAGTAATAAAAGTCTCCGAACACGAACCTATTAGTAACGAATTTGAATCGCTCTATCCTCGAATAATCGAGCCAAACATGAAAATTTACGAACACATGGACTCGATGTACCCATTATTGTCTTCGGTGGTCTATGGAATTGAACAAATAAATCACACATTAAGATCAAAGGAGTTGCTGGCAAAAGTTTTTTGGGTATATTTCAGCTTGGGAACAATGACCATCGCTAGGTATCTTCCAGCTCCAAATAGCTTTTGTGTGCATGCATCTCGTCGAACTGATTGATCCAGTATCATGCGGATTGGATATAGGAGGACCTTTCTTCTGGCGTGGTAGTCTTGATAGATTCGAATTATCTTCAATGGCAAGAAATTTACAGTTCAAACTTTTAGGTGTAGGATTCATGTAGTCCAATCCTACTTGATCAAAATTTGCTAATCTCCAAAAAAGTTATGAGATCATCAAAAAACATATTCATTTCGGTCACATTTGTCAATGAATTACCAACACTGCATTGAATAAAATTACTAAATGGCAATCAACATTTGTTGAGCTTCTTTCAATCCCTTAGCATTCGTGCTGTTTTGGCGCATTAACAGCTACTTATGGGCGCGATATGCAGATGACGTTTGATTAATTATACTGAATTTACGTATTAATATATTTTTCATTGTTTCCATTGTACGATAACGACAAGTTTAATTAGGAACTGGTTCATACTTAACGATACTACAGTGCCAAAGTTTTAATTAAGTCTTAATCAACCTTGCGTAATGCCTACTGGATCATTTTTTTTGAAGACGTCGATATCTTATAATTAAGTGTACTTCCATGAATCGTTTGAACAACGTTATTTCTTGTTTATGGTATTATTTATTCTGTTCAGCCCCATCCAAAAGTGATCTGCTTTTAATGTAACGTTCCCCATTGATATTTTAACAGGTATTTGAGTTTTCCTAGTCGGAACAATGACGAACTTCAACAGCAAGAAGAAAAATAAAGTTTTAACTTCCAACAATGCCAATCTAGAACCTATACACACAAAGCATTAATCGAATCAAATAAATCCGACATGTATTAATTATTTTACCAATACAAGCTCTTGGTCCAACACCAAACGGCATAAATGTAAATTGATTTATATCAGACTTATTATCTTGATTGAACCGTTCAGGATCAAATCTTTCTGGATTTGGAAAATATTTCGGATCACGTTGGATTCAACAGATCGGCACAATAGTCATTAGTCAACGATTTTTCACCGGGTTCCTTTGGTTCAATTACGCATTCTTCTATACAAATTCGGTCAGTTTAAAAAGCGGGAGGCCACTTTCTCAAAATTTCCGAAACGATCATATTCCATTCCCAATAACTTGTCGTAAGTGATTTTACCATCATCACATTTTGCAAAAGTTTTATCGATTTCCGCACGCAGCTTTTCTTGAATGTCTTCATTGATGGTCAATTCGTACGCCATGAAAGACATTAGCGTTGAAGAGGTGTCAAAACCAGCGAAGAAAAAAAATCACCACTTGCGCTGTTAAATCGTCATTTGTGAACGCTTCTTTTAGATTGCTTTCATCTTTCCCGATTTCTGACTCTTCAACGGTGGCAAAACCCGCATCTGATACGATGCTTTCCTTCGTTCGTTAACCGAAATGTTCGCAAACCGAAACAATTTTTCCCATTGTAACTAATGCAAATCCATTGAATCTGTTCGCTCACTCAGAAACAAATTGTTTTTTTAATTTTTATGGATTTTTGTGTGGCATTTAAAAATTTTAGAAATTCAGTAGCTCACCGATTTGAGATTTTGTGGTGGTCTCATGCATGCATTAGGTCAAAATCCAAAAATTGCATCGGCACTAATAAAATATAATGATATGCAATAAAAACTGAAGTAAATAATATTAGCTTCTAAGACTGCATCACATGGCGATAGCAATGACGAAACTTTTTAGAAGCATCATTTTGCCTTATAATTTCTAAGACCCCTATCCCTATAAAACAATTACGTGCGACTACAATGGAGAAGTTACAACCCAAAAATTACAGTACTACCCAAGCAGCACAGTAATATTTCGCAAATATGAGAAATTATATATTTAGTTTATATGAGAACCGACAGAATTTTAAATATTTCGTACATGTTTCTTGGAAATGGTTAGATACTATTCCTTGGGAATATTTAGGTTATATGACTTGGGAATGTTTAGGTAATATTGCTTTCGAATGTTTAGATAATATTACTTGGGCATATTTAGGTTATATTACTTGGGAATGTTTAGGTAATATTATTTGGGAATGTTTTTTAAATATTTGATTTAGATTTTATTTTAAATATTTATTTAATCTTTGGAAATACAATTGCTACATATTATGTAGTTATATAGTATACCTATTTATTAATTTCGTCCGGATACTCGGTGATCTGAGGATTCCTGCAAAATATATTAGTATAAAATGCAGTTACAAAAAAATAACTGAAGTATACCTTTTTAATGGCAACAAACTTAGCTTGCTGCAGGCATCACGTTGGCTTGAGTTTGGTATTTAAAATCACAGCCTGCTATGTCCGAATCCACTTCACTTTGAATATTATTTTAATTTTTATGCGGGTTCAATTGATTTTGTATAAGTCGATATTTGCTGCAGGAATGGGCATTTGCATTATTTGGCATTTTAAATGATCCTCTATCAATGGCACCTGATGAAATATATTTTAGACCATCACAGGAACGAACGTAAACTATATTATTAATGATAACCGATCGTAAAAAGAGATGTTAACACTTACCTCTGCTAGTATCTAATCCACGTTGGAGAACCGCCACAACTATAAAGAATGATTGTTTACGCGTGAGCAAAAAAGGTCTTGTCTCAAAGAAGGTTACAGATGGAATGATTTTTTAAACATGTATTCTAAAGTTCGTTAGAGAAACGGTAAACAAATATATATATAGTCATAAATAATGTTAGGCGGCATTTTTACAAGGAACGCCGCCCTTTGTAGGACACCGCTAAAGCAATTGCCCTATTTTACCAAAGTCTGCTAAAAGAAATTACACACACTATAATTTAACGAATTTTACAAGGACACAACAATGATTTTCACAAGAAATGTACATCAACTCATAAATATTAAAAGAAACATATTAAAAGGGTTTTAAAGCAACTAATTTTAGGTACATACCTACCTGGTTTTGCAATTGTTCTTAACAAACTGATAAGTTACAATATAATCGCACTTGTTTCTCAGCACGTGTTTGTAAATAGTGCTCATATTTGCAAAAAATTCTTACACAGGTGCATCCACCCCACTTCTTCAACCGCTTCCTTCCACTACACCACTACAATGCTTGTTTTAAATATTTAGTAAATATTTCTTACATTTTTAGAATTTGTATATGTGATTCTAAATATTTATATCATGTAAGCAAATATTTCTCAAAATTTAAAGTTTATAATGGAAAAAGTGCTAATCACTAAAGGAACATAGGCCTTGTTAGACTATGTAAGGAGTATGTAACTATCTTAAAACAAGTGTATAAAATGTTAAACAAGTGTATAAAATGTTAAACATGCAGTAATAAATATTAGTGAAATATGTTATATATATATTTGTTTTCTGATATATATTTAGCAAACATTGGAATATTTTCTGCATATTAGAGAAATGTATTAAGCATATACGGTGTTACTTGGGTATTTATAGTTCAATTGCACCCCATTTTATTTGAGGTGCGAAATTTAAAGTTTCAGTTTATTTTGAAACTTTTCAATTTTTTTAAAGGAATAATCAATAGTTTAATATGTTTGTGCGTTCGTAAACAGAGGTATTGTTGCTATACCGAGACAAAATTTGTTGGGAAATTGTTCGTAAATAGGGGCGTTCGTAATCAGTGGTGTAAGTATCTCCAAAAATATTGACTAAAACTTGACGAAACGATAAACGCGAAATAGTAACTTTTTTTCTTGTGTGCATAAGTGCGAACAAACATAAACCTTGAAATTTTTATGTAAACTTCGATTGATGAAAATCCGACTACAATGGCCGTTAAGTTTTATATTAAACAATATTTATAAACTTTCAACCGACGATAATTAGCAATGTCACAGAGATGGTATAAATAGGAAACCTCTTCGTCAAGAAACAAAAAATAATACTTTTCCAAGAGGAAACTGTGTGTATAGTAAAAACAAACGAGCATTATTAAACCTCAACTACATATTTTATTCCTTGTTCTACATGCACTGTCAATATAATAAAAGTTTACGTGATACAGTAAAAATATACAAATAATGTGTTTCTGCAATTTCAGTATTTCAAAGTTTCCTGACTCGAACTATGTTGCAACTTAAGTTTTGCAACTGAAGCTTTCGCACAATCTCAGTAAATTGTTTTATTGCCTTTCGCACCCCGCAGTGCACTTTTAGGTTTTTGACGCCGAAGTCTGGGCCCTGAGAAGACCGTAAAAGGCTGTTCTCATGTTTTGGGAATTTTCCTTTCCCGAATTGAGAGAAACGGTAGATAGCAACAAAATATCAACGAAGACGGTCGCGGAGCAATATTTACACATATTGCAACGTGCACAAAAGCCGCTTCAATACAAAACGTCCTTTTTTATATACAAATTCAAATTTGTATCGTAATAAACGAGAATAATAAAAGTGTCTTGCGTTTTATTTAACTTAAAAACTATCTGAAGAAGCAGAAGTGTTAATTCAGAAGTGCATCCAGCGCAACAAACTATTTGATGGTTCCTTGGAGAGTCGACTTAAAGAAATTTCACTGTGTCAACCAAAAATTGAAAATTCTGATAACAGCTAATTAACTTGACAATTTATTTAATTACCTATTCCGCAATTATTAGGTGATTGCTTCATTATAAAAACTTTGGTTAACTACTACAATTAATAATTAGGTTAATTTGCTTCGACTTATTCCTAATTGAATATTAAGTTTTAATTTGTAATCATAAAATGTTAAAAATTGCATTACTCGTTCATATTTTATGTTACTTTGCATGTAAGTACGTCACTGTAGTTTATTACAATATCTTCCATTATATGGTACGTGGCTTCCAACAGTTGACATTAATTTAAAAAGAAACTTTAAAACGCGATTACTCTTTATTTAATTATTAGTAGATGGCCGACGCACAAGCAATCATGGCAAAACTAGAATGTTAAATGCGAAAGAAATATCACAAAGAGATTTTCCATACCTCGCCGGAATAGGTACTTATATGTTAGGAAGTCTATGGGTCTTAGCTTGTTCGGGTACCATAATTAGCAGACGTGCGGTCCTTACTGCAGCTTCATGCCACTATTTTGAAGTAATAAAATGCACTAATTAAAATCGAGCATTCAATTATTTTTTCGTAGAGAACTGATAAACTAATTTATATAACAACCAATACGAGCTTCTTCGGAGCGGAAGGTAAAGCTCCTAATCATTCCCGAATAGTGATGGAAATCATGGATCATCCAGATTTCAAACCCAGGAATGCTGCAGGCCGTTACGACGTTTACAATTTAAATGACCTCGCAGTAATGAAAGTATCCGAACACGAACCTTTTAGTATCGAATTTGAACCGTTCTATCCTCAAATAATCGGACCACAAATGAAACTTTACAAACACATGGACGCAATGTACCCACTATTGTCCTCGGTGGCCTATGGAATTGACGAAATAAATCACACATTAACATCAAAGGAGTTGCTGGCAACTCCCTTTGCATATGAATGTCAAAAAATTTTTGGGTATAGAAATACTTCCGTTTTTGTAATATTTTTGCTTGAACACAATGATCATTGTTAGGTATCGTCCGGCTCAAAACAGTTTTTGTGTGCATGCACATCGTCGAAGTGACCCAGTGTCATGCGGATTGGATATAGGAGGACCTTTGATCTGGCGTGGTGTCTTGATAGGTTCGAATTATCTTCAATGGTAAGAAATTTACATTTCAAACTTTTAGGTGTGGGATTCATGTATACGACGTGTGGTCCAATCCTCCGTGATCTTCCCAAATATACAGAATTTGCAAATCTCCAAAAAAGTTATGAGTTCATCAAAAAACATGTTAATTTCGATGTAACTTTTGTTGATGAATTACCAACACTGCATTGAATAAAATTACTAAATGATAACCAACATTTGTTGAGCTTCTTTCAATCCCTTAGCATTCGTGCTGTTTTGGCGTATTAACAGTTACTTATGGGCGCGATATGCTGATGACGTTTGATTGATTATATATATATATATATATATATATATATATTATTGCACGATTGCTTTCAAAATTTTTATCGCTTAAATTGCAAGTTTCAATTTTTCACTTCGTACAACGTTGACCCAAAAACATTGTATACGGATCTGGAAATTGGCAGGCAACAACTTATATGTGCTAGTGAAACCAGTTTCAAGGCAACCGCGTCGATTTCGTTTTAAATTTAATTTTAAATTGTCACGTAGTGTACCTTGCTATTTAAAGTTTAAAAGGTGGGGTTGCTGAAAAATGGACCAATTACTATACCTCGTTATTTTTTTATCCTTGACAGGAGTCTAAGATATCGCGCCAAAAGATGGATCTTTAATTGTTGTATTCTCCTATTACATTAATAAGCAATGAAAATGGTTCTTACAGAATATTTGTTTCGCATTGTGCATCAGCGTACCTCTTTTGAGTTTATTATAAACTGTTCTTATCAGCTCGTGTGTTCCCCGGTGTACAAACGCTAAAAATACCGCAATTCAAATTTGCCACCAAAAACTACTAGAAATATTGTAGTGTAATTTGTTCTTTCAGCAATTTTTTCTTTGTGCTCAAAATTTTTTTATACTATATTCAAAAGCTACTTTTTGAAAGAACTTATGAATGGACGTTTTCAAAATTGCAAGTCTCTCTCGCACCGTAACGTCATTGCGCGAACGACCAGTGCGCAGTGCAGGTGTTTACTTATTGTTAGTGTAGTTTGTAATTTTAAAATTTGACACTAACTTACTAGACTAATACTCAAAAAACATAATAATAATGGTCTTTTTGTGCTGCGTGCCTTTTTATAAATCCAAAAGTTCCCATAAATTAATATCACTACATGCATTCACTAAACACAGGAGACTGCAAAAAGTATAAAAAGAGACACACGCAAAAGTAAGTGGAATAAAAGACCATTTGAAGTTAATAAATATTTCAAAATATTTTGATCAGATTTTATTGGCAGCCTTAAATAATTTATGGCGGAATTTCCTCTGACAAGATGATTATTTTCATTGATACTTTGCATTTGGTATGAGGACCGAGTTTTTTTAGTACTTTACACCCAGAGGTACAAATTCTTGATTATTGGTCTTTCCATAACTTAATAAAAGGTATGAAAATTTAATCCTTTCTTTTATTTCTGCAAGTGACCGGCTGACGTTCGGAATATCTTTTTCAGATGGCTCCAAAACCCCTTTGCAAGCATTATATAGTGAACAATAAATTGGGAGCTTCCTTTTTAATTTGCTTTCAGGTTTTGCAAAGACACTATTTAAAATATATGTTCATTTCTATTGCTTTGCCCCGAGGTTTGTGCCATTGCTGGGGGAGTTCCGTACAAGTTAGTTCTCGTGGAATTTCCTTATATTTTTTCAATACAAAATGATTAGGAGTATCTTCTGCTTTAAGTGTCATTAGGCAATTTTTATTTTTAAAACCGCTGATCTAAATAATTGGTTGTTTAGCCATGAGTTTCCTCTCCTTCCTACCGATCTTCTTCCCTTAATTTTTTCCTGTACAATGGTCTTCTTCAACATCTATGCTTCCATTCCGTAGTATAGTATTGACAGTACGTAGCATCTCACCATTAAGGGTATAACCTAACGCCATTATCACAAAGTATAAAGCTGAGTTTATGTGGAGCTTCGCTTCCTTTCTGCGATCTATAGCATTTTGCTCTAACTGTTAGCAAATTTACTTCTTCCCAGCATCAAATGTCATGAACAAAACCTTTACTAAAAAAAAGCATACACTCGCTTAAACTGCGTGTTCTGGACCGGCACTCCGTAAGCCGATAGGGAGGAGATCTCCTCCTTGAACTTATCGCGCGTGTGTCGCTTGAACAATCGTATATTTTCGAATAGTTCGGGCCGAGCTCGCTAGACGGAATATGGAAACATTTCACGGTATTTGTATTCGGCACTGGCTCTTTGTAAGCCGATCAACCATGGATCTCTTTCCTGTGTGTACGCTCGTCTGTCGCTCGTAATATCGTACATTTTCGACTCATCCGAGTCAAAGCTCGGTAAAAACACCTTCGAACCACTGGCTTATCTCTTTGCAATTTTTTACCTCTGTCTAACTACAGTGCTTTTCGGAGTCGTTCTTTCTTACTGGTTGAGCCTCTTGTGAACACATACAATAGCGGGAAGCAAAGTTTACCTGCTTTTACGACGGCATCTGGCTCAAAAATTTTGGCTTTAAATGAAGCATGAAATATGTGTTAAAAATATATTTTGCAGAATTGTGAACAAAAAGAAATTTATATTACTAATATTTTAGAAGTTACATCAAACATTTTTCTCGCATTTAAAAAAAACACTCGATCATGGAATATTTTAAATGCATATTTTTTTATCAATTAAGAGATATTAATTATTTCACAACAACGGTTTGTAGTTAGGTTACAATGTATGCTTGTAACAACAGTAATTTTGAATTATTAATATTTTGAATTAGACTAGTTCTTCATTTCTATGAGACCGACGCATTCTTTTAAACTCGCGGAATAGTTAATCGAGATTTTTCAACTTCCAAGATTATGTTATGGCACTTAATAATCGTACAGTCCACAACGTTTTTTGCACAATCGCTTATACGAAATGAAATAAAGAAATTTGGACTAACTGAGGTAATTTTTTTTTGAGAAGAATATTTTGAAGCTATATTATGTGTCACAAATGACTGTCAACAACAATGGTAAGTAGCTGGTAACAATATGATTGTGCGAAAAATTATTTAATTAAATTAATTATTCATGATTAAATTTTAGTATTCAAAATTGTCCCTGTTCAGATTTATTTTTTTATTATTCTCCAGTATTGGATTGCCCGTTTTCATATAACATCTATGTGAAACTTTTAACCTTCACCCACAGCGGCGTTACCACCCACTTAGGTTTATTACGGTCGTCTATTATATTCATTGAACCTTACAGTGCAATTTTTGGTTAAAAGATAAAATAGGTTTACAATGCGACATACTTCGCCTTGGGTTGAATGACCTAAATTCACATAGAAATTAACCATATTTTTTATGAACATTAACAAAAACAATTGTTTCGCATTTGAAAGAAAAATCAAATTATGGAAATACTTGGAATGTCTTTGAATGTTTGTTATATCGCGAATAATTTCTAAGAATAAAATGTGTTTTTTCTCTTTAACTAGGTACATTGATTTAATACTTTATAACTAGGTAATGCTGAAATTATAACTTCCGTGAATACTTCAAAATACATACTTTAAACCTACAATTTTACCAGCTGAATATTTTTATTTATGTCGAATATTGCCGAATGCGCAGCGAAGTTTCTTCCTATCTCGTGTTTATCCTTATTTTCTGCAAGTTACGGAGTGCCGGTGCTGTACCCCTTTCCAAGTCACAAATGTCTCAACTATTTTTTTTGTAACAATTCGTGCCACATAATTTCAAAATTTAAATAAGTCATCAATTTGACAGCACCTCCGATGCGCAGTGTAGTGTCTCTTACTTTTGAAAAGGTTCATTGAGGGAAAGAAATAAAAATTTACATCAGGTTAAGAAAATATATTAGACAACATTTACAAATCACACTTGAAAATTTTTGCAAGCTTTGTTTCCAACAATTCATCAAGTATTCAAGATATCGTACATAGGATATGCATAATGCCTATGGATTCTAATTGAAGTATACTTCTTTTTAAGATGTTTTGTGATTTCCTCTGTTGTCTGGTATAAATCCGCTTTAAGGTTGTTCTTCAATATATCGCTATGAATGTCGGGAAAGTGTCAATATCTACCAGCCTTTATTAAATTCAGGCAATAAACAGCGACTAATGAGTTCTTTAGTAGCTGTCACGAGGCACGCAAAGTTCATCCGAAAGAACGAATACTTCTAGGAGGTAGCAAAGAAGGTTTGGTCGCCGTTTGGGAAGCTAACACGGGGAACACAGAGTTTATTTTAAAATGCCACGAGGGCCCCGTTGAAGATTTGGGATTCTCTTATCCCAAATCTGTATTTATCATATTATTTGACAATATTTATTCCATAGTTCGAATTCTGTTAAGAAACAAAAAATAATACTTTTCGGAGAGGGAACTGTGTGTATAGTAAAAAACGAGCCTTTTTAGACCTCAGTTACATATTGTATCCCTGTCAATAATAAAAGTATACGTTGTAGTGTAAAAATAAATACTTATCTTTTGCTGTAGTTTCGGAATTTCAAAGTTTCCCTAATTCGAATTATTTTGACGGTTCCTTGGAGATTCGGCTTAAAGAATTTTCACTGTAGCTGATGAAAATAAAAAATTCAGATAACAACTAATTAAATTAACAATTGCTCGCTCAATCTCAGATTTATACTTAATTATATATTTCAAGATTATTAGGTAATTGCTTCATTATAAAAGCCTCTATTAACTAGTGAAAGTAATGATTAGGTTCATTTGCTTCCACTTATTCCTAATTGAATGTCATGTTTTAATTTGTAATCATAAAATGTTAAGATTAGTATTAATCATTCATATTTTATGTTATGTTGCAAGTAAGTACGTCATTTCAGTTTATTTATAATATCTTCCATTATACAATACGTGGCTTTTAACTGTTGATATTTATCTTAAAAACAAAATTTACAAAGCAATTGCTTTTAATTTAATTATTATTAGATGGCCATCGCACAATCAATCATGACAAAACTAGAATGTTAAATGGAAGAGAAACAGCAATATTATATTTTCCATATCTCGTAGGAATAGGTTATTACTTGGGTCGAAATGAATGGATTATAGCCTGTTCAGGCACAATAATTAGCAGACATGCGGTCCTTACTGCAGCTTCATGCCAATATTTTGAAGTAATAAAATGCGCTAATTAAAATCAAGCATATAATTATTTTTTCGTAGGCATATGCAAGATCTAGTAAAATCATGTATATTATATCCAATACGAGCTACTTTAAAGAACCAGATAAATTTCATAGTCGTCGCCGAATAGTAATGCAAATAACGGATCACCCAGATTTTGTTCCCCAGTATGCTGCAGGTCGTTACACCCCTTACAACTTAAATGACCTCGCAGTAATGAAAGTCCCCGAACACGAAGCGTTTAATAACGAACTTGAACCGTTCTATCCTCGAATAGTCGGGCCAAAAATGAAACTTTACGAACACATGGACTCAATGCACCCACTATTGTCATCGGTGGCCTATGGAATTGACCAATTTAATTACACATTAACATCAAAAGAATTGCTTGCAACTCCTTTTGCATACGAATGCCAAAAGTTTTTTGGGTAGAAACACTCCCGTTTTTGTAATATTTTGCTTGAACACAGTGACCATTGCTAGGTATTTTCCGGCTCAAAATAGCCTTTGTGTGCACGCACCTCGTCGAACTGATCCAGTATCATGCGGATTGGATAGAGGAGGACCTTTAATTTGGCGTGGTGTATTGATAGGTTCGAATTATCTTCAATGGTAAGAAATTTACATTTCAAACTTTTAGGTGTGGGATTCTTATACTCGAAATGTGGCCCAATTCTCCACGGTCTTCCCAAATATACAGAATTTCCAAATCTCCAAAAAAGTTACGAGTTCATAAAAAAACATGCTGATCCTAATGTCATGTTTATCAATGACTTACTAATACTGCAATAAATAAAATTACCAAATGATAACCATCACTTCGCACCTCTACTGCAACAGTGACACAACTTAAAAAATTTCAAATATATTGGTCCCCAAAAGTGTATTAAAATATAATTAACCACACTCTTATAATTGCAAGGAGTAGCACAATGGTAACCAAAAAAAATTTATGCCAAATTGGGGATTTTGACAGAAGAAAATAGAATATTTTTTTATTTACTCTAAACTTGTTATTTTGAGTTGTGTCACTCTTGCAGCCAAGGTGCGATTTGTTTAGCTTCTTTCAATCCCATAGCACTCGCGCTGCTTTAGTGTATGAAGGGTTACTTGCAGTCTTCGTTACAAAAAAAAATTGGTACCAACCTAACTGGAATTTATAATGGATAATTTTTTAACATTCATTGGCTTCAGTGAACATTTAACTTAAAATATTGTGTTGGGTTATTATACCCAGAAATCCTAAGAACGATGATGTCAACCAATCTCTTAAACAATGGTTTACGCAACGCAACGATCGGTGGTTGTGTTTTAAACGCACAAGCTGAAAACGTTGGTAATAGACTTACTCAGGTAAATGACTTGAACTGCAGTGATAGTTGGATAATTATTGACAATTTTTGCAAACATATCTTGTTTATTGAAGTGAGACACCTTGATATATTGTGTGGTTCGTGCGCTGAACAAAACAAGAATTTCACCGTTTTTCGCTATCTTCATCACCTAGTAGTACATGACATGAATCGTTTTGAAACAGTCCTAACGCCTCCGGTCAGAGGACACAGTTACATGGAATGTGATAAAAACATGGGACTCAATAAAACCAAAGTTTGAATTGCAGTCCCCTCAGAATGAAATGTACATATACGGACAACACGCCTTAAACCTTCGGTAATAGAATGCGACAGAATACTTCCAGTACTTTACCAGAACAAGAGCTCATTCCCGACAAGACCCATTACTCAAGCTTTCATTTTAGGTTTACTCAAAACTATAATTTTGTGATTGATGATTTTGCTTTCCTGTACCCTTTATGTATATTACTCAATAAAGGTCTCAAAACATTTACATTTATTTTCTCATGAACGCTTATAACGAACTTCGGGTATAACAAACCTATTTTGCTGGTCCCTGGAGGTTCGTTATAACCAAAGTCGACTGTATATACATTTCCATGTTCTCTGCAGCATCCAACCTCGGAGCTATCAAAGATATCAAAAAATTCCAATAAAATACGAAACCTTAAACTTTTATACATGTATATATATATTTATATATATATTTATATATTTTTGGTCAGTTAATAGTTGTCAACTTAAAGAATTGGAAAGGTGATATAACTCAAAATCGACAATTTCTGACTTACACCACTTTTGCTCTTATCGGATCATATGCTCGTGGATTTTATGAGAGAATGCTGCAAGTCCATCAAAACAACAAGAAAAGTTTTGAAACTTACCAGAATATAGAGTATTTGAAATAAAATGTGACTGACTTATATCGTTTTTCCCGTTTCCAGCGGTGTTCCACAGGGTTCGGTTCTTGGTCCAACCCTTTGGAACATATTTTATAACGATATATTAGAGCTCGATTTGGGAAAAGATGTGACACTCGTGGCGTACGCAGACGATTTAGCGATAGTTGTAGAGGCTAAATCTGAAGATGCGCTACGAGAGGAAGCACAATACGCCTTCGGTAGAGTTAAACGCAAGCTGGATGACATGGGGATCAAGATCGCCCTGCAAAAAACAGAAATGGTACTTTTGGCAGGGAGAAGGAAAATTAAAAGCTTATCGATCGATATCGACGGCTTTAGGTTAGATAGCTCGGATGCTATTAAATATATGGGTGTCTGGTTAGACAAAGATGTAAAATTAACGACGCACGTTAAAGAGGTATGTTTAAAGGGAATGAAATTAGCCGCGACGCTTCCAAGGCTAATGCCGAACATCAGAGGTCCGAAAGCTGGCAAACGCAGAGTACTGTCCTCGGTGGTAATTTCCGTGATTTTGTACGGCGCCCCTGCCTGGATAAAGGCCCTAAGATTCGAGCGTTATAAAAACATGCTCGATAGGGTCAACAGGAGGTTAGCCATTAGAATAACATCCGTATATAGAACAATATCCACGAAGGCAGTGCAGGTGCTTGCCAGAATGCCTCCTTTGTGGATGAAAGCGAACGTAAGATCGGAAATTTATTTAAAGGGTAAAGGTCATACCTCTTTGGCAAACGAATCCTTAATGATAGCTTGGCAAGAACAATGGGACGATTACATAGGTTGGGCAAAAATTTTCGTTAAAGATATTAGAAAATGGTTCAATTGTAAGTGGGTAGAAATGGATTATTTTTTAACACAATCCATGTCCGGACACGGAATTTTCGGAAAATATCTCAATTGAATAAAAAAGGCGGATGTCGATACTTGCTGGTTTTGCCAGCAGGTAGACACGCCAGAACATACTATATTCATTTGTGACGAATGGGAAAGCATCAGAAGAGATGCTAGGATTAAAATGGGTTGTAATATAGACCAGAATAATATTTCTGAGTTATTATTGGATTCCGAGGAATCTTGGAAAACAGTAACCAACATGATGCGGGACATTATGCGTGGAAAACAGCAAGAGGAATTTCGTAAGGAGGAACTCCTCGTCAGAGATGATGTGATATCAGATTCTGACGAAGATTGAAGGTTAAAGGTTGTGTGATTGAGAGAATGAATGTATATGAGGTATTTTGAATATTTTTTTCTTTTTTCGATCTGTTTAAAATTTTTTAGAAACGTCAAAATTTACCAATTGAAGATTTTTGTAATTTTTTGCTCGTGAAGCGTTTATAGTAATTATTAGGAGCAAATAAGTTTCATTTAATTTTTGTAAAGTCGCGAGAGGGATTCCATCGGTTTATTTGTAAAGTTACGGCGAAAAATGTAAAAATTTTAGAAACGTCAAAAAATTATTCAATATACTACTTTGATTTTGATAGTAAAAATTCTAAACCTCCTACGTTTAAAATTTTTAATTATTTATTTATTTCTTTTAATTATTTTTTAATCATATTTAACCAATCTTATTGAGTCATTTAGGTTGTAACGAACATCACAATTAAAGATGCAAGTTCATGCGAAGCCTTGACAGCCAGAGGGTCCATTACCAAGGGGAGTCAAGGGATGCCTTCTTCACAATTCAATCTAAGATGATCAAAGAGGGAGAGAGTGATAGAGAGGGTGAATAATAGGTAAAGGAGGAAGAAGATGAAATGAGTAAAAGTGTGTGTGAAAGCAAACTAATAAGAGGCAATTTTTGATGATAGAGGGAGAGAGTGATAGAGAGAGAATGATAGGTAAAAGGGAAAGAAAACGAAAGGTGAAAAAGTGTGAGTGAAAGCTTACCAAAAGATGTGATCTAATGATAAGATGTAAATGGAACTAAACAGTCACTCACCTCGAAGTAATACTTGACGTAATGTTAATGTGGTTCCCGTGGTGAGGAAGACGTATGGGGGAGGAAGTTAGTAGTCACACAGGTTACCTCCTCTTAAAATAAAAAAAAAAAAGATGTTAAAGCGTTAGGATTTTTCGCTCCACATGTTTTGACATCTTTTTGCATTAACTTGTCGTATAGGATTAAAGGTATTTTTATGGGAAAATAACAAATTATAGATTTTCACAAAATTATTTCTTAGCTTAATCAGTATGTTTCTGAGGTTTTAAACTAAAGAGACCTGGCACATCTCTTCCACGTTTTCCTCTGATAACCACTCTTTTCAATTTTGGAAACAATATTTTCTCCGTTGGAGTTTTTAATTCATTAGAAGTGTATAAATGCAATGGCGTTCTTTGAATTCTTTAAATTAGTTTTCTATTTAGCAACAATAACCGTCAAAACATTGTTCTACCAGGTAACCATTTGATGTTTTATGAAAGAAGAGGGAACGTTTACACAGCAAATCTTATAAAACAATACAGCTGTCATCTCATTCGCTTCCATGGTCTTTTTAATTCCAGAAACGGTTTGAAAGTTGTAAAAAAATATTTTTTTAACTTTCTGTGGTCAGTGATAATATTTTACATCTGTCAGTTTAAGGTACCTAATATAATTTTAAAATTAGAAAATATAGCGCAAGACGGGTGGAAGGAAGCAATATGACTATTTTCAAAAAAACTTCTGATGAGGAACATTTTATCTTCACTATTCTGTAACATTTAAATGATTCTATCAAAATTGTATAAGTTATGGTGTTAAGTACTGATTACTGCCAACATAAAGTTACATTTTTTTTTTGTAGCCTTGCCGTTCCTGAAATTAAAAAACACACCACACATGTCTACTAGCCCCTGTCTTTTATGAATGTGTATCCATCATCGAATCAGATTCTTGATTTAGATGCAGTTATTGGCTTGATTTGTTAGCTTTCTTATTTTCGTCATCACTTGATTCATGAGCAGTCCACTCATCTTGTAACATATCAGTTTCGATACTACTATGTTTACTTGAAGAATTTTGTGATGTAAATGGTGTAGGTACCTATTAATTTGTGACAACCCCAATTTCGATACTTCTATGTGCATTTGACAAATTTGGAAATGTAGATGTCATATATTCAGAAACATTCGGACTGATGGGTTCTTCTATACTTTCGCTGATGTATGAACTTATTCTGATAATTTATGGTTTTTTAATACAACACTTCAATCAATAATCACTTTGTAATTTTTTTAGGAGGAAATCGTTATGACTGTTTGTAGAAAGAACGTCTCCCCCCAAAGCACATTTAAGAAACCGTACTAATAACAAATCTATATGATAGGTATGACATTTGTTCTTGCTGTTTTCTAAAAACTGTTTGTTGATTTTATTCGCAATTCTGAAATTAACACGGCGCCTGTTTGGACAAATGTTTACAGGAACGTTTGTTACACCTTTGTTCCACATATTAACTTGGTAAAGTTTGGTAAAGCAATTCAGATAGTTACATGTTGCATTGCTTATCTTTTTTAGCTTTGTTGATTCAAATCATCGAATCGGAGAATACCAGTCCCCGGTCAAAATTTTCCCGCCAGAATAAATGGGTAACAACTAAGAAGCAAAATGTCAAACACATGTGAAGGGTATACGGTATATTATTTGGTAGAGAAATTTGTAAGCTTTCGAAATATGAGCCACTGAAAGCCAAAGTGGTATAAGTCCCATATTTTATTTTTTTTTAAGGGAAGTTTTGCGTTTCATTTTGCCATAAATTACGAGGTTTTGACTCCGCACTAACGATCGATGCTCTCATTTGAAAAATAGTCAAATCACTTGGTCAGTTAATAGTTGTCAACTTAAAGAATTGGAAAGGTGATATAACTCAAAATCGACAATTTCTGACTTACACCACTTTTGCTCTTATCGGATCATATGCTCGTGGATTTTATGAGAGAATGCTGCAAGTCCATTAAAACAACAAGAAAAGTTTTGAAACTTACCAGAATATAGAGTATTTGAAATAAAATGTGACTTACTTATATCGTTTTTTCCGTGTACCCTTCATATGATATTTAACTATTAGGCGAAGAATGACTAGATAAAATCATATTTCTTATTGCAAAACAAAGAAATATGACTTTCAGAGCATATTGATCTTGACTATTTATAAAAACAATAATTCGTAAGTATTTACTTTTTACTGCTGTCATTTTGTCCTACTGCTCCGAACCTTTTGTGGATTTCCATTTGGGAAATAATAACATTTGCCCTTTACATAAATCTAATTTTTTTTTTGATATTGTGTGGCATCCAGTGCGATCAAGCGACTTAACAGTTTTAAGATAGTTATCTAAACTGCACTTGCGCAAATGTAAATCAATGTTGCCAGATTGAAGGACGCAGCAAGATGAAATCGATGTAAAGCTGGGTTTATGCAGCTGTTAATTTAATTTAATTTAATTTAATGTAATTTAAAAAAAGTTTAAACCTATGCTTTCAATAGAAGTGTTTATGCAGTTTAATTTAATTTAATTTAATTTAATTTAAAATAAAACATGACCAACTTTTATCTTAAGAAAATTTACGCATGCGCCCTGTGTTGAAAGTGAACACAACCATGTCAGCTGTATGATCTGTCATCTGTGTCAATTTGTTTACAAGTGATTACATGCATTTTACGTAAAAGGTGGTGAGGTTATGTTTACTTGCATCTAGTTTTCATTTAAATTGAAATAACAAAATGAAAGATTTTCTGTTAATTGGAAATGTTTGACAGAAGTGCACGTGACAGAAGCATTAAAACACTATCCTTTGCGCATGCGTAAATAATATTAAACAATCTGCATAAACGCGTACAGTAAAATTAAATTATATTACATTACATTATCTTACATTACATTAAATTAACAGCTGCATAAACCCGACTTTAGTCAATATATGGCAAGGACGCAGCATAATCGAAAGAGTGTAAGCGACATATACAAAAGATGTATATTGAAAAAATCCGCAGCGCCTCCTAGACCTCTATACGGTGAACTAAAATATTCAGTGAATTTTTACGATTAGCATGATCAAGTGTCCCTCTAAGAATTTGATTTTAAACCCCTCTTACCCCCAGAATCGAATTATATGGGTTAGACTTGCTGCGTCCGTATACGGACGCAGTATTGTATGTAATTTGGCAATGTACGGACGCGGTATCATACCAATGGAAAATATATAGATATATATTATATTATAATTAATTAATTTAATTTGTACCCCCCCCCCCTCAATTGCTGATAACAATTACTAAATTTATTATGGTTTAATGCTGGCCGAACGTCGGCAAATTGTGCCGGCACCAGCTATCGACCGCAGTGTCGCCTCGATGCTGGGCCAACGTCGATTGCCAGCGTTGGCTCAACACTTCGGGTTTGGCAAGAAGGTACTGTTTGGTAAAGGACCGATGAAGGCGTGTTTATTGGGTTTGCAACGAAAATCTGGCCTAGTCCGGTACTGAAACTGAAAATACTGAAATACTTTTTATTGAAAATTAGAATAAATTAGGCGCATTACAATATAAGAGAAAGTTCTTCCAAAAAGTCACAGTCCACAGTCCATCTCCTTCTGCATCTGGAATTGCGTCATCTTGTACAGAATTGTTATTGATTACACCCTTCTAAAAAGCTAAATTTGGTACATTTTACCAGTCCTTTCCAAAATAAATGATAAGTAAAGGGTCTACGTATTTTTTCTTCTTCTCCTTGACAGAAACCCCTACTGATAGCTCAGTTGGAGCCACATCGGAAATTTCTCTTCCTCTTTTCATCACAGTTGGTGAATTAGACGTTGAATTTCGATAACTCATTTCTCCGGATACAAGAATATGGTTTATAGGCGTTCCTTTGAGGATAAGACGCTTAATTTAGGAGATTTTGAAATGTAGAGAGCCGGGGGGTTTCACATTGTTTTATGCTTCTTTCTTCCGATTTTGGAGAATCCAGTCTTTTCCAACAAGCAACAGTGTTACCTCTTCTTCAAAAACACGATGGTATTCCTCAGACAAAATGATGGTATCCTTTCTCTTAAGTTTCTTCTCTGTAACACCAAAGACTCTGACGGAGGGTAGATACGAGTGGTCTGTTACCCGAAATATAATTTGAAGTTCCTTAATATTGCGAGGTGCTTCTTGCAACCACTTGAGAGCCATAGTTAATACAGTGTCATTTTTGTTTTGGCGGGGACATCCGTCTGACATCAGACGTGCTGTATGTATTTCACCCATTGTTGATTTATTTGTTTGGAAGCAGTGGTAGACCGCAGAAGCAATTTCAAGGACCCTTTAAATCTCTCGTATTCTAACCATGAGTAGGCAAATACACTGCTATTATTCAAGGGACATTTTGATGAACCCTTAACAACTGTAAAATTATAACAGTACAGCTGACAGCTGTAGTACACCTTCTGGTCTGGTACCTTGGGTAATACTAAATTCTTTTCGCAGTCATATAAAAAAGTCATCAATTCATTTTGCTTTTCTTTAAATAGATTAAAAAAATCATTTGCATGCATCGTATGGACCGCTTTCTCAAATTGTCGTATTTTCTTTTTTTCTTTGATTTTTTCCTTAAATTCAATGCAGGCATAACATGCATCAGTTTTCGGAGATTCAAATCCGACGTTAAAATATGTGGTAAAAATGTAGTGAAAATAGCTTAATTTAACTTGTTTATCTGCTTTTCTGTACTTTTTTTTCCTTCCAGAACCCCATGCCATTTTCTTCATAAACGATTCTTTTTTTTCCCCATGAGAATAAACTATTAAAAAATAAACGCACACGTGAGCTGTCGATGGTGCTCGCAATAGTAATGAACATTAAGCCGGCCATTAAACATAAGTAAACGGTAGATGTCACCAACGGTTCAAATGCAAACCCCTCGTAGAATGTAAATTACACTCATTTTATCAAACATATCGTTTATAAAGAAATATTATTAGAAAATGAATGTGTCAAGTTTTGTCAAGATAGTATTCATATTATAATTCATTGGCCGTGTAGTAGTTTATTTTATGTTTCAACACAACCAAAAACGAGTTATATTTTATCTTCAAATTCAATAATAGAGGTGTTAGGTTATAGAAAAAATTGCCGCCAACGGAGTTTATTCAATATTCCAGTTCAGTTTCGAATATTTTCGATTCTAATTACATTTTTCGATTCAAGTGGACAGTTCCGTAAAAACATGGCTGACACATTAGCTGAGAAAGTTTGGATACCATCCACCAGAGGGTGCGATTTTTAAAATATGGGCTAGATAGAATAGAAAACTCTTATAAATTTACTAGCAGTTCGACTCGTCTTTTCCGGGTATTTAACCCTAGAGTGGGCGCGTGAATTTACATATGTAATCCAGTGTTCTTATTTTCATCAGTAATATCGCAAAAGAGTGAGAATAAATTGAAAATAATGCGACAGATTTTCGAAAACTTGTTTCCAGAGAATAGATACGAGAGCCCGTAGGGCTTGAGAATGGCAACAAGTTTGAGAAAAAACTGGAGAATTATTTTCTAATTAATTCGCACTCTCTAGTGGTATTCGGAAGATTATTTTTTAATGTTTAAATAAAAAAAACAGCTTTTTAAAATTATTTCTTTTAATTTAACAGTTTAACTCATTACAAACTTAGAAAATGTGTTGTCAACTAACAAAAACCAGGTACTAGAAAACATTCTCGGGAAAATAATATAAATAGATTATTCTCTCTAAATAATACTTTTTTCTACTTTGGTATCATAAGTGAGTTTTTGTGAAACTAAAAGTAGTGTCACAAAGGAACTTTTTGTGAAACCGCTTTTGATTTTTTTAATATTTATTACGTTGGTATTGCTGTAATAGCACGCTGGCCGGCGTCGGGCATCTCTACCGAGCTCCTGTCAAGGTCAAGCCAAGTGTACAGCTTAATTCTTCCATAGCTTATTCACAAAAATATCAAACTCGAGATTTTAAATTTGAAGTTTTAGTTGACATATGACACATGACAAATACCAACACAGCCAGTACCTAATCCTAAAAATTTCTAGAATATTTAGAAAGCACAATTTTCAAATTTCAAAAATAGTATAATAATATACTATTAGGGCCGGTATTTCCATCTCAGGATAAGATATTCGATAATTAATAACAATCGTTGCTATAATTACAACAATTGTTGCTAAGTTGCTAATCCGAAGATAGCTATCTAGGATTTTACCTGGCCCCCAGTCAATTTTCATTCACTTATTAAAATATGAAATCCAAGCAACGAACGGCGTTCAATTAATGTTCAACTGCCTACACTCATAACTGTAATAATCTATTCAAATTGAAACACAATTTAACGCCCTTGATGTGACATCACTTTTAACCATAGGCCGCGGGTATCACGTGGTCAAAATCTAGGCAACCCGAACGTCTGGGTGACCACTGAAGCATTGGGTCTTATGGCCAGAAATCGAATATTCGCAAGGAGATCAAATTAAAATGCGCTAACAAATTATGCGGTCCTGTTTTATATTAACTGTTGTAATAACCATTTGTTAGAAAAGTGTCAACTGAAAATCTTTATTCTTCGCTGCTCCAAAAATGATTGAAAATTGACAATTTGTTCTGCCCAAGAGCCGCGCGGGCCGAAGTAACGTGACCAAAGTTAGCCAACCCGGGTGTCCGAAAGAGTAATCACCTGGTGTTTTAACCTCAATGTGTAAATGGTGTTGTGATTCCGTGCATTAGTTAATTAATTTCAACTGAACTAATTTTTAGACAAAGGATGACTATTATCAACGTTTTGATGGTGTAATTGAAGAAAAGTGTAAAATGCCTCATTTTTGCCTAGTAGAATGCTTTTGGAAAATATGATATTGACAATGGGTAGATACCAGATCATTGTAAATGATTATAACATACAGAGTGTATTGCTAATTTTAAACATGAGAAACTTGCTATTTTAGAGTGAGTGTGCGTAAGATATGGTATATTTTAAAGTCCACTGTGATGTTAGAATCTTTTATAATGATCCTTGACATGTTAAGTTTATAAAATTGTATGTTTTAGATTAAAATTACAACACATGCAGTTGAAATGGAAACAATTGCAAATACCACAACTATTGAACATCTTACATTGGATCAAACTAATGCAAAAATTAATAGATTAGAACATGGGCTTGCTTCATTTAGTTTTAAAATAGAATCATTTGAGAATAATGACTCAAAAACTTGTTTTTATACAGGTTTGCAAACATATTCTTTAATGAAGGGAGTATTTGATTTTGTTAAACTATATATTGAAAGTGCACAAACAAAGCTGGAACCATTTCAAGAATTTTTATTAACTTTAATGAAACTACGCCATAATTTTTTATTTACCGATCTTGGATACAGATTTAACATTGACAGAAGGACTGCGAGCAGAATTTTTTATAAGAACATTAACATCTTTTATTATAGATTAAAGTTTCTTATATACTGGCCTACAAAAACCGAACTTGTACTCACTATTCAATTTTAGAAAATGTTGCCTGGAAGTTGTTTATTGAAAATAATCGTTGGTTTTATTTATGCCCTTATTTTGAGATTGTCTACAGTTATTTATTTATTCCATTCATCCAATAATTCATTTGTTGAAACATGCATTTCATTTATTTACTTTATCTAACAGTCCTTAATTAACACAAGTATGTTGTTTAAAAAAAAAAAACGCCCCAAAAATAGTTTTGGAAAATTGTAGATTGATGTAATTTTCTACCGTCTGATAATAGAAATCTTCTAATTTGATTTGCCTTTTGTTTACCAGTTACAAAATTCTAATGGACAACAAATTTCAATGATTTTTGGAGTAGCAAAAAATCAAGATTTTCAGTTCAGCAGCAATTATTACAAAAATTAATATAAAACAGAACTACAGCAGCACTTTTTTAAATTTATTTATTAATTATAATGTTTAAAAATATTTATTCTACAGCAAAATATTAATCACGAATTATACATAATATTTGATTCAAGTTTGAGGTTTTTTTTGTAATTTAGTACCTACATAAATAAATAAAACTTCACTCTAAAGAGTTTTAATTTGACCTTGAAATTTTCAAATTCTACTTTATTAGCGTTCCGGGCACGGGATTGGCTAACTTTGGTCACGTTACTTCGGCCCGCGCGGCTCTAGGGCAGAACAAATTGTCAATTTTCAATCATTTTTGGAGCAGCGAAGAATAAAGATTTTCAGTTGACACTTTCTAACAAATGGTTATTACAACAGTTAATATAAAACAGGACCGCATAATTTGTTAGCGCATTTTAATTTGATCTCCTTGCGAATATTCGATTTCTGGCCATAAGACCCAATGCTTCAGTGGTCACCCAGACGTTCGGGTTGCCTAGATTTTGACCACGTGATACCCGCGGCCGATACCCTGCATCAATGTAAATGAAACGTTTATTTGTTCCAGTAACCTCTAAATATAAAAAAAATTAAATTGCCAAAATATGTATTATTTCTTAAGCATGCAAGCAAATTAACACTAAATTAATATTAACGTTAAAGTTGAAAAGTATAATTTCACTAGAGTCATTCAGAAGTTAAAAGTTCGCTACTTTCAATGTTAATGCAAGGTTAAATAAAATCGTTCTGCGCATGTGTAAGTAAAGGGGAACGTTCTTCTGGTTATCACAGAGATATCTCTGGGTCACCAATGTTGCTTTTGCTCCAGCCAAAATAAACTGTAGGTTCATTGAAAAAAGAACAAATTTTTTCTTTCTCGAAATGTTCATGATTTTAAGGGCGAGTAGTACCCTCAGAATGTTGATATGTTTAAATCTAAAATTTAGCTTTTTAGCAATAAATGAAAGAAAGAGATGCATGGAATATGTTATAAGAATCTATTTCGCTTAATTGTAGATAAAAAAAAATAAAATTATTACTAATAGTTTAGAAGTTAGATTTATTTATTTTCTCGCATTCTCAACCCTTTTATTCTTAGGAAAAGAAATTTTAGTTTTCACCATTCTATTAAGAAACATGTTCTGTAGGAATTCCTCCAATATTAATGCGTATTTTTTTATCAATTAAGAGATATGAATTATTTTGTAAACCCGTGCGTAGTCATTAATTGTAACTGACTACAAAATAATTCATATCTCTTAATTGATAAAAAAATACGCATTAATATTGGGGGAATTCCTACAGAACATGTTTCTTAATAGAATGGTGAAAACTAAAATGTTTTTTCCTAAGAATAAAAGGGTTGAGAATGCGAGAAAATAAATAAATCTAACTTCTAAACTATTAGTAATAATTTTTTTTATCTACAATTAAGCGAAATAGATTCTTATAACATATTCCATGCATCTCTTTCTTTCATTTATTGCTGAAGAGCCAAATTTTAGATTTAAACATATCAACGTTCTGAGGGTACTACTTGCCCTTAACCTCAAAAAATTTCATAATTGACAGCTTGCTTGAACGACACTCTAGTGTTAATGCTAATGTTAATATTACCTTAATGTTAGTTAAATGTTAATTTGCTTGCATGAACCAACCGTTAATACAAAAGTTCAAAAAATCAAACTCTTTTTTTGAAAGCTACCCAAAAGCCATTTTCAGCATCAAGAGTAAACGATCGCTTATTCAATTTGATGGGAATTTGAGTTTTCTCCGTAACAACTATTTCAAAATTAGACAACAGATAAAAGAATACAATTTTGGTTTCGAGTAAGGCAAATCGCGAAGCGATACAAATTCTAGGTCCTGTGCCAAACGGCATATAAACGTATGGATTAATTTTAGATTTGTTTTCATCACTAAATCGATCAGGATCAAATTTATCCGGGTTAGGGAAATATTCCGGGTCGTAATGCAGTCCCGCGGTTGGTATCCAAATTAAGTCACCTTTTTTCAAATGAATAGATTTTTCGTGAGGATGAATCGCTTCAATAGTGTAAGGTTTTGTGCAAACACGATCACCTCCTACTGCATTTGGCCATTTTCTCAGAGCTTCTACAATTTCCCACTCAATGAAATTCGATTAACACGAAATACAGTTACTTACCCGACAGAACCATGTCAAAGTATTTCATGCCTAAAAGTGCTTCCTAAGTTAGCTTCCCACCACAACCAGACAAGGTACGAACGATTTCTTGATGAAGCCGTTCCTGTATTTCAGGTTGCAATGCTAACTCGTACGCTGCAAAACACAACAAAGCAGAAACCGATTCGAAGCCGGCAAAAAAGAAAAGCATAGCTTGTGCTGTTATGTCTTCATCTGTTATTGATGCCTTCTGGTGCAGATCTTCCGGAATATCGCCATTTTTGTTATGCTCTTTTCGTGATTCTAGCATAATATGAATCATGTCGGGTCGAATGATGCCTCTCTTTTCGCGCGCTTCTATAGTTTCCGATATCAAATTCCTGAAAAATGCCGATACTTTCGGAGGAAAAAATGTAAATCTGAAAATCTACAGAAAAATAAAATAAACCGACATAAGCAATATGCATACTTTAGCTATAGGTGGAAACATGAAGAGAATCACAATTCGGAGGTTGCTCCAAAAACCATTTATTTGCGTTAACTTTTTTCCAGACAAGTAAAATTCATTATCTCTGTCTTCAAGTGAATTACATTTGACACCAAACGCAGCAGTTGCAATAACGTCATTAGTGAAACGGGAAAAGATGTCTTTCAATTCGACCTCAACATTTTCACTATCTTTATTTAAAAAATGATCAACAAATTGTTGGGCGCATTCAGAAATTAGTTCAAATGTGATTCGCATTTTACTGCTGGTGAACGTAGGTCCAAGCAATGCTCTCATATCCTTCCATCTTTGACCTAATCAATTAAATTTATTGACAAAAAATACCAAAAAGTAATAATTTTACCTTTAAGCGCGAATAGATTTTTAGCCCATAATGGCTCGAGCTCTTCAGATATAAATTCATTATGATCAACAAAATGATCAAAGTCTTTCACTGTAATTTGTTTAAGTAATTCAGGATCTTTAATTGTCAAAGTAGGTGTTAAGCCTTGATACATTCCAAGGTATCTAAGATTGTTATTTTAAATTTTGTTAAATATACAACGTAACTTTTACCGCGCTCCGGGGTGCAGATTGTAAAGATCGATCACCAATTGAAAAAATGAAGTGCGACCTATTATTTGGCCTCCATTATCGCCCAAAAGGAACATAGGTTTTGTGTGCAGTACCCCTAATTCCGTCCAATACTTGTGTGGTTTCACAATTTTCCAATAAATGAACGTCACAACGGCAATGAAAAGGACGATCCAAATAATCATTGTGGTCAACTATTTTTCACGCGCGCGTTCAGTGCAAAAAATGACGACACATTTGATCACTAAAAGAACTTACTACTGTTGTCTCAATGAGAGGAGCCTCTTTTATAAATCAAATTAAGCAAGTCTGGACAAGGTTGTTCAGTCAGGTTCCTTTATTTTGTTTTAACAATAATTTTCTGAGAAAATTTTCTCCGAATGAATAGAAGAATTGTAATGCTTAGCCAAATATAAAACGTATTTAGTTAAATATTCTTAGTGTGACTATGGCTAATACAATATTTTATTAAATTTCACCTTGAACGCAATCAAGGATTTCTTTGTTTATTCAATTGCATCATATCTAAAGTTCAGTAATAACCCGATTGGAAGAGTTGGTATTACCAATTACCAGTTAGTTTAAGATATAATAATAACATAATCACTGTATTTTATCAATATGTAAATTGTAGGATGCAGTTATAACTGGGATAAAACAATAATTCATGCTTAGGTCGATGATTAAAATTGACCACAACCCGCTCTTCAACAAAATAACTTGTGTCACGGATAATCTTTATAAAAATTCAGGTACACATTTCTAATAATACATTTATAGAACGCTATAGGTTGTAAATTGCATTTACAACAAAATTTGTGCAGGTAACGATAAACTTAGTGCAGAATTATGTTGGGATTTACTTAAAAAATATGGAAAATTTTTGTCACATAAACTTATTCTTGTTAGAACGTACCTATTTATAATCTTCCTTATTCTATTTGATTACACAATGCTCAATTGAAAATGGTAATACACTTTGTTGCATTTAAAACTACGTCTTTAGCTTCACACTTCGGGACCGTGTCTGCTCCTTCGGGGAATGGGGGTGTGATACTTAGGTATAGAACAACCATAGATATAGTATTTTTACAACTACACGCTTTAAATAGTTTACAACGGGCTCTTAGTACACAATGAAAATTCAAGGAGCGGCGTTTGCCTGTAAATCGTAAATTTGCTTACCCTTAGATCTTTGTGTAAACCTACACAGGGTTGGTATTAGGGAAATTTTCACATTTAAACAATTATTTAATTGTTTGTTGTTTAAATGTAATTATATTATTTAGAATTGTCCACACATGAGATAACTATGCAATTATCTTAAAAATTGTCCTAGTTATACTTATGGTATTTTTTCGTCATAATTTAAAATGAAAACATTTTAAAGAACACATATACGCACAACTTTAATTTGACTTTACACATTACAATATTTAGTCATTTGCACAATAAATTAAAATTCGGAGATATTTTTTAAATTTAATTTATGAATTAAACTAATTATCGTCGTCAATGTCACTTTCACCGCTAGAATCTTCGATGAAATTTATTATAATAGAAGCCACAAACCGCATTCTGTACAAATTTTCCTCATTTTTCACATGACGCACGCAGTCGTTCCATATTTTCGACGAAATTTTTTCCACTTCTTGACGGATAACATCTATCGTTCCACTACTAAACTTAGGTTGCCTAATGCTTAGTACTCTTGTCACTTACACTTGTTGCATAGTAAATACAATCGGCTTCTATTCACTCGCACTTGCAGTGTCACTAATACTAAGCACTAAATAACATGTTTACACTCAAGATATTAGTGTAAGTGACAAAAACAAAGCATTGGTTACGAAGCGCATGTAAACTAGGCATTATTTCGCATAGCAAGTGCTTTATTGTGCTTGCTGGGCTTGTATTGACGTTCATTTTAAAAAGTCTACCAAAATTTGAAGCATTTAAAAGCTTTCTACGTTCTTCAACTTTGGCTAGTCATATTTTAAATTAAAAATTGTATCGGAAACTTTAGACCACTTGTTATATTATGTACGAAAAATATTGTAATACGCCCTTTAACGGAGTTGTCTAGCCTCGGCACGTGCAGTCCATTACATTTACCTAATCCATTTAGGTCCGGGTGTAAAATATTTAAAGCGTGTCGTTGTAAAAATACTATATCTATGGTTGTTCTTTACCTCTTAGTACTAATAAGATGTGCAGCAGTTTTGCGTTTTTTTAAAATATTTAAATACCATACAGCAGCTGGTGAAGATAATAAAAATTCTTCTTCAGAACTACTCATTTTTGGCGGTTATCTATGAAATTTGAACGATAATGCTTGATTCAAATTAACAGTAAAGTAATAAGTTTACACGAGTACGTTGTTCAGTTACGAGTAGTTATGCTGTGTCGGTTTCGGAACAGTTGAGATAGGGATTTTACATGGGCGGAAAAACGTGCGACATACGTAGCACGGGTTGCCTACATCACAGGCATCCGCAGCATGGGTTGCATATATCACAGGCGTCTGCGCGGAATTTTCCGCGGATTCTCGGAATTTATTGATTACATTGATTACATAACCACACATGATTACCGCCAATTTCTCGGAATTTCGCGCGATTAATTATAATCCCGCGGTTTCTTGGAATTTACATCCGTGTAGTTTATTGATTGACGCTAATTGATCTGATTTAACATAGGATTGCCGGATATCAGACGTCTGAATGTCTATCATTGGATAATTAAACATAAGTTAATGTTGAAAACAGTATTTTTAACATGTTTAACCAAATTTTGCGCGTTGAAACCTGTACCCGCTGTCATGCTAGTTTCACCGGCCCCTGAACTCAGCACCCAACCCGGGCCGCAGAGTCGGTCATTTGTCGAGTAGCCTGGCTAAACTTTCACATCTCGCGGTAAAAACCGCATCGCAAATTTAAGAGCCGACACGTTTAAAAATCATATTCATGCGAATGGTGGCGTTAAATATCCACCGGAGACCCCTAAAAATTTCCTCGCAAAGAAAAAAAAAACACGCGTGAGTGCCAGACATATTAAAAGGCACGACATAACATCTAAAATACAGGAATTGTTTAGGAAACAATTTGTTAACATGAAGATTAATTTATACCAATTGAGGTTAAACTCGCTTAATGTCCATTAATTAAAAATAATAAACATGAGTTAATGTTGAAAACCGAATTTTTAACTAAATTTTGCAGGTTGAAACTCGCGCGTTTAAACCACTCCACAGAATTACCGGAATCCGCCACTATCTGGCTCTCTTTCTCTCCCATGTGTAGGCATCTCTCTATTGCAGGGATTCTTAGGTCCGTAGCCGAAATGCGAATTTGACTCGAGCACACAACCATAGCAAGATCAGACTCCTTCGGCTTAACCGAATGATTCCGACACAACCCGATTGAATCAGATCAGGCTCGTTAGCCCGCCTGCTAATAAAAAGGCGAAATCCCTTGTACCAGTCTTCAAACTTCGACTCAAACTTTGAAACTCAGATTCAAACTTTGAAACTTAAGATTCAAACTTTGAAACTCAGATTCAAACTTTGAAACTCAGATTCAAACTTTGAAACTCAGATTCAAACTTTGAAACTTAAGATTCAAACTTTGAAACTCAGATTCAAACTTTGAAACTCAGATTCAAACTTTGAAACTCAGATTCAAACTTTGAAACTCAGATTTAAACTTTGAAACTCAGATTCAAACTTTGAAACTCAGATTTGAACTTAGATTCAATCTTTGAAACTCCGATTCAAAGTTCAAACGGGGGTTGAAATTCCAATTCAAACTTCGCCACTCGCATGTTGGATGGATATTCCCTGATTTCAGCGCCCTCTCGCGGGCGTTAGCGTCTTCTACTGCTACACCCAGTTTTGGCGCAAATTCTAGATTTTTAACCTAGAAATTCGGACTTTGAAACTCAAAATTCTATTTTAAACTATAAGTTGGTTTCAACGATATTGACAATTGTTGGATTGATAGGGCTGATGTATTATAAAACACTTTATGTGGAAAAAGCATGTATTTTGAGTGAGTCTAATTGCACACTTTTTTATATTTTACAAGTAGTTATATAAATATACAAATGTATTAAAAATTATGTTTTTCCCAATCAAATTACATATAGGCATGTTTAAACAAAAATCTTACGGGTAAATTACATGTCTTTAAACAAATATTCAAGTCAATTTACATACAGATGGTAATATTGACAACACTTAAACAATTAAAAATAATATTTACAGATGTGAAACCTTAAAAAATGAATACTTATTATCTACAGCTTCAAAAATAATATTTACTGATGTGCAGTCTTAAAAATAAACACTTATTATCTACAGATTAAAAAAAATATTTACAGGTGCAGCCTTAAAAATAAACGCTTATTATCTACTGATTAAAAATAACTATAAATAATCTTACAACTACACAATCACAACACTTCAGTCCACATCCATAGTGTCATTTTGCACAAGTTTATAGTGACCCCACGGCAATGTATCGGTTGTGTTCTGTTGCAGACAGCGCTTATTGTCATACGGACTAAGGGCCAATTTAAGTTCTCGCACCGTTTGCACAACATGACGCACAGATCTAAAGCGGTGTTGTGTTCGGCAGGTGGTCGAACTTTCGCGCAGGCACTCAACATAGTCATCGAATGTTATTGTGTTCCTAACCACAGCACCACTCACACCCTTGGCCTTCTTCACATGGTCCACACCCTCCACGCGCATAGAATACATTTTACTGCGCAGCCCCACAAACTCGGTTACAATCTGCCCGTTGCATTCATCCTTCATCAATCCGACCACCTTTTTGTTGACCTGGGGCATGTTGAATTGATTTTCAACAGGATAGTCGGATGTGTCGAATAGGTGTATGTCTCGTCGCATCACCTCATAAACATCTGGGCTGCGCAGCTCGTAGATAAGGCTATCAGTATCGGTGTATAAAAGCTTGCATCGTCCGGAAAACTCCCGCACTATGTAATCATAGTGGAAGGCGTAGACACACGTCTTGGATATGTCCAGAACACAAAACCCAACGTATGTCGGCTTATTCATCGTTACCTCAGTTTTCGCCAGCTGAATCGCAACAAGATCCTCGGTGAAAATTGAGTGGCTGTGGAAGTTTGGTCGGGATATCAGAGCTTCAGCCCCATACCGTCCACCCCACTTCGTCACCAATTTTACGTCAATTCGCTTGCGTACGTTTTCCATGGTCTTCCCAAACACCGCGTTATTCATGAGCTTGAAAAGATTCTTTTCAAACTCATTGCGGGCTTCTTTACGCTTGCTGCTATTAAGGTCAATATACCCTTTTAACCATGGAGACTGGTTAAAACTGAGGATGCGATGAATTTGCGTGATATGCAGGCCGCACTTCACCGCCTGTCGTAAATTACGATAGTGAATCACATACCGCAATTTTGGCGACAGGGTGGCGAGAAGTTTGTGCTCCTTCGATCCAGGTGGCGCTGCCTGTTCTGGGCACAAGGGTAGATCTTGGTGTGCGTCGTGAAGTTCCTCTGGATATGCCAAATCGACTTCGAGGATGTAGCCGATTGGCGAATCATCGGGAACATCCCAACTGACGGCGGGATCAACCCACTTGAAGCCACCTGTCGGGAGATGCTGCGCCATGGCCCAACCATATAGGTTATTGACATCAAAATACATTATGTACGTTGAAGGATTATTCGCATTGAACGTTGCCATATGTTTGTTGTTCGCGAGAGCATAACGGTTGCTGCACTGGCTTAGACCGCCTCTGATCCCACGCTCAACAAACATTAGCATATCGATATCTGTGAGCAGTTCCAACTCGATCTTCGTATACTTTAACATCGCGCTCCAGGTGAAGCCTGGAAGTGTGTAATAGTGCGCAGGGTCGAGTTGATATGACTGCAAGCAGCTGTTTCGAAAGTTTTCGAAAACATCTGCAAGCAAGAGCACGTCTGTTTTCAGATACAAATCCGAATAATCACCCAAAGATGTAATGCCGAATTGCACCCATACTGATTTGGCATGTTCATAATCTGCGTCGGTTATATTGCTCCCTGTTAGATTGCTGAAAAATTGTGCCTTCTCAGGCAATTCGGGGGCCTCAAGCTTTTCCCAGCAATCTAAGAACTCGTAGGGGAACACACCCTTCCGCCTCAGCAAAGATAAATCGGTGTCAGTTAAATTTTGAAATTGTTGTGGCAAAATTTTGAGAGCTGGCATATAAGATGCCAGCTTGTCTAAAGAAGAGGACATGAATTTAAAAGAGTCGATAAATCTGAAGGAAATATCGCTCCCATCAATATTTTTAGTAAATGAAATGTACCGTTCTTTATTCTGAGGTAACAGGTTAATGCGTCCGGGGAAACACATAGCAACATCCTTGATGAGGAAATGTGAGTCGTGCCCGCACAGATTATGAAATACAACCGGGATTGCACGCGAATCTTGATAATTTAGGTTGCAGGCGTTATGCGCAGCACCTCGATAATTACCGGTGAAGTGGCAGTGATCCCGTACTCGATCGACATCGAGGGGTTTCTCGCAGATGTGACATGTGGTGGCTTCGTTGAATTGACGTTGTTGGTCAGGCATGAGTTGAGTCATAGGAACGGGTGTTTCGTATGCAGACTCCAAGTCCTGGGCTAACCGCCTTAGTTCGGTGGCAAACCATTTAGCCGGCTCCACGCCACGATAGCTGCGATAGTATGATCTTGAGTCGTCATAACCGCAAGATATGTAGTAACCAATGCTAAATGGCTCATGCACTTGAACCACATTGGTTTTATTAGGTTGATTCTAGAAAATAAAAAATAATTAAAATCAATTTACAATTCGTTTATGTAAACTTACCGGATCGGGGGCCACACGTTTCAAGATACACTCGAAATCAGCGTATACGATGAATGGCACCCGTTCTTTGTGGCTCTGGTTTTTGAATTTGATAATGTTGTTTGTGGCTGAAGGCAGATTAACTCGGCACTTATTAATCTGCCCGCAATCGAGAAGGTGGCTGCCCAGTTTTGCATCAGTGTTGAAATAGTGCAGACATCGATCACAAATATATTTCTTCAACTCATGTTTTGACAGTTGGCTGCCGACGAGTCGGGACAGGTCTTTGATCCACACATAATGGAATGTTAGTGGTTCATCATCATCATCGGCACATTCAATTTGTTCATCATCATCATCAATGTAACTACTTTGGATGAGGAGTAAATTGATGTGGACATCCTTCTTATTCATAGTGATGTGTGTGGGTGAGACGGAAAACGTTGCCTTCTTCTTACGTAGAATGTATACGTTGATTGACACATCATTCTGACGTTCAAATTGCGGTACCGCTCGCGGTGTTACGGGAAACTCAATACCATTGAAATTGAGCTCGTTTGCGTAATTAATGTAGTGAGTAATGCGATGTGGGTTATTGCCATGGGCTGGTGGGTGTAGCGCCGAGAGCAGTGCCCACTTGAAACACTCGTTGTCCACATTTTGAACGTTGACACATGCTCGCTTCCGTTTGATCGGTCCTGGTAGATCAAGGTATGACCCGGCACGCAGCGGGTTATACCTGTTTATATTTACAGTTAAATTTACGATTCGCCGCAAAGCCCAGCCGGACCCCTTTCCTTGGAACTCTTCCATCTCGCGAAGAGTCGGCATGACCACGCCATTGCGGAACCATCCTGACAAATCTGTAGTGCCGCAGATCGCAACATTCCTCGTATTGAAGTACTTCACTTCGCGCATTTCTTCACCAGCCTTGATAATGCTGTACTCGCATGTGAGTATGGTATTAATTTTAACATTATCGTGGTTAGCAACAGCATTTGCAACCCGCGCCTTAGTTAACATTTCGGCATCAGCCATAAATGAATTTATATCGATGTGCTTTAGGTTGATTATAGCTCCGGTGCGAATCCTTGATTGAAATGCGGATTCAATTTCAGCCCATCTCACCCTATCAGACCGTCGCTCACGCCGTTGCAAGCCGCCACCTTCTCGCCGCAGATTTTTAATTTTCAACATTAAGCCTTTAATTTGGCCAATTGCTGCTATGAGACTCTGCTTCTGTCCGATGGATCCTTGGTTGTTGCGCAGCAGTTTATTTAACACGCGCAGGTGTTTTGAACCCGTACGCATAAAACAATCGATGTTGAAGACAATTTAGTTTCTTACCTTGAAAAATCACGTTGAAAAAATTATGAAGCACCAACCGAACTGTATAAAGAGCGGATGATAAATGACTGGTACAAGGGATTCCGCCTCTTTATTAGCGCGCGGGCTAACGAGCCTGATCTGATTCAATCGGGTTGTGTCGGAATCATTCGGTTAAGCCGAAGGAGTCTGATCTTGCTATGGTTGTGTGCTCGAGTCAAATTCGCATTTCGGCTACGGACCTAAGAATCCCTGCAATAGAGAGATGCCTACACATGGGAGAGAAAGAGAGCCAGATAGTGGCGGATTCCGGTAATTCTGTGGAGTGGTTTAAACGCGCGAGTTTCAACCTGCAAAATTTAGTTAAAAATTCGGTTTTCAACATTAACTCATGTTTATTATTATTAATTAATGGACATTAAGCGAGTTTAACCTCAATTGGTATAAATTAATCTTCATGTTAACAAATTGTTTCCTAAACAATTCCTGTATTTTAGATGTTATGTCGTGCCTTTTAATATGTCTGGCACTCACGCGTGTTTTTTTTTTCTTTGCGAGGAAATTTTTAGGGGTCTCCGGTGGATATTTAACGCCACCATTCGCATGAATATGATTTTTAAACGTGTCGGCTCTTAAATTTGCGATGCGGTTTTTACCGCGAGATGTGAAAGTTTAGCCAGGCTACTCGACAAATGACCGACTCTGCGGCCCGGGTTGGGTGCTGAGTTCAGGGGCCGGTGAAACTAGCATGACAGCGGGTACAGGTTTCAACGCGCAAAATTTGGTTAAACATGTTAAAAATACTGTTTTCAACATTAACTTATGTTTAATTATCCAATGATAGACATTCAGACGTCTGATATCCGGCAATCCTATGTTAAATCAGATCAATTAGCGTCAATCAATAAACTACACGGATGTAAATTCCAAGAAACCGCGGGATTATAATTAATCGCGCGAAATTCCGAGAAATTGGCGGTAATCATGTGTGGTTATGTAATCAATGTAATCAATAAATTCCGAGAATCCGCGGAAAATTCCGCGCAGACGCCTGTGATATATGCAACCCATGCTGCGGATGCCTGTGATGTAGGCAACCCGTGCTACGTATGTCGCACGTTTTTCCGCCCATGTAAAATCCCTATCTCAACTGTTCCGAAACCGACACAGCATAACTACTGTTACGGTTTCAGTATGTATTATTTTTGTATACATATTTTAAATCGGCGCATTGGGTTATGAAATTTTCGACATTGTCAACACAATTGTATGGTTTTTTATTTTCTCCCCCGGCCATAGTTATACGTATTTTTGAGCTTGACGTCTATCACTAATTCACCATAACCACAACCAAGAAAGATACATTTTTAGCGTGCTCTCATCGATCAATAGCGCAGCTTCAAGATAAACACGGCCTAACTCGATTTGTCGAAAAAAAGTTCATAGAGAATTGAAACAACTTTATATTGAGATGCAACATGATTACTTTTGATACCTGAATATTTTGAGTTGATAATGCCTGCAGCATCATGTTTTAATTTAGAAGAAGCAATTTATTGCCAAAGAATACCCGGACCCTCTCAAACGCAATGATGTAATTAAAAATCGAAAAGGAGGAGGGTAGCTTTAGACGCGCTCTGTGTAATGAATGTAATAATACATTTTTAATACAATTTAAGTAATTTATTTTATAAAGCAGTTTTCCCCAACAATTATTTGCTTCTTTTTAACTGTGAATTCGCCGATTTTATATTTTTTGTTGTGATTTACAACCCTTCACACTATTAGAAGATTTAGAAATCTATCACTTGGATGAAACTATGGGTTTTCTTTATTTTTAACTAACTGCAAGGTTTCTAAATAATTATCCGGCGATTTTTATATTTTTAAAAATATGCCACAAATAAGAACTTCCTTGCGATTACTGATTTTTTTAGTTATGCGGAACTAACATTTAATTAAAGTTTCTAAAGTATCAACAATACTTTCAATAAAACATATTAAAGATAATCTGTAAAAGAAAATATGTTTTTAACATAGAAACTAACCATAACTGTACTGGGTCCTGCGCGGCCCAACGCCGGTACTTATGTACGTAAAGCATAGTGCGAGTATTTAAGGGTTAAGAAATTTATGTCGATACACAATTCAATTAGATACAAAAAAAACTTTCTGTTTTACAATAACGAATTTGTTGTTTGCGGGAGTCTTGTAGAAGTTGTTCTAACTTATTATAGAATCTTGCAGACAGCACCATTTGTTCTAACCCGCTGGTTAAACTTGATGTTTTCGACCAAAAACCCGTCTAGTTTTTTTTGGTTGTCACAAATTTTATTGTTGTTTATATTTCCAAATGTTTCTGTGATTTGAATTTCGACAATCCCATCAAATAATTGAACATACGCATTCGCAGGTATATTGAACACTTTCCTATATTAAGTTCGCATCATTAGTCAAACCTGTAGTAAAAAAATATAACGCCGGTTTATAAGTAAGGGCTACATTTATTCGAAGAACATCGCCGCCATGGCTTTTTAAGTATCATCGTTGCCAAGTTAACATTCTGATTGTTAGCTATTCTACTACTTAAGAAACAAGGCTGCCATCTGCAAAATATTAGTTGAACTATGTAGACTCTGCACCTAATTTTCTGAAATCCTATTATTTTATAAACAATAAATTGTAATTCGGTAAATAATTGAAAAAATTGAATTTTCGACCAGCAATAATTCAAACCGTGTACTATATTTTTGGCTTTAAAAAGGCAAATCTAATTGAATGTAACTTATACATAAGCAAAACGAATTTTTTATTTTGTTCAAATAGTAAACTTCAAAATCCCTTTAAATAATTAACCTTCAATTCCAAAATGAAAATAAACGAGAAAAATTTGTGTGCATTTGCCGTGTCGGCCACTCCAATAGATAAAGAGGGATTTTTAAACAAAAGGGGCGAAATTAACAAAAACTTTCAAAAAAGATATTTCATATTGAAAGGAAATTTACTCTTTTATTTCGACAAGAAAGGCGATAAGGAACCAATCGGTGTCATCATTTTAGAAGGGTGCACAATTGGTAAGTATACAATAGGATCTATCATCAATACATTACAATTTGTTAGAATTGGCGGAGGATGAGGAACAATTCACATTTAAAATTGAATTTCACGGTGCAAATAATCGAAGTTATGTACTTGGGGCAGAGTCCCAAGAAGCGATGGAGCAATGGATGAAGGCATTAGCATGTGCGGGATATGACTACATGAAACTTATGGTTGCCGAATTACAAAGGCAATTGGATGACATTGAAGGTGCTATTTGTGCATTTCAATACTATTGTCTTTAAACTTATTTTTAGAAGCTCCCCTTCCACTAGCGCAAGCTGCTGGATCACCGATTCCACCTCCTCGTCAGCGACACAACCCTTTCAACAAGTCGGATAACAATCCGCATCAAAGGTCACAAAGTTTAAGATCTACACCTCGTAAGTGTCGCAATTATACAAATATTTTTTTTACGTTCAATTTCAGCCAGACCAGATGAAAGTATTCGCAATGAAGTGACTCCCCTATCGAAAATAAGTATTTCATTTTGGGAACTGCACAATTCATATGGACGTCCGATTTTGAATGATTTTAATTTATGGAAACGTTCTCGGCGGTTACAGCTTGATTCGCTTACAGATAATCTTATTAATTTGTAGATTTACATTTTAGGACAATAAATTATGCTTGTGTGTGTTAACTTAAAATCCATCAGCTACGCCCGATCTCCTTAAATCAGCCACGGCGTAAATTAAATCCTCTTCTGTGTAAATGCCATTAACGCATGAAAATGGAAAATGAGATTTTACAAGTTTATGTCCTTTCTCACGCAACGAAGTTAAGACGGCTTCATCAATGCCCTCTTCATATTCCAGATCCATTGGTGTCAGTTGATGATGTATCCGTTTCATATTAATGGCATGCTGTAAATTTTGTTTAAATAGAAAATTGTCTATAATAGCCATAGATGTTGATGTAATTATTTTCATGCCACCAGCCCCTGCCACAAGAAACTTCACTATTTTGGGAAATTTTGTTAAAATTATAGCAGGACACATTGATGACATTGGTTGTTGATAAGGTTTTATGGGATCCTTGCCCAGCATTGTTGTGAAATCTGCCATCTCATTATTTAAAATAATTCCAGTTGCTTGTGATGCAAACAATGACCCAAAACTGCAAGTAAATCATATTTCTGTATAAATTAATGTACAGTAATGTCCGCTTATAACGAACCTCAAGGGCTTGACAAAAATGGTTTGCTGTAAGCGAAGTTCGCAATATACGATAAATATTGAATATTAATTCATAGGTACAAACAAATATACAGGATGTCCCGCGAGTGGTGCATCAAACTGAGAGGGGTTCTCAAAAAATGTGTCGTTTTAGCAGTTTACTTCTTTTTTTTTAAATTTATTAGTACTACAATCTGTCTAAAACTAGACATTCGGTAGTTGATTTAACAATCGTAAGTAGATGTAAGACATGAAGGTTAAGCATCCAGTGATGGCTCACCTATATGAATATTTAAGCTAGTTTAACAAAATCAGACTGATTAGTTCTAAAAAATCGATTTTTACTTTTTTGACGATTGAATGTTAGGGTATTGCGTAACAAGATGGCGGATGATTTAATTGATATGATGACATAACAAGATGGTGGATGATTTAATTGAGATAATGACATAATAAGATTATAGAATGTTAATAATTCTGCACAAAAATAATGCTTTTATGATAAACTGAAAACGTTGCTATATTATTATACCATGAGATGATGTTGATGATTTAATTAAAATGATGATGTAATAAGATTAGGGTATTGCATAACAAGATAGCGGATGGCGCCATCTTGTTATACAACATGCAACCGGTGACCTTGATGCCAAAAGGTCATTAAGAACCCATTTTTCGAATTGGTCATTAATTACCCGTTAGGCTACATACCTCATTAACCTAATTACGCATTAATTACACGTGAATTACTGATCGATTAAACTGATATCAATTTGATAACGAAAAGTACCCAGAACGCCCATTGCTTAACTACTGATATTACTATAATTTGTTACAATTATTTCTTATGGAATGTAAAATTAGAACATGAAAGAAATTAATGTTTTCAACCGTTCATAAAATTATTGTGAAAGTGATATTTGAGATAATGAAATATTAGATTATTTTTTTGAACAGAGCTGCTAATTTAATTTAATCGCAAATGTATAATAGTAATTTCTTAAAATAGAACATTAAAGAAATGAAACTAACTTACGGATAATTAATTGAACTTGAAACTGCAATTGCTTCACCATTCGGGCCCAAAATAACAACATTAGTTGTACCTTGTTTGTTACTATTACTAAAAGCGTCAGTGTAATGTTTGATATCATCATAAGTTTTCGCATCATCAATCAAATCTGCAATTTTTAATGCATTGTCTTTATTATAAATAAATGCTTCAGTTTGTTGGCATTCATAAAAGTTGTCAGTTGACTTTAAGGTATTCCTGTAAGCAAAAGCATACTTCCAAGTTTCCACCAACCGATGCCAATAGTTATTAGATGTTCTATTTTCAAGTGCATTTAATATAAACAGAAGCACAGCCCCGCCTCCAGGTGGTTGTGCTGAGTATACTGCATATTATTTTAAAAATTCGGTAACTACTGGTTGCTCCCATTTTGCTCTAAAATTGTTTAAACTAATCTAGAAACAATACAATTTACTTGTAACGTACTTGTAATTTTTCAAGTCATCTCTTGATATGATTCCACCATGTTCTTCAATATCTTTCAAAAATGCATCTGTTAAATAGCCATTATATAACACATCAGGATCAGTTTGAGCTATGTGTTGTAAAGTATTTGCAAGTCGAGGTCTTGTCATAATGTCTCCTTCCTCAAACAATTCTCCAGTGTTCGGGTTTAAAAATATAGGCCTAAATCATATGATTTTATGTGTTTGATAAAATAAAACTTTCAAAAACTTAAGTGTGTTTGAGGCCCATATTGCTGTCTTATGTTCTTTTATGATTTTTGCGGTATATGGTGTAATTACAATACCCATATTGCAGAGTGCAATTACTGGTTCAAATAAATCCTGCCAGGGAAGTTTACCATATTTTAAATATAATTCCCAATATCCTTTTAATTCTCCAGGTACGGCAACTGAAGTTCCTCCATCGTTTTTAATTGACTTAAGATCCTTAACTGAACCTGGCGCAACTTCTCGTGCATTTAAAACTTCCACCAAATTTCGTTGTTTATTATATGATGTTAAAATGAATCCTCCACCAAGACCAGCACTTTGCGGGTTAGCAACACCTTCACAAAGCAGGGCAGATATTGTTGCGTCTGCCACTGAACCACCCTTTCTTAAGATGTTTCTGTAAAGATTATAGTATGTTAATAATTATGCATGAAAATAACGCTTTTATGATAAACGGAAAAAAATTGCTATATTATTGCTGTGTATGAACTTACAGTGCAATTTCAGTACAAGGTGGTGAATTTGTAACAACAGCTGCATTCATATAACTTGATGCATTTGCCACTCTTGTGGTACTATTTTTAACACTTATATTATGTTGTGATCGTAAACCATAGCTAACACCTAATATTATTCCAATTATTAATGCAAGTCCCAGAATTGTAATCATGAATATTGTGCAAACCTTAATTAAGCTGAAATATAGTAATGATTAAAATGTTAAAGCTATTAAAAGCTTACGTAATTTCCATTAAACTTCAGTAAAAGACTGTCAAATGTAACAACATGCTGCAGCATAGCAACACGAAAAATTTGCATTTTTTCAACATCATGATATCTTACTATTAATGGACAATCGGCGGGTCCATACCAGTAGACCAAGTCTATCAGGTACAACATTCATTAACGATAGTATTATCTTAACAACCACACTTGTGGAATGGAAAAAATCATACCCTGACGAAAGAAATTAACGCATCACTTTTTAAAAATTTAGTTAAAATTGGAATAAAATATTTTCTTTCAATTTAAACTATCCATTTTAACAATTTTACTTTCAAATACCTACAGAATAAAGCCAAAAAACAATACAAATTAAAAAAATGGCAAAAATAAAGAGAGGAAAAAAATTAAGAGCGGAAAAAACTTAACATGTAATTATAAAACTTAATATATAGTGACCATCAATGGACAGAAGAAACTCCTCACGCGATTAGACAATCAAGACACCAACAAATCTGAAACTAGATGCAGAACAAGTTGCCTACCTTCCATTATTTCAATATGAATTTATTGCCTAATTTAGACCTTCATTAATGTAGAAGCGACCATCCGGAAAAGAGATAATTGTAAGCTATAGATTGGCATAAGTTTCAATTATTACAAATAAATTTTACGCGTTTAAACAGAAAAGTGCGATTTTCAGTTTTTTGCAAATACAGTAGGATCCCGATTATCCGAGCTAATGTGGATCAGCCCCTGCTCGGATAAGAAAAAACTTGGATAATACGGAGACTTACGGAAAACATAAATGTTACATGAATACATACATATGTACATACGTATACGTAAGTTTATTAATTTGACAAATACAATGTTATTTTGGATTTTTTTGCACAATTACACCTCTTTCTTGCTGCAATATTTTGCCACCGCTTAATGAGCAAAACATCAGAAGGAGTAGCTTCCTGTTGTTGTTCAAAATATCGTAAAGCAGTCTCTAATGTCATCAGGCCTTCTCCATGAGATACCAACTGCTCGTTATCTTCATCATTAACTTCATCTTCTTTGCCGGAGCCATTTTCATCATTTTAATTTAATACTTGAGAAATTATTTCTTGATCGTCCAAACTTTCCTCAGAATCATCAACTACAATCCATTCTTGCACTTCGGTTGGTGACACTTCCTCGCATCCTCTTAGACGTGTCATCAATTCATATAAACTGATGTCTTCTTCATCATCGTCCTCCTCTTCAAGTGTCCGAGCAGTCAAAATCTTCGACCAAGATTTTGCAAGAGTCGATCGCTTCACTGCATTCCAAGCTTCAGCCAACCAATAAACGACATGTTTTAGGTTAATATCCTTCAAAACTTTTATTAGATCTTCAGTTTCGCTCTTTTCCAACGCATGCTGTAGAAGAGAGCGTCTGTAGTTCCTCTTCAGATGTTCCAGAACCCCTTGATCCATCGGTTGAATTAAAGCTGTAACATTTGCTGGAAGAAATTTAACCGTAATGTTTCCACTTTTTAGCGTTGCTTCTTCTGGATGTGACGGTGCATTATCTAAAACTAACACTGTTTTAATAGGAAGACAGTTAGTTCTCATAAATGTCTTTACACTGGGCTAAACTCATCATAAAACAAAATTTTAAACAGTGTTCTGTCCATCCAGGCAGCTTTCTGGTTTTGATAGTGCACAGGTAAAGCTCCTTGAGCTATGTTTTTTGTAAGCTCGTGGCTTTGCAGATTTTCCAATGCACATTAAACGAAGCTTGTACCTCCCAGATGCATTGCTACAAGCCATTACAATCAGTCTTTCTTTGCTGCGCTTATACCCAGGGGCCGAAACTTCTTGTTTAGCAGCCAAAGTCTTTGCTGGCATCAATTTAAAATTTACGCCAGTTTCATCACAATTGTAGATCTGATCGGTTGAGTAACCTTCTTCTGCAAGCAGTTTGTGGATATCGTCTTTAAATCTTTGAATGCCTGCTGTATCTGAAGAAAGTTTTTCACCACAGATTTTTAGTTGTCGAATTTCATGGCGTTTCTTCCAGCGATCGAGCCAACCATCACTTGCAGTGAACGTGTCTGTTGTCAAATTTGGAGTAACATCATTAATATGTTTATTAAGCAATAGGGCTTCTTCGTTTACTATAGGGCCAGATACAGGGATTCCCTTGCCTCTCTGTTGTGTGAACCATAAATATAAGCTATCACCAACCTTTTCGTAGTCACCTGTTTTCATACATTTTCGTTTACCAGATCCCGAAGCTTGTAGACTATGCCATTGCTTAATTTTATCTTGATTTCTTCACCTACTGTGACTTTGCCGACACCATATTCACTAACAATAACTTTAATTGATTCACCCCTATCTAGACGTTCTAATGCTTCGATTCTTTTTTGCTAGAGTAACCACCACTTTCTTACGCTTCTTCGACCATTGGACAAATTAAATGAGACACGGCGTTCGAGCGCTCGCAGGCGCTTTTGCAAGGGTGTTTGGATGGTTGTCTACAAATATGAAGGCAGTACTCAGTAAAATTGTCAGGGCCCCATCAAAAATAAAAAAATTAAGGAAACAATTCAAACGGTGGGCGCGTTCAGGAAGGTTGACGTATATTGGAGAAAATCGTTCGTCTCCAAAATGAAAGTTTGGAAATTTTTTAAAATGTTTACGGAAACGACTTTATATAATTAGTTCTTATACATAGTTTATGCATAAAAATGTTTTAAACAAATTTTCATCAACTTTAAAAAATAATTTTTAATTTCGTAAATTTTTGATGGTGAAATAAAAAAATTTGTAATCGCGTGTTTGTTAACAAGAAACATTATATTTATATCCGAAGAATTTTTTTTCTAATTCTGTAAAGTTTAATGAAAAGGTATGCCACTGTTTTTATTAGTCCTGCAAAAAACTGTTTCAACCCATTAGTGCATGAAGTTAAAATATTTGAATTTCGTAATTTTTTGCTTTCAGCTTATCTTTATTATTAGATTATTATCATAAAATATGACCGTCCCTTAAAAGGAGCACTATGGACTAATGGGTTGAACAAATATCGCTGGCGTTAACAATGTTCTCATTTGTTGTGAAAAAATCTTGAAAGTTAAATAACTGATCCGAATTTGACTACGAAATAAGTTGGATTCAAATTTATTTAATTCGAAAATTAATTCGCCGTTCAACGAAATCATTTAATCTTACGTTAATAAAATGCAACACATTTTCTGACAATGTTTTGAGTATATCTCTGATACAAATACCAAGAGAGAGTAAATGACCTAAAAATATAAATGGGACTTGGTATGTAAGTAGTTACATAAGTGTTTAGTTGAAACTCATCCAGAGGAAGAAATATGTTTTAATAGTATTTTGATAAAGTTTGCACAAGGGGGTATAAAGATAATTATATTAAAAGTAGAATTAGGGCTTACCACTGGAGAAAAAAGGGATGAGTAAAGTTTTCTGCATGCGAGGGTATATTATATAAATGTTTTATTTAAGACTTCTCGGCATAGAGGACCTGTTTTTGTAAAAGTTGAATTTTACGACATTCGGCGTTGTACTAAATGATAGGCAACCACGCTACCACCACGGTCATAAATCATTGTGTATAATAGAACTCGGTGAAGTAGCCATAAATAACTTCCTTGAAACGACTTACATTTACTCGAAATGCAGTCGACACAATATGTATTCGGGCGTTTCGGCTCCTTTATTCTTTTAAATAGCAGATGTGTAGCAAAATATTTGTACCGGAATGGGACTTACAGAGGGAGGAGGGTTTTTTTTGTTGACTTAAATGGTTTTTGAAACGAACGGATCCAATTGCATGTTATTAGTAAAACAAAATAAAAAACCGAAAATTTGTTGCGATGTAATTAGCGTTATTTAAATATTTGTAAACTTTATAGTACCTTTTCGATCTCTGCACTCGTACGTTTTCGTGGGTCTATGATTTGAGGTAAAACCGCTTTTTCAAAAGAAAATTTCAAATTTGAAAACAATGTATTTAGCCCAGTAAAAATGTATTTTTACCCTGCAAAAGGTCGGTCAGGTTTGGTCAAACTTGGAAAATTATTGATAAAACTGCCTATATTTAGTATTGTTTCATTGTGCTCTAAAACCTGCCCATTATAACCAATCTCAAAAATTTTACATTCCATGAATACGTGACAGCTTATGGGACACAGAAGTGCAAAATTTTTTTTTCTACTGACACCCTTGGACCAGTGCAGCTTTATTTCAAACGGGGCGCGGACTCAAAAATAACTGGTTGTTTTTGTTTATTTTGGGAAACAGAAATATTTCTAATTTACAAATGGAAAAATGACTTTTGCTACATTTATGTACACTAATTCACGCAAAATTTTCATTTGAAACATTTTTTTATATCTCCGATATACAGGGAGCGCCAGCCAAATGGAATAAATTCATTATCTCAATTATTGTGCATATGGAGAAAAAATCCCGAAACACGTCATTTTTAGTCTATCACATCATATCCTGTAAAGTGAAAATTTCATTCATAACCTCAACCCCCTTCGAGTGACCGGAGAAAATCCGGAAAACCCGGAAATTTCAGTGTTTTTTTAAAAAATTCACAACTCCGACATTTTTTAATTTTAAGAACTGAAACCTTCCACACAGATAGCCATTTATATTATATTATATTATATTATATATATATATATATATATATATATTATATATTATATATATATATATATTATATTATATTTATATTTTATGTGTGCAAAACCCAGTTTCTGTCGGACTAACGCTTATTGCACAATCACCATTTCAATTTTTTTCTACGATATTTTCCAGGAGGGCTTCTTGCTCCTGTGGTTATCCGATGTAAATTTTAAAAACAGAATTGGAAACTAGACGTACAGGGCAACAAAACGTTCATCTTCGATTTTTCATAAAATGCAGCGAAATAGGTGAAAAACGGTCGTGAATATGAGTAAAAACGGTCGACCGCGCGAAAGTGGTCGAGTAGTGGGGGGTGACAGCCCGTGAGGGGAAGCGAACATATATAGTAATAGAAGCGGGCTGCGCGCAACATTCAAATCTTTACATTAAAATATTTCAGCAACTACTCCAGCTATTTTATTACTTTTTTTATCTCGGGGTAACAAAACTCGAGGAGTCGGATTCTGGACTCGGAATTCACCAATCATGAAAAAAGTCGATGAGTGCACTATGAGTACTGTGGATGTTAGGAAAGCGTGTTTGGCAATAGTTTTATGTACAAAACTGCTCTAAAACGCAAGCGATGGACAAAAGATTGGCTAAAAAGACGTTAATAATACTCTCACCTTGTCCTTCTTTAGGAAATTAACAAGACGAATGAAGAGGATTATAAGAATTATCTTCGCATGATAACATAACATTTATATTATATATTATATATTATTATATTATTATATTATTTATATTATAACATATTTAACATATTTACAAATATTTTACATCAATTAAAATATAATATAATAATTATTTATTATTTATTTATTAAACCACTACAATGCCTCAAAAAGGCATCCTATAGAGGCAAATGTAGTTGCCTGTACATAGGGAATGGCACTTAAAATCTAAACTAAAACTACAACTCAAAATTATATTATAAATTACAAATTATATAAGAAATCATTTCATAGAACACTTAAAATCTAAACTAAAACTACAACTCAAAATTATATTATAAATTATAAATCATATAAATAGACATTAATAGACAAAACATGACAGCAAATATTTTGTCAATTCCAACTTACTTAATCATTGTGTAAATAGACGTATGTTTTAAAATGTGTTTCAAGGTGTATTTTGTAATTGTAAAATTGTAATATAAATCAGTGACGCACTTTTAGAATGTAAAATGTGAAGTTTAAAAAAAAAAAATTGTTATGGAAAAAAAGGAACAATAATTGCAAGTAACAATTAATAATTAGCTTTAACCCATTTCTTTATCTTTTTTATATGACAGACTTTATCCATATTTAAAATTTTTAAATCGCGTGGTAGGAAGTTAAACGACAACATGGCTCTTTTATAAGAGTTCTGGTCTCCAATTACTTTATTATATTTAAGTAAAATTAAGTTTTTATTTCTAGTAATACTCGAAGATGCCAGGAACTGCATTTTGAGATCAGAGTAATGAAACTTTAGAGCCTCAAAAGTAAATAATTGCTCTAAATTAAGTGAGACGGAATGATTTTTACTAATTATTTTTAAAATTCTATTTTGCAGATTTTGTATCAAAACCCTGTAACTTTTAAAAACTCCACCCCAGGCTAGAATTTCATAGCTTATCAAACTATGGAAAAAAGCATAATAAATCATTCTTAGAGTCTCGGTGGACATTGATTTAGAAATTTTATAAAAAATATACACAAGGTACTTTGTTTTACTTAAAATATACTGCATGTGGTTTTCCCACCTTAAATTCTAATCAAAAACTATTCCTAAGGATTTGTAACAATGAACTCTGTTAATATTTTTATTATTAATTTTAATATTCAGTCTAGCAGGAACACTATCACTGTAACTACCAAACGTCACATAAACTGTCTTGCCAACATTTAATGACAATGTATTTAAAGCTAACCATCTGTTAATCTTGTTCAAAAACTTATTCATATTATCCTGAGCTAAGTTCCAACTATCGCCCATGGCAATTACTGCAGTATCATCAGCATATGATAGTATAGACTATATATAGTATATATAGTATATGTTAATGTGGTTCCCGTGGTGAGGAAGACGTATGGGGGAGGAAGTTAGTAGTCACACAGGTTACCTCCTCTTAACAAAAAAAAAAAAAAAAAAGTATAGACTCCAGAGGGATTACACTCAGCAAATCATTGATAAACATTATAAAAAGCAGCGGTCCTAGAATCGTACCTTGAGGTACGCCCGTCTTTAGTAACAAGTCATCACTAACAGTTCCATTTATCCAAACTGCTTGATACCTGTTACTTAGATAGCTCGAAAGCAAATCCAAAGCCTGTCCTCTGATGCCTAAACAATATAATTTATCCAGTAAAATTGTATAATCGACTGAATCAAAAGCTTTTGCTAAATCTAGGAAAGTTATAGGTATTGGTATACTTTTATCTAAAGTCTTATACAAAATATTTTATATATAATTAATAGCATTTTTTGTACCAATATTTCTCAAAAAACCAAATTGATGTTTGGAAATTATATTATCCTTTTGTACGAAGCCATAAATTCTGTTATCAATAAGTCTCTCAAAAATTTTCGCAACATTCGATATAAGCGAAATTGGTCTGTAGTTGGACATAATGTGTTTATCCCCTGATTTGAATTTGAATACAACAACAACAACAAAAGGCGCCCAACAGCGCATATATTCCACAGACCAGCGTCAAATTGAACGCAATATTACAGAAATAAAAAATTAATTACAGTACAATAGCGAAAATATGTTAAATATGTTAGAATTAAGGAAAAACTGTTTAAAACAATAGGGGCAGAATTGCCTAGGACGAGGACGCATTAGGGAACCAGTAAAGTGCAGGAAAGGTAACAGCACCATGGCGTCAAAGCCAAGGGAAGGCATAGGAGCAGGTGGCAAGTGGGTCATTCTATTGCCACCGTAAAAGGAAAGATCCACGCAGGATCCCAAAAAAGCGCAGATTCTAGAGGCGGGGGCCAGACTAGCAACTGGGCCTGCAAGGCAGTCCGAGCTTCATTAAAAAGTGGACAGGCAAGAAGGCGGTGAACAGGGTCGTCAACATCATCAGGGCACACCGAGCAGTTCGGGTGGTCACGTTTTCCAATCCGATGTAGATGAACAGCAAAGTTACCATGGCCTGACAAAAACTGGGTAGCATAGAAAGAGAGAGAGAGCGAGGCATCTCCGGAATCCGGGGCGAGAAGCAGTAGGTAATCCGACCTTTAGTGGAGCAATCCCATCGATCCTGCCAGCAGTCAAAGATGCGGAGTGCCAGGTACTCCTTGGCATGGGTGAGACTGGGGAAATCAGCCAAAAAAAGGATATCAGCCTCAAATGGGGCGGAGCCAAATTTGCGTAATCCCTTGAGGCAAGTCCTCTTCTGTATCTCAAGGTCCAGGGGAGGGATGCCAGCCAGGATGCCCGCGGCGTCATTAGAGAGGGAGCTGTACCCTTTGCAAACAGCACGGCAACACATACCATAAATGGAATCAAATTTCCTCTTCATATTAACCATGCAGAGCCTGTGCTGCTACAATTCTGCACCATGGGACACAATAGGGACAATAACAGACTTATAGATACTATGGAGGGAGTCAGTAACGTCCAAATCCCAGGATGCCCCACATTCACATCGGAGAGTATTTATCAGAGCACGCACCTTCTTCCGCACATGGTCTGCATGCTTTTCAAATGTAAGTCGCCGGTCTAGTACAACACCTAAGTACCTTATGCTTGTGGACTGGCTCAATCTTGTATTGCCTATATAGAACATGAGGTCCCGGTGGTGAATGCGTGGAGGCGAACGGTTAACCATGAAGGTGGACTTAGTGGACGATATCACAAGCTTCTGTGAAGCGGCCCATTGCTGTAGGATATCAAGGCACTGCTGGGAGCGCAGGCGCAAGTCAGCCCTGGTGGAGGACGTCACCACAAAGGTAAGGTCGTCCGCATACGCAATGACATCACAGCCCTCAGGAAGCTGTTCCTCCAACAGGACATCTACAATGCAGTTCCAAAGTGTCGGACCAAGCACCGAACCTTGGGGGCAACCTTTCGTGCAAACCTTTTCAACGGTGATGTAGTTCGCAGAGAGTTCCACCTTCCGCCCATCCAGGTAGCTGACGATGGTAGCAATGAGGGCTCCCGATACTCCCTTGTTCCTCAGGGCTTGGATAAGCCCAGGCCACCAAAGGTCATTGAAGGCTCCAGAAATATCAATGAAGATAGACAAAATGTACTTGGGACCAACAACAGAGATCAGACGCTGGTAAGCAAGCAGGGCATCAGTGGTTGATTTCCCCGCAACAAAGCCATACTGATTCAGCGCATGGAAGGGGGTGACAGCATCCAGCAGGCGACAGCGAATAACCTTCTCTAAAATCTTGCCATATTCCGGAAGAAGTGTGATTGGCCTATAGCTTTTTGTTAGTGCCGGATCAGCACTTGGATCTTTCAGCAACACTTTTAAATTACCATGCTTCCAGATAGTTGGAAAATAGCGGATTCGCAGACAAGAAGACATTAGGCGGGTTAGGAGAGGGCCTATCACCGGGTGTATCATTTTGATGAAACAACCTCTGATGTTGTCTAGGCCAGGCGCCTTTTTGCTTTGGAGGCAGGAGACAATAGCCGCAAGTTCCTCCTCACGGACATCATCTTCAGAGTAGTCAGGGATAGCAACAATAGCTCTCAGGTTGCCATGGAGCATTCTCTGGTGAGCAGTGTTAATCTCAGGAATGTCATCTGGGAGTAGGGAGTGTAAGATGCAAGTTAGGGTATCCCTTATTGTAAGAGTATAGCCATGGTCCAGGATCCGAATTGAAGCAAGAACTCCACGAGCATGGATCTTATTTGTGGCCAAACGATAGGCCACACCCCAGGGGTTTTTGGCAAGATCCTCCTCAACAAACTTCCTCCATGAAGTCTCCTTAGCCTGTACAAGCACCCTGTTATAATCAAGCTTGGCAGACGCCATCGCAGCTGCAAGTCTTTCTCGTTCAGTATAGATCCGGTTTCTATAAAGACACCGCTTACGATACAGGTATATGAGGCGAAAGCGGTCAACTTTCTCCGTCCACCATTCGGGTCGGTGAGGGAACCTCCTTCTGCAGCGGGCATACAGCTTAATGATGGCGTTTAGACCATCAAGGAGGGTAGAAAGGCACGCATCCACAACTGCAGATGAGTTTAGGATTGGCCAATCACAATCAATACCATCCACGAGGCTCTGCAGGGGGACAGCAATATCCTTCAACTGGATAGTCGATTGGTTCAGGTGGTATAGTAGAGCCAGGGAACCTTGCACAGCAGTTTGGTAACCTTTATAGAGGAAGAAAATTGCACGATGATCTGCACAATTTATGACATTTAAGACGGTCCAATTCAAAGTACGGCCAACCAGGTTAGGAGTGCATAGCGTTAGATCTATGTGGCTACTACCATTCCTAGACTCAAACGTCGGTGGATTACCCGGTTCATTCAATACGCACAAACCATGCGTCAATATGATCTATTCCACATGTTCCGAGCGCCGGTCACAGAGATGGTCATGCCAGATTGTAGAACGGGCATTAAAATCTCCGCAGAGGTACACGGATTTGCCTTGCAGCTCAGCAAGGGCATTCTGGACCGCAATTAGGTCAGTTTCAATCAGGGATGAAGGTGGAAGGTACACATTGATAAGGTAAAGTTGTAAGGCGCCAGCGGAAATAAGGATGGTGGTAAGGTTTTCAGAAGACAAGTGATGGAGATGAAGGATGTCAAAGCGAGAATCATTGACTAGGATGGCAGAGCGGAATTGGGTAGAGTTGTTTGCAATCAGGCGGAGTCCCATGAGGCCAGGAACATAGTAGCGGTTATTACGGCAACAGTTATAAGGCTCCTGGAGTAAGGCAACCTGGATATTGTGCCGGAAAATGTACCGTATAGTTTCAGCAGTAGCCGCCTTACATTTCTGCAGATTCGCCTGTATGAAGGAAACGTCACTCATTAAATTCAATACTATTGATTAGGTCGGCATAACGGTTGCGGTAGATGGGGCAGGAGGAACTGGACGTATCATGTTGAGTGGAGGTACGGACTCCGGAACGGACGCAATTTGAACAGCAGAACTTAGAGGGAATTTGACTGGATGGGCAGGACTTCGAGGCATGTTCAGTAGAGGCACAGTAGCCACACTGTTCAGGTGACTTACAGTGCTTTGACACATGGCCAAAGCGCTGACAGTTAAAACAGCGGGTAACTCGGATATAATCCCGGACGCGGCAGGAGGTCCAGCCTAGACTGATTCTATCCCAGCCAAGGAGCACCTTCCTAGCTTCAGGATCAACTTGCAGCACCCAGTTATTTGTTGAATCAGTAACCCGTCCCACTTTAAAGGCAGTCTTCATGAAGGAGGCATTAACTGTTGAGGGTAAGAGCTCAACAAGACAGGTTTCAATGTCATTCGGGCCAAACTCTTTCGGAACTCCGTAAACAATGACAGTCGGCCATACCTTCTTAGGCACAGATGCCATCAATCCAATCTCCTCCAGCAGTTTATTAGAGGGAAGAGTCGTAATTTCTTCCGTATTTGACTCAATCAAGACTCCATTACGCGCGATCTTAATAATTCGATCTGGCTTGATCTTGAGCTGCCTAGGGGTGAACTTACTCTGCAGAAGTTTAAGAGTGTCATCTGCGGACTTAATCCCAGGGCAGCCATCTTTGGGATAGACCTCAACTTTAAATTTTGGCTGAACAGGAGCGGGCAGACTAGGACGTATAGCTACAGAAGCAACCTGGCTGTAGAGCGGCAGAGACGGGGGCGGTTTGGGAAGGGCTTCCCTAACAGCAACACAAACTGCTTCGTGGATATCCTCCGCAAAAATAGGCTGCACGGAACCAGGATGCTGCCAAAGGTGCACTTTTGTGAAGAGACGCGTCAGATGATTTAAGGTAGTCTGCGCCAAAACCACCGATTGGATTGTAGCATCTCTTCGAGACAGGTTACCCTGCGTACTTTGGATGAAAGTAGCAATGCACTGAAAGCACTTGCCCAGCTGGTCAATATAGCCTGCATGCTCAGCCTCCATAGTAAGGATGGGAAGGGAAGGTTGGGTAAAGTCACCAATCACATCACAACTTTACATAATAATAATAATGAGCCCCGGCCCAAATCTGCTCTTGTCAGGCGTTAAATCACAAAATTCAAAAAATCAAGAACACTTAAAAATTAGTAAAATGTCAACGGAAAAAAAAAGTCAAACCAAAAAACACGAATTTCTCCTCAACTCCAAGCTGCAGATCGACGAAACCAACAAATAATCTAACCAAAATACCAATATAACGGGTCACAAACGTCTCCAAACAATAACTCTTAAAAAAATCAGCCAAATTTATCAAACTTGCATGGACCGCAAAAAATCCAAACCTCAGTTATTTCACAACCGCCTTTGTACAGTCAAATAAGGTGCAATAAGGATTCAACTTCGGAATGAAAGCGATAAAGCTTTATTTTTGCATAAACCTTTGTTATGACGTTCTGAACACTAGCTGAAAAGTCTCATGTAATCTCGTGTCCGCGTCAGAAGATATTGAAGGTCACGAAAATTAGTCGATCACGCGGAAAAATGCATGAAATAAAAGTTGTAGATAATTTTATAGTCTACAAATTATATAATCACCTTAAATGACATGTCACGCAAAGAAAATAAGATAATTGCGAAAATCCGAAAAATAATTAGAATATTTACACCCGGTTTTCAAAAACGTTTTTAGAATTAAAGTAAAATTAAAATGGTCGGAGAATAAATCATTTTTCAAGCTCTGAGATATTTAACAGAAATCGCATTGACAATGCTTCATTATAATTTTTTTAAACTTTTATAATCAACAAATTAAATTTCTAATCCGTTCGATTGCAAATTAGTTTCTCCTTCAAATGATGTAACTTAAATGCAAATATCTCAATTAGATACTTTGTTATAGCCGCAACACTTCACATTGAAAATCTCATAAGAACATTCCGTAGGAACTCCTCTTAAAATGTACCGGAAATTGATTTTATATATTAAAATGTTTATCGACGATCTTATCTTAACAGAAATATCACAGTTTAAAATATTTTCAAATTAATTTGCGACTTCAATTAACAAGAATTCGTTAGCACCCTATTGGAAGCGCCTTGATGAAAATAAAATTAATTAAACTTTCTCTCAAACAAGACTTTCCAACAACAGAATTCCAACAGAACACTAGACTTCTGTAAAAAGTAAGAGAGCACTTTATTTCGAATTTTTCCTTTTCGACCCGTTTTAAGTTTGCGCTGAAAGATTTCCAAACAAATCGATGGCGGCAACTTTGTTGAAACTTCTGTAAAACTGAGGAAAACCATGGTGACTGGGACTTTTTATGTGCATGAAGGAAATAATCAACAATAATATCACAAGTGCATCAAAATAGCCGATTAAATTTTGACGTTTTTGTCAAAATGTTTTGCCTAGAAATATGTCGAGCAAATTTGCCACGTAACAAAATCTCGAGTGCGCAGCACGAGGGATTTTGTGTGGAAAATTTACGAGAAATATTTCTTTATGGCAAAACGTTGCGACGAAAACGTAAAAATTTAATCAGGCTATTTTCATGCACGCGGGGTATTCGGCATGATTATTTCCTGAATATTAATCTGAATAAATAGATTTTACAACAAATTATTTATTTGTTTGTCGAAGAATCTTCGATAATGATTGCAAAAAAAATTCAGAAGCGATTAAACGTCAAAATTTAATCGGGTAAATTTTGACACGTTTGAAACGTCAAAATTTAATCGCTATAAAACTGAGGAAAACCATGGTGACTGTGACGTTTTATGTGCATGAAGGAAATAATCATAATAATAATAATCAAGTATTAAGTTTTGGAGAAAATACAAAAATAGGTCGATTTTTAAATTCCATTTTATATTTTTTATATACAGCGTGTTGTTAAAGTATAATTCCGTCTTCCGTATGATAGAAATCCCCCTCGAATCGAATACGAAATAATAGCAACACTCAAACGACGTTTTAAAATTTTACATGTAGATGTATTTCAAGCGGATAAACAAAAATTTGTAACCATTTTAGACAAATTTTCCAAATACGGTCAAGCCTTCCCGATAACCGCAGCAGATGCAATTTCAATTGTAGAGACATTCATTAAATTTATGTCATTCCACGGTCTTCCACTACAAATCGTTGCCGATAGTGGTACAGAATTTAAAAATACCACAGTAGGAGATTTTGCCAAACTTCACAAAATAGACCTACATTACACCACTTCGAAAAACCCAAATAGCAATGCCCCAGTGGAACGCTTCCATTCGACCATTCTCGAACATCTCAGAGTTCTAAAAGTCGAACATCCACATACAGACCCCGTAAGTTTAATGCCTTATGCAATTTTTGGATACAATCATTCAGTGCACTCTGTGACGAAACAAAGACCAATCGATATTATAAATGGACACTTAAGTACCAAAGATCCTTTTTACATTGATATACACCACAAAGTTTTAAACAATTACATACAAGAACATAAAGACAAAGTGCAACTTTTGTACGACAATATTCACGAGATTTCAAAATCCCATAAGGAAAAGGTAATCTAGATCAAGACGATGCAAAACGTTATGATCAAGCTATATTGATAAATTAGAGAAAGATGAAAGTAAAATAATAAACACAGTAAAGCAACAAATATCACTTTCGCATGAAAGCTTAAAAGGTAACAATGAAACATTATCACTAATTATTCATAATCAGAATATAATCAAAGAAACCATTGACGGATTGCAGAACAATACGTTTTATTATTTTTCACTTTCAGACACATTTACTCAAATCAAATTTAATTTAGATACTTTACTTTTAACAAATTTGGAAAATGCTATACAATTCGCTAAACTTGGAATTTTACACCCCAGTATAGTATCAATAAACGAAATGAAATCAATATTAACATTACTTTTAAAATACCATTCAATAAATCAATTAATTTATTATGACATGAACGACATTCATAAGCAGTATGAGATAATTTCTGTAGAAGCTTATTTTTCTAAAGATAGATTAATTTTTGCACTACACATTCCTCTGGTTCACCCCGAGACCTTTACTCATTACCACCTTTATTCAATTCCTACACGAAATCTAACCACCTTAATTCCGAAAAGTACCTACTTCACAATGAGTGACACATCTTTTCAATATGATGCTGTTCAATGTCGATAGTTGATTCCTAATTATTTGTGTGACAACAACCTTCATGTTAATGGAATCCAGGAAGACGATTGCTTATTTTCGATCTTGCAAATCAAAAGACAAAGATCCGAATACAAAATGGTCGCAATAACGATAAACAAACCCCTAATTGAAGAAGTCATTGACTCATACTATATAGCCATCATTCCACAACAAGAAAAAGTCCAAACGACATGTGAAGAGACAGATTTTGTAATGTTACATGGTACATATCTGATCGAAGTACCCTTTCAATGCAGTCTTCGAACTTCAGGGTACAACTACATAAACGAAAAAGGAAAAGCAAAAGAACAACCGCTTCTGCTTCCCGAAATCAATGTATCAGAAAAAATCCATGCCATCAACAAACTACAACAAACAACAAAAGGCGCCAAGCGGCGCATGTATTTGCAAAAATTGTAGCATCATTCAATGGCCACCGTAAATGGTCGAAGTAAGGCCGGGTCCACCAGGAACAGGCGTTCCGCTGGCGGGGGCCAAGGTTGGAGTACAACCTGCAGATCAATTCGGGCTTCATTGAAAAGAGGGCAGGTAAAAAGGCGATGGGCTGGGTCGTCCACTTCCGTAAGACACACAGAGCAATTCGGGTGCTCCCATTTTCCAATTCTGTGAAGGTGGACGGCAAAGTTACCATGACCGGAGAGTAGCTGCGTTGTAATAAAGGATAGGTAACGAGCAGCATTTGGTACCAGTGGAAGGAAGCGCTGGGTAATCCGCCCCTTGGTAGAGACATCCCATCGCTCCTGCCACCGGTCTTGAATCCGTAACGTTAAATATTCACTAGCATGAGCGCAGCTAGGGAAGTCGACGCTAAGAAGGACATCGTCCTCAAACGGAGCAGATCCAAATCTGCAAAGACTTCGGAGACAAGTCCTCTTTTGGATCTCCAGGTCCAACGGAGGAATCCCGGCTAAGACACCCGCAGCATCATTAGATAGGGAGCTGTAGCCTTTACATATAGCTCTACAGCAAAGTCCGTAGATGGAATCAATCTTTTGCCGTACCTTCACCATCCGAAGTCTGTGCTGCCACATCTCAGCACCATGACTGGCAATCGGTATAATGGCACATCGATAGATAGTGTGGAGGGAAGCAGAGACGTCCAGATCCCACGAGGTTCTGCACTTACGTTTCAGAGCGCCAATAAACACCCGAATTTTCCTTTGAAGATATCCAGCATGTATTTCGAAAGTTAAGCCACGGTCAACCATAACGCCTAGGTACTTTACGCACATAGATTGCCGGATCCGAGAGTTACCAATCATTAGAACCAGGTCACGATGATGAACACGCGGTGGAGAGCGGTTAACCATGAATGTAGATTTAGCAGTCGAAATAGTCAACTTTTGAGACTCAGCCCAGCATTGCAGAATGTCCAGACACTGCTTAGAGCGGAGCCGCAGACCAGCTCTGGTATCAGACGTCACAACAAAGGTGAGGTCTTCTGCATATGCAATAACATCACAGCCATCGGGAAGACGCTCCGCAAGTAAGATATCCACAATACAATTCCAAAGAGTCGGGCCCAATACCGACCCTTGAGGACAGCCTTTAGAACAGGTCTTCATCACAGTGGTATTGGTTGAAGACAGTTCCACCTTCCGGCCATTTAGGTAACTAACAATAATAGCAATGATTGCCCCAGAACCTCCCTTGTCCCTGAAAGCCTGGACAAGTCCAGGCCACCATAGGTCATTGAAAGCACCTGAAATATCTATAAAAATAGTTAAAATATACAACGGGCCAGCAGCAGTAATTAGCGCCTTATACGCCATCAAGGCGTCAGTAGTCGATCTTCCTTTCACAAAACCGTATTGATTCAATGCATGGAAGGGCTCAGCAGTGTCAACCAGTCGGTTACGAATAATTTTCTCCAAGACTTTTCCATACTCCGGAAGAAGAGTGATTGCCCTATAATTCTTCACAGTAGATGGATCCGCACTTGAATCCTTCAATAGGGCTTTCAGATTACCATGCTTCCACCTGGTGGGAAAATATCGAGCCTTCAGGCAGGCAGACATCAAGCGAGTCAGAAGGGGTCCAATCTCCGGGTGAATCATTTTAACAAAGCAACCTCTAACGTTATCCAGCCCGGGCGCCTTCTTACAATGAATGTGCTGTATAATGGCCTCCAGCTCTTCCTACAACAAACTACAACTTGAAGATGTCCGATTGGATCGACTACATGAGATTCAATCAGAAGGAGGGAGAATTCAACCCCTGAACTTGGAAAGCCACCCGAACCATCATCCGTGGACCATTCCATTATACATTGCAGCATTCCTAACCATTTTATGGTTTTCTGTAAAGAAAATTCAACAAAGGAGGAAACAACCCCCAACTCAACCGCCAGTTCAGCCATCAGTTTTGTTCATCCCGATCAAAACCTCTTAGGGATGGAGGAGTTATATGAACGGAACTAATGACTAAGCATTAGATTACCTAGAATTAAGTTTAGAATTATAAATAGAAATACTGCATAACAATAGATGACTTAGAGTCTACGATAGCTGAATAAGCAACGAATAATGTTACTTAAGACGCTGCAATTAGAATTGTAAAGAAGTCTAGCTTAAACCTTTATTGTATTCACTCATGTTTTAAATCTGAATAAAAATTCTTTTTTTAAATCAGTCTAAAACTTGAAAGTTTAAGTCGTGATAGACTAAAAATAACGTGTTTTGGGATTTATTTTTCAACATGCATAATAATTGAGATAATGAATTTATTCCATTTGACTGGCGCTCACTGAATAGATATAAAAGATCAAATTTCGTTAATTTAATTAAATTGCACATTTAAATTACAAACAAATCTGCAATGAAGTCATAAAATAGAGTGAACAAATAAATATATTTTAAAAAAACAAGAATTTTACAGATAACAATTAATCATGTCCCTTTCTTTCATCCTCCTGCTCAATGATAATATCTTTTAGATCAGGTTGTCCCGTAAGTTTTAGGTTATGTTCATTAGCGAGATCCAAGAGTGTGAAGTATATCATTGGGCAAGACATGTCTTCTCTCATTTTTTGAGGTAAAATTTTGCCCAACTGCTCATAGACTGTAGAAAACATAGTCTTCTCAATTTTATTGTTCTACAATCAAAATCGATTAAAAAAAATCAATTCATGAATACAATTTACATCTTTATCTTTGCATAAACAAGTCCACATGTTTGATTTCAGTTTCAGTTTCAGTTGCTTTTCATGTAATGCATATGCAATGTGACCTTTTGGAACCTAGAATGAAAAAACTTAAAAAACTATAATAAAATAAGATGAGCACATACCAATTCAGGACAGTTCATCAAGTTATTTTCATCTACGAATTCATCGGAGCCATTGCTGCTATTGCTAACGTCTTGAAGTTCCGGGCAATAATTAGAATCATTGGCATTGTCATATTGATATGGACTAATTTCCCCTCCATCGATAAATTCTTCAAGGTAATTTTTGAATGGCACACGAACCTTTTTCAGCAATAGTTCGTCTTTGTGGACCGTTTCTTCCAATAATGGAAGTGGTAGTGTGTATCTATTTTTCAAGAATTACTATAACTCAAGTGACTGAATACAACTTACTTCTTCGTATGTGGAAAGGCAGAATTTCTTTTAACCTTTTTTAATTGCGACAAATCAGGTAGATCAGCTTCAAAGTCAATCATTTTAGGTTGAAATCGTGGTTTGCGAGCCGATTTTGCATCTGGAAACTGCTTCTCTTGCCGTCCAGAAAATCGAGTAACTGAAAACAAAACCTGTTAACACATTCGTTTTAATGAAATTAAACTGAATTACGGGCCAGCCTGACACGTTTAAGTTTCCAATGGCTAGGTCCTGCCCACACTTGCGTTATAAATTTATTGTCGTTTGTTTTTGGCTCGCTGGCAAAGGATATTCTGTAAGTCCCGGTTGGAAATTTTGAAGTTGTGCAACTTTTTTATTTCGACCTGCATATATATTTTGATGCTCTAACTCGTCACTTGAGGATACATCAGCAGCAGCGTCCTCAGAAATATTGTGAAGCGAACCATCTAATTCAGCGACAGTCAAGGGCATTCTATAACTGAATAAGTTTGAAATCGAGTCGTGTCAGTCAGATATGAGTTGACAACAAAAACTGTTTGTTTCATTCCAACTGTTTTAAATGACGCTTTCAGATTGGTTGATAGAGTCACTTAGTGACAAGCAACCGCTATTTTTAAATTTTTTCAACTACTTGTATACTTGCCAAGCAATAAAGCATTTTTTCAACAATAATATCCCAAGTGCATAAAAATAGCCGATTAAATTTTTTGCTTAGAATTAAAAATATGCCTAGTAAATTTGTCACGTGGAAAATTTACGAGAAATATTTCTTTATGGCAAAACGTTGCGACAAAAACGTAAAAATTTAATCAGGCTATTTATTATATTTTTTTTTTTGTATTTTACTATGTTTATTAACTCGCTATTGTACATACTACGCCACCTATTAAATGACTTTTTAACTTAACACTTTACAGTATACAGATAACTACTTTAACACTTTCCCTTGTTAATTTTTAAAGTCATTAAAAACTAAAAGAAAACATGAAACTATTCTAAAAGTCCCACTTTATCACACAAAATCTTCAGTCGAGTTCTGGCCAGAGGTTTTGTCATCATATCTGCAACCTGTTCTTCAGTTGAGACCTGTTTGATTTCAAGGTTTCCTTCTGTTACCTTTTCTCGAATAAAGAAGTGCTTGACTTCGATGTGTTTCGTTCTTCGATGAAATTCAGGGTTTTGAGTAAGTCTCACTGCCGCTGAATTATCCACTGCTAGAATCGGAACGGGTAATATCTTAACAATTTCTTTGAACAATCTGGTCAGCCAGATTATCTCTTTGCTGGCCTCGTTTGCTGCTACTATTTCTGCCTCTGTCGTAGATGTAGCAACCATTGCTTGTCTCTTACTCAGCCATGATATAGCCCCACCTGAATATGCTATAATGACTCCAGAGGTAGATCGACCAGTCTTTGTGCATCCTCCAAAGTCTGCGTCGCTATAGCACTCTAGGATTCTCTTTTCTTCATCACGTTGATAGACAATTTCCAGATCAGTGGTGCCAGCAATGTACCGGAAAACTCTTTTGACTCTGGCAACGTCTTCTGTAGACGGATTGTCAAGTGACCTTGACAAAAACCCCACGCTGTAGGCCAAATCTGGTCTGGTTCCAAGCATCAAGTACATCAGTGCTCCAACTGCCTGCCTGTATGGAAAGTTGTGTTCCTTCTTAACTTCTTTCCCTGGTTGCGACGTTTCAGCATTTCTCAGCATCGGTGTCGAAACTGGCTTGCATTCTGAGAAATTGAATCGCTCCAAAATTTTCTTTGCATGTGCTTCTTGATTTACTTTTATGCATGTTTCTGTTATTTTGATTTCTAGTCCCAAAAAATATGCAGCTTCTTTTGAGACAATCTTAAATTCTAACTTCAATTCTTCAAGAAAAACTTCCAAGTCTTGAGAGTCTGTTGCTCCAACCAATCCGTCATCCACGTACAAAACTACCAAAAGCTTTTTGCTGTTTTTCTCGCGAATGTATAAACATGGATCAGCTTCACTGGCTCTGAATCCCAACTTCAAAAGAAATTTTCCGAAACGTTGATTCCAACATCTTGGCGCCTGCTTGAGACCGTATAAACTTTTCTTCAGTTTGCAGACTTTATCTGTGCCTTCGGTGTACCCCTCTGGTTGTTTCATATAGATAGTTTCCTCAAGTTCACCATATAAAAACGCTGTCGATACGTCGAACTGGGCAAGATGCATCTGCTCATTTGCTGCTATGCTTAAAACTGAACGAATAGTGCCCATCTTTGCTACTGGACTAAAAGTCTGATTGTAATCTATTCCAAGTCGTTGACTGAATCCTTTGACAACAAGCCTTGCTTTGTACTTATCGATACTTCCGTCAGGATTCATTTTCAAACGAAAAACCCATTTACATGAGATTGCCCTGGCACCCATTGGTAGATGTGTCAGCTCCCATGTTTGGTTTTCTCTCAGCGCACTTATTTCATTGTCCATAGCTTTTCTCCATTCGGAACTCTGTTTGCTATTCAAAGCTTCCTCGAATGTTTCAGGATTTTCTGTTACATTGACAAAATTCTCCGCTGCCAACACAAAGTCGTCGTAGCGCTGCGGTTTTCTCAAAGTCGAACGATCCCTTAGACTTTTTTCTAATGACAACTGAGAATCTTCTTCTGCATTGTTTGAGTCAACGTCAATTTTGGGTTCATACTCATTTTCGTCGCTTTCTTCGTCTTCTTCTTCTTCTTGCTTTGCAATCTGGTCTTGATGTTCTTTCTTACATCTGAGATTTCTGAGTGGTACCTCAACTCTCTCTTCGCAATCTCCTGGCATCTCAAGAAACTGAACGTCTCTGGACAAAACGACTTTGTGCTGTTCTTTCACATAGATTCTGTATCGCTCGTCACCATCGTATCCCACTAGGTATCCTTTTACAGCTTTCTCATCCATCTTTCTTCGTTTCTGAACTGGAATGTGAACATAGCACGTAGATCCAATAATTCGTAAGTGTTTTATCCGCGGTTGTTGACCCATCCATAGTTCATATGGACTGATTCCTTTTTCCGACGATTTTCCTGTTCTATTGAGAACGTAAACTGCGGTGTTCACTAGCTCTGCCCAAATTTCTATTGGGAATTTGACATCTGAATTTGAGTATTTGAAAGTTCTTGCCATTTCAACTATGGTCCGATTTTCTCTTTCAGAACTACCATTTTGCTCAGGCGTGTATGGAGCCGTTAGCCTCTGTGTGACTCCATAATCTCGTAGAATTTTCCTTACTTCTTCATTGTCAAATTCTCCTCCATTATCTCTAAGCAACTCTTTGATTTGATGCTCTTGGGTCTTTGCGTGTTCTAGTACTTGCTTGAGCACGTCTTTAACTTCTGATTTTACTTTTACTGTAAAACCATAGCGAAATTTAGTGTAGCTGTCTTTAAACACAACTAAATATCGCCTTTTCGTAAACGATTCGTCAAAAGGTCCACATACATCGGTTGACATCAGCTCTCCAGGTTTAGTTGCTTTAATTCTGGTGCCAAATGGTAGACGATGTATTTTTCCATAGATACAGGGCTCGCATATTTCTTTATTCATTTTGACTTTAATACCTAACTCCCTTTCAAGCTTCTCTTTGACATGTCGTTTATCTTGGTGCCCCCATTTCTCGTGATATAACTGGAGTCTTGAGTTATCATCAACTACAATGTTTACATTTGTTTCTTTCTTAGGAAAAATTGATTCGATGGATGCTCTATATAGCGTTCCACCTATTTTGCGAACTCCGCACAATATTACTTTTCCATCGACCTCGAGCCAGCATCTGGTTGCTGTCGACTTGAACTCGCTCGTTTTATTTCTGTCTTGAGCTGCTAAAACAGAGAATAAATTTCTTGAAATTTTTGGAACGTACCACACATCTTTTAACTCCATTTTTTGACTTATGCGGTTGACTGTCGATACAATCTGAATGGTTCCTTTCCCAATTGCCTGAAGTGTCTCTTCTCCAGCACCTCTTATGACACACGGGTTGTCAAACTTTACGAACTCAACAAACTGAGTAGGGAGATTTGTCACATGTCTTGTCGCTCCATTGTCAATCCACCAGTCAGCTGCATTTACCTCTGTTGTGTAAACTTCGTTGCACAAAGTAACTAGAGCTACATTGGTATCGAGTGCGTTGCTCTGAGCATCACCTACAGTTTTGGCTTTTGGCGGTCGTCCGTCAGCTATCCACTTTCTGCAGTCCCGAACCCAATGCCCCTTCTTTTTACAATAATTACAACTGTCTTCCTTTTTGGATCTCATGTAATTTAATTTTGCTTTATTTTGTTTTTCTGATTTTGCCACTAGCGCCTCTTGTTCAAATTTGTCGCTGTCTGCAGTTTTTCTGACGTTTCTCTCAAACATGCACAACTGCATTGTTAACTCGTCAAATGTTTTTGCATCGTCCTTCGTCAACAGCATCCAACTAGATCGAAAAGTCTCAAATTTGCTTGGCAAAATGTGTAACGCCTTGCACACCAACATTAAATCTGGTAGCGTGTTCTCACCCTTTGCTTTGAGTCCATTGTTTAACTCATTCCACAAACTTCTTAACTGTGCAATGTGCGTTGAAACATCTTCTCCCGACGTCCAACTGAATGCAAAGAAATCTGTACATATTTTGAACAGCTGATCCTTAGATGTTGCCCCAAATTGTTGCTTTAATGCCTCCCACGCATCATGAGCCGTTTCTTTGTCCATAATTTTCTGATAGACTGCATCTGTTACTGAACTTGTTATCATTGACTTAGCATAACTATTTGCCTTACGATACAAGTGACTATCTTCTTTGTGTTTCTTTCTCTCAGATTCAGATGCATCTGCTGCTATCGGCTCTGGCTTCACTAACTTCTTGTCAATGGCATCCAGTGCTCCCTCGTGATAATCTAGTAGATCTCTGATTTTCCTTTTCCATATGGGCCAGTCTGATTCGCCCGTCAACGGTTTAATGTGCTTCGCTAAATCCATCTTAATTTGAACGAGACTTCACAAGAAACTGTTTTAATTATTCTCACTTAAATAAAAAGCATGGCTGTTCCCATAACCTATTATATATTTTTTTTTTGTATTTTACTATGTTTATTAACTCGCTATTGTACATACTACGCCACCTATTAAATGACTTTTTAACTTAACACTTTACAGTATACAGATAACTACTTTAACACTATTTTCATGCACGCGGGGTATTCGGCATGATTATTTCCTGATTATTAATTTGAATAAATAGATTTTACAACGAATTATTTATTTACTTGTCGAGGAATCTTTGATAATGATTGCAAAAAAAAATCAGAAGCTATTAAACGTCAAAATTTAATCGGGTAAATTTTGACACCTTTGAGATGTCAAAATTTAATCGCTATAAAACTGAGGAAAACCATGGTGACTGGGACTTTTTATGTGCATGAAGGAAATAATCAACAGTAATATCCCAAGTGCATCAAAATAGCCGATTAAATTTTGACGTTTTTGTCAAAATGTTTTGTCTAGAAATATGTCGAGTAAATTTGACCAGAGGCTATTATAAATGAGAGTGTACCACAGAGAGACTATGTCGCTGAAGATGAGCAAGTTTTCCTAATTTTTTTAAATGATCATGCCTATGCACTGGAATATAATTCTTTGTCATTATATGCCACAGAAATAGTAAAATACATAGCAGGTTTTGTGGCATTTAAGTTAGGTAGTAAAACAAAATGCGAAAATTGTGTGCAACATTTATTTGGGAATGAGGAGGATTTTTTGAACTCATTAATCACAAAAAAAAACAAGGGGAGGATTAAGTTATCCTAATGAAAGTGTTATCTTATTGTTTAGAAATAGAAAAAAATTTCAGACAGGAGCAAATAATTTCAGACAGAATCTCTAAACAAAAGGTTTTTTTGCGAACTTTTAATAAAGTTGATACTTTAAAAGTGTTTTTAGATGTAAATTGTGAGACTTATGATTTACTCAATCATAGATTTCTATTAATTAAGAGTACCGTAGAATCACCTAACTTGGGACGATTTTAGCATATTTCTTGTTATACCTTCTTAACGAAGTCATTTAAACATCTACAATATTTTTTTCTGTTGCTATCGGAAGGCCATTATAAAGATTAGTACAAATTGGTTTAAACTTTTTTGTTCCTAGTACCGTTTTTTATTTTTTTTTCGAGTGTCCCAAGTTAGGGCTAAAAATCCCTAAATTGGGACGGTCAACAAAATGATTGATTTATGCTTTATTTTTAGATTTAGTACATTAGGTGCATAGTTCCTAAATTAAGCATTGTTTTAAGAGAAAAAAAAAAGTTCGTTGACATTTGCATTCATTCAGGGTGAAATAACTAAATAAAAGAAGGAAAAATAAACACTTATATTCGCTGATTCGTAGCAATACAAAAATTACATAAAAAATAAACTATAATTCTGATAAACAAACAAAACAAATGGGCACTGACTGACAATATCGTATAAAAAATAAACAAAAATTGTTTCAAACAGAAACAAAATGAATAAACAGTATTTTAGTTGACTGGATCTCTTCTTAGCCCTTGGCGCAGTCTTTAGTCAAAGTTATGTCGTCCTCGGAATATTTTTGGGGCGTTTAAAATTTGTATAATCTGATGTCCCAAGTTAGCTACAAAATTACGGTTTTACAGAAATTGGTCGATACATAAACAAAGTAAATTTTTATATAACTGTTTTTTTCATAATTATTATAAATATTCATTAACTTACATCATGTAGGAGGCGCAATTATCAAATCCTTCAAATAACGCCGTTGGAGGGAAAAGTTTGACAGTTAAGTAAACATCTACAGTTTTAGAGGATAGTTTAAAGTTTTACAGAATTCTGTCACCTAAAAAATTTAACCTCACAAGAAGTGTTCTGTAACAAGTAAAACCTTCTCTATGAGTAAGTACCGCTGATAGTTCATCCATTTCAATATAAAAGGTTCTGGATCAATTTACATATAAAAAGTGACGTTTGTCCCAAGATAGGGTACCGTCCCAAGTTAGGTGATTCTACGGTATCTGTTTTTGTTATATGTATAACCTTTGACATTCTGCAGCGGCAAAATTCCATCTGTGTGGTAGATCACATTGAGAAATTGTAATGCATCGATTATTGGCCAAATGTATTTTAAAAGGTTCTGTGTCAATATAATATATTGCTGCCTTTGCTTGCAACTTGGTGATGAACGATTCAGAAATATAAGTTGTAGCCATCTTTATAATTTTCGCAACATTACGGTTCGATTTCTGACCCACAATAACAAATAATACGTTTTTATTTGTATTTAATACAAAATCTCGTATACAAAGTAAAAATGTTTTAATCCCGAATTCCGTGAACGGTTTAAACAAAATGCATACGGTTTCAATCTTTGCATAGTTGTTAATTTTATTAAAAACTTTGCCAAACTTTTGTGTTTCTTTATCATCTATATCAACTGTATTAATTAATCTATATTTTAAATTGTTAGCAACAAATTGATAGCACTTATATAAATTATCAGAACTTGAAATAACATCAATACAATTGGTGAATTTAATTTCTGAAATTATGCGCTGCCCATTAGAAATTTTAAACGTTGCACCAGCTATTTCAAGCACCTTCTTACTTTTTGCTTGTTTATACTGCGCATAAGTCAAATAATTAACAAATGCGTTAATAAATTGGGATTTGTCCGCCCATGATGGTCCAAGCAATAATATGTTTACATCACTATCTGATATTTTACTAATTGGTTTTGATTTAGCCATAACTTGGTGCTAAAAAATATAAAGTACATAAATAACGTAAATGCATAGTAACTAACAAAGTAGTTAAAACTTTGGTAACTTTTGTAAAAATTTATTTATTTATTTATTAAAGCAAATAAGCTACTCTGTAGATAAAAGTATTAGGACAGAAAATACAAATTCATAAATTGACCTGTTTGTGACTGACTTGGGACAAACGTCACTTTTTATATGTAAATTGATCCAGAACCTTTTATATTGAAATGGATGAACTATCAGCGGTACTTACTCATAGAGAAGGTTTTACTTGTTACAGAACACTTCTTGTGAGGTTAAATTTTTTAGGTGACAGAATTCTGTAAAACTTTAAACTATCCTCTAAAACTGTAGATGTTTACTTAACTGTCAAACTTTTCCCTCCAACGGCGTTATTTGAAGGATTTGATAATTGCGCCTCCTACATGATGTAAGTTAATGAATATTTATAATAATTATGAAAAAAACAGTTATATAAAAATTTACTTTGTTTATGTATCGACCAATTTCTGTAAAACCGTAATTTTGTAGCTAACTTGGGACATCAGATTATACAAATTTTAAACGCCCCAAAAATATTCCGAGGACGACATAACTTTGACTAAAGACTGCGCCAAGGGCTAAGAAGAGATCCAGTCAACTAAAATACTGTTTATTCATTTTGTTTCTGTTTGAAACAATTTTTGTTTATTTTTTATACGATATTGTCAGTCAGTGCCCATTTGTTTTGTTTGTTTATCAGAATTATAGTTTATTTTTTATGTAATTTTTGTATTGCTACGAATCAGCGAATATAAGTGTTTATTTTTCCTTCTTTTATTTAGTTATTTCACCCTGAATGAATGCAAATGTCAACGAACTTTTTTTTTTCTCTTAAAACAATGCTTAATTTAGGAACTATGCACCTAATGTACTAAATCTAAAAATAAAGCATAAATCAATCATTTTGTTGACCGTCCCAATTTAGGGATTTTTAGCCCTAACTTGGGACACTCGAAAAAAAAATAAAAAACGGTACTAGGAACAAAAAAGTTTAAACCAATTTGTACTAATCTTTATAATGGCCTTCCGATAGCAACAGAAAAAAATATTGTAGATGTTTAAATGACTTCGTTAAGAAGGTATAACAAGAAATATGCTAAAATCGTCCCAAGTTAGGTGATTCTACGGTACTCTTAATTAATAGAAATCTATGATTGAGTAAATCATAAGTCTCACAATTTACATCTAAAAACACTTTTAAAGTATCAACTTTATTAAAAGTTCGCAAAAAAACCTTTTGTTTAGAGATTCTGTCTGAAATTATTTGCTCCTGTCTGAAATTTTTTTCTATTTCTAAACAATAAGATAACACTTTCATTAGGATAACTTAATCCTCCCCTTGTTTTTTTTTGTGATTAATGAGTTCAAAAAATCCTCCTCATTCCCAAATAAATGTTGCACACAATTTTCGCATTTTGTTTTACTACCTAACTTAAATGCCACAAAACCTGCTATGTATTTTACTATTTCTGTGGCATATAATGACAAAGAATTATATTCCAGTGCATAGGCATGATCATTTAAAAAAATTAGGAAAACTTGCTCATCTTCAGCGACATAGTCTCTCTGTGGTACACTCTCATTTATAATAGCCTCTGGTCAAATTTACTCGACATATTTCTAGACAAAACATTTTGACAAAAACGTCAAAATTTAATCGGCTATTTTGATGCACTTGGGATATTACTGTTGATTATTTCCTTCATGCACATAAAAAGTCCCAGTCACCATGGTTTTCCTCAGTTTTATAGCGATTAAATTTTGACATCTCAAAGGTGTCAAAATTTACCCGATTAAATTTTGACGTTTAATAGCTTCTGATTTTTTTTTGCAATCATTATCAAAGATTCCTCGACAAGTAAATAAATAATTCGTTGTAAAATCTATTTATTCAAATTAATAATCAGGAAATAATCATGCCGAATACCCCGCGTGCATGAAAATAGTGTTAAAGTAGTTATCTGTATACTGTAAAGTGTTAAGTTAAAAAGTCATTTAATAGGTGGCGTAGTATGTACAATAGCGAGTTAATAAACATAGTAAAATACAAAAAAAAAATATATAATAGGTTATGGGAACAGCCATGCTTTTTATTTAAGTGAGAATAATTAAAACAGTTTCTTGTGAAGTCTCGTTCAAATTAAGATGGATTTAGCGAAGCACATTAAACCGTTGACGGGCGAATCAGACTGGCCCATATGGAAAAGGAAAATCAGAGATCTACTAGATTATCACGAGGGAGCACTGGATGCCATTGACAAGAAGTTAGTGAAGCCAGAGCCGATAGCAGCAGATGCATCTGAATCTGAGAGAAAGAAACACAAAGAAGATAGTCACTTGTATCGTAAGGCAAATAGTTATGCTAAGTCAATGATAACAAGTTCAGTAACAGATGCAGTCTATCAGAAAATTATGGACAAAGAAACGGCTCATGATGCGTGGGAGGCATTAAAGCAACAATTTGGGGCAACATCTAAGGATCAGCTGTTCAAAATATGTACAGATTTCTTTGCATTCAGTTGGACGTCGGGAGAAGATGTTTCAACGCACATTGCACAGTTAAGAAGTTTGTGGAATGAGTTAAACAATGGACTCAAAGCAAAGGGTGAGAACACGCTACCAGATTTAATGTTGGTGTGCAAGGCGTTACACATTTTGCCAAGCAAATTTGAGACTTTTCGATCTAGTTGGATGCTGTTGACGAAGGACGATGCAAAAACATTTGACGAGTTAACAATGCAGTTGTGCATGTTTGAGAGAAACGTCAGAAAAACTGCAGACAGCGACAAATTTGAACAAGAGGCGCTAGTGGCAAAATCAGAAAAACAAAATAAAGCAAAATTAAATTACATGAGATCCAAAAAGGAAGACAGTTGTAATTATTGTAAAAAGAAGGGGCATTGGGTTCGGGACTGCAGAAAGTGGATAGCTGACGGACGACCGCCAAAAGCCAAAACTGTAGGTGATGCTCAGAGCAACGCACTCGATACCAATGTAGCTCTAGTTACTTTGTGCAACGAAGTTTACACAACAGAGGTAAATGCAGCTGACTGGTGGATTGACAATGGAGCGACAAGACATGTGACAAATCTCCCTACTCAGTTTGTTGAGTTCGTAAAGTTTGACAACCCGTGTGTCATAAGAGGTGCTGGAGAAGAGACACTTCAGGCAATTGGGAAAGGAACCATTCAGATTGTATCGACAGTCAACCGCATAAGTCAAAAAATGGAGTTAAAAGATGTGTGGTACGTTCCAAAAATTTCAAGAAATTTATTCTCTGTTTTAGCAGCTCAAGACAGAAATAAAACGAGCGAGTTCAAGTCGACAGCAACCAGATGCTGGCTCGAGGTCGATGGAAAAGTAATATTGTGCGGAGTTCGCAAAATAGGTGGAACGCTATATAGAGCATCCATCGAATCAATTTTTCCTAAGAAAGAAACAAATGTAAACATTGTAGTTGATGATAACTCAAGACTCCAGTTATATCACGAGAAATGGGGGCACCAAGATAAACGACATGTCAAAGAGAAGCTTGAAAGGGAGTTAGGTATTAAAGTCAAAATGAATAAAGAAATATGCGAGCCCTGTATCTATGGAAAAATACATCGTCTACCATTTGGCACCAGAATTAAAGCAACTAAACCTGGAGAGCTGATGTCAACCGATGTATGTGGACCTTTTGACGAATCGTTTACGAAAAGGCGATATTTAGTTGTGTTTAAAGACAGCTACACTAAATTTCGCTATGGTTTTACAGTAAAAGTAAAATCAGAAGTTAAAGACGTGCTCAAGCAAGTACTAGAACACGCAAAGACCCAAGAGCATCAAATCAAAGAGTTGCTTAGAGATAATGGAGGAGAATTTGACAATGAAGAAGTAAGGAAAATTCTACGAGATTATGGAGTCACACAGAGGCTAACGGCTCCATACACGCCTGAGCAAAATGGTAGTTCTGAAAGAGAAAATCGGACCATAGTTGAAATGGCAAGAACTTTCAAATACTCAAATTCAGATGTCAAATTCCCAATAGAAATTTGGGCAGAGCTAGTGAACACCGCAGTTTACGTTCTCAATAGAACAGGAAAATCGTCGGAAAAAGGAATCAGTCCATATGAACTATGGATGGGTCAACAACCGCGGATAAAACACTTACGAATTATTGGATCTACGTGCTATGTTCACATTCCAGTTCAGAAACGAAGAAAGATGGATGAGAAAGCTGTAAAAGGATACCTAGTGGGATACGATGGTGACGAGCGATACAGAATCTATGTGAAAGAACAGCACAAAGTCGTTTTGTCCAGAGACGTTCAGTTTCTTGAGATGCCAGGAGATTGCGAAGAGAGAGTTGAGGTACCACTCAGAAATCTCAGATGTAAGAAAGAACATCAAGACCAGATTGCAAAGCAAGAAGAAGAAGAAGACGAAGAAAGCGACGAAAATGAGTATGAACCCAAAATTGACGTTGACTCAAACAATGCAGAAGAAGATTCTCAGTTGTCATTAGAAAAAAGTCTAAGGGATCGTTCGACTTTGAGAAAACCGCAGCGCTACGACGACTTTGTGTTGGCAGCGGAGAATTTTGTCAATGTAACAGAAAATCCTGAAACATTCGAGGAAGCTTTGAATAGCAAACAGAGTTCCGAATGGAGAAAAGCTATGGACAATGAAATAAGTGCGCTGAGAGAAAACCAAACATGGGAGCTGACACATCTACCAATGGGTGCCAGGGCAATCTCATGTAAATGGGTTTTTCGTTTGAAAATGAATCCTGACGGAAGTATCGATAAGTACAAAGCAAGGCTTGTTGTCAAAGGATTCAGTCAACGACTTGGAATAGATTACAATCAGACTTTTAGTCCAGTAGCAAAGATGGGCACTATTCGTTCAGTTTTAAGCATAGCAGCAAATGAGCAGATGCATCTTGCCCAGTTCGACGTATCGACAGCGTTTTTATATGGTGAACTTGAGGAAACTATCTATATGAAACAACCAGAGGGGTACACCGAAGGCACAGATAAAGTCTGCAAACTGAAGAAAAGTTTACACGGTCTCAAGCAGGCGCCAAGATGTTGGAATCAACGTTTCGGAAAATTTCTTTTGAAGTTGGGATTCAGAGCCAGTGAAGCTGATCCATGTTTATACATTCGCGAGAAAAACAGCAAAAAGCTTTTGGTAGTTTTGTACGTGGATGACGGATTGGTTGGAGCAACAGACTCTCAAGACTTGGAAGTTTTTCTTGAAGAATTGAAGTTAGAATTTAAGATTGTCTCAAAAGAAGCTGCATATTTTTTGGGACTAGAAATCAAAATAACAGAAACATGCATAAAAGTAAATCAAGAAGCACATGCAAAGAAAATTTTGGAGCGATTCAATTTCTCAGAATGCAAGCCAGTTTCGACACCGATGCTGAGAAATGCTGAAACGTCGCAACCAGGGAAAGAAGTTAAGAAGGAACACAACTTTCCATACAGGCAGGCAGTTGGAGCACTGATGTACTTGATGCTTGGAACCAGACCAGATTTGGCCTACAGCGTGGGGTTTTTGTCAAGGTCACTTGACAATCCGTCTACAGAAGACGTTGCCAGAGTCAAAAGAGTTTTCCGGTACATTGCTGGCACCACTGATCTGGAAATTGTCTATCAACGTGATGAAGAAAAGAGAATCCTAGAGTGCTATAGCGACGCAGACTTTGGAGGATGCACAAAGACTGGTCGATCTACCTCTGGAGTCATTATAGCATATTCAGGTGGGGCTATATCATGGCTGAGTAAGAGACAAGCAATGGTTGCTACATCTACGACAGAGGCAGAAATAGTAGCAGCAAACGAGGCCAGCAAAGAGATAATCTGGCTGACCAGATTGTTCAAAGAAATTGTTAAGATATTACCCGTTCCGATTCTAGCAGTGGATAATTCAGCGGCAGTGAGACTTACTCAAAACCCTGAATTTCATCGAAGAACGAAACACATCGAAGTCAAGCACTTCTTTATTCGAGAAAAGGTAACAGAAGGAAACCTTGAAATCAAACAGGTCTCAACTGAAGAACAGGTTGCAGATATGATGACAAAACCTCTGGCCAGAACTCGACTGAAGATTTTGTGTGATAAAGTGGGACTTTTAGAATAGTTTCATGTTTTCTTTTAGTTTTTAATGACTTTAAAAATTAACAAGGGAAAGTGTTAAAGTAGTTATCTGTATACTGTAAAGTGTTAAGTTAAAAAGTCATTTAATAGGTGGCGTAGTATGTACAATAGCGAGTTAATAAACATAGTAAAATACAAAAAAAAAAATATAATAAATAGCCTGATTAAATTTTTACGTTTTTGTCGCAACGTTTTGCCATAAAGAAATATTTCTCGTAAATTTTCCACGTGACAAATTTACTAGGCATATTTTTAATTCTAAGCAAAAAATTTAATCGGCTATTTTTATGCACTTGGGATATTATTGTTGAAAAAATGCTTTATTGCTTGGCAAGTATACAAGTAGTTGAAAAAATTTAAAAATAGCGGTTGCTTGTCACTAAGTGACTCTATCAACCAATCTGAAAGCGTCATTTAAAACAGTTGGAATGAAACAAACAGTTTTTGTTGTCAACTCATATCTGACTGACACGACTCGATTTCAAACTTATTCAGTTATAGAATGCCCTTGACTGTCGCTGAATTAGATGGTTCGCTTCACAATATTTCTGAGGACGCTGCTGCTGATGTATCCTCAAGTGACGAGTTAGAGCATCAAAATATATATGCAGGTCGAAATAAAAAAGTTGCACAACTTCAAAATTTCCAACCGGGACTTACAGAATATTCCTTTGCCAGCGAGCCAAAAACAAACGACAATAAATTTATAACGCAAGTGTGGGCAGGACCTAGCCATTGGAAACTTAAACGTGTCAGGCTGGCCCGTAATTCAGTTTAATTTCATTAAAACGAATGTGTTAACAGGTTTTGTTTTCAGTTACTCGATTTTCTGGACGGCAAGAGAAGCAGTTTCCAGATGCAAAATCGGCTCGCAAACCACGATTTCAACCTAAAATGATTGACTTTGAAGCTGATCTACCTGATTTGTCGCAATTAAAAAAGGTTAAAAGAAATTCTGCCTTTCCACATACGAAGAAGTAAGTTGTATTCAGTCACTTGAGTTATAGTAATTCTTGAAAAATAGATACACACTACCACTTCCATTATTGGAAGAAACGGTCCACAAAGACGAACTATTGCTGAAAAAGGTTCGTGTGCCATTCAAAAATTACCTTGAAGAATTTATCGATGGAGGGGAAATTAGTCCATATCAATATGACAATGCCAATGATTCTAATTATTGCCCGGAACTTCAAGACGTTAGCAATAGCAGCAATGGCTCCGATGAATTCGTAGATGAAAATAACTTGATGAACTGTCCTGAATTGGTATGTGCTCATCTTATTTTATTATAGTTTTTTAAGTTTTTTCATTCTAGGTTCCAAAAGGTCACATTGCATATGCATTACATGAAAAGCAACTGAAACTGAAACTGAAATCAAACATGTGGACTTGTTTATGCAAAGATAAAGATGTAAATTGTATTCATGAATTGATTTTTTTTTAATCGATTTTGATTGTAGAACAATAAAATTGAGAAGACTATGTTTTCTACAGTCTATGAGCAGTTGGGCAAAATTTTACCTCAAAAAATGAGAGAAGACATGTCTTGCCCAATGATATACTTCACACTCTTGGATCTCGCTAATGAACATAACCTAAAACTTACGGGACAACCTGATCTAAAAGATATTATCATTGAGCAGGAGGATGAAAGAAAGGGACATGATTAATTGTTATCTGTAAAATTCTTGTTTTTTTAAAATATATTTATTTGTTCACTCTATTTTATGACTTCATTGCAGATTTGTTTGTAATTTAAATGTGCAATTTAATTAAATTAACGAAATTTGATCTTTTATATCTATTCAGTGAGCGCCAGTCAAATGGAATAAATTCATTATCTCAATTATTATGCATGTTGAAAAATAAATCCCAAAACACGTTATTTTTAGTCTATCACGACTTAAACTTTCAAGTTTTAGACTGATTTAAAAAAAGAATTTTTATTCAGATTTAAAACATGAGTGAATACAATAAAGGTTTAAGCTAGACTTCTTTACAATTCTAATTGCAGCGTCTTAAGTAACATTATTCGTTGCTTATTCAGCTATCGTAGACTCTAAGTCATCTATTGTTATGCAGTATTTCTATTTATAATTCTAAACTTAATTCTAGGTAATCTAATGCTTAGTCATTAGTTCCGTTCATATAACTCCTCCATCCCTAAGAGGTTTTGATCGGGATGAACAAAACTGATGGCTGAACTGGCGGTTGAGTTGGGGGTTGTTTCCTCCTTTGTTGAATTTTCTTTACAGAAAACCATAAAATGGTTAGGAATGCTGCAATGTATAATGGAATGGTCCACGGATGATGGTTCGGGTGGCTTTCCAAGTTCAGGGGTTGAATTCTCCCTCCTTCTGATTGAATCTCATGTAGTCGATCCAATCGGACATCTTCAAGTTGTAGTTTGTTGTAGGAAGAGCTGGAGGCCATTATACAGCACATTCATTGTAAGAAGGCGCCCGGGCTGGATAACGTTAGAGGTTGCTTTGTTAAAATGATTCACCCGGAGATTGGACCCCTTCTGACTCGCTTGATGTCTGCCTGCCTGAAGGCTCGATATTTTCCCACCAGGTGGAAGCATGGTAATCTGAAAGCCCTATTGAAGGATTCAAGTGCGGATCCATCTACTGTGAAGAATTATAGGCCAATCACTCTTCTTCCGGAGTATGGAAAAGTCTTGGAGAAAATTATTCGTAACCGACTGGTTGACACTGCTGAGCCCTTCCATGCATTGAATCAATACGGTTTTGTGAAAGGAAGATCGACTACTGACGCCTTGATGGCGTATAAGGCGCTAATTACTGCTGCTGGCCCGTTGTATATTTTAACTATTTTTATAGATATTTCAGGTGCTTTCAATGACCTATGGTGGCCTGGACTTGTCCAGGCTTTCAGGGACAAGGGAGGTTCTGGGGCAATCATTGCTATTATTGTTAGTTACCTAAATGGCCGGAAGGTGGAACTGTCTTCAACCAATACCACTGTGATGAAGACCTGTTCTAAAGGCTGTCCTCAAGGGTCGGTATTGGGCCCGACTCTTTGGAATTGTATTGTGGATATCTTACTTGCGGAGCGTCTTCCCGATGGCTGTGATGTTATTGCATATGCAGAAGACCTCACCTTTGTTGTGACGTCTGATACCAGAGCTGGTCTGCGGCTCCGCTCTAAGCAGTGTCTGGACATTCTGCAATGCTGGGCTGAGTCTCAAAAGTTGACTATTTCGACTGCTAAATCTACATTCATGGTTAACCGCTCTCCACCGCGTGTTCATCATCGTGACCTGGTTCTAATGATTGGTAACTCTCGGATCCGGCAATCTATGTGCGTAAAGTACCTAGGCGTTATGGTTGACCGTGGCTAAGTCACAAAGAAAATTTCGAGAAACTATTATTATTAGTCTTGTCGTTTAAAAAAATTTATACATAAGTTTTGTTCTTGTAATTTTCTCATTATATTCACCTAATAGTAGGTTTTCCTAATGAATCGCCTTAGATTAAATTTTGTCAACCTTTAGGTCGATTCCAGTGACGCACTCTAGCTAACTCATCAGCCTATAATTTATTGACTAAATTATAATTATGCATTTGCATTATGATTTTTTTTAAAATTATTCTTGTTAAATTTAATACATAAAAACTTCTATAACTTTAGGCGGAAAATTCGTTACCAACTTGGTCATTACTTCCTCCAGCCCCATTTATGTGACGCAACACATTATTTTAAAGAAAAAATATTTCAATAATTCTCTGTTGGATATTTAATTTAATTTATTGATTATTTTTTTAACATCTTTAAAATCCAATAAATTACATTGTCCAAACATTTTACAAACAAAAATATGTTATAATACCTACAATTTAAGAGATATAAAACATTTAAATTTTAATACCTATCCAACTAAAAAATGTTTCCAAATTAAAAAAGTACGATTACATCAAAATTAGCAAATATTTATGTGCGCCAAGATCAATCATAACGTCTAATACGTTGATGATTGAAGCAATAATCGCATGAATCAAATACCACTCTACAATACCAGTAGTAAATTCCGAATTTGTGTCGTGTCAGGCTAGATGAAGCTTAAGGCTGCGCCACCCAAAAGATTGTTGGCAAATGCAATTTGCTTTAATTGCTTTAGCGTACGCCTAAATATAGGCAAGACCCAGACTTTTTTATAACCCAGACATCAATTTCATCTTACAAACCCTACCAAAATTACTGCCTGTTAGTCTGCAATGTCTTAATTTACGCCAAAACGGGTTAGTATGTTGATCGCGGGTATCTTTTTCAACGTCATTTATATTTATATCGTAAATCGTTTTTAAAAATTCATTTTTAGCCGTTTCAAATTCTATTAATGACATATCCGGAGTATCATCTATCTCCACATCACCATAATCACAATCTTTATTTTGAAATGTACGCGTGCTTTTAATAATTTTGCGGTTACTGTATTTTTTGACAATTTGTTAGATATTCGAACAAACAGATAATGGAATGCAGCTGACTGTAGTTAAAATTTTAAACCAAATTACCTGTCTGAAGAAAGGTTGTATTGTCGAACGTCATAAAATTTTATTACTTATTCTAGAAAATTCTGTTCAGAACTCAGAAGAGATGTTGAATTTCTTATTCGAAAGGACTAATATTTATTAATAAATTAAAACACAATGAGTAAAAGATTAACCCCTTAAGGCACAGTTTATGTTTACAGAAAATTGGACCGCGTTTGCCTTAGAATTTTATGTATACCTGCTATACATGTATACATGTGCATTATATAAAGTTAAAATTCACTTATCAGTTGGACTCATCAGATGAAAGGAGGGCGTCCTGAGGTAGCCTTGGTTTGAGCCTACGATTTTCTGTTTTGGCACCGAGCTGGTAAATCTCAGTGGCTGAACAACGATTCAATGATTGGAAGAAGCGTTTTGCTGTTTCTTTTATAAAATCATCAATAGTTGGTATTTCAAGTTCTCGGTGTAGCTGACTCGACCGGATATACCATTCTGCATTTATTATTATCTTCAGAACTTTGTTTTGCAGGGTTTGTACTTTTTTAATATGGGTGCCACTCACGCTTCCCCATACTGTGTAGGCATATAACACTGTGGGGCGAATTACACCCAGGTATAATACTCTAGCATCACAAAAGTGGCGCTAAAAATATAGGAAAACGTTTACTTGCCGTCGTCAGCCAAACGGATCCAAAGACAGCACGAATCGCATAGGTTTTGAAATGATAATATTTGCATTGCCATATTTTTATGTGCGTTTACATTTACCCCAACTGACCCTACTTCAGCACAAATACAAACACTAACTACTATTACGGTCTCACTTTTCCTTGAATTGCATGCGATAGTATCCACATATTTCTTTCAGGTTTTTTTGGGCCCATTTGCTTATGACAAAGATGCATTTTCCATATAATATAAAGCCGCTGTTCCCTCATAACAAGCTTTACATCTACATCGCAGCGTAGTTTTAAATTTGAACCCACAACTAGGTACAAAATTTATTTTTGTGGGATCTGTTAATCGGCTCAAAATATTTGGCTGCAAAAAGTGTGGATTGAGTAGAGAATTAAAGTAGGAGCTGGTAGTTGTTTTCATCATGTTTGTTGATATTAGCAATGTTCTCATAATAACAGTCGTGCCTTTCAGTGCTCGAATCATTTTTAACCTACAACAACATTTGCTTTATATTATCGCATTGGGGTTCTAAAAGTTCACTTACTTTATGTAATACCCAAAATGGGAGGATTTTGTTTTTCAACGATTATTTCAGTTTTATTTAATGATTTGTGTTTGACATTTAACCAAAATTACAACCTAACCTAAAAATATCAGCTGTTAGCAAGAGTTGACAAGAGGTGCAAATCAACACAAAAGGGAAAACAATTTCTACTTTGTTATCGGGGTAGTAGTCATCATCTATGGTGGCTGTGATTTATCGGCATTTTGAAAGTTTTAAATGTGAAGGTAGCGTTGGCCATTTCCTTCTTTGCGTCATAAATCTTGGTAGGCGAAAACATTTGAACATGTAAACAAATCGTGAAGCGTTAGTCATTAATTTTATTTTATGTTTTATTATCTACAAGTTTTATGTTTTATTATCTGTGGTCATTACCTTATTCAATTTATTAATAATTACTGCTTAATGAAGAATTACATAAGGCGTGGGTAAGAAGAGAAAATAATGTTATTTTAAATAATTAATTTAAAAATTATTTATTTGCAGCTTCAGTAGGGCAACGTTTCCGTTCGTCATCTGGCTTCAAGAGTCCACGTTGAGATGCTGCTCCATCGACAATTGAGGCGCTCAAAATATCAGCTGTTAGCAAGAGTTCACAAGAGGCGCAAAATCAGCACAAAGGGAAAATAGTTTCCACTTTGTTATCGGGGTAGTAGTCATGATCTATGGTGGCGGTGATTTATTGGCGTTTTGAAAGTTTTAAATGTAAAGGTAGCGTTGGCCATTTCCTTCTTTGTGTCATAAATCTAGGTAGGCGAAAACATTGGAACATATAAACAAATCGTGAAGCGTTTAGTCATTAGTTTTATTTTATATTTTATTATCTGCGAGTTTTATGTTTTATTATCTACAAGTTTTTGTTTTATTAAATATATTACTGAAGCAGAAATGTTGGTTTAAATTTTGCCATCTAGAATGATTATATTACTGTTTTCGGCATTTTGTTATTAAGTCTTCTTTCTTTTTCTTTTTTCGAGTCCAAATCATCTATTCAGAGTTTTCCAGCCCAGTAGCGGGCTACATCAATACCGTTTTCATTGGTAATCTACATATCGATGGAGCACGTTGCAACACAGTGCATCTTAGAATATAATCCATATCCTTTAACTCATCACATTCGCAGAGGCATTGTTGATCCTCCTGTACCCCTCATTTAAATTTGTTTGTTTTTACTGGTGCAACTCCAGTTTTTATTCTATTTAGGGTCTTCCAAGTCTTCCAGTTCAGGTTAAAACCAGCAGAGGGGGATTCCTTTAGGGGGAAGATATCTGAGGGATCTATGGGCGCAAAATAGAGAAAGCTTTTCTGCGACTTCAGCGTTTTCTCTGATTGTTCTCTTCCATATAGGACATGGAGTTCATCGAAGGTTTGTTTGAATCTTTCCACATGTTCGGTGCATGTTCTTCTTTCCCCTGGGGCTGAAAGGTTAGTAACCCTGTAGAGTTTATCGATGAGGGTCGCTTTCATGCATCCGGTAATTATGCTGCACGTTTGGTTTAGGGCGATATCGAACTGCACCAGACTGAGCATGCACATTCTCCAGTGGAAAAACAGGGAACCTGTGCAGAGGTTCTCAAGACCTGCGGTTTAGAGCTCCATTTACTTCCGGCAAGTTTTTTTATGAGGTTGTTTTTGGCAGTGATCTTTTGTCTAGTATTAAGTAGGAAAGCGTTCTATCCAAAGTGACACCCAGATACTTTGGCGTGTCAACGTGTTGCAGTGCTTCGCTCTTCCACAGAACTATAAGCTTTCTTCGTGCTTTATGTGTGTTGAGATGGAAAGTTACTTGTGTCTTCGTCGGGTTAGGTTTTAGGGCATTTTTACGCTAATATGTGACATGGCTTCAAATGCAGCTTCCAGTTTTATTTCTGTTTTGGAAATTTCTATCTTGGATAGTAATTGCAAGGTCGCCGGCATACACAAAATGTCTGGCATCTTCAGTTATTGGTTGGTCGTTGGTGTGGATATTAAAAAGTGTTGGAGCCAGTACACTTTCCTGAGGTAGTCCATTTTTTTCATTTCTCCAACGACTATTCTTATTTTGGAGTTCCACGTAAAACCTTTTATTCTGAAAAAACGATCCCACAACTCGCACTAGCTGAAAGTCCTTTGTGGTGGTGTAGATTTTTTGGAGGTATTTTTTATGGTTCACGGTTGTTAATTTCCTCTGAAAATCCTCTTCTATATGTTCTGTAAGGTTAAGCACTTAGGCATACACAACATGCCTGGTCTAAATCCTGTCAGTCTCTGGTCGATGTGGTTTTGTATTCATTGTAGAACGAGGAGGAGTTCATGCAGCTTGAAGAGGTGGCATAGTAGTGATATAAGGCGATAGCTACTGGGGAAGTCTGAGTTTTTAGCAGGTTTCAGGATAGCAACTGCTTTTGCTCTTCGTCTCATTTTAGGGATTGCACAGGTGACTAGGCAGCTATTCTTACAGGGAAAACACAGGTCAGGATTGTAACTGCGCTTCCACATTTTACGGGGGTACTTTGGGGTCATGGATCAGGGTCATGTCGTTTGTTTCTTAGTCGCATCGAAAGGCGTTTCTAGTTAGCGCCAGTGATATGTTAGTTGATCAGGTTTGGTTTTGTCATATCGCTTGGATGGAGGCTCCTTCCTTGATCCCCTTGCTTGCTTGCTTGTTATTAAGTGTCCGATTTTTTTGCAGTAATTGCATACCTTTGGACCTTGATTAGGTGTATTAGGATTTCCTTTCGGAGGAAATGTTTTTTTATTGTTACTGATATGTCGAATTTGATTAAAATGCGTTTTAGTAATTGTTTTGAATGCGTTAGCTTTATTGAAATAGCAATTTGATGCTATGTGCCCTGATTTATTACATATAAATGATAATTTTTATTAAAAGATCTATAACATGTAGCTACTCACGGGCACCTTTATTTCATCACCCTGTATACAATAAAGTTATACTATTTCTTCGAAAAAATATCATTGAGATTCCGGAACACTAATAATTGTTAGTAATTTAAAACACGAGTACAAGATTAACCCCTTAATACACAGTGTTTTCTTTACAGAAAATTGTACCTAGTTTTAGCTTATTATAAGTTATTACCACTACAGCTTAATTTTTAAAATTAATGTGGGATAAAAAAGCCAAACAATTTTTTTGGAAAAAAATTATAATTTAAGCTTATTCGCATTCATTTGTTTAAAGGGGTCTTCACGGGCGATTTTAAAAATTAATATGACTTTAAAGTTGAATTTATATCCTATTAAGTTAATGTAGATAATAAATATTAAAATTGTCCAAGACTAAAAAATAATTTATAGTAAAATAACTTTTTCAATAAAACAAGCTTTTATTAAAATGTACGCTTTTATTTTTAATTATTTAGGTCAATATCAAAATTGGTTTTAAATTTTTACTACGTCTTAATAAAAGCTTGTTTTTTAAAAGGTCTTCTTGCTACAAGTTATTTCAAATATGCTATTTGAAAACGAAACCTGGCTTTAAAAGCATTTCGGATATTATTGCTGTTAAAGTATCCCCCTGTAGCGAAGATTATTACCCACTGGGAAGTCGTATATCTTTTTGACACAGCTCGGAAATCGACAAAAATTAGCTATTTCAATTTTGGTTCTTGATCTAAAGAACATTGAATAAATCAAAAACTATTGCGTTGTTTAAAACAGCTAGGGGCCAGCTCAAAATAAAAAGTCTAATCTACGAGTCCACAAAATTTTAATACAAAATTTTGATAACTGAAGTCAAAAAAAGAAAAGTCGGAATTTGATGTTTTAATTAATAACTTGGTTAATTATGATTATTTAATTATGGCTTGGGATCAGCTCAAAGTAGATTGGTATTCTCTGTAAGATGAAGTATCGACCTCCTTTTCAAAATTAAAAATGACGGCTTAAAAGAGGAAGGCGTTTTACATGTATTGAAAATCTACGGGTGGAACGCCGTTAAGGGCGAATTATAATGAAAATCGGCGTCGGAATTAATACGTTCAGAAAAATTAATTGTACGGTGGCCGAAATTTCTGTTAGTGTCACTGTCGAAAATTTAAAAGTGTTCTTTTTTAGTTTGTTTCTCTTCCACGTCGCCATATTTCTTGAGTTGTCAAAGTCTTGCACTTATACTCACAAATGTAGCAAATAATAACAATATTTGTTTGCAATTCTGAGTATTCAGAGAGAATATTAAGACAGCGATGTTGTGTTCTCGGAATCGGTAAAAATTAAACGGTTTACAGCTTCTTGGTAGTATACAAATATCTTGCTGGAATCAGATATTTTTTTTCGAACTTTTTTGTTCAACTGAAGAAATAAAACTATGAAGCATAGTGGTGAAATTACCACTGTTCTAATTTATAAGACGTTTGCCCACTTCAGCGTACCTGTAAGCTAGTGGAATTTTCTACAAACCGCACCCTCTTTAAGCAACTACATGCCTTACAAAAATTGCGATTTTGCAAATTTGAAAAATCACCACTCTAGACAAATACTTTACCTAGGTAATACAGAAAATGTAACTCAATGCAGTAAATCATAAAAAAGTTTTTAAATCCCAAAAGGCACAATATTCACGCAGTTTTTGGTACTATAACGCAGCTTAAGGTATAATAATGTAGTAGCCGAATTTAAATTAATGCAAGGCACCGCAGGCAACCCGACGCACACGCGAACTTAATAAGTAATATAAGCGAAAACTGCCCCTAGTAACAGGGAAGAGGCTAACGTTTTTTTTTTTTGGGTTCCGTTACGAAGGCGCAAGGAGTAGGGTAGAGGAAAAGGTAGCCTACCTTGAACGAAAAGCGACGCGGTCGGGTAACCTCCAGCGCAAAGAGTCGTTGTTAGCGTAATTTTTGAATTGTAAAGTGTTTTTTTTTTCCTTTGTGGGTGTATTTTTATTTAGTGGTGTAATTCGTGAAGGTTCCCTCGACCCGGGTATTGTATGTTTGTCTTTTTAAGCAGCTAAAGCGCTTGGAGGTTGTTAGTTTTGTAGCCGGAGCTGACAGCGGTTGGAGAGGTTGTACGTTAATTAAATAGGGGCTCCTAGAAATGCATGTAATGGGTTTGACGCTACCTTGATGGTTGTATTGTTATTGTTTTCCGGTATTTAAACAAAAGAACGCGGAGAATGGGTAGTAAGGGCCACAATCGCCTGGCGTGGCTTGGAGTCGCATTCCAGTGGCGCAGTGATTTAATTGGTGTCCGAGGACGTCAAATTCCGTACGAGAGAAAGCTTTGTATTAATAGTAAACCGGATTTGAGGAATTTTTCATCTTCTGTTACGATGGGTTGCCTATTTATTTTTAGTATTTCTCCAATGACGCCTGTCAATCATTTAAGCCGACGCATCGGGGTGCCTTGCCTGAATGGCTTTGTTATGAGAAGCAATGACCAAATTAGGTGCACCTGTTAGTAAAGTCTGCACTATTGAAATTTAATATGACCGTCGAAAAATTATTTTTCTCCGATCGGACAAAACACAAACAATCTAGGTCTATTTCAAGTCTCCAAAAGTCTGCAATTGTTGCGATAACTACAACAATAAATTCTTGCTAAACACTTTAGCTCGCAGATCATTAGCGGCACATTGAAAAACCGCCCCTTAGTTATAGGTACGGGTATAATCCTTTTTCCTTTGTTTTCGGTGTAGGGTTTATTTATAATATTTATTTATTAACACTAAATTGATAAATCTAATAAGTAGACCATAATGTGGATAATGTGTAATCATCAAGTTTTCTGAGGAGGATTCAATGTTTTCAACTCGATAAAAATTCATAAAGCGTTTATATGCAAACTTTATATTTTTCTCTCGATTTATGTGGAATCAAATGCAACGTCATTTTGTCCTCATTATTAATTTTGTTTCACAAAAGTTATGAAGAAAACGAAATCGACAACTGTTATAATAACGATCTGACTGTTACTATAAATAAAATATTAATAAACTAACTATTATGGCAGCCTACTATTATCTAGATTTTTGTTTGTAAAATTAGTACGTTTCATAAAATCTTTTCGATTGAAAAAAAATTGTGTCTGTAACTCGTCGCAAAAGAATGTTTCACATTTCCTCCTTGATCCACAATATGCCTACTGCGTACTTAGCAAGATGTTCCAACCATGTCACACTGGAATGACAACATTCTTACCAAAATTTAGAATCACTACCATAAATATTTCTTTCGGCTTTTCTACTGGGCCTGCAATATTACAATAGACGAGTCAGGTACTTTGTTGGTTTTGACAATTTGTTATAACTCATGTTTTCAGAAACAGTGAAAGTGGCCTATAAAGAATCATCTCCATCTTCGTCTCTTGATTAATTATGAACAAATTTTGGGAATCAAAAGTAAAGAATTCTTTAATTTGAAGCTTCTTGTTCTAGACAGTAAGAATCTTAGACTACCTGTTCGATGGACTGACAGGTGTCTAGTATAATAGGTTCTTTCATTATACTTCTTTGAAAAGAGTTGCGCGAAAGGCAACCTTTTCCGTGTACTGCACGAGAAAACTTTTTACCGTGAGCTAATTTTTTCCTTACTACTGCACCAATAATTATTGGTATTTACATATTTTAACAAAAGGAGTATAAATAAATAAACAGATCTTTAGTTTGAACCAAGGAAGCTAAATTCTTCATCTATATCATCGAAAATTCCCAAAACAAATTTTATTTGTACAGAATTCATCTGTTAAATATCTTCAAACAGTCGTTGCTAAAGAAAAAACAACAACATTCTAGATAGCAGTCATTTAATTTCTTTTTTGTGTTCTATTGTCGCTTTTCGGAGATAAATAATGAAAAATATTGTTCACTACATGTCAGAAACTACTTTTGTCGTTGTCGTACGACTTCTCGTAGTCGGCTTTGCCTCCCACGAAAAACTGACACGCGCGCACGGGACAAGTTTCTTTTCTTGCGTCCTAACAAAATATACTATTCCGCCTTCCATACCAAATAAAAATAAGAATGATTGGCAGTCAAATCCCTCTATAGTGATGACTTCCACTATAATGATTTTTTTCTATAGTGACGTTTTAGGCATGAACGTTCAATTTTGCATATAAAAATATTATGATATGAAGCCTCTATATAGAGGTATACCAAAATTCTCAGGGAACATAATTTCCGGTAATAGAAAATATAATGGATGTACTGAAAATCTCATTTTTTTCCCAAATTCTGACTAGCTGCAAATCGTTATATACTTATGGCAATTTCCATCTTCAACAAATCCATTGGTTACATTTGCATTTATTTCAGAACGGTTTACGAACAAAATTATTTTTAAATGTACTGCGAAATCAACTTTGAACAGATTTTTTCATCATCAAGTACGTTATGTACGTTTTCAATTGTAATGTTTATAATTGTGTGTTCATAGTGTATTTATAAATAAAAAAATATTTTTTCAGACATAATTTTGTTCCATTTTGAATATTGATTAATTTTTAAAGCGACCGCCCAAACTGTAAAATGAAACGTGAATAATGAAGTTTCATTATAGTGATGCTTTTTCGTAACTTTTTAAACTTCACTATAGAGGATTTTCACTGTATTTTGTATAGTGGACCCTAAATAAATTATTATTATTAATGTTGTTATTATTGTTATGTAAATCTACGTAGTATAAAGGATGTTATCGAATTTTGTGCAAAATAAAATATTCTATTTGAAATTTTTGCCAATACATCATAATTATTTAACCAACATGTGCGTTAATGAGAACAATTAATATTTTTGAGATTATTAATCGCCGAGTAACACAACAGTTGGTTACAATATTTTGCCGTTGATCGAATCTTACGAAATTGAAGAAAACATAATTCTATTCCATGACAAAAATTCCAATTTTAAATCAGTAGATATTGCAATCAAGGATACCATGAATAAAAAATGTCAAAACCTAAATTTAAATTGATCTATCAATTTTACTGGATGCACTGTTACTAACGTCAATATAAATACCAATACTAAACTAGATACTGAAATCGTTCATTAATAAGAAACCATTCATTAATAGGAGTCGTTAATGCATGATTTCCTATTCAATAAACCGACCCGTAAATAAACGATCACCGGAAAAATATTTGAAAATCACGCGCTGCACATTTGGATATTTCTTGTTACTATAACTACGGTAACCAGTGCTTGCAAATAATGTTTACCCAATCCATTCCTTTATAACGGGCCTAGGACCTCACGCTGGTAGCGTCATAAATCACAATTATTCGACTAACTTTCTGAAACCAGATGCAGAACAAGTTGCCTACCTTCGATTCTTTCAATATGAATTTATTGCCTAATTTAGACCTTCATTAATGTAGAACCGACTTTCCCGAAAAGAGATAATTGTAAGCTATAGATTGGCATAAGTCTCAATTATTGCAAATCAATTTTACGCGCTTAAACAGAAAAGTACGATTTTCAGTTTTTTGCAAATACATATTTAAAAAACTAAATTAAAATCTGTAACGACACCGACCATCCTGAAAAAGTATTGGCGTACCTAATCAATCAAATAGGAGAGAACTGCTTCAAATTCAAGAATTTGAACTAAAATCGACAAGTACGTTTACGTTGTACCCATATCGATCTCCGGTTGTCCCTTAAGCGGGGATTGTATAAGTAATGGCATGCGAATTAGTAACATTCATGTTTATTGTTTAAATCATTGTATCGCAATTGTAAACGAGAGAAATCGTCCATTTCTTTAATTTAAATTGTCGCCTACCTGTAATTTGGGCATTTTGTTACCACCACGGGGCAACTGCTGCAGCTCTTACGAGTGGCGGGGTAGCAGTTATTTTTTATTTCGGTTGGAGTGAGTATCGACATAAAGACCTTGTATGTTTATAATCTATGTATTTGTATATAACTATGCCTTGAGTACCTGGTGATCGGCACTGTGGTGGTACAGTAGTACGATAAAGAAACCGGACCTTTCATTTATGACCAGTGAAGTGTATAATTGTGTATATATTTGTTGTTTGTTTTTCTTCCCCCGCTCGGAATGCGGTGGCAGAGCTACTGCCCGCCTTCCGCGCCCACTGAGTGCTGGATTGTGTGTCTGGAACTGTAAGAGCGTTTGTCCACGACGTCCGAATCCGATGTCCGAGATTTCGGTCCGAAATAGCAGCCTTCATATTTATATGCGTCGTCTGTCCACACGACATCCGATATCCGATTTCCGAGTTCTCGGAGTCCGAGAATTTCGCTTGATCGGACCGATCGGATGCAACATACGCATGCCCGGGTAGCCATTTTTGTTGTTGTCTTAAACGCATTTGTCAAAAACATTGAAACTTTTCGAAATATTGAATCGTTTAAGCACGGGTCACATCAATAAGCGTTTTTGCGTAACTTCCGCGACAGCCGGGTAGCATCAATAAGCGTTCTGATGAATTTACTTATTTTAAAACCAAAAATCGTTGGGGGATTCAGTTTATAGGACAAACAAGGTAACTAAGAATAAAATCAGTTTTATTAACTTTTTTTAAATTTTAGCCAATTGCCATGGTAAAGAACCTAGGGGACTCTCAAAGTACATTGCAAAATTGTTGCAAATTTCATTCGCTCTTCGCCCTCCTTGCGAACTTGCAGCTGGCGGTACATCTTGTAAGCTGTTGTTAAATGTAGCAATGAACATTCTTCAGCTCTGTACCCATCTTTTTCTCGAACAATATTGTGTAAAACGACGCATGCCTTCACAATATAAATATATAGCATATAATTTTGATTTGCTTTTCATTTACTTACCTTATTTTACTACAAGTATTTCGCTCTTGTGTTTCAGCAATATGTTGTCGAGGTTCCACCCGAGTTATGAACTTGCATTTTGGAAAAAAAACAGTAAATTGAAGAATTGAACAAACTCCATTATAGGTTATGTTGACCTACATTTGTCAGCTGGTCAGTTTTAAAATTCACTCGCCACGGCGTTGTTCGCAGTCCGACCGTCCGATATCGGACGGTGGTGGACAAGCGGCTGGCGTTCGGTCCGTTTTTTATCGCATCAAAATGGCCGCCATCCGAACTTCGGATCTCGAATTCGGACGTCGTGAACAAACGCTCTAACAGTCAGTAGTCCGGTTAATCAATCAAAACAAACTGTTCTTGTTATTTCATGCCTCGAGTAATAATAATGATGAAGTCAAGTTCATCATTTGTATTGCCTTGCCAATCTAAATTCATTCAGATCTTCAGTGTATCTTCAGTATGTTTTTCAGATGATTCGATAGTTTAGCCTAAATGTTTAATATGTTTTCTTAATCATAACCATAACTTTTTTTAATGTTTTTTTAAGTTGACGATTTCTTTGTGTTGTACATGTCGGTACATGTGGTGTTGTTTTTTTCTTATTTTTTTCGAGTACGTTGAAATTATTTGATAACATGTCTGAGGGAATAGTTTGCGTGGAGGTTTTACTATTCTCAAATTATTGTTGCATGTTCACTCTATGTTACTACCTGTTTTATTATGTGTCGTACGATTATCAGTTATAAAGTTGAAATTAAAAGGCATCCTCACTATTCTGTTGTTTGATTGAAGACACCCCTTCCCCTAAAGGTCTCACCGTTGCATTCAGAACCGCTTGCCGCACTTGCATTAAACAAACGTCAGGTCCTCCATAATTTCTTGACGATCACGCGTTCATGGCCAATTTTTAAATCTCGCGGTTTATTTCGGTGCCTTCGGGATGTTAAAAATTTTGGCGGCAAGTATGGGTCATTGCAATAGGCACTGGATTTTTTTAAACCAACTGAGCAATTTACTATTTATTGAAAATGCGCCATGTTTTCTTCTAATTAGAAACAAAATACAATCGAACTCTTCTATAGTGATGTTCGAAAAGCCATGGAAAAACATCACTATAAAGAAACTTCACTATATAGAATTCATGTATAATTTTACAGTTTTGACTGTCACTTTAAAAACTAATCGATATTCAAAGTGAAACAAAACAGTTAAGATTTATTGTGTTTGAAAAAATATTTGTTTATTTAGAAATACACACAGTTATTAATAGACAATATATAACATGCACTTATTGATGAAAAATCTGTCCAAGTTGATTGCACAGCAGTAGTTTTAAAAATGGAAATTCCCATAAGTATGGAATTTGGAAATTCTTCTAAGGATTTTTCAGGTAGTCGAAATTTGGGAAAAAACTAGATGTTCAATACATCCATTGTATTTTCTATTTTGGTACTTTCTTAAAGAATAATCACTATATAGAGGCTTAACATCATAATATAGAGGTATTTTTATATGCAAAACGTGCAAAAATGCACGTTCTTGACAAAAACATCACTATAGAGAAAAAATCATTATAGAGGAGTTCGACTGTAACTCCATTATACGACTATAATACAAAATTTAAAATTCCGCAAATACCAATAAATTACAAGATATCATCATCATTAAAAGTGACAGACTTTTTTAAATTTAATGATGCACTTACACTTTAAATCGTTAACGTTTTCCGCATGTGATGTGTAGTTGAATATTATGCTTCCCACTCTCGATTGAAATTCGGCGGACAGAGTATTACAATCAAGGTCGGTAAACAAAATTTTAAATTACTTGTTAATAATAGTGATGTCCAGATAAAGTTCAGTTTCACAAATTTTTGTCCATCTGAACAAGAAATACGTGTAAAGTGAGTTTAATCTAATCTTTACCACTTCAAATCTTCGCAGTACATATCAGTCAGTGCCTTGCATGGACAATAGTTGATAACACGAACAGTACTTCACGTAGATACAATTTTTTTATATCGCACAAAGTTGCGCAATTAGTCAATGAATTGCTATTTAAACAAATAAAGCGATAAACATCTTCAGTTCCAGAGAGATTTGGTTGTTGTGAATCCTAAGTGATATTTTACAAAATGTGGTGGATCGTCTTAAGTCTAATTATAGCAGGGTTGATTTACTGGAAATTTATTAAGCCTCTGAATTATTGGAAAGACTTGGGAATACCTTACAGTAAGCCCTGGCCGTTAGCCGGCAACTTTCTTTCTGTGATTTTGCGCCAAAAAACATTTTTGGATGTCGTTGAAGACTTGTATACTGAGCATCAGACGAGGTATGAAAATATATAAATATTTGAATTATTGCAAAAAAGTTCATATTTAATGACTAATTAATGTAATAAAATTGAAAAGCATAATTTAAATGTTTCTCTAATTTTGTAATTAATTTTCGAAATCGTTTTTTGTTGTATTTTCTTTGTCCATCAACTGCGTAATTCACCGATGATACAAAAATCACAAATGTGTATGATCTCCTGATAACGATTTGTTTATTCTGAATGCGTCACATGTTAATACGTAAAATTTCGTCCAGGAAATAGTTAACACCTAGATTTATCTAGTACTTAGTTTTTAACCTTTTTTTCGGAAAAAGAATTTGTTTGTTCAGTACCTTGTTAATTGTTGGTATATCGGTTTGGAGTTTGACCGAAAATATTTTTGCTATCGCTTTTCAACATGCAGTAATACCCCGGTTTACGCTGCCCCGGTTTACGTTGATTCGCTATAACACTTTTTTTTAAATCAACTAAAACTTAAACTTAAATCATTGTGCGCCTGCGCGGTAATTTTCTTCGGTCACTCTTGCGCTTCTATTGCAGTTTAAATAATTTTTTTTAAATATTTTAACATGATACAAAATTAAAACAATATTTCACTGTTAAATACTGTTTTCAACCTTATGGTATTTGTATTATTTTTTAATTTAAAATACTTCATATGACAATTTAAAAAACGTAATTGACCTCGTTTCACGTTTGATTCTCTTAACGTTTTTTTTTTCACGTATTAATCGCGTAAACCGGGGTATTACTGTACTATGGATGTTTGAATATAAAAAATTCGACATTAACAACTTATTCATCATCATCTACACCAGGGATGGCCAAAGTGTCGACCGCGGGCCTTTGGAAGTCGCTCGCAAATTTGACATGAACATGTCGTTGCATACGTGAAACACCAAAAAAACACCACTTCGTAAGTACATTATAAAAAAACATAGCCGCCCTCAGGTACACTTTTATTAGAAAAGTCGCCCCCAACATCTAAAAGTTTGGCCACCCCTGATCTACAGCAATCGTTCTACCACATTTTCGATTCTGTTCTGAAAATTAAACCGATCGCTGAGTTCTAAATTTACTAAGTGTACCTACATCATTACCCAAGCCAAAAAGTATAATTAAATTTGGTCAAATTTAAATTTAACATTGTGCAACTTGAACCTAATCAAATTATTTAATTTAATTAATTAATTAATCTGGTCACATTTAAAGTAATTTAATTAACAAACAAAAATCTCTTATGAATATGACGTTAACAAATTAAAGTCTAGATTAGAAGTTCAATGTGGCCGCGCATCAGTGCATGCATGTACACGTCGAATCATAGAGTGTCTAACCCTTTCAAAGATTTCCGAATGGTTTCTAATGGTTTTACCAGCATCAATGATACCTTGGCGCAGCATGTTTTCACTATCGATTAGAACCTCATAAAATAAGAATTTTAAGCGTCTCTATAAATTAAAATCTAAAGGATTGAGATAAGAAAATCTTGAAGGCCATAAGACTTATATATTTACTTGAATGCTTTCCATCCTATTATTTTGTATGACTTATTAAGGATGCTACATTAAATTAATTTATAAAACAAGCAATGTAACATTAAACAATAATACAAAGAATAATAACATAAAAACGAACTTAATTAATATGTAATAACAATTTTTTAAATTAACGTAACTTAAAATTTACTTTAGATTAACATTTAACTTAAAACTCTAGTATTAACGTAACTATAAGAGATATTTTATAATTTTGATTTTGTTTGATAATGTCATGACAAACGATTTGGAAAGTTTCAAAATTTTCAGTATTCATTAAATTAATTTGGACACCATGTTAACTTTTCATGTAATAGCTCTTTCACAAATTTTTTATAAAACATTTAACATTTAACTCAATTCACATATTTAACACTTTGTCATATACATTAAACACATTAAAAATTGCCAAAAATTGTTAAAAATAGTTAAAAATTACTTCACACAGAGACCGTGTTTATCATTTATTTCAAAAATTAAAGATTAAAAAATACAAATTAAAATTGTTAATGGAAGTATTTTAAACACACCTATTTTATCTTAACGTAGTTTTCATCTTCAGTAAAATACCTAAATTTAAATATTCGTTCCTGCCTTTATACGTTCTAGATCTGGTGGGGTCAAAGGGTGCGTTTTTATATACCTTAAATTCACTTATTTCATAATTTAAACAAGACATAATTTCCGGTATTTTAATATGTTCGGTTAGAATATTTTTTCTTTTACCTTAAATTTATAAATAAACATATTTTCGGTAATATTCATTTCTGTTTCTTTATTAAAAACCTTCTCTATCTTCATTGTGTCATGTATTTTTCCACTTTTATGTCTTGTATTATTTAGATGTTTAATATAATGGGATGCTTCATTTCTGATATGATTGTGCTCTTTAAACCTGCTGTAAAAATTCCTCCCCGTTTGACCAATATATTTTAAATTACATGTTCCGCAACTTAATGTGTAAACTCCGTTATAATTGTACATATCCCTCTTCTCAATGCTATTACATATTGTTTTTTTGATGTTATTACGTATCTAGTAAGTTATATTAGTGCTTGTATCTTTGAATATCTTCGCCATTTTGTATGTTTCGGGTTATATGTAGTTAAGTGTAATCTATTTTTTGTTTTTGTTTTGTTCGCTATTATAGTGTGGTTTATGTTTCATAAATTTTTTATAAATGACGTTAATGTCATAGCCATTGTTAACTGCAATCTGTTTTATTGTGTCTAATTCTTTATTGAAATTGGTTGTAGTCATCGGAATTGTATACAGGTGTTCCGTTTTGAATCCACGAAAATTAAATGTGAGATAGAACTTTAAATTTTGAAACAAAAAGGTCATATACCCATATTTCGAAAAATGCTTCCTAAGGGAGTTACGTCCCGTTAAAGGAATCCTTGTAAAATCGGCTGTTAGTTCGGTACGCAATATGAAAATTTGCTATTTGTAAGTTTCTAATCTTATTTTTTTAGCTGTTCTATTCGATATTTAATTTTCATGGATTCAAAACGGAACACCTGTATAGTATATTTATTAAATAACGAAACGCAGCTATTTTGTGTTGATAAGGGTAATTAGAAGAGACATGTATTATCTGATCTGTTTGTGTCGGTTTCCTATACACCGTGATTCACGTAACTTTCCAAGGCATACACCCAATGCACGCAACCCAATATTCAAAAATTACAGCATGTTAAATACAATAAACATATATTTAAATTTCATATTTTTGAAAACTACTGACAGAAGTAACTGTCAAACTAACAATTTAAATTTGCAAAATGTATTGAAACTGTTTTAATTAATTAAATATAAATACAAAAGTTATGAAAACGAAAACTGTGTGAAGATAATTAAACGAATTTTTGAGGACATGTCTTCCAAAAGAGTTGGTAAAATGTTTTTCAAGACATTTAAATAAATATCACCAACAAATTATTTTAAAAAAAATAGGGACCAATAATGTAATCGTCTACTATGATTATTCCAAAATTTTGTCTCATCGTTGAACATCACGGAATCTTAAAAAATCCTCCTGGTGATCTACCACTTACCTTGCATAAAATTACAAAAATTTATTTCCTTTTATAATAATCTGGCTGCAACAATTGTATTTTTGTGATACTCGCCGTAGATTATGATCATATCCACTCATTCGTCGTTTGAATACATTTTGAAATTTAACTTGTCAGCTTGATATTTATTTCGGTCAGGGGTTTCCAAACATACGAAACTTAAATATATGTTTTTTGTATCATAACATGTTGTGATTTTTGAATATTGGGTTGCGTGCATTGCGCATATGCTTCGGAAAGTTACGTGAATCACGGTCTATATTAAATTCTAAATGATCACTATTCCTCGTAATAGTTATGTCTGTTAATTCTATTGTCCATTTCAGTTTCCATAGTGAATTGACTAGTTGAAGGACTAAATGTGATTCAGATTTAAACTTTAAAGCATAATATCTAAAGTTTCTCCTCTTATTTTGGTAATACCCTGTATACACCAATTTCATCATAGTTTAATTAAAAGCTTCCGCGCCGAGATCTAAACTTACTGAGTGTAAGTACATTACAACTCAAGCCAAAAATTATGATTTAAATTGGGTAAATTGCCAATTTTAGTAATTTACAGTTTGTAAATTCAACAACACTGTGCACCTTGAACCTAAGCGGAAGCTTGCAAAAAGTTTGCATTGCTAAATTAATTACTATAATATGGTACAACTGTGAAATTGTATAAAAGGGAAATTAGAGCAGGTTAGTAGTTTCACCAGCTACCAAGAACCTACGAGGAGATACGAATAACTAAAAGTAATCTTCAAAACTCTTCAGGGACTTGAAAACTTTATTCCTCTTTTATACGTTCACACAGTATAATGTTGGTAGACTATCACGCTGACCTACAGTAATTCAATTTTAACGGTCATTGTTATTTAATATTTGAATATCATATTAGTAATTACAGTGAAACGTTGGCGTTACCAAAATGCGCAACATTATTCTACCATATCCACTCCCAGTTAATTACAATTACTTATTTTATTATCAAGTTTTTTATACGACATCTCAAAAGTAAAATAATATATTTTTCTAGATATAACGGAATTCATCAATTCACCAAACCTATGCTGCTGTTAAGAGATTTGGATCTAATTAAGCAAATAACTGTAAAGGACTTTGACCATTTTACAGATCACAACATTATCGTATCAGAAGAAGTAGATCCATTAATGGGTAAAATCTTGGTCAATCTACGAGGTCAAAAATGGAGAGACATGCGTGCTACATTGAGTCCAGCTTTTACAAGCAGTAAAATGCGTTTGATGTTTACTTTGATGTCCGATGCGGCAGAACAGTTTGCCCAACATTTCATGAAGAAAGGTACCGACACCATAACTTTAGAAATGAAGGAGGTCTTCACTCGATACACAAACGATGTTATCGCTACCTCAGCTTTTGGCGTTAAATGTGATTCGCTAGAAGAACGCGAGAACGAATTCTATCTAATGGGGAAAACAGCAACAAATTTTGGCGGAATTCAAGCATTGAAATTTTTCGCTTATGGAATGTTTCCGAGTTTAATGAATCTTTTAAAAATCCAGTTCTTTAAAGAAGAAGTTGCCACATTTTTCAGACGTTTGGTGAAGGACAGCATTGAGTACCGAGAAAAGCACGACTTGATTCGCCCCGACATGATCAATTTATTAATGCAAGCTCGAAAGGGTAAACTTAAGTATGAAGAAAGTGAACATACTGATACTGGCTTCGCTACTGTTGAAGAATCAGATGTAGGAAAAGTTAATCAACAACCAAAAATGGAATGGACGGATGATGATTTAACTGCACAAGCTTTAATATTTTTCTTTGGTGGTTTTGAAACGTCTTCAACATTGCTTTGTTTTGTCGCTTACGAATTAGCAGTTAATCCAGACGTGCAAACTAAACTTCAGTTAGAAATTGACGAAACGCTCAAGAAATGTAATGGAAAAGTGACATATGAAGCAATAACTGCAATGAAATATTTGGATATGGTTCTTTCGGAAACACTTCGAATGTGGCCACCTGGATTTATGTTAGACCGACTGTGTGTTAAGGATTACGTGATAACTGCAAAGACACCGGAAGAAAAAGATTTGAGAATTGAAAAGGGTACTCTCATATCTATTCCAGTAATTGGTTTCCATCATGACCCAAAATATTTTCCAAATCCAAAAAAATTTGATCCTGAAAGGTTTAGTGATGAAAACAAGGGGAATATCGAGATGCAATCTTATATGCCATTTGGTGCAGGTCCTAGAAATTGCATAGGTGAGTATGTCTTGTTTGAATATTACAAAATTATTGTGAATTATATTGTAGGATCAAGATTTGCATTGCTGGAAAACAAAATTCTGTTTTTCCATTTATTATCCAAGTTTGATATAGTTCCTGTGGAAAAAACTCTGATCCCGTTGAAGTTGTCAAAGACAAAATTGAACCTTATTCCAGATATTGGATTTTGGTTAGGATTGAAACAAAGAAAAAATAAATTGTTTTAAATTAAAAATAACGCTTTTACAATAAATTTATGTAACAGTTATTTTGCTACTTGAATTTTGTGATGTCTTCGTGATGACCACTGGAACGCACATTTTTCATGTCTTATTAGAGAAACAAAATTCTTTGTTTATTTTTTAAATAGATTAAAGGCTAACTTAAAATAAAAGCGTTCTTAGTATTAAATTTGAATTTTTTGGAATAGTAAAAAAAATCCAAAAAAATTACAATTACAATCAATGGTAAGTGTATAGTTGAATCACGTTAATGTGTGGGCAATTATGTACCTGTATCCAAATAATATGCAATATCACAATCAGCATATCTATGCAAAATATCTGACTGCAACTGCACGGGAATCGTGATGGTTGAAACGTAGACGAAAACAATAACAAGAACAAATATACAATATTCATGTAGATGGTGACTTCGATTGCAAATGGTTGTGTACCGATGCGTTTAATGTCATAATTGTGTGTGGGAGGGGAGGAAGATGCACGCACTTAAAATTATAGGAGTATGGCATAAGTGTAGGCACTACCATATAAGTAAACTATTATTGGGAATTCAAATTAGTTTTACCCCGTATCGATAATATAGGTCATTTGTTGAATTATAATTTATTTATTCTATTTAATAGTTTATATAGATTTCTGGATTAATTTTGCATCTACAAACAAATCAATAAAAAAAAAACAGTTCAGTGCTCAAGAATGTGCAGTACATCAAATTATGTATGCTCACTTTCGTTTTATTTCGGTAAATACCAACCACAGACAACAGATTGCCGCTTCAATTCAAATATTTGGCAACACCAACCTCGATGACAGTTAATGCAAACTATTTAGCCCAGTAGTAAACCTTTGCTTATCTTTTACCACAGTTTCCCACCAATAAATGAAGCAGGCGTACAGCGCCACTACAGCTAAATTTTGAACTAAAATTTTATTCATATTTTTTTACTTACACAGATAGGTACTACGCAATTAAAAACTCTATCAATTAAATATTTCTTTAATTAACACATACATATGGCAATGTCAAATTCGTATGACCTTGAAGAGGAAAGTTTTCGAAATAATCAGTCCTAAAGTTTCACAAATGTATGATAAAATCATTAGAGCAGACCAATAATAATATCATCAAGGAAGCGTTGGAAACAAAAGAGGGATCGCCAGATTTGACACCCTTTGTGGGGATACTTAAAAAGTAAAATGTACGTTAGTAAGTTAGAGAATTTAGAAGATTTAAAGCAAGAATTCGTCACGAGATATGACGAATCCCTCCTGAAGTTGTTGACAATGTTCAAAAAGAATTTATTCATCGTATTGGCTGCCCTCAGGAGATCAACAGGGTACA